>JBBYHK010000001.1:4397076-4418811 GCA_038382065.1 Adansonia grandidieri | reverse complement strand
ATTGGTAATGCGGCATCAGCCCTCTATGATTATATAAATCTGAATAAGAAAAAGAAAAATTTTCCATTTGATTATTATATGTTTACTATTTTTAGCACTCTGAAATTGTTCTGATCTACTAATAAAAGGATTGTACCTACCATAGGTAATTGGTTGAAAGTTTGATCTGCAAAACTTCTCTGGTTTTCAAGTTCTTATTAGAGGAGGCCTATATTATCATGCTACTCACTCGGGAAGGTTCAAGTTTGGTTGAACCAAATAATAGGATAATGAGATGAAACAATAAAAATTTCTTGATTATGCACCGACACACAATTTTGTTGGAGTGAACTGGATTGAAAATGCTATGGAAACCTATGGTACTCCGAATTTTTATTTATTTATTTAGTAATTTTGTCTGACACATGTCTAATACATTTTTAGACATAGGTACGCAGATATAACTTTATAAATAAATGGAGAAACTTAAAAAAAAAAAAAAAATTAAACATACCTATATCGAATATCTACATATATCCAACACTTACATTCAAATTCGAGTTCCGTGGATGGAAACCTTACTTGTCTTGCAAGTCATTGTTCTCGTTCCATGACACTAGTATTTTTATCTACATATGTTGGCCTATATCTAGGTCAATAGAACTAAAGCAGGTTTGACATTGGCCAATTAAGGCCATGCCATTGAAAACCACCAAGCACAAAAACTTAGGGTTCTTGTTTTTTGGCCACACATAAACTTTGTAGTTACTTGCTCATAAATCCATAATACATGTTAAGACTATGATTTCCATCAATTAAAAATGAAGAAGATGATTTCTTGTCTCGGTCTAGAAGACAAAAGCATATGAAGAAGAGCTCAGAAACTAGCAGATACATTTTTGCTCTTATCATTAGCATCGACTAAGCTGCTTATTAGTTTAGCCTTTGGAAAGTTCAAAGTAACACTTTTTCATGTGCCTCTTCTTGGGTTTTTCTACTCAAAGGCTCTCTCTCCAAGGGACTCGGTCAGTTTTCTGCTAATCTCAACGTTAAGATTCGATTCTGTTTCCTTGAAAGAAACTTAATTTGCTTTGGGTTTTTGACTGTTGATAAATTATATTATATATGCATATATATATAAATGTTATGAGGTTCATTTTATATGGTATTTCTGACAATTAAAATGCTGGATCATCAAAATGCATTAAGCTGTGCCAAGAGTCTGAAAATCCTAACTATTCAAAATGTGTATTCTATTTTAAGCCAACATCATGCATGTTTCACAGTCATTGTTCTCTCTTTGCAAAATCGATTTATTACAGTGAATTCAAAGACCTTTTATTTCTTTTTCGATGCGAAATTGAAGCATCTTGTCTTATTTCTATTAAATCTTCCATTTCTTGCCCGACGTGAAATTGAAGTATCTTTTCTATTTCTATTGAAACGCCATGCAATTCATGCACTTTCTTATCTTCTGGTATATATATATATATATATATAGAGAGAGAGAGAGAGAGAGAGAGTTGTTGATTGACCTTCCAATGAATCCTGAAGACACGGAGCATCTTCTAATATATCATCTTTCAAAAATGGCTATTTGTTTTGCACTTAATCTAACTAAATGTCTTTGAAGTTTGTGGAATTTTTGTTCGTTTTAGATTAAACAAATATAATAGATGCAGCTCGACCTCTTTTTTTTTCTTTTTAATTCAACTACAGGCATGTCTGTCAGCTTCCATCGATTACTGATGCTCGACTTGTTTAAGAACAATGTTGCTTTTTTTTCTTGCTTTTTATATGTTTTTTTATCTATTTTAATCTGACTTCTCTGATGGCATCTTTGAATTTGATGATGAAAACTGATTTTTTTTTTTTTTAAAGATTATCTGATTCTGGCTGAAATGAAGATTCAAGTTCATAGGTTTTCCAGTTTGACTCTTCACTAGAACCAAATTAGAAACTTGTTTTTGAAACATAAACATGTGATCAAATTAGGAACATGGTCTTAGCTTTCTTACACACATCAGTACATACCTTATAGTTTAATCATTATAATGTCATTAATTTATGATTAAAATGACAGTTCTATGTTAAACTGACCCAATCATGGACCGTTGACAACAAAGCAAGATAGAAAATGGAAGTACTCATTAATTATGAAAAAAAAATGATGTTTTGAAGAAAAATTATACCATCATAAACTTCAGACAATATATGTAGTAATGCATTAAAGTTTCAATAATCACTTGTATTGTGAGCTCTTTTTCCATTTATTTATTTTTTTCTCCAGTAATATTTCTAATTCTGCTCCATTTATATTATAGAACCTGATCTCGTGAAAAGTGTTATACCTATATGACTCTACATGCAAAACAATTAGTGGAAATTAAATATCAAAAAGTAAATAAACTTTAACTAAACAAAACCCGAAAAACCCTTTTATTGATTCTTCTTGTCTACTCAAAATTTCTTAAAATATATTTATTTATTTATTCTCTTAGCCTATTCAAGATTTCCTCAAATATGTATAGATTAAAACAATGAAATATGTTTGAAGATCCGAAATTAATATGACTAAACATTATATATATCTTAGATCATGGTTTGATGTTTAAATCAATATGTGTTTGAATAAACAAAGAGAATAAATTCTGTATATGTTTAGGGAATTTTGAGCAAGGGTTATATCTTCGTTTTCTCAAAGAGATTTTAGAGAGATGGAATGGCCTGCAAAGCAGATATTTCAAATCAAGAACATGTATTTGTATTTATTCTTTGACCTTCAAACTTTCAGCCCTTTTGAGGTTTTTTTTTTCATTTTCCCGTTTTCTCTTTTAAAGTGCTACTTTCCCTTTTTGTTATTTTCAAAAGGGGACGACAGTACTTCCCACCAACCCATACGTGTGACGCAGACATGATTGCAAAAATACAGATTTTTTTAAATATAAAAGTTACCTCACTCAAATGAATCATTTGCATGCGTTCATGCACTTGTATTACTAGCTTTAGCATCTCTCTTTCATTAAGCAATTTAAAGTGTCATTATTTGCATGCATAAAGCATGGGAAAAAATGAAAAACCAAAATAAAGTGGGTCTCAGTTCCATTTTTATTGTTGTGTTCATGCTTAATCAATGGTATAAAGATGGGAAATATTGTACAGTTCAAACTGAATGAAAACCAAATGAACTACTGCAATATATATATATATATATATATATACATATGACCTAAGTCACCTCCTTGTTTCTTGTCCCTTTGTTCCTTTTTGAAGACCTAAGTTTTAACTTTTGATACAGCATCATCCTGATCAATCAAAAAGCCACAAAGGGAAGGCACAACAAAAACTTGTTTGCTTCTTTTAATGCAATTTGCAAAAATAGCCCACCACCATTCCAAAAAGCTATCTTCAAAGGTGGTATAGCTTTCTAAGACAAGGGACTAGTCAAAAAATGGTCACCCTTTTAGACATCGTATACAGCTCATATATAGCTCTTCTACCTATGCATCTTAATAGTACTAATTAATCTTTCTGTATGTTTAAGACAAACAATTTTTCTCTCATAGTAAATTCTCTTATTTTTTTCATTTTTTGGTTTGAATTATAGCTAGAATCAATTTCGACAGGTTTAATTTGTTTCAGCTTTTCAAAAAAAATCATCTATTTGATTTGAGTAGTCTCGTTCCATCATATTTTCTTGTGCTTTATACTTTATTCTGTTGCAATTAATGCGGATTTTGGATGTTTCTTGCTTCTGAATTATTATCATTATTGTTATTGTTATCGGTTTTAAGAATTTGTCAATATCTGATGGTTGTATTTTCTGCATTTAATGCTGTTTCAGTGAATTTTCTATTCTAGCTTTAGTTTAAAGCAAGTTTGTGTAGCAGTAGCAGTAGCAGAATTAATATTTTACCATATGCCTCAAGCAAAATGGCGGAGCTCCCATGTGAACCAGTTGGAGGAGTTTACGGAAGCAGCACACAAACGCTCCAACAGGTACGTCTCTGTGATATCATCTTTATTTCATTTCGTCTTCTTCTCAATTATTAGTCTTAAAATGAAAAAAAAAAAAAATTACTCGTGCAAGACCATAAGTCAATGACGTTTGGAAAAACGTTGTTTGCCTAACTTTTTTTTTTCCACATGTTTTATGCTGGCAAATCACCTTAATCATCTGCCAACGCAATAATCCGAGCTGGGTTTATGTTAAGGAATGAGAATCTCACCTCTGTCTAACTCTAAAAGCTCGAAAGTTGGTTCACCTTGCCCGGAAAACAGGACCCTCAAAGAAAGATCTTAAAAGCAAAGATCAGCTAACTCTATTTTCAGCCTGTAATATATAATTTTTGTATTTGGCAGTGATACACTACAGAAAAAAGTCAAGAAGAACAAGTTAAACACAATCTTTGAAGCTTCTAATCAACCTGTAAAAATTCCATACCGTTGTTTTTTTTTTTTTTTTTTTTTTCTTTTTTCTCTCTTTAATTAATGTTCCTTGTTTCTAGTATTTCTTAGTTGTTTGATTATTATTATTATTTTTGTTCTACTGAAGGAAATGGGAGAAATAAAGGGCCATGTTGAACCTAAGAAGAGTCAAACTTCAAACACCCAAGTTCAAAACTCGTTGAAGCAAGAGGTACAAATTCCCAACTATTTTCGAACTAACCACTTTGGTCGTATATATATGAAGTTTAGTTATAATATTTCCCATTTTCATTTTCTGCAGATTCTTCAACTTCAAGAACGATTGCAGGACCAATTTGTGGTTCGGCGTACATTGGAGAAGGCATTAAGTCATAGGCCTTTTACATATGATGTAGCGGTTGAAAATTTAATCCCCAAAGTAAATTTCATTAGCTCCCATTATTATTTTCTTTTATAAATAACTTGTTCCATTAGTTAATTTCATTTCAGGGCAAAAATTTGTACTTCATTTATGAAATTTCAGGCTGCCAAGGAACTTATCAAGGATATTGCAGTTTTGGAAGTGGAAGTTGCTTACTTGGAGAAGTATCTTCTCTCATTGTACCGTAAAAATTTTAATAAAAATTTCTTGTCTTTAAGGACAATGGATGAAAACTTGAAATCAACTCCAGTGGCACATAAAGAAATGTTTCCCGAGGTCCAGGCAGATGGCATCATGTCAGAGAAAGAAAATCTTGCCCTTCAATGTAGTGATCTGGTGCCCTGTCGAAATTCAATCGAAAATCCTCCGAGGGAATGCAATGATGTTTGGGGTACTGCGAAACTGTTAGATTCTAGCATTTATCGGAGCCATTCTTCGCTCTCTCAGCGATCAGCATATTCGGTTACTTCTCCACAACATACTGTAGCCAAAGCTTTAGAATTATACCATTCTCTGCCCTTGTCCATGTTGGAGGTAAATTTGATCAATGTCAATTCAATTGTATATGGCCCTTCTGGCTTCTGATATGTCATTTCTGATTTTTCTTTTGTTTTCCCTTTACATTTTCAGCAAGCTCAGATGGATACTTCAAATGGATTCAGCCTGGCAGATCATTTTGGGACTGGCATTAACGATCATGTTACTGAAACACCAAACTGGCTTTCCGAGGAGATGATTAAGAGCATTTCAGCCATATATTGTGAACTTGCAGACCCACCTTTGATTAACCATGATTACTTGTCTTCTCCTATTGATGTTGTTTCTTCACAAGGTCAGGGTGATATGTGGAGCCCAAAGTGTGGGAAATTTTCATCCTTCAACTCACATTTTGACAACCCTTTTAGCATTAGGGAACCTAAGGAATTCAATGGACCTTACTGCAAAATGTTGAAGGTTCAATGGATCTGTAGAGATAGTAAGAAGTTAAAGGATATTGAACATAAGCTGCAATATTATAGGTGAGCTTTCTTTACCAATCCCATTTACGTTCTACATCTCGTGTCAAATTTAAATGAAATAAAGAATCTAAACCTAGTGTTTTATAGGTCTCTTGTCTATCAGCTGGAAGAAGTTGATGTTAGAAGGATGAAACATGAGGAGAAGCTAGCTTTCTGGATTAATGTACACAATTCTCTTGTGATGCATGTAATGTTTTTTTTCCAACGTATCAATCTTCTTTATATTTAATCATTGTTATATCCTTTTCCAAATAAGTTCCTTGATCAAACGCAATCTGCTTTGTCCTTACAGGCGTTTTTGGTTTATGGCATTCCAAAAAACAATCTCAAGAGATTGTCATTGTTACTCAAGGTGAGCAGAGCCTTTTTTCTGGTTGATTTAACTAAAGATTATGGAATGGACGCTTGCAATTGCATTTACAAGTTTATGTATGATCCTGCAGGCTGCCTATGATGTCGGAGGGCAGACCATAAGCATAGATTCAATACAGAGTTCTATTCTCGGATGTCGTTTGCCACGTCCGGGACAGGTACTATTCATTCCTGAAAATTTTATCCACCGTCCCAGCTTAATTGTTTTAGTTTATGATGCTTAGGGAATAATTTAGTCACTCGTTTGTCTTGACAATAATAGAACGTACATCTGCTTGCAGTGGCTACGGTTTTTGTTTCCTTCAAAGACCAAGTTTAAGGTTGGAGATCCTCGAAGAGCTTATGCAATTGAGTCCCCAGAACCTCTTCTGTACTTTGCACTTTGTTCAGGAAGTTATTTGGACCCTGCGGTACACTCTTTGCCCTGAATTAGTTCATAAAGGACTCCCTGAGATCATATTTTATGGCTGTAGTGTACTAATTAAGTTTTCTTAATTTGTATCACTTCTAACTGACTTGGATTACTCTCTAGGTTCGTATATACACACCGAAGAAAGTGTTCCAGGAACTGGAAGTTGCAAAAGAAGAGTACATCCAGGCAAATTTGAGTGTCAGCAAAGATCAGAAAATTTTGTTACCAAAGGTTATGGAGTATTTTGCAAAAGATTCAGATGTCTGCTCAGCTGGTTTGTTGCAGATGGTGGAGCAATTTATGCCTGATTCACTGAGGAAGAATCTTCAGCCATCTCGCAACAGGAAGACTGGAAAAAGCATCGAGTGGATCTCTCACAACTTTGCATTTCGATATCTATTTTCAAAAGAATTAGCTTTAGTGATTTGATATATCTTCCAGCCCTTAAATGCCTGAGATCCTGCTCTAGGCTTTGCTGGTTTCGAATGACAGATGAATCATAACTGCAACTTTGTAAAATCCCCTTGGCTTCGGTCTTCAAATCAGATTAGATTTATGCACTCAAGTTTCTCTAGAGAATGAGGATCAAATGAGCTGAGGAAACAAGTTTGAGCTGAAATATGGGTTCAAACCGTTGAGCTTATTTGCTCTTGATCCTGTTTGATCACTAATTTCTCCATTGACAAGAGGTTGTGATTTGGCTGTCATTCCTAATTGTCCTTGAAGTTTCTGTATGCAACGAAATGATAGAATCAATTGTGAATAATATTTATATTGTAACTGAAAAAAATCTTCATAATTTTTATGCCTAGAATCTTTGATCTTAGTTGCATGTTCACAGTTAAATTTCTTCCAACACTACAATACATAAAAATTCCTAAACCATGAAACACAGTACATGCATTTAATATAAACCAAATAAATAGTCCTTAGACTTGGAATTCTCATGTCTTCAACTTAACGGTAAATTTCTTGAAAGGAACAGAAAAACTTAAACGTTAGAAAGGTGGACAATATTCAAATCTATTTCCAGCTAAAGACAATGAAAGATGAAACAACAGTTTAAAAACGCAATATGATTTTTGAAAAACTTGCTATATTATCAATAACTTTTGATTGATTTCCTTGAAAGAAAAGTATAATAGGACAGATTATGTAAAACCCAATTTTACCAAATACCATTTTCCCATATATGTGTTAGGAATTGCTCGTAATTCATATCCAATGGATTTATATGGGAAGAGAAAGAAAGAGAAAATGACTAGTTTTCATCATTTTCACATGCGCAGCACAGGAACCATAGGTAGCTCAGCCCACATAATCTTTGTTTTGCAAAGTAGAGGTTAGAGTTTGTTCTTCCAAATTGCTGTTGGGGACTTTGGGTTAATATCAGCTCTAGTTCTTGGCCTTATGCCCATGCACCCCAAAAGAAAAAACGAAAAAAAAAAAAAAAGGATATTAAATGGAAGCACCAACGAGGGGTCATTTGGATTATGTTTTACTAATTTTGACTATAAGCAATAAATGAATAAATAAATAAAGAAAACATGAATAAAAAACAAAAAAGGGGAGTAAGGGAGGGAAAGAATTGGAAGAAGAGGAAGTGAGGTTAGCATTAGCAAGGGCTACGGAGTTGAGACTGAAAATCAGCAACTGCATCCAAAAAGCCACCGCTGGCAAGCCTGTTTCTCCGTGCAAACAAACCCCACAGAACTAAGAGGAGGAACAAACTGATAAACTGGAGACAAACTCCCTGATTCTCACCAAAATCTTAGTGGAGTAGTTGAAGAAGAAGAAGAAACTGAGAGGCTCTTTGATAGAGATTCCCTTGAATCCCTTGAAGCCCAGCTCCTAGCTTTATAGGTTTGTTACCTCAAAAAAAAAAAAAAACTTTAACTTATCCTTCCCCATATTGTTAAATATTAGGTTTTTATGTTATAAACCCTAAGCCCTTAAAAGACCCTGATTCTTTTTCGTTGTTGTAACCCTGTTATTGACAATGTATGTACGAAAACATGTGAAACTAAAAGAAAATTACCCGTGGGATCCCAATTTCAAGTCCCAATTTTGGGGTGAAACTAAGCCTTATATTCTTTCACAAGATTGGTTGAAATGCATAGAAATTGTGTCGTCTAAGGTATGTACTGGATAGGACTGCATTAGGTCAGAGATTAATCTTGCTTTTATTGTTTCTACCTATTTATAGATTTAGTGCCAACTGCTCCAGTTTTTTATCTACTGTTTGCACTTTGATTCATAGTTTAAGTAATGCAGAAAGGAAGATGGCTGGCTTTTTTCTGTTGTTTTTTTAGATTGCCTTGTTATAGTAAAGCTAAACAAATATTCTCAGAATTTGTGAATTTTAGTGTCTATGTCCTATCGAATTGAATCATTTACACCATATACAACTTTCCCCAATGGTACTTTTCATTCTCAACAACATCATCGGCTATCAGGTAACTTTAAGGAAAGGCCTGAGTTACTATATTAGAGAAGCTGGTAGTATTTAATGAGTACTCAGCATTGCAAAAGCTGTTATTGTTGTTTGATTATACTGCACGACTACTTGCTTGTGGTTTTGGCATTTCTTCATTAAGCCACTTGAGACTGGATTATGTTACAACAATGATTTCGTGGACTTCTTTAACTTTTAGAATTTAGAAAGACTTTGGGAAGTCAATTCTCCTGTTAATTTAGTTTATACATGGTTTGGTTATGGAAAATCTCAGTGATGATTAAAGTCATTCGGTCCCTTTCAAAAATCAAAGATATTTAAGCTTTAAACATATAGATATCTTCATTTGCTGTTTATTTCTGGAAAAGGAGCAAAGTAACAAATTTCTATATGAAGTTCCTTGAGGAAGAATTGAACATCCAATAATTCAAAGCATTTGTTGGTTTTCTCCTTTCTTCACCACGCATATTGGATCTATGCCAATTAAGTGAGCTGTTGATAACATATTTTCTTAAAAAAATTAACAACATTATGTATCACTCTCATTTGAATGGTTCGGAAAGTTTCGTTTTGTTGACTTAAAACAAAATCTGCAACATCAACAAAGGTATAAAAAGGAAGTTGCACTTGCTAAGATCGATTATAGCCGGGGAGTACTCTTGGAGAAGCTCGAAGAATATCAAGGGAAGAACATGGAAGTGATTCTCGAGGCTTCCGCTTTTGTCAGCAAAACAGTAGAGAATAGCAGTTATCTCCTCCTTCCCCCATATCCGAGTCGCCCCCCATGATCCTTGGTTTCAGATAACGGCTATTTGTCACACTTACAGTCAACATACAAGTCTTCGCTGAATGGGATTACCACTGGTGACCCAACAAATGAAGCAAAGAACTTGAAACAAGACGAATCCAAAAACTCGAGGAAAGGATTCGAACGCTTCATAAGTTCAGCAGTCAAGACAGTGCTTTCCCTTGTTAGTGTAATATACATTTAAGCTTGTCCAATTTTGTGCCAAACCTTGGCAAAGGTAACCGAAGAAAACAATGCCACTGTTCCATGTCCACCTGGGAAAGTCCTGGCAACGGAGGGCGGGGAAGCTCGATGCTTGGTGAAAGAGAGGATTGAAGTACCATTTGAATCACTTGTTGCCAAGCCATATGTAAATTAAGGGTGCGGTTAATTTGATTATTTACTCCCCAATGTGTATTAACTAACTATACTTTGATTGCTAATGAGTTGCAATGAAGCTTTTACTTCGGCGTTTTTGGTTCCAATTTGTTCATTATTTTTTAAAATTAGAATTAAAAAAAAAAACAAATTTTATAGTATCTTTAGTTTTTTTTTTTTTTCCTAATTTAAAAATAAAATATTTATTTTTATGTTAAAAATTTATTAAAAATTAAATAAAAGTAAAATTCAGTTTAATTTGGATAGTTATAATTTTTAATCTATGAACTAAAACAATAAATTAAATTAATTATATTTAAATCGAATTTAATAAAAATCAAATAGAATAGTGTTTCACTTTTATTAGTTTTCCTCTCGACAGCGTCTAAAATTAGGCCGTTTTGCACAACTGTTTCTATTTAATTGAAACATAGAACGTACAGAATTGAACATTTCTTTGTTTTTCTGTTTTCCTCTGTCTTCAATGGCAAACCGAATTCTTAAACCCCATGTTTTTTCCAAAACCCCAAAACCCTTCCTTTCCCTCTCTGCCTTCTCCTTCTTCTGCTCCTACCCCAACACCTCTTCTCTACCGTCCGATCAACCCGACACAATCTCTACCGTCGCTTCCATCCTCACCCACCATCGCTCCAAATCTCGCTGGTCCGCTGTCCTCACTCTCTTCCCTTCCGGTTTTACCCCCTTCCAGTTCTCCCAAATTACCCTCCAACTCAAGAACAATCCCCACCTTGCCCTCCGCTTCTTCCTCTTCACCAAACAAAAATCCCTCTGTAACCACAACCTCTCCTCCTATTCAACCATAATTCACATCCTCTCCCGTGCTCGGCTCAAAACCAACGCCCGGGAACTCATCCGGCTCGCAATCCGGACCCCAGGTATTGAAAATGAACCCACTCATTCGAAACTATTTGAAGTGTTAGTTAAAACTTATAATGAGTGTAGTTCTGCCCCGTTTGTTTTTGATTTGTTAGTAAAGTCTTGTCTGCAAATGAAAAGGCTTGATGGGTCTATTGAGATTGTTAGAATGTTAGTGTCTAGAGGGATTACCCCTCAGGTTAGTACTTGTAATGCTTTGATTTGGGAGATTTCGAAATGTCGTGGAGCAAATAAGGGATATGAGGTTTATAAAGAGGTTTTTGGAGTAGGGAATGGTGAGAGAAAAAGTAATGGGAAAAGGGCTTTAAAAGTCCGGCCAAATGTGCATACTTTTAACGCTTTGATGCTCTGTTTTTATCGTGAAGGGTTGTTGGAGAAAGTGGGAGAGGTTTGGTATGAAATGGGGAGTTTGGGGAGTGCTCCAAATGGTTATAGTTATAGCGTTTTAATGGCAGCTTTCTGTGAGGAAGGGAAGGTGAGAGAAGCAGAGGAGCTATGGGCGGAAATGAAAGTTAAGGGATTGGAGCCTGATATTGTAGCATATAATACCATGATTGATGGATATTGTAAAAGTGGAGAGATTATGAAAGCTGAGGAGTTGTTTAAAGAAATGGGATTGAATGGAATAGAGGCTACTTGTGTTACGTTTGAGAATCTTATTAATGGATATTGTAAAGTTGTACATATTGATTCAGCTATGTTGATATACACTGATATGTGTAGGAAAGATTTTAGACCGCAGGGTTTAACTATTGAACTGTTGATTAGAGGACTTTGTGATAAAGGTATGGTACTTGAAGCTTTTGAGATAATGAAGGCAGCGAGACAATTTGGTGTTTGTCTGACAGGGAAAAGTTATGAGCTTTTAATAAAAGGTTTGTGTGCAGAGAGAAAGATGGAGGAAGCACTAAAGCTTCAAGCAGAGATGGTGGGAAAAGGGTTTAAGCCAAATCTGGAGATATATGATGCTTTTATAGACGGTTATTTGAGACTGGGAAACGAGGAAATGGTAACAATGTTGAGAAAAGAGGTTTTAGAAACGCAAAAAGTGCAGGAGGGGAGTTAGATGTTGATTATTTAACAAGTGGGAGCAGACTTGTTTAATAGTGTTAGTTGTCATCGCAAGCTTGAACACTGACGGTAAGTTGTTGTTGAGGTTAGTATCTTATTCGTGCTTTTGGTGCAAGATAGTGATTGTCTAAGCTGTATTGATATTCATTTTGGATAATGCAGGTCTATCATTGTGAGTATGAGTCAGAAATTTTGGTCCCGTGTAAAGGCAGATATCTTCTGCTTTGTGCAAAAGACTTTGATGATAGCCTTCTGTTATATTCAGTACTCAAACAAACTGATGCAACTTGTTTGTTAAATTCTTAGCAATGCGGCCATGAAGATGGAGGCAGGTCTGAGCTGCCATCAAAATTAAAATAATAAAGCATTCAATGTAAGTATTCCTCTATCTTCATAATACATGCATGGTTGTTTGAGTGAGGCAATGAGGCTTACGTGTAACATTGTTGTCGAGCTTTGTTTTACAGCAAGAATATAGAAATCTAATCTCTTGTTTTGCCTCTTAAATATAATCATATTAATTTGGAAGAGTGCACAATCCTGGAGTGCTGGAGTTCCAAGGAATCAAATTATTCATTTATTCGTGCGTCGTTCATCTCTTTTTCCTTTGATTACTATTATATTTGAACTTAATGTAGAAATAGATCTTTTATGTTCTTTTGCTCAAGTAACATTTCTGTTCATCATCATCTAATTAGGAGAATCTTAATAAAGTTTTTATGTAGATACTTCCTCGTGTTTTAACAGAAAGAGATCTGTTTGATATCTTCCATTTAAACCTAAGAAAATGTCACTCGATGAGAAAAAAAATGGTGTCGTTTCTTCACGTTGCATAAGTTATATTTCCAACTATATGTTCAATGATGCAACTCCTCACATGGCTCTCTAAAACTGTTGTTGCATATATGAACAGCTTCTTGTGCCTGGTGAAGAGAGAAGGATGGAAACAAGCTGTTCCATACAAGCAGAGAACCCTTACCTCTCTTGATGGAAAGCCTAGCCCTGAAGAACTTCGGTTTTATGGTCCAAATTCAGATAATCTGGCTCAAGTTTTATCAGTTTTTTCATCATAGCTCCACTGTCAATGCTACGAAAGGATCAGCTGTTGTCCATAGAAGGATGGAAATCTGTTCTCAGAACATAAGATGCATGTTTTAATTCAATCATAATCTTCTTCACCATGGTACCTTAATATTTAGATGTCTATATTTCCAATGTACAAATTATTAACTTTGAGTTTGTGATTTTGTAATTCTCAATATACAAAACTAGCTCCAAAAGGCTCTCAATAATCCATATTTTCCTTGCGATGGTACAATTACATTTGAAAACAAATACCCTAAAACCGAGAGAATTACAAGGAGGGGAGTAGCCAAAGATTGAGAAGAGCTGAAGCCAAGGACAAAAACCAAGTGAGAAAAGCCATAGCAGCAGACAATTTGTATCTAATGCAACACTTTGGAGTGCAATAGGAGCCGCCTGAGTGGAAGAGTAGGAGATCCACCACGCTAGCCGTGGAACTTGCAGCGGCTAGCGTGAGAACTGACAAAACCTGTCATCAAACATTTTATGAGTTTTGACACATTCAAAAAGCTTCCAACAAATATGGCATCTGGTTAAAAAAAAATACGTCAAAAGTGGCATAGTAATAACCCTCTCATTACCCAATCTCCCGCAGCAATTATGAGCAATATTCCAGGCTGACGAACAGGGCATTTGACCAGAACAGAGTACCCATCCACCAATGCCAAAGTAAAACTCCATGGAATTACCAAGCCCATGATTGTTACCAAATAGCTGAAATTTTATCGTGAGAACTAACAATCAAAAGACTCTAATAACAATAATTACCCAAAATAAAAGTTCCAGTTATTGATTGACTGAGAAAGAAATGGAAAAAGTTGTTAACGGGAAAGATTAATGTTTTGTTTTTGACAGACACTTGACGCTGAGCTCGAACTCATAGCATTAAAAAGATAATTAAGTATGGAATTGAAAAGCAACAAGCAAGTGAGCTATGCAATTCCAGTCGCCTTGCCCTTGACTTGACAAACATAATTTGATTTAGGCAGGATCTAGAGAGTTTGATTTTTATTTCAAAAAGACCAGATGAAGTTTTAAAGAAGGAAAGTTCCAGATTTTTAATGCATGGGAAAACCAGTTTTATTTATGCCTTGACCCTTTACCGACAGGTATTCAGTATAATATATAGAGTTCATGGGGAATCCGGAGGCAGGTTTTATTCATTTTTTTTTAAGTGAACTGCAGAGTCACCAAATCAGATCAAACAAGGAGAAGAAATAAAACTAGAGACATACCAGAAAGCAGTGTAGCTGTAGAACTCGACTCCCAAAGACATGAATAGAAGAGAAGCTGAAGAAAAAAGGGTCTGTCCCAATCTCAAAGAAAAGCCAGCACTAGTGCCTACAGAGCCAGGTACCACCCCATCCATGGCCTTTTCAAATCGAACCTCCTCCTTCTTTGATGTCTGCAAATTCTCTGGCTCATCTTAGCAACAAACTTGTCATCTAAAAATCAATCCAAAAAATGATACATATGATCCCACAATTCCCTATATTGGCACAGCATTCTTCACCTTCAATGAAACTGCGAATGTTCCTTCCCTTATCAAGAGAGAACAAGAAAGTTGGTAATTTTTAACCACCGGTAAGTTTTCGGGTGAGGAGTTTGGACTATTATGGAAAAGCTTGCTTTTGGAATGGCTTTTTAATTATGTTGAATTTGACACTTGAGCGAAACCCAGACTAGGGGGAAGCGATAACCAAAGAATGTGTGATGATTTGCTTAAAGATTGGATCGAAGTTATAATTAGATTATTGAATGGAATTCAAAATCACTACTTGGTAAAAAGAATGGACAGCAATGCAAAATACAAAACATACTATTGTTCTTACTTTATATAATTTTTCACCTTATTTATACAATAAATTGTTCAGAACTGAAGATTAATACATTCTGACAACCATATATATTGTATCCAACATTCTCATTCTATGGTTGGTTGGTGGGAAAATAGGAGATCATGAGATGAGATCAAGGCCAAGAAAATTAGGATATCATTAAAAAAATGAAAAATTTTAGTGAAAATAATGTGCATAGAACTGAAGGAAACAAGATAAGCCGATGCTTTTTAAAGGAAAAGGAAGTGGCTCTGGACTTTCCACATGTCATGGCTTTATAGACTTCCTTAATAGTGGGAAAGATGATGCCAAATTGCCATCCCCTTAAATGAAAATCAAATGTTAAAGGTTGGTGGTGGAGATCCCCTTTCTCTTATGTCCTAGATTAATTATAATTTACGTTTTTTGAATTTTTCTACTTTTTTAAATATTAATATTTGATATTTAAATTTGATATATATTAAGATACAAATAAAATAACTTACAATTGTCGACATCATGAATTAACATCTGTCGGCTAGTACTTGCTGATAGAAAGCACAAAGGCAATGTAGATGGATCGCGTATATGGCATTACCACTAAGCCCACTTTTTGGGATCCTCGAATCTTCCGAGTTCAAAGTAAAGGAGAAAACTCATTAAAAAAATTCTGAAAATGCTAACAATGTGTATATTAAATGCAGGAATTTAAAGGTGCAATGGCGAGCAGGAAAGCATCCAAAAAGTTCATTTATTAGTATCATCTGTTTGCTTGGCTCTTTCCTCTGCAAATTTGATCCATTGTTGCATCATCTATGTGCTATCTCTTTCAACAGTCAAATACTAAGAGCTAAATTACACCAAAACCCCTTCAATTTTACCTCTAATTACAACTCAATAATGTTTTGGAGACTGAAAATGCGTTAACAATAGGTGAAGATTGAAACTGGGATTTTAATTTTTATGGAGGCAATTGAAAATTACTATATATAATAGTATCTTCGTCCAACATTATAACTATAAATAGTAAATGGATCAACTTTAAAATGTGTTTTGAAGACATTTCGTGTTGTCTTGTTTTCTTGAAGCAGTGATTATTGCTACTTTATGTTCTAACGTTAATTGTTCTGTTATTAGGTACTTTTTTAGTTGATAATGTTTCTGCTATTTGGGGGTAAAATCATGCATAATGGGTGTTTCCGGTTTCATAATGAAGAAGGAGAGGTGTTGGATTGGAAATTTTGCAATAAGAGGAGATGACTTTAATCAATGCCTCTTTTTTTTGGGATAAGTTTTAACCAATGCCTTTAATCTTGCACTGCATAAAATAAACGGTGTTAAATCCATTGGGAGTGGTGTGTAGAAATTCATAAACTATTGGACTGGAGTGTGATTAAGAATAAAATTGAAGGAGCTTGATGTAATTGACCCGATACTAACAGATAACGAGATGATAAATCAGAAAACCAGGGCAGCTGCATATGATATGTTTCTGAGTAGCTGCTCTGTCATAAGATCTAAAACTAACTGGCTATTAATTCAATTCATATTAGTTCAGATCTAAATAATTTTTTTTTTATTGAAGTCAGCCTAATTACTATTTATTAATAAATTTTTAATTTTTAATTAGATAAACACTTAATATAAATTAATTTTTATTTGAAATAAAAATTTATTTAGATACAATAAAAATATATAATTTACTTTAAATAAATAAAATAGATGAAGGATTTTTTTTTGGTATTTTAACCTCCGATAAATGATGTAATTATACCATTAAGGCATTAATCTACTATACTTGCTGTTAGTTGAACTTTCGAATATGTTGTGATTTACTGCCTTTTATTTATCTCATTTTACCAATGGTTAAATGAAAATTTCCAGGTAGAACAATGACAGAATAAATAAATAAATAAATAATGAACATATAATAGGGCAATGAATGTCAAAATTAATGTCTCTATTCTCCATCGAATTCAATTCATAGAAGTAGGGAAAGTGAGAACCAAATCGAAATATAGACAAAATGAATGCATCATGCTTCAATGAGAGTGCATAAATGAGCACCTATCATTTCTGTCTAAGCCATGCCCAATACCGGCATTTTCTTCCATTACTCGCGGTCCAATGCACATTAGATTTAGCATTGAGATCTGTATCAAATGGGTCATGGTCGCATAAACTCAGATGTTTTACTAATTTCTTACAAGATTGAATTTGAGTAAACAATGTGTTGTGAACATTGTCGGTGGAAAAAACCCTCATAAAAATATATAGAAAGACAAAAGGAAAAGCATCAAATCCAACCAAACCCAACTGGACCAGTTAACTTGTTTGTTATTTTCGGAACCCAACCCATAGACTATAAGAACGCTCGGTTTCAAGAATCCCCCAAAACCAAAGTCCAACATCTCTCTGCATATATGAGCCTTCTTTCTTCTTGTTCTATCTTTTGGCTAATACTCAAGAAGAAAACGAAAGAGAAAGGCTCATAAAAATCGTGTTCGCGTCTATCTCTCGTCAATGTTCTCATTAATTGTCTCTCCCCACCTTTCATTAATGGCCGCTCCTTTTTCGACTCTCTCTCTCTCTCTCCCACTTTCCTGAGCCCAAAACCCCTCTCTCTTTCATTCATTAACTCTTTCTTGCATGCATGCCCTGATTCCCACTAATTTCACCGGACACCAATCTCCTACCATCCCTTCCCCGTCGATCTCTCCATCCAACCGTCCACGTGTCCCTCTGTTTTTCTTGAGAAGTGGTTTCTCTCTCTTTTTCCTTTTTTTATTTTTAATTATCTTCTGTTAAACCTCTCCGGTGACAACAGTGCCTCCGGATCCCCACATCTGAGTCGACTCGACGAGAAAGCCGCCACACTTGAAGCCGTCGATCTTAAAAACATCGGACTTGCCATTGACTTACTCCTTCTCGACGAGCCGACGCCGACGCCGCCGCCAGAAAACCTAACACTTGATTCCGACAGTGGGAAAAACCCTTTCCGACGAAAAAATGGAGAAGCTTTCATCCCTCTATAATACCTAAAAGAGAAAACCCTCGGTTTCGTCATTAACGACCCAAACGGAGACGCCCTTTTGCTCCAAAACCCATTCCCTCCTCTCCTATACCCCCAAGGCGACGCTGTGTTGGGCTCCGTTAGCATCCTCTCCGCTGCTAAACTCCTCTCGAAACTAAACGAATACGACCTTTTTAAAACAAAATTAAACCTTTCCTCACAATTGCTATTCCCATTCGCTCTTCTAGGTGATGGCTCTTCGGTTATTTCCGGTATGGTGTTATTTGGAAGGGACTGGAGAGGAGTTTCGGTTAGGGAATCCAGAGCGTTATTGAGTAAAACGGTATCTTCGAGGCTCGGACGGATTCTGGCTGCCATTAACGGAGTAAAAGGAGATTCTGTCGCGAAAATTCCAGCTCTACACAGCGGGCAATTAGCGTGTGATTTCAGCCAAACGTCGATGCAATCCACGTGGAACGCATGGGAGCAAACGGGGAGCGTTCGGACGTATTCATTGTCTTCGAACTCTAACAAACAAACGGCACAGTCTTTGGGGCTGTTGTTGGGTTTTGTTTTTGAAGTGTAAAGTGAAAGAGGGAGGGTTTTGATCGTAGAGTCATCGAGGCCATAAGGGGAAAGAGGGAGTTCGAAGGGATCAGAGGGTGGAAGAGAGTCCAGGTCTGCCGTGAAGGATGGGAGATAGCGACGCCTACGGCGGCGGCGGCGGAAGAAGCGGAGTAGACGGACAATTAAAGGGATGAGTCGTTGGGAGATGAGACGTGAATATGTAACTATCAAAAATGCTGCAGCGACTACTACCACCATGGCAATCAACGGTGGGCTGAAGTCAACTGGATTTGAACGCAGCAATGTCGAGGATGATGACGACGATGATGGAGTAGATGACGACGATGACGTTGGCGGTGATGATGACGAGGGAGAGGGAGAGGGGATCAGCGATGGAGATGGGGCCCAGGTGGTGAACCCCATAATCGGCGATGGAGGTGTTTCGGAGAGGGTGGTGGGTGCTTGTTTTTTTTTTTTTTCCCCCTCTAGATTTGGCGTTACGTTCTGGGGAGGGTGTTTGAGGTGTTTAATGTTGGAGGGTTGACTGTTCTGTCTGGTCTCACCCAACGACTTGTCGGGGGGGATGGAGGGTAAACGACACGTCGACATTGGTGAATTTAAGGCCAGGATGTTTTATTCTATGCGGATGACAACATCTTGTAATTGGCTTTCCATGTTTTCTCTAATTGACACGTAAGGATCTCTTCCATACGCGGGCCCGCAGTGATAAATCCATCGTTCTTATCATGACGCGGTTTATGATTATTGGCTAATTAGAGATTAAAGTTCGGCTTTGCAGCGTAAGGCATTTGGCTCCTCGAATCAGAAAAAAATGATGGGAAAATGGAAAAGAAGATTAGATGTGGTGACCCACATGGTGAGGATCTTTGAAGAAATGGAAGACAGACCTAACGATGTGTGATCCCTTTCACACGTACTTAGTGGCCATTTTAGACTTTTAACTCTGCTTTCTCTGTCAGACTACTATTAATAAAATTGATTAATCACTCCGTCATTCTGGAAATATAAATTCATTGGAAAAACTTTTTCCAAGGCAATATTTAAAGAAGCAGATATATCATATTATACAAAAATAATTTTAAAAAAATAATAAAACAGAATATTAAATGTGATAAAATATAAAAAATTATTAAAAATATGATAAAAATATTAATATATTAAAATTTATATAATATAAATATATATCGATAATTATAAAATAAAAAATAAAATAACAGTAAAAAAATAATTTGAATATAATTCAAATATATAAATAGATAAACTAATAAAACATGCATTTTATTGTTTAAAATAATATACATCAATTAATATATTATGATGAATTTTTTAAAAAATTTTATGAATAAGTTTATGTTAATATCATATATTAATTTAATAAAGATTATTCTAAATATATTTTAAATAATGGTGTTTATTTTTTAAATCGTTAATCGATATATTGGATACTATTTTTAAAAAAAAACAAAGTACATATTAAGTTAACATTTTATTACACTTTGATAATCCAAACAAGCCTAAATATTAGATTTGAGGAAATTTTATGTCTTAGAAAATTGAAGATCTCACTTTTGAGGCATGTAATAGATTTGTTTTTTTTTTTTTTTTTTTGTTTATTGATTGTATCTTAGTTACATGTACTCGACCTATGTTCTTTAAGAGGGTCCCTTTGCAAAACGACAAATTTAAAGTACTAAACTTTATCTTATTGTATTTTATTTAGATGAAATTACTTAATTATATTTTATTATTCAATGTTTAAAGATTTAATTATAAGATAATATTATAATACGAGGAGAGTCGTTAATTCTATACTATTTTTTTTCATTTCTTATTATCTCATATTTAGTAGTATTTAACAAATGTTAGACGCGCTTGATTCAATCTCGCACATACAAGTCCAAAATGGTGGGACCAGTGTCGAGCCAGATCATGTATATGATTATATTGCAAATAAAAAATAAATGAGAAAAAAAATTTCATATTGAACTCGAAATTAAATTTAATTAATTTATATAATTAATTAATATTTAATAAATTTAAAATTTAAAATTTTTTATTTTTAAATTACGTTTTCTTTTATTAAAAAAAATTAATATTTGGGTTATAGTTAACCAATAGACTAAGGTCAAATATCACGTTTAAATAAAAGCAAATATATTATTAACTTTATTCAAGATATGGACCCATCATTCCCACTATCTCTTATGGTTTTAAAATGGCTCGTTTATCTTTCTTTTTATCTTTTTTTTTTTCCCTTTATAATTGAATTTTCAATGGTCATGGGCACTTTATCGGTATCAATGGTATTAGTCAATGTATATAAGTTTTGAAGAAAAAATTGATACAATACTGATATTGTATCATTTAGGTTTTCATACTAAATTTAAATAGGTTGGTACGAGACTATTTTTTTAGGTAAATATTTAATTAGTGTCTCATAGCACTAATTAAATAACGTATTAATGCATAATTAATGCATAATTTTTTGAATTAATTCATAATATTTATAAAAAAAATGTAATTAATGTATAATTTTTTAAATTAATAAAAATAATGTATTACATGAAAAAATTAATGGTAGTTAAATAATATAAACACCCATTAACCAAATCAAATTCTTAAAAAATATTTTCACTTATTTGATGCTTTTAACTAATTTTTAAGCCTTTTTTCATAGTACTTTTATTTCTTATAATTTAATTAAAAAAATAAAACACTGAAATTTAATTTTTAAGACCTACAATTTCTTGCGTCCATGAATTTTTATAGTGTTTTTTAATTTTTTTTAAAAAGGAAATAAAATTTTTTGTGGACGCTGAAGACTTGGGCTGGGTGGTCCGGAGATAAAAGAGTAGGGTTGGTCCGGTCCAATGGTTCATAGAGGCAGGCCAGTCAATTTCCTGTCCAGGTTTTCTACAAAATTTAATGAGGCTAAAGTTGTTTAATCATTAATGATCCTAAAAAACTTATAAATTTATCATATTTAAAATATTTTATATTTTATATTTAAATATA
>JBBYHK010000001.1:4354078-4380016 GCA_038382065.1 Adansonia grandidieri | reverse complement strand
TAAATATTTTAAAATCTATATAATACGAATCATTAACGTATTAAAATTAAAACAAATATAAAATATATAAAATATGATTATGATATGATAAAATACATGAATTATTAAATACGTAAACCTTAAGGAACAGTTTCTAAGAATGCTTGAAGGTCAGACATAAAATTAAAAGGCAATATTCTTAATTAATATATTAGAGATACTAATTGTATTTTAAATTATACATGTACGATGAAGACAATAACATATTATTAAATCTAACAATTTGAGAAAAATGCTAATCTTACTTCACCCATCCTCTTTCCATAAGCCCTAGTAATAGTCATCCAAATTTATTCAACTTCTACGTAATTTTCATATGCAAAACACGAATTTAATTTTTCTTTCTTCTAGAATAGGACGAGCCTTAGACAATGACTAAGTCTTCCAAAGTTTGTGCCTCCAGAATTCGGATTTTAGACTCTCAAGGAGTTTATTACTTCCAGATCAGATAAAAGTCCCTTAATTAAATAATGAATTTTCGTTTCACTTTTAGCATTTCTAAACTCAACTTAATTTATTATATATATTGCAATTTCAAGTGCAAGCCATGGGAAATGGACTCTCTTTCGTATGCTAAAGCAAAAGACCATTTCAGCTCTTTTATCATTTTACCAAGTCAGAGAAAGATTTAATTCACGTGTGACAACTTAAACACAAATAAGTAAATAATTATTTTATATTGCCCTCAACTATATATTTTATCTTTAATAATATTAGATATAAATAATTACGTGAATATAATATAAAAATAAGTAAAATATAACATAAATATAAAAATATTTAAAATTTTATATAATATAAATTATTAATATATAAAAATTTATATAAATATAAAATAACTTAAATTCAATTATAATAATATTACAAAAATGCATAAAAGTGAAAGATGGGAATTAGGTTATCTTAGTTCTGTCGTTCTTTCCGGACACATTGGTGGAAGTATCTTTTACCAAACCCAAGTATATTTTAATTCATTTGGTTAATAATCATTTTTAGAAAAGGATAATTTACAAGGCATGGAGAGAAAATCCTTCATTTTTCATATTTTCTTCGATTTACTTGCCATCCAAGCATAATGTTAGATGACGTAATTCAAAAATTGCGTCACTCAAACCCATTCAGACTCTCATTTTTTGGTAGGTCCTCCATTTTCACTTGAGAGTTTACACATTTTATTGGCCGAAACATGCAGCAACGGTGATGCAGGGCATGTTTTAAGTTCTCCTTTGACAATGGGGACATTTCAAGTAAGCATCGAGCCCTTTCAATTTTGATTCACTCCTCAGAAAACTCCATCCGGTGTTTCCTAGCAGTTTCTTCTTCAGCGTGTTGATGTGGAAAAACAATGAATAATTATAAGACAAATATGTCTACCCAGTCATCTCTCCAGTCTCCATCGTTTACTGGCAAGAGAAGACTCGGCATTTTCATTCTTCTTTATTGCTTGCCAACGCCATTTCCATTAGCATTTGTCTTGGAAATTTCCGACTTTCACTGCTCTTTCCCAGTCTTCATACAGTTCCCCTCTTTATTTCTTTTCCTTGATCTTGAAGAAAGGAGGAAAATGGGAAAAACAAAGGGTCTTTTGCTGTCTGGTTTAGGTGATGAAACGAAAGAAATTGGCTTTGTTTAATTGTTTGAATGACTTATTAACTAATTGTTGTGCTGGTGGCTAATGGGTTTTAAAGTTTGATTCTTTTGGTTGGTGTTGTTAATGCTTCATGGGTTTTTGATGTTGGCTGTTTTTGCTTCATGGGATTTTGAGGGTTTTTTTTTTTTTTCGGTTTGCTTCATGAGATTTTGAGTTTCTTTGGTTATGTTTCTCTAGTTTTTGGGATTAGGATTGGTGGCTTAATTTTTGGGAATTGAGACTTAAAAATTAAGTGATGGCTGGGCTTCTAAGAAAAATTCTTCCTGTTGGAAAATCATCTCTTAAAGATGATGATGATAATAATGTTGAATACTCATTTGCTATTGAGTACCATGGTCCTCCGGTCACTTTTGATATCCCCAAAGCTGTGCCGGTGGACGTTGACCAACTCCCGACTGCTTCCGCAGTTTCCTCTTCCTTTGATTTGAATAATATGTCATTGCCAGTTATCCAACCAATTGTAAAGAGTAATCCATTGAACCAAAAACTGTTTAGAGATAAAAATTTTGATTCTGAACTTAGCTCAGCTCGAAAATCCATCGATCGTCGTGGTTTGTCCAATGAATCATCAATTCGAGTTGATACCTTGTATTCATTAGGTCAGAGAATTGATGGTGGCTACAGGACGAAATTATGTGATGGAACAGGAAGTTCTAGCATTCTGGAAATTTCTGATGTCCATGATAGTTTGGGGAAACCGTCGGGAGGGTTGCAAGAGTTAAAGCTAACTGATAGTTGCAAGGAAGGTTTGGGGTTGCAGAAGTATATGGATCCTCCTGATTCTGCTACAACAGATTCAGTTTTAAGCTCACATTCTATTTCATCATCTGAGGTCTCTTCTCAAAAAGGGGGGGATGGTAACAATGAGATTCCTTGCCATATCAAAAGACCATCTGTTGTGACTTTCCGTGATCCTGAACCACGTGACATGCTTCAGGAAGAGTCCAACTATTCTGGGACAGAAAGCATCCATACTGCACAACCTATTGCGAGGAATGGGAAAAAGGGGTCATGTTATAGGTGCTTAAAGGGAAACCGTTGTACAGAAAAAGAGATCTGCATTGTTTGTAATGCTAAGTATTGTTCTAAGTGTATACTAAGAGCAATGGGGTCGATGCCAGAGGGAAGAAAATGTGTTTCTTGCATAGGTAAGAAGATAAATGAGTCAAGGCGAGGAAGTCTTGGAAAATGTTCCAAATTGCTGAATCGGCTGCTCAATGAGTTGGAAGTTGAACAGGCAATGAATTCTGAGAGGACGTGCAAGGCAAACCAGCTACCACCTGAGCTGGTTGTTGTCAATGGAGAGCCTCTGAATCAAGATGAGTTGTATGTTTTGCAGACCTGCCAAATCCCGCCAAAAAAGCTAAAACCAGGATTCTATTGGTATGATAAAGTATCTGGATTTTGGGGAAAGGTAATAACTGAACTTTTCCCCCCCTTTTTCATAGAAGTTATCTAATTTCTGTTCTGTTCCATTAAAATTGAACTACTGCTCTTTCAATTAATCAGGAAGGACATGGGCCTTGCCAGATAATTACGGCCCAACTAAATGTTGGAGGTAACGTCAAGGCTAATGCTAGCAATGGAAATGCAAAAATACTCATAAATAATAGAGAGATTACGAGAAAAGAGCTGTGGATGCTGCAGGTTGTTGTCCTGTACATGATTTAGTTCTTTTAAGTTATGATTTTTTAGACATGTAAATTCACTGCCACTGTTAAATATTTTCAGTTCGCGGGAGTTCATTGTGAAGGAAAACCCAGCTTGTGGCTAAGTCCGGATGGATCGTACCAGGAAGAAGGTCAGAAGAATGTGAAGGGGCCTATATGGGACAAGGTATATTTGCATAGGGATATGCATACTACATAGGCATAATTATTTTCCTTTATGTCAAGTACTAGTAATAACGTGGATCTACCTTATTTTCAGAGGAGAATTAAGCTTTTTTGTGCTCTTTTGTCATTGCCGGTTCCTCCTGATACTTGGAATCCTGCTGGAGAAGATGTCAGCCAGAGAAACCCAGAGCAGCTATTGCTTCATAAACTCCTCCTAGTTGGCTATCAGAAGTCTGGCACAAGTACAATATATAAACAGGTAATATATCAATGGAGGCAGCTCATTTCAATTAGCCTCCCCCCACCCCTTTTTGGTGGCTGTAAATACAATGTGTTACTTTTGTTCTTTTCTCATATACCTTCCGTTTTATCCTCCATCAGCTTAGATGGGGATCTTGGATCTTGAGCTGACTTACCATTGGGCTTTGTCCACCAAAATCGTTGTCTCATCAGTTCAGCCATGAACAGAGGCCATTGACTACAATCTAGAATTTTAAAGGATTGAGGAGCTTGAACACGAGTGATGGAATTATTATAATAAACTTTTGAGTTTTTTCTATTTCTTAAGCCATTTAAAATGCATAATATGCAATTGGTGATCAAGATTTTAAAATCAATCCTCATTACTACCTTCAATTCTGATTTAAAATTTTCTTGACGTTTATGACTACTAAACTTTTGGTTTTATGACACTGGAAATGCAGATTAGGCTGTCTAAGTGAAACATTAAATTTGTTGCTTGCTTATTTCAGGCAAAGATTCTGTATGATGTTTCTTTCTCTGAAAATGAGCGCCAAAATATCAAATCGATGATCCAAAGCAATTTGTATGGCTATCTTGCTATGTTGCTTGAGGGCCGAGAACGGTTTGAAGAAGAACTTTTACTAGAGAATAGAAAAAGGCAAATTGCTGATGCATGTGGTTCTTCAGGTACAGTAATACTGATTTATTAAATAATCATTGTCGCCAAGTGCTTTTTTCTTTATCCTCTGTGAATTTTCTTACCGATAGAATTATAATTCTTGCAGTTTATTCTTTATACATGCATTTTCGAATAAACCTTTTATACTCATCCTGCCCTGTAATTCTTTGATCAGTTGCGATAAGCCTTAAAGGTAGTTAGATGATCTGTAAAAGCCTTGGCTGACAGGACTTTAAGTATTTACTTTTAAGTTTTTCACTATTCCTATATATAAAACACAAGAATTTAGCATAATTAATAGAAAATTTACCACTGAAAGGGAAGTTTTTCATTGGAATCTGTTGTATCTAAATGGCCTTAATTAGACTTTTTGAGTCATTAACTGATTGAATTTCCAGTTTCGGTAGGTTTATGTCTTTCATGAATTTTGTTAGATTTTCTGTGATATGTTTGGCTAGAAGAAACTTGCATTTGGCATAGCATAATTGACTTTGTTATCGAATAGAGTGTGAGCTTCATTGTTGACAACAGGCAGTGCAAGCCAGATTGATGGTAAAACAAAATATTCCATTTCCTCAAGATTGAAAGCTTTCTCGGATTGGCTTGTCGAACTGATGGTCTCTGGTAATTTGGAAGTCGTCTTCCCAGCTGCTACTCGCGAATATGCACCATTTATTGCAGAGCTGTGGAATGATGCAGCCTTTCAAGCCACATATAGCCGGAGGCATGAACTTGAAATGCTGCCCAGCAATGCTACTTATTTCCTAGAACGGGTAAGCCTTCTCTGTGGGTTTGTTTACTGATGTTTTTCCTGTTTTGCTATTCCATATATTTTCCCTTTTTTTTTTTTTTTTTTTACTTCTGTATATAAAAGTGTGAACTCCAAAACTCTTAAAAGTGATTGACATAAATGGCCTTATAACAAATTTAACACTTAACATATTCATTTTTATTAGCTGTAATTTTGTGGGACCTGTAATAGTAATTAACCTTCATTACTTTTAGATTCCTATTGAAATTAATATGATGACAATTGAAATTGAAATATTTTTATGGAATGAACATTAGAATATAACAAATAGATTATAATCACCAAAAAAATAAAAAATAGCAGTACAATGGTCACATCGCATAATCTAAAGTGGCTCACCAAATAACAAAAAAGAACGTGGTAATAGTTTAAAGTTATCTTTTTCTCAGGCTGTTGAGATCTCAAATACAGATTATGAGCCCTCGGACATGGATATCTTGTATGCTGAGGGAATCACATCATCCAATGCAATTTGTTGCATGGAATTCTCTTTTCCCACAATAGAGAAAGAAAGCTTTGTTGATGGTTATCGGCATGATCCATCGATGAGGTTAGTTATAATCTATTCTATGCAAAACTTATTTACTTTTATACGATACAAATGCATCAAAACTTGTTTAGATATCTTCTGATCACTTTGTTCCCAAATAAATCTCATCTTGGAATAGTAACATCATGTTCCTATAGAAGCTTGTTTAAGAGGAACTGGAATCAAATCTTACTAGTATTAGATATTTTATTCACAATAATAAATAGATTTGAGCATTTGTTGGTATCACTTTGAAATTAAATTACCTATATTTATCCTGCTTGGCATGTCTTGCTCTGAATCTACAGGTACCAACTTATTAGATTGCATCCCAGTAGTCTTGGGGAGAATTGCAAGCGGGTGGAAATGTTTGAAGATGTCGATATTGTCCTATTCTGTATCTCCTTGATCGACTATGACGAGTTTTCTTTAGACAGTAATGGAGTTCTCATAAACAAAATGATGGCAAGCAAGCGACTGTTTGAAAGAATAGTCACCCATCCGTCCCTTAAGGAAAAGGACTTCCATCTTGTACTCAACAAAGCTGACCTGCTCGAAGAAAAGATCGAGCAGGTTCCTCTGACTCGATGTGAATGGTTTCACGACTTCAATCCGGTTATCAGTCATAATTACTTTAACAACAACGGCAATAATAGAAATAATCGTTGTTCACTAGCACAGCGTGCCTTCTACTATATTGCTGTCAAGTTCAAGAGGTTATTCAAGTCTCTTACTGATCGTAAATTGTATGTTTCCATGGTTACCGGCATGGAGCCTGATTCTGTTGATGAAGCTCTAAGATACACCAGAAACATTCTTAAGTGGGACTACAATGAAAACAGCTTAATCAACGAGATGTCTACGGATATTGAGGCAAGTTCAACATCATGACCCGCTTTTTTCCTTAAAATGAAAATAGATATAACCTCACTTGAAAATAGATGTAGGAATATCCGAATTTTAGGCCTGAAACAAGGTTTTTTCTGCCACTGTAGATTCCTTTATTTTTTTAGCTCCAAATCATAGAACTCTATTGTGATTGTGAAGCAGTGTATATTTTGCATTTTGAGAAAGAAGTATCCTCAATCATTTTGTTCTTGAAAATCAAATAAAAAAACGTTGCTTAGATCGCTTTTGAAGCTCCAATTTAACTTTCCTGGAGGATAAGCTAAGAAGAAATAAGAAAATCATTTGACCATTTCTGGACATGTTTGAAGAAACAACTAATCATAGACAGAGCTCTGATAACAAAACAAATGAAACATTCAAAGCACAGCTGCCATAAACTTAATAATGAACCATATCAACAATAAAACGACTCAAATTACACAAGCATAGAGTTGAAATTTGAAACCTTGCATTTACGTATTAGCTCAAATAAGTTTACTACAATGGAACTTGTCTACGTATTTCTCTTCAATCACCAAGGTACAAACCTGTCCATAAGCAAACAGACAGTTGTTTCAGACATTGTTGTTTCGTTGGTATCGTCTTTTGAAGCTTCCTTCTCTTCAACATGCCCTTCCTTGGCAAACTTCTGGTCTTTTTTAGCCCTGATTGACAAGAATGACTTTCTTGCTTGGACTTTCACTTTGAGCTTTGCTGCTAGCTCATCCATCCACCCACCAACTACTGCAAACATTTTTCTCACCAAAGCTTGAAAGGAAAAATCCTTTTTTTTTTCTTTGGAATTTGTTTATATGCTTTTGCTTTTATCAAAAGTAAAAGAGAGGGGAACCAAAAGGGTTTATATAGAAGGAAAAAGAACTGAGGGAAGAGTTGTGGTTTTTGCTAAATCACTGGTTTTTATTAGTGGAGTAAAGGCTGTGGGTTATTGACTCATTGGAAACCAAAAAATCCGTATGGTCGGCTCTAGATAAAGATTAAACTGGAAAAAAAGGGATATTCCCTGGTCCTGGCTATGAATATCTACTATTGGAAAGTTCTGCCATGTACTTGTTCATACCATCTTCAATATAAGAATATAAAAAGACTGCCGATGGTTTCCATATTTTATATTTCTTTGGAGTAAAAAAGTGGACCCAAAATACTTTTTGCCCTTCTATCAGGTGTATAATATCCTCCAGCCACAGCTTGATTTTGATATCATACTTTTCCATCAGTTGATAAAAATATGGTATTGGGTATGATTATTATATATATATATATATATATATATATATGTATTCAATATTAGTATATTATTTTTTAAGTGTTTTTTTAAAAATCTATGTCCAAAAACATTTTTAATACGAATATCGAATATGAATATTTAAAAAAATAAAAAATTAAAACAATCGCAGTAGACTCAAGAAAATTCTTGTATAAAGGCGTGGGCTGCTGGCATGGTTTGTTTTTCTTTTTGTTTGTTATTACAGGAATACTTTTTTTTTTTTTGCCTCTAGAAAAATTTCATAAAAGACATACATGTCTTCGATTTCATCACGTGGCCAGGGAGCTAAGCAACAAAAAATGGTTCTCAAGGTTGGAAAGTTCAATAGAACACTAAGCCAGGGGTCCAGAGTAAACGAGGCGTGTGGCCCTGATTTGAAATGGACTTTGCTCTTGTATGCTTTCAAATATGACTGGTCAGTGGATGCTTCACGTTACAGCTTTATTGGCTTTAGTTTTACATTTCTACTTGAGTAGTCCCAGGGGAAAGAGAGAAAATAAAATTAGATTGAGAAAATTTGCTGCAATTGAATGGATTAATTGAAATCATTTACCATGCTTTTATTAGTACATATAATAGAAGATACGAAATATCATAAGAGTCTCAGATAAAAGACAGATTTTCTTAATATTATAATTAAAACAGCATGTTTTAATCATGTTTGGCCAGTTTGAGAGCTTGTGAGAGAAGACAATAGCACTTCAACGTCAGATCATATCAGCTAAGATATTTAACGTTGTTTTTTGTAATTGTCTCGATTTTGTAATTGTCTCGAAACCATAAAATCTTATAGCAGTATGATTTTTCATAAACCATGCATTTATTTTTTTCCTTAAAAAAAAAAGGGATATCTGAGATGAAATCCATAAACATCAGTAAATAGAAAGCTGATGTAAAAGGAATATCCAAGTTGTCAAGTTCAAGGGCTAAAGCGTTGGAACAAGCATGGAAACATTGAAATCCTCTGGGCTCCGAGTTGACTCGTATGACTCTGCCAACAAAAGCTGGTGACTAGCTCAGTCCAGCTCTTTTCTTTGTGATCGAACTACCTGGCTAGAACCAATAGAGAAAAGGGTCCCTTTTTTTTTTTTTTTTTCTGGCAGCTTGGCAAAACCCATTTTTAGTCCACATATTCACAAAGCGCAGATATAGCAACAAAACAAAAAGGTGAAAGCAATGGAAGATATTTGAAAACGTTATTGAGATATTTCAAGATTTTTCTGGGGTTGATATTTAGGGATGTGATGTAGGGCTATGAGTTATAAAAGACCTTTTTCGGTCGACCATATTTTTCGTGTTTACAAAGATATTTTCATCCCATTTACTTATTCCATTTATGTTTGTTTATTATTTTAAAGCCAAAAAATACGAATTTATATACATATAAGAAAATGAACCATCAGTAAAGGCTGTAATTGCTGCAAAGAATATAACAATAATTATCAGTAACCGTGTAATATTTACATATAAAGATTAATATATCGAGATGGTATATAGAGTAAAAATGATTCTGAATCTTCATTTTTTTTATTCACTGCCAATATGATAAAGTAAATGAGAAATCATCAAAAATTTTAATGCAGAGATGGAAATGCCATACGAAATTTTCGCTTCGTTGATTTGCACTCTGCTTTTCTTTCAGAAATCATGAAGCAAATCTCCAGGTCAATAGTCGATCATCTTGAGACCACGCTGTACGGCTTTTACCCTCCAGCTCGGCATAAAGGTTATTGAATGCCAATATTGAAGGCTTTCATCAAAGTTCTACTCTAAATGATGTCCAACGATGTGGCAACTTTCATCGAACCCTGATGCAGAGGAGGCAGAGAAAGCCAAAATCAACTTCAGCTCGAAACCTCTAGACAGCTATCCGCACTTGATGCTATGGCACCTCATGTTGAGATATATTCTGAAACAGGGTGGAAGCATGCCCTTCATCTGAAGAAGCGGCAATGGCCTCATTCTGCAAGGCGGGACCAGGCTACTTTTTCTTCTTAAACCAAAAGATGCATCAATGGATGACGACATAGTTCCAATGGCCCCCTTCTGTTAAAGCTCAAGATTTGAAGCCTGGTCAGCCAACATGACAAGTAATTTAAGTCCCTCCAATAGTTGACACCAAATTGCAAAGATCATTTGCAATTGATGCTAGAATAGAAAGACTTGATGACTTCAAATCCATGGCGTCCAACCTTCATACATGCTGCAAAGATTATCAATACTAGTAGCTTGCTTAAGTAGATAATCCACTTGCTCTGCGATGCTGATTTCCCTGAAGAGGTACAAAAGAACTGCCTGTTAATTCATATTTCACTTGATACCTATTTCCAGTCTCAAAAGGAAGTAGATACCTTCTCTCTGTAATGTCTCGCCCATCTATTTTCATTTCGACACGTCTTAGGACTGACATTGCATAAGCATTTTTACCTGCAGGCAGAAATAGGTTACACCAACGGAAGTGAATACAGAAAACTCTAATTCCTTTTAACAAGTTTCTCAAACTAAAAGCTCAGAGAGTATCCTGGGGGGAGAGAGAGAGAGAGAGAGAGAGAGAGAGAGGGTGAAGGGAATGAAAAAGAAAGCCATAACAAAGTAAGACTATTTCACTAGTTGGTGGAAGATTACTACTTAGTACCTAGTAAAAACCAAAAAATCAAAGCAAGCAAAGCAGCACCTAGATCAATTTAACAAAATCTATGACAAAGCGGTAAGCCTCTTGAAATATTAAAAAAGAGGAAAAATCACATTAAAAGAAAATCCATGTCAAATTTCATATCATGCAATTTATAGTTTCATTCCCCCGAATTAATTCTTATTATATTCATCACTCGAAACAAACATTTAAATATTGAGATCTCAACTTGGATGAAAACTATGGAACACAGCAACTGTGCACAAGGGCAATATGGTCCTGGTGCAACTAGCATACTGAAGCAATCAGGAGGTTCTTTTGAGTTTGCTGGGAAAACTTCGTGATTTATGTAGTGCTCAAAATGCTGTGTCCTTTAGTAGCTCATAGAATGGATGAAAAACCCAAGAGTTACATGCAGCACACCAGTATGTTTGACTCATAATAAGGGGGCAGTTCCTAATCATGGTTCCAAGAACTAAACCAAACTCTGCTTATAGAGTAATCAAATTTTATACAAAGTGACAATAGAAGAAAAAAAATCTAACAGATGATTTGATCAGTTAGATTTTACACTTACCCCTCGCTATGCGGCTCGCAGTGTGCGTGCTAGGAACAGGAAATTGATGACTCTCATCACCAACCTCAACTTTGCCTAATGTGGATTCTTCATCCTTACCCTGAAATTTGACATCCGAGTTCACCTTGTTTGAAGGTTGCAAAGATTCAAGAGAAGCACTTACAGCTTCATTATTGACTGAGGGAACAGCTTTCAGATGTTCATTGATCTCATCAGTTGCTGATTTCACTTTATAAGTATCATATTCGCTTTGAGAAGATGGAACAAAATTTTGACCATCATTAGCCCGTTTATGACTAGAATCCAGCCAAATCTTTTCCATCATCTCCACTGAGTCATCGATAGCATCTGAAAGACTAGTACCATTTGAGGTAATGCTAGATTCCACACTGCTAGTGCCAATGCTATCTGGGGGTGATATCCACTCTTTATGTTGCAAAGAAAGCCCAGTTAGACCAACAAGATCTTTGGGGCTCCCACTGCCTGATGTCAAGATGTGCTCTCCCCCTCTTTCATCAAATTCAGTGGCATCACCAGCAAGATCTGGTCTTGACAAACTAATGCTCTGTGATTTTACTTCCTCGCTCTCACCCAGTCCCTCAAGAGCCTGAAGAGAGAGAGAGAGAGAGAGAGAGAGCAAGCATTATTATTAGTCTTGGCATCATCAATATGTCATGCTATAGTTCATACAATCTAAATTATTAATACTACTGAAACCGGATTTTACTTTATGCAGGTTGCCAGCATGAAGACTGGCAGTTCTTGCAAGTCTGGTCAACAAAGAATGTAGTTCCTTCACAGAAAAGGTAAGTGACGGCACCAAAGGCTTGAAGGTCTGGCAAGCCTCCCTAACTCTTAAGCCATAAGACTGGTATATGGCTTGTCCATGTATTGGAGATACTTCCATCTTGGTCTCTCTCTCCCTAGCCATAGCTTCAGTCATAGCTGAGACATCCTTGGACAAAACTGATTCCAGTGGAAGAAGGATTGCATTTGCCTGCTACAACATCCAAAAAAAAGAGTAATACAGTTGTCAAAAACGACAGAGACTCTAGAACAGCAGAACTTTGACGAAGTAGTAATGTCATGAAAAGAGAAACTGAATCAAGGCAACTAAATACAAACACCTATCATAACAAAGAAAGTATGCAGTCAAACTACATGGACAAGTGAAATGATGGGAACCTTTGAAAGATCTTCCATAAGAGAACCTTGTACAGCTGCAGCCTCCTTGCCCAGATTGTGAACATCATGCAGATCTTCAGTAATTGCCAAAACCTAAAGAGAAGCTTTACAATTTTAGACAGAGGGTAGCATCAAAAAGAACATAAAAGGAAGTACTTAAGTTTCAGAAGAGAACATAACAGCATAAGTTGCAAAAGAGACAAAAGATGAAAGGCTCTACAAAAAGTACTTATTGGTGACACAACTAACTCATAAACCAAAAGACACACTTGACTTTAAAGCAACACCAAAAATAACCAAAGTTCCCATGACTATTCTTTTCAACTTTTATAATTATTTGATTTCTTGAGGCACTGGTGTCAAGTTACAAACAGGAACCAATGGCTGTTAAAGCATTACAATTATTAAAAAGCTTCTTTCGATTTTCTATAGACCTTGAAGAAAAATTACAAACAATACCTCTTCCAGCATTGAACCAGATTCAGATGTTAAAGCAGTATGGCCCCTAGATACACGAGCAAATGCAGATAAAGCAACACTGGCTTCATATGCACAATCTCTCATTGCAAGAACAGTGCTTTGCAAATCACCTGAGAAAAGAAGAATGTTTTAGGTGAAAACAGTAATCACAAATGCAGAAGAAAAATAGATAGGAATGCTTATCTTTGAGTTTCACACATGCAAATACATCCAGATGATTAGATGTATAAGCTGATGAAGAAAGGAGATGTAACCTGAGGCAGATTTTGCTTTAAGAGAGGCAATGCAGAGTTCATTGGTTGCAGAATATAAGCCACTAGAAGCAACTTCCATGCTGCTTTGAGCAAGCTTCCACTCTTGTTCAATACCTATAATGAGTCAAAAAACCATAGTAACAACCCATTTGGAAGAATAATTCATATTAAATCATTCGAGCATCCAGTAGCATGGGAAACTCACGTGTAAAAGAATGATAGGTAACCTCCAATTTTGTTAGTGCATTGAAATAAGCTTGCTGCCAAGTCCTGCCATCACCACCTGTGCTCAATGCATATCCCTCTCTGGGGATCTGAAAAATACCATCCCGAGATGCCTCGAACTCTAATACTGACGTGCATATTTTGACAATATCTGATGCCTTTTCTCTCGCTTCTTGTAGCAGATGCCTGCGTCTGATCAGGTGGTCATGGAATTCGGGGGGAATTCCAGAAGCCTTGGCCGAAGAATTTCCCGTTACACTGGAATTTGGTCCACCAAAAGCCCATCCCATTGCTCTCTCAAGCTGCCCTTCTGCTACAAGAGAAGTGTGCTCACACGATTGTAGGCCTTCTATTGACTGAGCTACTTTTGACAAAACAGATTGCATAGTTTCCAGCAACTTATGTCTAGTGAAGTTTAGAACAATGGGATACAGTTCATCGTCACCGGAAAAAAATTTCTGGAACAGAATCCTACTATTATGTGAAGGGGTCAAGCCAACATGATGCATCCATTCCATTTGCACAATCTCTAGCGTAGTCTTCCGAAGAGCTTCTTTGAGTTCATTCACCCGCCTTTTCATGACAGAAGCTGCTAACCTAGCCGCTCTTGCAGTTTCATGCGTGTTGCAGTACTCCTCAAGCATAAGCTGGACCCTTTTAACGATCTCAACATCCTTCGTTACCTGATCAGTACTGGGTTCCTTTGCTCCCTCCGTCAGTAGCTTCAAATGTTCATTTTCTTTTTCCAACCAAGATAGTAAAGCAGGAGCAATTCGTATTTTGAGGTAGCGACCAAGATACTCCTGAAGTTGAATTTCAAGCTTTCTCTTGACAACATCAAAAAGCTGTTCAAATCCTAGATTTTGATCCACTGAAGAGGCCACATCATGCATGCATGAATCAAGGAAAGAATCCAGAACACCTATTTTCCAAATAAAGAAGGAATGATTGTTCAATAAAGATCCAAAGTTCCAAACACACTCTGATGCTGAGTGTCCAGAACTCATAAGGTCCACTAAATTTGAAATTTCATCTGAACGAGGAGCAACAGAGCTACTCAATGAAGATAATGCTTTATCAACTGATTCCAACTCGAAGAAGGGTTTAACTAAGCTGGCCAGTAATACTTGACTTTTTGAATGATGGGACTCCCTAAAATCATCACCACTAATTAGAGACTGAAAATGCTGTTCACAAGAAACCAAGGAATTTTTAATCTCAGCTTCTCTCTTTACAAGAGAAGAAGTTCGCATGTCTCTATGATTCCAAGTTTGATGGAGTTGTTCCAGCTGTGCCCTGCAAGCTTCTTCTTGAGAGGCCAGCTCCTCTGCTTCTTCCCAAGATAGATGATCCCGACTCTTCATAGCAGCTTCTTCAAGAGCCAACTGTTGCTCAGTAATGAGGCCAACCTTAACAAAGTAGTTTTGTTCTAGTTCAACCAAGGATAACCTCTCTAATTGAACTTCGACCAGCTGTTCCAATGCTGTGTCAATAGATCCCCTTATTTGTGAGATTAATCCAAATGCATCCATAACTTCTGTATTTAATGAAACAGCAGACCTCATTACATCTGGTAAAACAGCATCAGTCATTTCCCCAATCAAATTTTTACAGCGAAGTAAAACGGTTTTGAATATTGAAGCCCAATTTCCTTCAGAATAATACTTTGGATAATATAAATCTTTATCTACACCTGGCATGTCTTCACCAATTTGCTGCCATAGTTCATTTACAAACCCAGCAACAAGTATGCATTTCTCCACTTGCTCTTCAAACTCAGAGAAGACAATACCAAGATCAAACTGTAGCCGACTGTTCTCATTTTGGGCCCTACCAGTATGACTGTATATTTCAAGTACCCTACGTTTAACATCATCATACAATGAGCGCACAGCTATACTCAGAACAGATAACACCTTGTCTTTCTTTTCTTCCAGCTCCTCCTGCGTTCTTGAAGCCCTTGTGCCATCATAATTTGAGTCTCCAGATTGCAGAGAAGAATTAGCATCTTCCTTCCTTACAAGTCCAGCAGATTGCATGTATTTCATGAAAGCAAACATGAGTCGATCCTTAGCTTTTGATTCAGTCTTTGAGCCAATTGAGTTCACTAGCTTGGCACACTCTTCTTCAACTTTCTCAATCTCTGCTGCATACTTCTCCACTTTAAAACAAAGGTCATCATGACTGCTTTTCACAAACTCAAGATTATCCCCATGTACTTTTGCAATCAATTCAGCAGCCTGCCTTCTCGCTAGAGAAAGGATGTCAGAAGAAACAGCATTCGCAGATAGTTGCAGTACTTGTGCCCAGCCATGCACTGTGCTGGTTGTGAGGTAATTTAAAGGTAGTACTCTCTGTAAAGCCAACGAGTAAGCTTGAATTGCCATTACAGCAGAAGAGAGCCCACAATCCAAATCAGATATAAACTGAGAAACTTCCCTGTCTATTTCATAGCATTGGGCTTGTGTGGGCTCAGGTACTATAGTCAACGGAACGCCAGCTACAGAAACAGCAGATGTAAGAGACAGAGCATCAGCCATACCACTGAGATTTATGCAAGCACTTATTTCAGGAATTAAATTGCCTCGTAAAGCATCAAGGATCCTTCCATGCTGCTCAATCCAAGTTGTAGCTTGTTGAGCTTTCTCGGCTACCATGTTCTTTGCCTGATTAAACTCACGAGCTTGGATTTCAAATGATGCACGAATTTTCTCTGAATTACAAGTTGCTTCAGCAACAATAGACTTTGCAGATGTCTCATGTAAAATAAGATTAGATCGCTCCTGGTCAGCTCGATAAAAGAGAGCAGAGACAAGCTCATATTGATTCAGAACATCTCTGAACCTCTGAAACAATTAGTTCAACAATCAAAATTTTAAGTTCGAAACAAACAAAAAATATTTTGTTAGAAAGAGTTACAGGTGGTAATCTTTACCTCAAGAGCAGATTCAACAGCTGGAAGTGCAGCCAACAAAAGATCATGATGTTCCTGATAAAAATTGAGATGCCGAATACTGTAAAATCTCCAAATAATTTCCACAGTAGAGGGAACTAAACATTTCATGCAATATAAGCAAAAAATTGATTATCAGACTGATTAAAATCCTAACCAAATTCAGGATATCAAACATTCAAAATAATGCCTAAATACGAAATACTACAGTAAAATCAGCCACGAAGATATTACACAGGCTAAATAACCAAGCAAGTTGTAGCAAATAGAATCAATCATGCTTCCAAGTCTAGCCAGCATAAGAGAATAAAATTTTTTAAAAACAAAATTCAAAGGCACATGCAAGATATAGTTTCTAATGAATAAAAACCTGCAAGGGAACACGAATCTCTTGCACTCTAGAAGCAAATAAACTCAAGCTAACAGCCAACTCCATGCCTTTTCTTTCTTCACCACCAATTGCAGCATCATCATGAAAATCACCACGTGTCCATTCTATAAGCGGATCCCATACAAATACTTCCAGTAACATCAATAATATATCCTTATTCTTCCTTAGAACACTGACAACTGCCTCACAATTTGCTCTAAAGGCACCTTCTATGCCGGTCAACCCTAAGGCAGCCTCAATTGTCTGGGTTAGACGGAATGGAACAATCTCTGGGACTTTTAGCCGCTGCCCTTTATCAAAACAAACATTATAATCAATATGCACCACATCCCCACTACTGAAATCCATAAGGATGTTATCCAAATGTCTATCACCAAGGCCCAGAATGTGACCAACCATACTCATGGCTGCAACACTTCCAGAATACCTACAAGAGGAGAATAAAACATCTGTTTAAATGTTTCACTATTTACCACAATACTTTATTACGGTTAAAAAATAACAGAAGCATGCATCACCACCAAGGGAAATTATATATAATTTCAAATCTCAACTGTTACTAATTATACTAGAACCAGCACATGAGATGATAACTATTCCAATGAGAATGGCAATTGAATCTGTGGAAAAAAGGATAAAAAGCAACCTTCAGTTTACCATCAATAATCATACCATTCACATGAAGCACATTGCACAAGCACTTCTAATAACTTCAGAGCAACTGATTTGACAGTAAATAATATCAAATGCCTTCATCAATGCTTAAGCTATATAACATCAAAAGGAGATTTTCTATTCTGTTCTCTCAGCTAGAAGACTGCTAGACATACTATTAAAGCTACCATTGCAAATACAATAAAATTGATAGTGAAATGTACATCAATCCTTTTGTGGAATTACAGCACCAGGAAGAACATTTAGATTTAGACCAAACATGTCTTTCTAGCCTGAAATTAAACATCCATTGATTCAATAAGTTCATTTAATGGTTCAATTTGTCAGTATCTTAGTGATTAGTGTTTTATACTTACGATCCCAGTTTTGGAGGTTCAATTATACTCAATTAATTTTTATGGTTAACGCTCACACAAATATTCATGAGGTTACACTCTGTTCTTCTGTAAACAAGGGTATTCAGGTGCTTTCTTAAATTGTTTTTTCATGACTTTAATAATGGTTGCAATTAAAAAGTTACCGGGTGTAAGATTTTAGGGTTCAAAGGGACAAAGCCTACAAATAGAGTGTTTAGTTTCTTCTTGATATAAGTTAGCGGATTTTCAAGAGTGGCTGATTGAAGCTTTCTAGATAGCATGACTTTTACTGAAAATAAATGAAGAATACCTCTTTAATTTTGAGCTAAAGGCTTTAAACCCTTCACTTGCACACCAAAGTTCTTGATGCAGAAGCTGTCTAGGAACTTCCTTCATAAGATCCAAAAGAACTTTACGCTTGACTTCATGAGGCCAGTCTCTTCTGGAAATTACTCTCCTGATGCCTTTCTCCTTGAGTGCAGGAATAATTTTTCCATAGAACATATCACTTGGCCGGGGAACAGGAGTAACAGCACTTTTTGCATTTCCACCACCCAATGCAGAAAGTTGTGCAAGCTGGACACGGTTTTGCCAAGACTTAAAGATGCTGTATATGCTTATCACATTATCCACCCATTGGATTAGACCTGCCCGACCACTGATTGGAGTCACAGAATAGTAGCGAATGCCAAGAAAATTATGATTAGTATCACAAGATGAATGCAGAAAACTATTTATAGCTTGCAACAGCTGCATGATTCTAGCATCAAGACGCAGATCTTCACGCCCTTTCAACAAATATGTGTATTTTTTACCATCTGAACCCAGAATAACGAGTTTCTTTGGTTTCGTTTTGGTTGATAAGATAGTAACCTGTTCTGAGAAAGAAGCAATTGTGACAATTCCTTGAAGAGTTGAAGTAAGACCTCTGTCAGATTCAAATGCTGTGACTTGCTTCTCAAGACCAGGCATTGGAACATCAGATGATGATAACATCGCCAGCTGTGGTGCAACTTCCCCAAAAGATATTGAAGATTTCCTCTGATAAGATGCTAGGGATGCAGCAATATTGTCAAATGGCCGCCAGACGTCTCCCAGTGCAGCAGCAGATGCTGGAGGAGTCTTAAGTCTTAAAATGGCAGATTTTAACTGCTCTTTATACTCATGATGGAACCATAACTCATGAGGTGTCTCAGGCTTTCTAGAAGTTGAAGCTAGACGGCGTTCCAGGGTGACAACAATGGGAGCCATCATGGCTGAGTATTTGGCAGCATTTATCTTGTTCTTCTCACTCTGGCTAAGTGTAGCATTCTCTGCAATTCGTGCAGCTTCCTCTTTCAGAACATTTATACGCCTCATTACATCTGAAAGTAAACTCAGTCAACATGGCGAGGAAATGAACCAGCTAACTAACAAAAAGAAGTACAAGCAAAGACCTATAAACATACATGCTAGCAATAACCAATATGACAATGGCTATGTACGACTGATGACTTGAAATATCAAATTACATCTAGTCAGATGCACCTTATATATCACGCATAAAGTTTTGGGATATGCATGTTATAGGCCACCATTAATGTTTACACATAATCTACATGATGGGGAAAAAGTATGACTTCAATGTGAACCACAATAGAATTGTAAGAATGCATATACAAACAAAACAGTTAGCGAGCAGAAGAGACCCTTTTAAGGCTAAGCTTACCCATGTGGAGATCTTGAAGAGTGCTCAACCATAATTCCTCCCAAAGAACAGTCACATTTCCAAGCTCATTAATCACGAGTTGAACATCCTGAATTAATCTTGGATAAAGCTCTCTCTGTATGCAGCAAATTTATGCCTTAAAATTTGTATATGATGCTTTAGCCTAGCAACTGATGATTCAACAAAACTAAATCACGGCAATAAAGCACCAAGGCAACATAAAATCTATATGATAAGAGCAAAAAGGATTAACAAGACAAAATGCTTAATTTACGCTGATAGATATGTATTTGGTCAGCACAAAAGTATTGTGACACACAGAAAGTTATCTCATTCACTTTTGGAACACTGATTCATTTCCGTGCTACTTTCAATGGGTAATCCCATTAATCACCCACTTAAAACCTTTGTCAGATGTTATCATAAAATTGGTAATGGCTCCCATGAATTCAAATATCAAGAAATAAGCATGTTAAAGGTAAAGTTATTAAAAAAAAAATAATTCTATAAAGCAATATTTGCTACAAACAGGTGCAAACAACTTTGTTTAAGAGCAACATGTTCATTTAATCAATGTTACTATATGCAGTATATCATGGGTGACTTTCTAATATTGCAAATAAATATGTAGGTATGAAGCACAATAGACAGGACAAACAAGCAAAAATTTGGAATGCTATAACAAATGGCAAGCAGCAACAATAACATAAACGTGTTTTTGAAAGTTACAGTTGAACAGATGAATAATGCATTGTATAAAATCCAGTGCTAGGCACATACTTTATGCCCATACTCTAACATGCATGTCTAACATTTACCCAAAATGACAGGTACAATAAAATAGTTATGCATCAGAGATATTGCAGCATAGTAATATAACAGTTTTTGAAATCTTATAAAGCACTAAATGGAGAAATTTTAAATTACCAAACAGCCAAGTATGTGCTGAAGCTCCTCAGAGGGCTTCTCTTCATAAGCATTTATATCAACTAGCGTTGGGAACACTATAGACCAAGGAGAAAGCTTGGCTAACATCATTAATAAGCTCTCTATTTGCCTCCGAACGACTTCCTCAGGATGTGAACTCAACCTAGCAAACAATTGAGGTGTAACATCCTACAAAGATAAATGCAATGTTAATAAATAATTTTGATGAAAAAGGAAATGGGAAGGAAGAAACTAGAAACGGCTGCTCGCCTGCCATGACAGCAGAGGAACTGTTGAAAGAGCAGGTTCAAGTGTGTCTTTTAACTCTAATCCATAGTTGAGAAGAATGTGCAAGACATATAATGTAGCTCTCAGGGCATTGCTGGCAGCTTCTTGTTTCTGGGACCAACAATCACCAGACAACCGACCATCACAAAACTTGGTAGAAGAATATAAAAGATACTTTATGAAACCATGAGCTGCATGCCCAAATAGAAAGACTCTTCTCCTCCGCAACGACCACCAAACATCAATCAACTGATCAATTACATGTGTTATATATGTTTCTTCTACACCAAAATTTGCAAGTTGTAAAGAACTAAGCAACTGAGAAGTTAAAGTGGCAGAAAGCCTTTCACCACCAGAGTTTTCTGCACCAGGTGCTCCAGCAGCAGCCTCCATCATATCCACTACTTGCTGCACCAAAGTCTTGGTTCTCAAAATTTCTGCAGGATCAGAGCAAAAACTCCACTGTTCTGCTCCATTATCTACACTGTCAATATTATCCATCTTCTGAAAAAGTGGCAGTATAACAGATTGCACTCTTTGGATCTCATCCTCGGTCATCTTGAATATTTTAGGTGCAAGTTCTGAAACCAGCATAGGAGAAAAAGAGCATGACTGAAGAGACTTTTCATGCTGGTTAGCAACAGAGCTCTTGGCCTGACTGAAGCACCAAGAAGCATAAGAAATCCATGACTTGGCCATTGTTGGGCAAAGTTGAGTGGATAGTTTTGTAACTGTACCCACTATTTCCTCAATAATAACATCTAAGCTCCATTTAGAGCTTAAGTTCTCATCACTGAAAGAATACCCAACTGTGCCACTGGAAGAAACATTAGCCACATCCAAGTCTGCTAGGATCCTCAGAAAAATATTTTTTAAACTCAAACTGGGATAATCCCGTCTCAACCAATTTGTAAGTTTCAAGCAAGCCTTGGCCTTCAACACACCATCATCAACATCATTAACCATAAATGATGAAGAACTAAAACAAGGACGAAGAAATGACCAAATATTTGCAAAAGCATCCTCAATCTTGTTCTCAGCGTGCATTAGCAAGATTCCCTCATATTGCAAATTCATGTTTAGCAAATTACGGTATCTCTCCTGAGAGCAACTCAATACATGATCTCTCAGATAGTTGTTTAGACGGTTTGCCAACATAAGATTTCCTTGTTTACGAGCCATACTCATCAAATTCATAGAAAGCTTTAAGGTAACTGGAGAAGTAGGGGAAATGGTTCGATAAGCTCGAAGAACTTTCAACCAAGGGTTACAATCTTGATGACTTCCTTTAATTTTAGGCTGCAGTGGCAGCAAATATGAACTTAAAACAGACTGACTGAATTTGGATTTGCCTTGGCTGCCCATGTGCTCCTGGTATTTCCCTTGGCTGCCAGTTAGTTCATAGCCTTCTTCAAATGCAAAGATGCAATGTAACTGTGTGGCACATGCAGCAGCCTCAGCTAATCCATCAAGTGGCAGAACTGACAACATTTCCTCTAGCATTGACGTAGCCTTTTGTAATTCATGTGGCACCTTGTCCAGATTTCCCTCAATCTTATGAAGTAATGCTTGCAAAAGCATCTGCTCACTCCTTTGCAATGCTAGTTTGGGATCAAGTGTGAGTTCACTGCTAGATTTTGGCGTCAAATCCAGGTACGCCCATGCAGCCTGAAGATCACCCTCATCAAAACGTGCCAATGCATGAATTGCATTCATTTCATTGCCAGCCGTAGTTAAAGCACCAGAATAACTCTTTCCAGCATATTTAGCCCGAAGTGTTTGCAACTCTAAAAGCCAGGATTCCAGAGACTTCCAGTCAGATACAGCTGTATAACTCTCAATAATACGTGCTATGGAAAACTGTACACCATCAGAACCCAAGGTACTGAGTGACTCCTCAGTCTGCAACAAGTGAGTAAAATAAGAGGCAGCCTTTTCATATTGACATTCTGCCTGATATATAAGCCCAGTTATCCACTGGAAAGGTTCAACTATGCCGCTGCGATTCATTGACTGATCTTCATCCAAAAGTAGGGGAGAAAAGGTCAATGAAACCCATTTCTGTAGACCAATTAGAGCCTCTGATTCATGATTCCTGCATAGAGCCAATGACATGTGCCGTACAATCCTCAACACATCACCAATATATTTCTCCCTCGTGTTATGGAGATTTTCAGTTACCTGAACCTGGGACTTCTCTTTAAAAGCTGACGCCACCAGATTTTTAAGCTCCTGCAGCCGCAAGGTGCAGTACTGAATGGTAGCATCATGGCATTGTAATGCCAATCCAGCATTCATCATTGGCTCACATATACGAGAAAACCACTCCTCACATACTTTCTTGTTTGCTCGAAAAAACAATGAACTCTGTCGACCAGCAGACGGTAACACAGCAGATCCCTCATAAGCATTATATACATTTTTCTTCAGAGCCTCAACGAAATCCAACAATAACCTCATGGGCAACAAGTGTGCGCCAGAAGAACCTATTATACTTAAGCTTCCATCATTTTGTTCACTGTCAAGCTGTAGCACATGTGAAATATCCAAAAGCATCCGCTCCAATGCTGCAAAAGTTTGAGTCGGCCCACCAAGGTTAGTTCGTAGGCGAGTAGAAATACAACATCTAGCTGCCTCATGTATGGCCCACCAAGCACCAGCAAGGTTATTAACAGAGCAAAATTTTTCAAGAACATCTTCTTCCATTTTTATATCCAACCATAGATCATTGGCACCTACAATCCCAGTTTCCTCAAGCTGTCCCAAAATGCTGTCCTTTGAGCTCCGACACGCAAGAACAAGCCGTTGGATCCAAGAAGAAAGAGGCACTTTCCATCGTTGTGAAATGTAACTCAAAATAGAAACAAGTTGCTGCGAGTGAAATTGCTGAGGTAGCTGTTTTAAGGCAAATAATTGCTTCCAGTACAAGTTTGAACTATTGCCTAACATAAGAGCTCGGGGCCTGAAATAGCTAAATGCTCCAATATCATTTGTACCATATACATACATTGTAGTCAACAAGACATGAGACAGAAGCCTAACATATGCATTTCTAATGTCAGCATCTGGATCACCAAGCTTTTCCAGGACCACGTCACTAACAGAATTAAAGTATATGGGGTGCATCAACCGTGCTGGCAAAAGCAGCTCCAAAGATAATGTGACATGTAACCTGACCTTTGGCTCCCTGTCAAATGCAGCCTCCAAAATAGAGAAAATCAAATCTCCGAAAAGAGAAACATATCCCAATTCTTCATAAAAATTAGTTTTGATATCTGCACTCTCACAGATTGAAATGAGATTTTCACAGAAACTTTGTACCCATTCCAAAGCTACCACTTTAACTGCAACAGGAGAAGAAACATGCAAAGCTTTAACAAGAAGTGTGCAACACTCCCTTAGATACTCAATAATCACAGCTGAATGAACATCTCTCAAACTATTACTATTAAGGACTTTTTCAGCAGCAACATCTCCAACAGGTATGTTGCCACTTTGATTTCTTAATGAACACTTGCTCAAGAATTTAACCATACTTAACCTATCCAATGTCCTGATAACATCGACTTGCAATTCCACAGAAGACCTAATAAGTAATTCGAAAGGATTCAGCTTCTCAACTATAAAAGAAACCAAATTATCTGACCTGTGAAGATACAAGGTAGCAATCTTTGGTTGGACAATCAAACCATTACATCCACACAAGGAAACAGAAGTTAACAGAACTTTCAAATCAAATTTAATCAATGCAAACAACTCAAGTTTTGAGTAAGATCTAGAATCTCTCACACTATTAACCTCCTCTCCATGACCTAAATTTTTTCGAAGCATACCCTTCAACAGCTCCAGCTCTTCAGTTAACAAGGTCATTGCCTGTTGAACTATTTCATCATTCCCATGTTGAAGCAAGAAGACATAAGTGGCTGCAGAACTTCCAGTGACTAAATGATTTGGATGCAAGCGCAGCTGAGATATTGCTCCATCAAAATGAAGAATTTTCTGCACAGATGAAGGTAGGAGGCCAAGCTTTTGCAAAGACAATAATTGAAGATTAGTTTTTAAGACTCCATGAACTTGAAAGTAGGTGATTTTCCTAGCTCCAACAGGTCGACCAGTACTTTCCTGATCCAAGCTCTGAAACAATATGTCAATAGCAAGAGGATAAAATGTGGAAAACCTTTCTTGTAATATCTCTGCCAATAGGGTCAAGCACTTCCAGGAATCCTCCATCCATTTTGACCATCCAAACTTCTTTCCAACAACAGATAAACATCCCAATAACCGGGGAAGCATTTTGCCTAGAGGTTCACTTATTTGTTTGAGTAGATTCATCTCCAGCAATCCAGATGCAGTAGATTGCAAAACTGTAGAAAAACAAGAAAGCAATGCAAGCAACCTTCGAAACTGTTGAGGTGTTCCATGTGTCCCATCCTGAAGCAATGCGTCCATATCTCCCAAAAATTTGGACAACAATCCCAGAGAGAACTGCAAATTACCCACCCAATGCTTCTGAAATTGCAAGAAACTATCCATAATAACCCGTCTGTCAGATTCTGCAAGGTCAGGTACCAATGCCCACCCAAGAAGCAGATCAATAATGTCAAGAAAATGTGGTTGGAAGGACAGCGAAAACTTCAACGAGACCAAAGTCAAAACACCTAAAAGCCGATGTAATAAACTCAAGGAAGTTCTCTCATCCTCTAGAAGTTCTTGGCATGCTTTGAGGATTGATAAAGCGTATCTTTCAATTCCACCCACATCACCAACACTAAGAAACTCGCGTAGACCTTCCAAGGCCAGTTCGGTGGTCCCATCCCCAGCACTAATATTACTAAGCAGTGGCAAAGCCCATCCAATGAACCGATCCACCAAACTACTGAGCATAAGATGGTTTTGCCTTCCACTTGATCCTATAGGGATTGAACACACAACCGCACAAAGAGCAGCATATGCAATAACAGCAGACTGCCTCACCGAGTATGACCTGACACATTTTTGCCACAAATTTTACCAAAATAAACATAAATCTATATTCTAAGAATCAGTTATTCCTTTTTCTTTTTATTTGGAAGCATGATCTCAATGTTTACAAAACTCAATCTAGGGTTTATAAGAATCCCTTTAAACTGTAAATTTAACATTTTAATGGTCAAGCATAAACAAGAATTTTTTTTTTTTTGAAGTCAAACATTGCCAATTCATTGACTAAATTGATACTACATAATAAGAAAATTAAGAAACTAAAGAAAAAGAGGTAAGCAAAATAATATTAAAATTAAAATTAAAAAAAATTAAATGCGAGAGAGAGAGAGAGAGAGAGAGAGAGA
>JBBYHK010000001.1:4244207-4298731 GCA_038382065.1 Adansonia grandidieri | reverse complement strand
AAGCGGTCAAATTGGTCCAGCTGCTGCTGCTGCCTGCATCATCGTAAATGTGTCCACATGTTTAGCTCAAAGTACATAAACAGCTACTATCGATGGTGACAATGATCACGTAACTTTTTTCTACTCATGGGGTAAAAATAATAATAAAAAAAAAAGAAGATACCAAGTTACAAGGATCAGTCACTAAACTAAAGGTTATTTATTCATTTGTTTACGATTTAACTTTTACACTCCCTTTAAGGTGAGAGATATAAAATTGACTGTAAAGTCAGTTTATAAATCGTATTTCTTTTTTAGGAAGGACAGAAGTAAATAAGTGGGTGGTAAATGGTCAAAAGGGGAAAGTTACTGGGAACAGAAACAAATGAGAATCAAGTCTTAAATGTCATTGATTGAGGGAGGCCAAGGGAAAAAAATAAAAAATTAATGTATTTTATTAACGATTATTTTTAGTTAATAAATTAATTAAATTATTATTTATTATAATATTTTATGTTAAATATATAATTAATAGTTATTTTTATTAATTTTAATGTAATAATAATAATAATAATAATAATAATTTATTATGTTATAATCACAAAGAGTACTTAAAACTTTAGTCAGTAAAACGTAAAAATGAATTTGACAGAAGAGTGCACCAATGTAGAGTCACAAAAGAAAGAGTGGTAATTAAGAGGTGTTTAATGTGGAAGGAAGGAGTCCAAATGTGCAAGGGCTGAATGTATAGTTTTTTGACAATCCTGTGGCTGACACCACCTTCGTTTTGGTATATCTCATAATATTAGATGTAACATAAAAAATAATTAAAATAAAATAAAATATAAAAAATTATATAAATATGATATAAATATATAAATATTTTAGAATTAAAATAAAATATAAAAAATATAAATTGTTAGATTTGCATTTTGAAATGTGAAAGTAATTTAAATATTAAATGTGTTAGTTGGAATAGGATTCAACATTGAATAGGAACATACATAAATTGGCAAAGAAACTAAAAAATAGTGTCGGAGAGGTCTTTATCAAGAATCCCTTTTTAAAAGGAGAACCAAACAAAGGGAGTATGATAGACTGTGACCATTGTATTTGCCTGGCACTGGCAGGCACTACAGTTAATTTAATGCAATAATCCTCACTGACATTTGCATCTATAATAGCCCCATTCACAGTGTTTCTTTTTCTTTTCTTTTTTTAATTTTTTAATTTTTTTACTTTCAAAGAAAGAGCAACTCGAAATGTTACTTGAATGAAAAATAAATAAATATATACATTACAAAAGATATTGTAATTTGAATATGGAAAAAAATTTACTACTATAATTTTAGTATAACATTGGCAAGTTTTGCAACTTTTAAACAAACGGAAGATACAAAAACATCTATGAGATTTTAATATTTGAGAAATTATCTTATTCATCGTAGATAAAATTAATAAAATGATATATATTTTTAAAATATATTAAAAAATAAAAAATTTGACTTGTGATAATTTTATAATTTTAATTATAAAAATTTAAAAAATCACTGTAATATAAAAAAAATCAAACTCTTACTATTTTTAAATTATTTGTTGAATTAAATATTACTTAAGACGATAGGGATGCAGATGTGGGTTGGATTTGTGTGGCTATTAATGGAATTAATTACAAGTAGATTAGATGATTATCTGTTCAAATTTGGAGTAGTCGTTTTTTCAAAAGATAGAAAGTGGGTCCTGGTGGGTTCTGGCTGGCTGATTAGTGGCCTGGATTATAATAATGCTAATAGTATTATGTGTTTTTCCTTCTTTTTGTTTGTTTGAAATATAAAATATAAGGAAAGTTAGAATGATTGGGGCACCTCCAGCTCCAAAGGGACTTTTTTAAATTTTTGCCAAAGGATGAGTGGACAAAATTGTACTTTAGCAGAGACAAATCATTACACTCAAAACTCCATTTTTTTTTTAAATCTCTCGTCTAATTTTTAAATCACGAATTCTTGAAAGTATGACTTTAGGGGGGAAAAAACCTGAATTTATTATGTTTGATAAGCAAATAGGTTTAAGAAGATACATATACATATTAATCTAAGATGATTATATTATACAAAAACTATTAAAATAATGATATAAAATATTATATAAAAGATGATATAACACAAAAAAATATTATTGATATGATAAAAAAATATATATATTAAATTTTATATAATATAAATTATTAATAAATAAAAATTTATATAAATATAATATTTTAAATACCATTATATTAAAAAAATAATATAAATATGGTACGAATTTATGAATAATCAAATTTGAAATAAACAAAATTTATATTGTATACTTATTTTTTAAAAGTGGCGCATGATGAAAATCAATTAGCAATTGGCACCATGATTCATGCACGGACATTAGGGTTTTTGCATCAAAATTTTTTATTAGTTTATTGCTGAAGATCTGTTATGAACAGTGACAGATGTTTTTTAGTTTTACATTTCAAATTGCAGCCTTTTTCATGGATTTTATTGGAGCATGCAAGACCAAACATGTAAGAATTGACAAACTTTAACTAAAAAGCAGTAGTACTACTACTTATAAATTATTATGTTCGGTATTTCTATTGTTACTTTTTCAATATGAAGATTAATTAACGTCAATGCTCAAAGTTGGCTGATCTGAGGAGACCCTTTTCCCGTATTGTACTGCTTAGTAAATTGGGTTACAATGTGACAATTACGTTTTCAATTGAATCTCTTTTTTTTTTTTGAATTAATTAAATTAAAATTTTTTAAAAAATTTAATAATTCATTGCTCAGATAAATTTAATTCATATTAAATTATAAATAATAATATAAATTTTTAAATAAAAAATAGATCGATAACTTAATTTGATTCAACATATAAACTTTTTTAATCCAAATCTAATTTAAATATATATTTACGAAATATAAAATTGCTTCGTTCTTTTTGCCACTACCATTTGCACATGTTGAATTTTTTTTTTGTTTTCTATCTTATGTGTACTACTTTGTTATCATCCATTTTTTGCCTATTTATTCTGTTCGATTAATCCATTTCATAATCTAATATTTTAATGTGTATTCCCATGTGTACGAAGAATTACGATATCAACCCAAGCATTAATAATCGTACCTCTTATTTATTTATTTTATTAACACGTAGGAGTTTAGTCTCTGCCCACAAAGTATTAAAGAAGGCAATTTGGTCATTTTACAAAAACAAGCTGCCGGCTTATCAAAAGAAGGGTGCCCATATTGACAGCAATCCAAAAAAGAAAAGAAAAATGTGGGGACCGTGTTGGTATATGAAGCTATGAGCTGTCCTCTTGCATTAGATGCTTACCAGCTACTGACTGCATGTTCTGAATTTACCCATCATATTTTATATCTTTCTTATATTAATAATATAAAGTATAAATATATTAAAATTATAAATATCATTATAATGTATATTAATAATATTTAAATATATTATTTTATTAAATACATCATATATTATATTATATTTTAATATAAAAGTATCGAACTTATCTAGAATTCACAGACGTCCTCCATTTACCTTAGACCACAAATTTCATTCTTTTTCCAAAATATCCTGAAATTTCATCCCTTGTAATTCGTAAACCTTAATTGGAAACAAAGATAATTTTGAATGTCAGGATTTCAAAAACCAAGAGAAAAGACATGTTGAAACCCCACAGTATTCTGGTGATCCGCAAAAGGGTGATTTACTTGCTGCTCATGATCCAGCTGTAGTTAGTGAAAAATAAAACGGGGAAAAGTGTGAAAATGAGATTTTCATTTGTATACATAGAGAGAGGATTAGAGGTAAAAGTTTGGAAGTGTATTCAGACAATGTTCTGGGCACATCAATTTTCTGCCTGAAGGACAACCTTATTGAAACGACAAAGACAATGTTGTCCGCAAAGTGGACGGAGTTTCTTGAGTGAAACCGAGGATAGAATGGGAGTTTTACGTTCTGGAACACATCAAATCAAAGGGGGGGGGGGAATCTAGATTGTGAAACTCCTGGGAGTGGACATAGTCATTAGCTTTGTCTGAAAGGTTGTTTGTAAAAACTAATTAAAGGGCCGATTTTTAACATTCCTTTGCGAGACCCCACGAGTGGACTTCTACTACAATTTTTTTCGCCCCCACCGCCTGCTTTTATCTAAAGTCATCCTCTTGGCCAGCGCACTTCGTCTCTCTCTCGGCAGCCTCGGGCCTCAGCCAAAGACAACAGTCAATCAGAAAACAAAGAACCCCACAAACTCTTAGTCCAGGCCGCTGCAAAAAGAGGAAAAATAGAAAAGAAAAACTCTCTTTTTCTCTTTCTCTCGATAGAACAAATTAGATGACTTGGAGAGAACAAGTTGGGTTGATGATGGATCAACTTTGAAACCAAAAACATCTCAAAATTCAACCCCTTTCAAAAACCAGGAAACCCCACCAAATGGAACATACATATTTGCAAAGCAATAAGCAAACCAACAAAAAGAAGACCAGCAGCAGCAGTAACAACAATAACAACAACAACAATAATTCTACGGAAGAACTCCACCATCAGTCTCTCCACCACCATCACCACCTCCAACATCAAAAACAGTCATCTTCTCCTCACCTTGTGGTCCCTTTTGATGGCACCGGATCTTCGGGTCCTTCTTCCTGCAGTGGCAACCCTTTTCATATGGGCTCGATCTCTCACCTTCACCATCATCATCTTCTTCATCCTGCTTCTTCGACAACTACCGCAACCACAACGCCTCCTCTTTCCTCTTCTTCCTCCTCTTCCTCTTCTTCAGCTTCTACCACAACAACCAACCCACCTGCAATTGTTGACGCCTCCCTCGCTATTGCCACCAGATCTACTTCTCTCAAAATCGATTCCACAAAGAATAATCAGCCAAACTTGCAACTTTCATCTACGACAACGACACCAACAACAACGACCACAGCTAACCCACCTGTGAAACGCACCACCAAGGACCGCCATACGAAAGTCGATGGTCGAGGCCGCCGTATCAGAATGCCTGCTGCTTGTGCGGCTAGGGTTTTTCAATTGACAAGAGAGTTAGGTCACAAGTCTGATGGGGAAACAATTGAATGGCTTTTACAACAAGCCGAACCAGCAATAATAGCAGCAACTGGAACTGGTACTATACCAGCCAATTTTTCAACTCTTAATGTTTCGCTAAGAAGTAGTGGATCCACGCTTTCAGCTCCACCTTCAAAATCTGCTCCTCACTCGTTCCATGGTGCTTTAGCTTTGGCTTCTCATCATCATTACCCTTATGAAGAAGGGTTTGCTCATAGCGCTTTGTTGGGTTTTCACCATCATAATCAGCAGCAGCAACAACAGCAACCGCATCTTTTAACAGCAGATCAAATAGCTGAAGCTTTACCCGGAGGTGGTGATGGTGGTGGAACTGGAGATAGTGGAAATTCGAGTGAGAATTATATGAGGAAGCGTTTTAGAGAGGACTTGTTTAAGGATGACAATCAGCAACAAGGTGAAAGTGGTAGCGGCGGCGGGGGTGGGAGCGGAGACGGATCATCTATTAAGACTTTTAAAAGTGTTTTAAGTCAATTGCCTAAGCCACAACAAGACGCTGGATCTTCGAGTCTACTCCGACCACCAAATATCCTGCCTGCCACTGCCATGTGGGCAGTGGCACCAGCTCCTAGCAGTGAAGCTGGAAGTACGTTTTGGATGCTGCCCGTGACTGCTGGTGCTGGTGGCCCGTCAGTGGCAACAGGTGCATCTGGGGCTGGTCCATCTGAGCCCCATATGTGGCCTTTCGGAACAGCAAGTGCGGCAAGTGGGAATACATTGCAAGCACCTTTACATTTTGTACCAAGATTTAATCTTCCGGGAAATGTTGAATTCCAAGGCGGTAGAGCGAGTCCTTTACAATTGGGTTCGATGTTAATGCCGCAACAACCTTCTCAACATCTTGGATTAGGAATGTCTGAGTCTAATTTAGGCATGTTGGCGGCTCTTAATGCTTATACTAGAGGTAGTACAAGTATAAATTCGGAGCAAAATAATCCTCTAGAACATCATCAAAACCAGCCTCAAGGTACAGATAGTGGAGATGAAGACCGAAATAATTCTCAATGACGGTCAGAGAATTAAATCTACAAGTTTGTTAGTAGGCTTTTAATTTAATTCCCAAATGTGACAGGTTGATGCCTTCGATTTTTATTGCCCTCTGCGAGAATACATTTCATTATATCTAGGAGCAGGAACTAGAGATTGCTAGGTTTGTTTGCGCAGATTTGGAACGTTAAGTTTGCGATGGGTTGAGTGCATGAAACTCTTTAGTGATATTGTCATATGGAGAGAAATTAAGGTTCTAAATTAGGTAAAATTGTTAGTTTTGTTTGTTCATTTGATTTTTGAACTTATCTAGATAGAGTTTGATGTGGAGAAATTTGAGTTTGTAATTTCAGCTGTGTTCCGAAGGGGACCCGATAGGGCACGGGAATGAGAGAGAAGGAGAGTTGTTTATATAGGAGGATTTTTCATATTTGTTTGTGTTGTTTACAGTGTTATTTACTATTATTTACTTTCTTTGTATGATAAGTTTGGAAAAAAAATTGAACAAGCAAAATGAATTGTGGGAAAAAAAAATTCAATCGCTTGCATGATTTTGTTATCTTGTTCCTTTGCTACCTCCTTTAAATCTCTCTCTTTCTCTCTTTCAAATTGGCAAAATGCAGAAACGAACTGAGAGAAGTAATGGACTCTGCACTACTAATCTACGTACTATGAACCTGAACTCAACTCCTTCAAAAAGTAATAATCTCAAATGAAATGGAGGGAGAGAAATGAAAAGCTTTCCTGGGGGAAGAATAAAGAGAGATTAAAGAATTCCATAAAGAGTCTACTTAACTTACTCCTTCCCTTTTGAAATTTTCAAAGAGATCCAGAAAGCATTTTATCTGCCATCGCCATCTTTTAGGTTGTCTTTGAAAGTAATAAAAAATTACTGTTTATTTAATGTTATCTTTTTTTTTTTGATAATTGTTTATCTATGTTATCATTACCTCCTGAAAGCATATAATTTATGTGAACCTGGAATTCATCTTACTAATACAATTGTATTTGAAAAGTGATTTTAAATATCTAAAATGTTTTCCCTTGCTCCAAGTTGCTGCTACCTACTTTATATTAAAAAAAAAGCATATAAATATAATTTGTGCCTTGCTTTCGTCATCAATTAATATTTCCAGCGAGGGGAATGGGCATGCTTCTTCATGTCTTCGAAACAAAGCAGCCCCACTTCTATCTGCGTGGCCTGGTCTGGTCTGGTCTTCCTGATTTCCAGGAAAAAAGAAGGGTTTATTTTACTTGGAAGTTGCTTGCGAATCTACCAACGTGCTTGAAACACATATATGAATACAAAAGAATTCATGAAAACTGGAACTAAATGAATGTTTTTGTTTGTACCATTAATTGTACTATTATAATTTTCTAAATGTGGAAAGAATTAAATTTATATTCTTTGGAATTAGATAATCCTTCTACTTTCAAGAAGATATTGGGATGCAATAACCTCTGCGTATCCGTTTGAATTACGCGAATTGCAAACTCAGTCTCCAAATGTACTTTTCCTAATTGTGTTTCCAGTTTCCTTGAGAAACCGTGAAAGTGGATAACATCACATCAGTTTTTACTTGTACTACACATGTTTCATTTACACTATCACGTTTTCAATGCTCAATCATTTGCGAAATCTTGTAGAACTTCCTCACTGATAGAGAGAAAAAAAAATAGTAAATGGTATAGTGAAGAAAAGTAATTTGTTAGATGCAAAATAACGAGAGGTGAAATTTTCGAATAAAATCATAAAAACAATATTACCTAGGGCTATGGAACATTTACAGGGAACTCTACAATAAGGCAAACAACCAATAAAATTAATATTTGCATCAATCAATAAAAAAAATAGGTATTAAAAATGATTAAAGTTCTTTTGGATAAGTGAATTATTATTATTATTATTATTATTATATTTTTGGGTTTGGGTTGCTGCTGTTCTTCCGCGTTAAACGCTAATTAACACTCATTTGATACTCCCATTGTCTAATCAAGTACAAACAAAGAATTCATTGTACGCCAAAGAAGCTCTAGATTTGATCTTAACCCTCCTCCCCCCCCCCCCCACAAGAAAAAAAAAGAGTGTTGAGAAAGGCAAGAGTTAAACTTTTAAAAGCATGCTAAATTTGAAATAGAAGCGGTCATAGATAAGATTAAAATGAGTCCGAATTAAATATAAGTATAATATTAACCTCATAAATGTTTTCTCAAGTTAGTCTAACAATTTTGGTCTTTTCCATTCTGTTTCACTCAGTTTTTTTTTAAAAAAATGTTATTTTTATTTAATTATTATTAGTTTTAATGTTGTTAAATTTTGAAATATAAATAATTTAATATATTTTAATATTTACAACGTAATATTATATATATTTATTTTTATATGATATAAGTTATATTATATATAATATATAAATAATTAATATAATTATTTAAATTTGAATGCTAGAATCTAACATTCAATTTTTTTAAACAAATTTCGATTTTTTTCTATTTTAACTCAGTTTTAAACTTAATATTTTTATCAAACACTTTTAAATATTAATGAATTATCTATTAGATTAAATAAATAATCCACCTGTCAACACTCATCAAATCTCATTAGAATGTTCCAAGGTAAATACTGTTTTTTTTAGCTTTATTAATGAAAATCTTACAAAATTAAATTCAATTTAATGTGCACTGACCTGACAACCATGTTAAGGTTCCTACTAATCATAATTAAAGTCTAAACATAATCATGAAAATTTTATGGCTATTTAATTTCAATTGTTCACCGGACATTTTCGCATGCGAAGTAAATAGTGTACCAAAAAGGATCATCTTTCAAGCCAACTAGTACTATTACAGGTCCTTCAATTTTGCCATATATATATTTTTTATATATTTTGTGTGTGTTTGTTATTGAAATCCAACAATCCAAGATAAGATTTTTGCTTATTTTTAGTGCATAAATATACAAATAATCCCTTAGAATTTGAGCACAAAATTAACTAATTTCAATTTATACCATACAAATTTCTTAACTTTTATTCAAATTGTACTAAGAATAATTCCCTCCCTTTTAAATTTAATTAAAAAATAGAAAAGAAAATTTGCAATACTCAAAGTAAGCATATTCAGTCAAATTTAATACAATTATTTCCTTTCAATCAAATCATATCACACTTATTTTCTTGAAAAATTAATTATTTATTATGCATTGTATATAATAATTAAATGATAAATATTTATACACCAAATTATTAATAATTATTGTAATAAATAATTAAATTTTGTAAAAAAATTTGATTGCATGTATCCATGGCAACATAAATTTACATTAATTTATTCAAATTTAAATAAAAAATATTAAAGTGCAGCTAAGGTTACCATTTAGGAATGGGCCAGTCATTTGCCGTCCTATTGGAGAAACAATGAAAATGAAATCCACAAATCGTGTGAAAAAAATAAAGGAAAAAAAGAGTCTAATATTATTTACTTCCAACTAAGGTCATTAGACAGTTTCCAAAATAGCCATAGAAGACATATAAGAGTCAAATATAAACCCAAACCGTACACATTTCTGATAATCTTAGAAAGGGGCAGAAATCAGTGAGAGTATATGTTTTTACACATTTCTGCGTTTTTATGTCGACAACACAGATACCAAAAATGAAATGCTGAGAGCCATGGCAGTGTTGTGAAGATTTTGCGAGAAAAATTTCAAAGCAACTGCCACTCAATCAAATGTATACAACCTGTTTGATTATAAGAGAAACATAATTAAGAAATTAAATCTATTTTGGCACCATAAGTTATTATAACAATGAAAGAAAAATGTGCTCCAATGAAGGTTCATTGCTTGCAGAAATAGACCTACTGTCAAGAAGTTTTTGAGTGCAGAAGCCTGAATTTGTTATAATGTCTTGTTGTCTTGCATTTGTTCTTGAGATTCCGATGGGAAGAGCGACAAGACCCGCATCCTAGAAGAGAAATATCATTTGAGACAAGCAGCGCGAGTCAGCCTCTTACGATTACATTAAAATTTTAAACGAAATGAAAGTTATCCATTTTAAACTATCACCGTACTTTATAGTTCATATTGCAAGTAATAACCTATAAGACCATGTTCACGAGGAAGTGGAAATAGAATTCATTTCATTTGCAAATGAATTCTATGGTACAAAGAAATATTTAAGCAAAAAAAATAAGGCTAACTAAAGCAGGTAGCTTACGATAAAGTATCCGCTGCATAAAATACCGGAAGCTTCCCCAACTCTGCACCATTCAATCTTTTTCTTTGAGTGGAAATAACCTGCTCTGACTCTGTGCCTGTTGCGGTAAGAACAAACTGAAAGACATGCATGTTAAGAGCATCCAATATTCAAGAAAGTAAAAATTAAATTTTATAATCACCAAAAGAACAGAAAAGGGGTCAAGACATACCAGAGGAAAAAGTATGGCCATAACACCATAGCTCACGAGAGGTGAGAAAAAGAAAATTGCCAGAACACAAGGGCTTCCTGAAACCAATTAGAACATCAGTGATTTCAAACATGTTATAGCTGTCCGTTCAATAAAGAGTTCTCTACTTTCAATTTTCAACTCGTAAAGTACAAAGTCTCTTGGGTTCTTTTCACTTTCATAACAGCAAACTGCCAAGAGGTAAAAAAAAAAAAAAAATCACATTTTACAAGTAGCCATCAACTAAACTGAAAAGTAATTACCGAAACCAGCAAAGAAAGCCCAATTAGTTTCAAAGAAGTCCAGTCTTTTTTCCAGACCCCATTCGGTAAAGTTCCATTTGTACCTAGGAAATTTAAAAGTTATTTAGCCATTGTCTCTCTAGCTTAGACTAAGAGCAAAAAAGTTTAGACGGTAAATATTGTTTTACCACATACTCGAAACAGTAATATGCATACATCCAAGAAAGAAGTACAAAATTGAGTGCCTTCCCAACATAGGGTATAATTCCTGTGGCATAAACCTACACATAAATTGTAAAGGATGAAAGTCTGTAATCCCACATATACAAACAACTTCATACAGAGGAAAACGGTAAAGGAAATCAGAAGCATGCTAACTGATAATAAATGCTTCTATACAGAAAGTAAGATGCAGAAAGAACTCACCATTACCTAGCTAACTAGTTAAAAACAAAAATATACAAAGACAATAATTTTACCTCTAAGAAAAAGAAACTCAAAAGAAGCACTGAATATACCTGCTCCCCTATTCCAATCATGATCCTGCAGGAAAACATACAATGAAAACCAGACTTACACATCTATGCAAGGTTTAATTGTTTTTTAGAAAGAATGCCTGCGGTCATTAGTACCCTCCAAGGCCAGCAGGCCTTGCTGCATTCACTTTGCTATCTGAGGTCAACTTATCATTTTGTTTTGAGGATTCCGCCACTGAAGGCCCAGGTCTCCCCATTGCAGCAAAACCAAGCTTAGCGATGTCATTGTACCTGGACCAAGACATTGTTTAGATCAAACAGAAATAAGGATTTGAAAGAATAGATGAAAACTTCAGATTATACATAATAAACAATAAACTTCAACATTCAGTTTAATTCCATCTGCTAATGTAAGAGATTACAGGTTAAGAAGGTCCGTATGGATCTGAAAGTTAGTTATAGAACAGAAAATTGTCCTCAGTTGCAAGATGAACTACTAAAGATGAAGATGTTTATCCAAAATAGGTTTAAGTTTAACCCATAGCTACACTACGCAGGTCAAAATGTGACACAGAAGTAACAAATAAAGCAGGAAGATGAGAAAAGTACCAGAGATTGCTCAGAATAAAGCTGAGGACGTACAAGGGATAGAACCAAAATACCTGCAGATGATAATCAAATAGGTGATGATACCTGGTTTGAGTAAGTTAACTTTTCATACAACACAAAAACAACTAGACAATATAAGCATTGTCTCATTTCTTAACCCTTTTAATACATCATAAGTTTTGTGTGTGAAGCTGCAAGAAAGGCTGTAGTCTCAGCAACGATAGGAACGAAAATTGAAGTCTATATAAAGGCACAAGAGTAACAGCAGTTGCAGTAACACTTGCAGAAAGGGGAACAATGTCGATAGTATGATTGTGGTAAAGTGCACTATTAGTCGTGGCAGTTGGGTTGTGCTTAGTATGCTGGTTGCAGCAATGAGGCCCGGAGCACTCAGTTCCAGAACCAATGTTAATGTGGGGATAATGAGATAGCAACATCAGTCATGAAGGATAGAATGATTAAAACGACATGGTAACTTGCAATGATATGGGGATTTGCAGGAAAGATGTGGTGACTAAGTTGGATTTGCATCAAACACAAATCATCAAAATAAACCAAACATTAGCATCTTAAGTTCATCTGAATGCTAAAGGAATATAAAAAGAACTCTCTTTTACACAGAATTATAGCAAAATAAAAACTGAAATTCACATTGGAAGGTACCTCACCGAAAAGAAAACCATGTATAGATACAATAACTAATGTAAAAAAACTCATTGACTGCCATCAAATTGGAACCTTTTAGATTATATAGATGGTAACCACTTACATAAAATAGTTGTATGAGTAAGCCACGTAACAAGGAATAAAATTTTAAGACACCATGGACGCCAGACATTTCTTCATAACTGATCTGCGAGTAATGATCAGGTAATATCCATTGTAGTATTGGGATAACAACCGAGTTTAGGACAAACAAACTGAAAACAAAAAATAATTAAGAGAAAATCAAGCAAAATTACATATAATCATTCGCCAATCAGCATTTCCTAAAAAAAAAAAAAAAAAATCCTCAGCTAAAGCATTATACTAATAAAGGAATTGCCTTCCTAAGAAAATGAAGCCATTCAAAAGAAAACACTGTCCGGTTCTAATCAAAAGCCTCTTCGACCTGCCAAAAGAAAACCATTGAATGAAATAAAAATATAATTTGTTTTTTTTAAGAACCCAGTTTTTGGGTTTCCGAAGAAAGTAAAATAGAAGTGATTAATTAGCAGAAAAGAAAGCGTGAAAGGGAAGCAATCAAGTAGGGAAGAAACCTGGAACAAAGTATGATAACTCTGTGAAGACAACAGGCTTCTCTAAAACCCTCCGCCCATAAAAGCGATGCTTGTTTTAATTTCGTTTTCGTAATTTTAATTAACGGTTTAATATCTTCCATCTTGTTTTCGATCGATATTCAGAAAGAAGAAGAAGAGAGCGCTTTCAGCCTTGAATTTTGACAGACAAGGGATGGCTTTTGCTTTGAGACTTCGATAGCTTTGCCTTAAAAGGTCAAAAGTCTTAAAATCTGATTGGGCCACGTGTGGGCTTACCTGGCAGCCAGGGGAGTGGGCTTAAGTTGAGGAGTTAAACTGGAAGTGTTATTAGCCGGCTTAGCTGCCGCTTCTCTGCAAAACTCTTCAGCTTACGTGAACGAGAGAGCAAAATTTTTCAATAATTTCAAAGCTGAAAAATTTTTCCTTAGGGGAAGAAATTAACTCAGAAAAACAAAGAGATGGCGCAGCCAAGCAAAGAGCCTTGCAAGAAAGAGGCTTGCGATATCCAAGCTTGTCTTTCCAAGAGCAATTTCCTTCCTCAAAGGTAAGATGGGTCTCCCCCCCCCCTTTTTTTTTTTTGGTTTTATTCTGTGATTTTCCCAAGAAATTTGTCAAATTGGTGAATATTGGTTATGATTGGGTTTGCTCTATCTCACTCTTTTCTAAATTAGAAGTTGATCGAGGAACCTTGAAATTTTCGTTGATCAAATTGTATTAAAAAGGGATGGATATTTTTATAGAAACTGATTAGTTTAGAAGTTAAATTCTTGGTTGTAGATGCTTGTATCATTGAACCCTCCTTTGCTGCTACAAATTAATTTCAAATCCTTTTTGTGAAGAAGAAAAACTAAGGATATGTCTTGACCTTCCTTTCTGACAGACATTAGGCTTTTGTTTGTGTTTAATCTTGTAAATTCTGAAACCAACTTACATGTTTCCTAGTACATTTTTCCACTTGTTTAGCTTGTGATCTACTACAATTTGTTACGGACTTGCAAATAAGGGATGAACATCTGTACTATATATGTATTAGATCTTCGAAATAATATCTGAAGCAGAGGATTTAAGTTTCTCATAGTCATGTTTCCAATTGGATCAGATTATATGCGGAACCTGCAATTGATTAATTGGCGGGACTAAATCCGTCAAACGAGTATGTAATGTTTATGGCAATCCATGATGTATCTCAGTTTTCTAATAACTGTTTTGAAATGATCATATATCATTTAGGTGCCGAAAAGCGATTGAACTGCTGCAATCTTGCTGCGAGAAATGCAACTATAACTCCACCCATTGTGCTTCTGTGTCTGCTCTACTAAACCAATTAGCCAAGTGAATGCCAAATGGACCATGATTTCCATATTCATTACCCAATGCACTTGAATTTGTCTGTTTACTTGACATGATCTTTGTCTTCTTCAACGGCACTAGTCACTTTTGTTTCTACAACTTACATAAAAGAAACTTATCATAGTTCTCGAGGTTTTAGGTATTTTGGAGCGGATTTTGCTGTGTAGATAAATAGCAAGCATGATGTTTCAATTACTGCAACTGTTACTGAATGTGACTATGCATTACCTTTGATTTGTCTTAGCTCTTGCTCGTGGCCAGCTTTTCCCTTTGGAATTTGGTATTTGACTATACTATAGATTTGAGTGCATTCAACTTCACCAACGGAGCGACACCTGACAAGCTGTATGCAGGCCCTCAAAATTCCATTTAACTTCACTATGCTACAGATTTGAGTTTTGCTCTTAAAACCCTCAAATATTTTTTCGGTTAATGTAAGATTCCATCTCAGATTCTTCCTACAAACATGAAAAATCTTTATCAACTAAGTTTCCATAAATCAATCTGCGTCTCAATTTTATTCCTTTTTCAGATGTAACGAAACTTGTAGGGGGAGGGGGAGCGCGAGAGAGGATGTCAGTAGCATTTCCGCTGCCATTTCAAATAAATAACAGGACAACAGTGGATCTACCAAATAAAAAACGCAATAGATATGCATGTATTTGATTCCATTCTTTGTTTTTTCTTTTTTTTTTCTCCCATATCTCATGGCGGGAATCATCCACCCAAATGTTGGCCGAACAAAGCAAACGATATACAACGTATAACCATTGCGTTCAAGATTACATTGGCCATAGTTCCTGTATGAACTGTGGATAGTGTATACAAGGCAAAGGCCGAACTCTATAGTCTCATCTTGAAGCCAAAGGGAACAGAAAATCTCACCACCTCTAACCGCCTCCAAAAAATGAATATGATGGAATAAGTTGGTCATTAGATACGACACAGACCAAGATTCTGCCCATAAGCTGTTGAGCTTTGTGGAATGGCAGCGATGACCTAAAATTTCAACTAAGGTATTCTCAATGGATCCTGTCGCTTAAGAGGGATGCCTTCATCAAAGCCATCCTCTTCTTCATGCTTTAACGATCGCATGGATAAAGATGCTGTCAAACTTGCACCTGATTTAAGAATAATTCATCAAATGTTTAAAACGCCAAAAATAAAATGATAAATATTTCTTAGGTGCATGACAGCTTCAATGAAGTAATGCTGCAAACATGCTTCATATGTTAATAGGAGGTCATTAATCGTTATGAATGATTACAAGAATAAATTCACAATTTAAGGTTCATGAGAGCGTACCATCAACCATGTCCTTGGTTTTATGAAGAAGAAAAGTTCCTGAAAGGATGGTCACAAATCCACACATCTCTGTTATAATCTGCGTTGGGTTCTGCCTATCCCAATCCTGATAACAGAAATTCGAATTTCAATAAGTTACTTTCAAGGTCAACCCAAATAATAAAAATGCTAACTAGTACAAAAAAGTGAAGCAGCACAAAGGGGCCAGCAGCAAGCTAGAAGCTCAATTTTCATGTTGCAACAGTCACAACCAGGGTCACTATATGAAATTGAACAAGGGAATTGAAACTTGGGATTGTCAGTTACAACATCTTGAATGACAAAACATCCACGCTTCTACACATAGAATTCCTTTTCACTTTGAAAAGCGTACAAGCATATATATAGGATAAAGCAACTCATTGCAAGTTGCAGACAAATCAATAAGATAATAAGGTTTGAAAAGGGCTTGGGTTGGAAGACGGCAAAGAGTATCAAGTAAGATCTGTGGAACAATATAATGCGATAGACTTTTGAACCATTCTGATACCACTAATGACTGGAGCCTACCTTAAACATGATTACACTAGCCAAAATTGTCAATGACGTGAACATAACATAGTATATGGGAGAAACAACAGCTGTGTTGAAAGTATCAAGTGCCTGCAATTATGAAGTCCAAAACAAGAATCAGAGGGTGAAACAGAAATCTTAATTCAGAAAACATAAGCAACAAAAAATCACGGTACTGATCATGTCAAGTCTCAGAGTACGAAAAGCCTAAGTGGATAAATTTCAATTGATTTAAACGAATGATTGAGAACACCACGAACTAGCATATTTGTAAGCATAGTATTTAAACCAAACATAAAGGTAGTGATCAAGTCAAGTTTCAAGATCACGTTCATTAACTTACTGGTCTTACAAAACTGAAAATTTCTAATATACCCTTCCTACAAATTGCTCAAAAGTAGAGATGAAATAGATTTTGAATTAAATAATAACAATTTCAATGTATTTTCTCTCAACATTTCTCTCTCTTTTACTTTCTTCGGAGGGTCACTTTTAAGACATTAAGAGACAGAGAGAGAGAGAGAGAGAGAGAGAGAGAGAGAGAGAGAGAGAGAGGGAAGCAAAGGGAAAAAAAAAAGACGAGCAACAATTACCTTGTTCAAATAATTCATTTGTGTAAGCACACAAGTAACCACAACTAAAGTAAAGGCCCATGTTTGTGGATATAAAAGCTGATTCATTCCCGAAAAGGTTAACTTCAAGGCTATACCAAGTGCTTTAACACTCATGACCTGTCGAAGAACATTCTTAGAAATAACAATCTGCAAAGAAGGCAATACCATGGAATGCAAACAAAATTACTTTACCAACAGCCTGATAGGGATGCATACCGAAATGGAACCCACAAGAGAGCAAACTCCGATGTAAACCATGATGTGTGTCTGTCCATATTGCGGAACAAAGCGGAATATAAGTATAAAGACAGCTGTTAAGACCAAAGCTGTGTAAAAGAGGAACCCTGCAAGAGGACCAAAGAGGAACTAATATCATTTCCTTTCTTTGCAGTTCAACAATTTTGAGCATAAAAAATGGTTAAGAGCTAAGAGCAACAATAACAAATGCAACCTGGCTCTGTAGCAAGATCCCAAACTTCTGTTACGGATTCAATCTGACGTTCCGGGGGAGCGTGCAAAACGATTGTTGTAGAGCCCACGACACACAAAACACAACCAAGAATCCCAAAAGTATGTAATCTTTCCCGTAAAATTATACGCGCAAGGGCCGCACTGCAAGAGAAATGATAATTAGCAATCAACACTAAAAGGCCAAACCTGAATTTGAATGACATGTTTCCGTGCCTGATAATTATGCTGAGGGCACCAAGAGGAGTAACCAGTATAGCTGGTGCAAATGCATAAGCTGCAAAATTAGCAATTTCCCCCACGACCACTGTTGCATAGCCAATTACCAATTAGAATCAACCACTTTTCCTTCTAAAATCATGAACCATAAACAATTCAAACAACTCAGTAAATTTAAAAAGGCCTGCACCGTTTGATTACCCCCTAAACATTAAGAAGTAAGTATCAATGAAACTAAGAAAATTATCTTTCTATAGATGCAAATAAAAACATTGAAAAGATCATCCCATTTTGAATAGGTGCAATGTAGCTTCTATAACATCATCTTTTACTGATAATATCTGGAAAAAGAAGAGAAATGAGAAACGGCTAATCAAAGAGAAATTCATAAAGCTTACTTGCTATCATGCCTGCCCACCAAAATGGCTCCAACAAGTAAGAATACCCTCCAACGCCTGTGCAAGAAGTAAAAACCAATAAAGCAAATGTTGTTGGCACTGTGTTGCACACACAAACAATACAAGAGTCCTTGTAAAGAATGAAAAGTTGAAGAAGCACTAAATAATAGCAAACGCATCTCAAGAATGCTTTAGATAACTGAGGTAAATAGAAAAAAAAAAAAAAAAGGTGCTCTTTCCAAGGCAACACAACAATTTGTGCAATAGACACAAATAGCAAACGAAATATGAATACACAACAAACAATCATCTGAACAAGCATATCATTTTCTCCAGTTGCATCCTATATAGACATATATCTTACTTTCACAGATTATGCAAAACTTTGCTCGAAGGAACTTACTGTCATAATCGGTTTATAATCAATAATTAAAATACCTACAATCAAAGATGCCAAGCAAACACAAATCCAAAAGGATGCATAAAAGAAATATGATGAGGAAATGCAAGTAACCATCGATTAATAAATAGATATGGATAAGTTTATGATGAAAAGGAAAAACATGTACATTAGTTTTCTCAAACCAATTTTCATACTAGATTGCCAAGAGCCCAAATCCATTAATGACCGTGTTTGTTAATTAAATTCCCAAGGCAAATTGATTTCCAATATCTACAGTTCACTCAATTTCACTTTCTAAATTAAGTGAACTATCATTCAAAGCGTCGCAACACCCTGAAGTAGTCCAGAAACACGGAAAATTATTTTAAATCTGGTTGCTGTTTTCCACTACAGCAAATAATAATAATAATAATAATAATAATAATAATAATAATAATAATAATAAACAAAATCCCAAATTCTAATCATCAAGAAAGAAAGAAAAAAAAATATTAGTAAAGCTTTGATAAATTGCAGTACCTGCCCTGATACCAGTAGCACCAGCTTTCTTCAATCCTTTTTTCTTAATAATGAAACTTGCCCCAATAAATAAACTGGAAGAAAGCGCTAAAACCAAACCCCTAACATTATCTGAGGACATGCCTTCACTCCACCTTCGCACAGCCGCCATACTCTACACCTATAAATTTGCAAAACCTTAATTCTGATGGGATAACTCTATATAGTGTCACCACAACTCGACCCAATTCTTGATTTGCTCTGAACTCGGACTGAGTCTAAAAAAACGAGTTCAAGGATCTCAAAAGGAATCGCGATTTTTCCCAATCTTGGAGTTAAACCGGAATCGAGTTACAAGACCACGACTTAACGGATCTTGTCCCCAAAAAAGATTTACACGAATAGCAGTGAGTCTTTAGTCGAATGAGTTACGAGAACGATGATATCCAGATAAAATGAGAGAGATAGACGCTGAAATATGAGAGGGAAAAAAGGAGAAAAGAAAGGAAATGCGAAGAATAGTTAGAATGTCAGTGAAGAAGAAAGTTGACTCGGTTGACGCGGAGTGAGCTAGAGGGGAGGTTAGAAGGAGTAGATCTTAGGTCTGAAAAAGGGATAGAGAAAATGAAGAGAGTGGGCCGTCAGTCAGCGCCTTAAAAGTTAAAAGAGAGAAGGTGGAATGAGAACAGCTGAGTTTGGTGAGTTGGTGAGGAAGAGAACATCTGTGATTGTTGTGAAGAGGTTTCTTGGAATGGAAGGGAGATAGAAAGGGAAAAAGAGCGCGTGGGAATGCGTGGGCGAGGGGTTGTTAGTTACCAGAAGAAGAAGAAGCTCCGACTATGGTTTGATTATGATTAATTAATGATTATGTTCGTCTTCTAAAATCGCTCCTCAGTTTTCACCTTTTACGAGTTGAAAACAAAATCAAATATACTAAATAGAGGTTGGTTTTTGTTAGTAATTATTAATTAATTAAGTATGAAAATAACATTTTTGACAACTTTGTAACAATACAAATCAAAAGGGATTTAATTTTTTTGTTAGTTTTAAATTGTATGTCATCGTGAAAAACAACCGATGAAATTCCTGTTTGAATTTAAGCAAAATTTTAATTACCTAGAATTTGTATATTGCAATAGGCGTTAAGATTCCACAATATTAAAAATCATTTTTCATATAACAATTTAAACTTTATCTTAACTGTATATCGATCTCCCATATTTTATTATTTTTATTTATTTTAAATTAATTTTTATATTTTTTCATTATTATACTTATTACATAAGAGATATTAACTTTTTATAATAATATCTTTAGATATATTTCATTTTCATCTTTATCTAACGAGATTCATTCACTGATAAATTTTATCGTAAATAATAAAAAATACTTAACAATTACTATAGCAAGGTACAATAGGATAAATCATGCACAATCTATATTATTATCTTGTCTCTTTTTCTCTTCAATCTTATTGACTCAAGATATTTTATTATTTTTTTACTTATTTTGTATTAATTTTTATATTCTAGCATAAAGTTTATTAATAATATTATATTTAAATTTATATATACAATTTTTATGTCCGTACATTATACGAATTTAAAACTAGTACAGTTAATAGAAGTAGAGGACGATCTCGATTTCAGAAACTAACAATAAATTCAAAAATTTTGGTATTATTTTTGTTAAATAAAATAGTTTAGATTAAAAAAAATATTAATTTTAAGATAAACTTATATAATAAAATTTAACGATAAATTACATTGAATTTATAAATATATATCAGAAAGGGATTGTTATTGACAAAAATCAAACTCAGATCACACAAATAAATTATTCGATCTCAGAATGAATAATCACATAATTTTGGGTATTTATAGATTTTCATTTAATTATTCATTTAATTTGACTAAGAGTGGGGACGGACCTTCCATGTAACTTTTCTAAAATTTTTAGTATACCCCAAAGTTTTTCACAACTTCTAATATATATCAAATAAATTTAAGTTAACTCATGCGTATTAAATTGTTAATTTTATTTTTTATTTATAATTTAATTTTTTAAAATCAAAGCATTATATATTTTTTATTTTTATATCTATCAATTATTACTTATAAATCCTTAAAATAAATTGCAATCATGTGAATTTAACAAAAATCAAATTAACTTTCTACTTTTAAGAGAACTTTAAATCTTCGACAAAGTACCAAATATTTGTTTTTTCTTATTTTTTCTAACTTATTATAATTTCTTTTCTTCTTATAATTTTCACTTTTAATTTTACTATATATCTCCTTCTTGTGTTGCCATGCAATCTTGTTTAAAAAAAAAATCTAATTAGAAATTATTTTATTTAAAAGTAGAATAAAATTATAATTTGTAATTTCAAAGTTTATAACTTCATTCTTTTAAAATTGTTTAACTATCGGTTTATTCACTTTTTATTTCAATTATAACTCAACCCCCTCCCCAAAAAAAAAAAAAAAAAACTCTCATAATTCATGAACAAAGTTACGTAATTAGTAATTTTACTATAACTAGTGTTACAAGCACTCATTTCATATGTGCAAAACGAGTATAGTATTTGATAAATATAATAAGCTTGAAAGTCTTTTCATCTTTAAAAGTTTAATGCTATCATAGCAATATTATTATTCAATAAATTTATGAGATTTGAACTCTTTATTAATATATTATTTGCATGTATTTATATAATAAAATAATTCTAATATAGACTATAATATTAATTCCCTTTCCAAATTTTGAGATAAAACATAATTATCTTGCAATGATTAAATAAACTTGAAAATAAAATTATATATCATAATTTTTTTTAATTATTATTTTTGAAAAACATTACTCGTTGACTATTATTAATATTTAATATAATATTCAAAAGAATAATTATATAATTTATTTTAATATTTTTATAAACCTTTGAGATTAGTAATGTGATTACTTTGCGGACCATCATCAGCGTGGCATTCAACAAATCTATGATTCATTCCGGAAACGCTATCGTTTGGAGCCAGTTTCACTCTTTTACCGCGAAGATTTGTCTCTTTGTAAAAGAAGATAAGTCTCAAGCTCCGGGGTTGCGTGTCCCTTCTATGAGTGGTCAAGTGCTTCTGGCAGAATATCTCCGACGGCAGGGAATCACACCCTCTCTACCCACAGACATAGTCGAGTGGTGACCAAATAAAAACGTGCTCTAACGTTCCATTCTGCGGCGGCTTATTGCTTTGTCGGCGTCGCTCGTCACTTTATTTTTTTTGGACACAGTTTCTTATTTATTCTACTTCTAACATCTCAATCAAATTTTCAGAGAGAGAAACTCTGACAGTTTTAGGGTTTTAATTTTGGGCAGCCATAGAAATGTCTATGTTGCTGCCGTATTTCCAACCATGCTCCTCGGCATTCACGCCGGCCTTCTCAATCTCATGTCCTTCCCGGTCATTCTACTTATCGGTTTCTAAACGCAGCTTCATCTATTGCTGTTCCTCGCAGTCTGAAACGACTGTCGTTAATGGCAAAATCGATAGTAAAATCGCCGAAAGGGATGAGATTCGTCTTGGCTTGCCTAGCAAAGGTCGCATGGCTGCCGACACTCTCGATCTACTCAAGGTACTGGCTTTCTGTTTAACCAGAAAATGAATTTTCATTTATTTTAGTTGTTACTTGTTCAGAAGTTTGATTTATTTTTCTTCACTAACTGATTTTCTCCAATATTCGTTATTTCATCGGTTAAAATATTAAAAAAGTGAGGAATTGGCAGTAAGCAAAAAATGTCATTGGATAAAAATGCAGATAATGTTCATGAAAAATTAATTTAAAATTTAATTTTTTTGAGTAATATAATATGTATATAGTTTTAATAAGGTAAAGCTTAACCAGTGTCTTATGGAGCAAAAATGGAAAGAAAAGTATATATATATATATATATATATATATTTGAATTTCGTGAAAAGGATTGATTAAATGTTAAAAATTTTTATAAAAGGAAAAGTGAAAAATCCTAAAGGGTGCCCATAACCAGACCCTTTTAATAATTATGTTTGCATTATGTGCCATGTCCTCATTTTACCTTTCCTTTTTTGTTCTTGAAAAAGAAAATCTCTATCAAATTCTATGTTCTGACCCCTTCCGTTCTTCTGTATTTTGGCAAAAAGGATTGTCAGTTGTCGGTTAAGCAGGTTAATCCTAGGCAGTATGTTGCACAGATACCTCAGGTTTGTGCCATCTTTCTCTTTCAGAATATGCATAGTACTTGGGACCTTTGTATCATTTATGTAGGATCGATATTCAATGCATAATTTGTTTTTCTCCCAGCTTTCCAATGTAGAAGTCTGGTTTCAGCGGCCCAAAGATATTGTCCGGAAATTGTTATCTGGAGATTTGGATCTTGGTATCGTGGGGCTTGATACTGTCAGTGAATATGGGCAGGTAAGTATTAAAGTATAGGACATTATCTAAGGGTATTTTTTCCATTGGTCTGTCATTATGAAAATGTTACTAAGAATCCAATTATCTAATTCTTTGCATGATTATGTATTATGTAGAATTCCAGCCTTGCAGATTATTTTTGCCCATTTCATCTTAGAACTAGTTATATGTTATCGTTTATCTGGAGTTAACCTTGGATGTGATGTGTTACTCAGAACTAGTACTGAACTTATCCTTTTCTACCAATAAGCAAAAGGAGTAGGTCTTGAAAAAATAAATGTAGATTAAAAGTTTATTTTTTCAATACTTTTGTCAGGGTAATGAGGATCTTATCATTGTTCATGACGCCCTTGAGTATGGAGATTGCCGTTTATCCCTTGCAGTAAGCTTTCTTTGTTACAAGTACTTAGCCAGCTGCATCTTCCTGATATCCCTGCTATTGATGATTTGCATTTTGTTTGTTCAGATTCCTAAGTATGGGATCTTTGAGAATATCAATTCACTGCACGAGCTAGCTCAGATGCCTCAGTGGACTTTTGAGAAACCTCTAAGAGTTGCAACTGGCTTCACTTATGTATGATATGTGCTTAAATGATTTTTGATATTTATATTGCATTTTAGAAATTCTTTTTGGTATCATCTGCTTTTGTTAGCATGTTGGCAGAATTTTTCTATTTGAATTTAATTTCTTTTATGTCTTTCTGCACAGCTTGGTCCTAAATTTATGAAAGAAAAAGGATTGAAGCATGTGATATTCTCAACTGCTGATGGAGCCTTAGAGGCAGCTCCTGCGGTAAGAGTTAAAATCTCCATGAGAACCTGTAATTTTACTTTTTTCTTTTTCTTCAAAGTTATTTAAAATTGAAAGAGCTGCTCAACTGTCTACAGTTTTGCATAGTAATTTTGTTATACCTTACTGAACACTTCTTATCATGCATATTATTGCTTTCCTGAAGTAAGAATACTTAATTTGCATGAAACTTTCAGAGCGTAGTTGCTCATACCTCTCAGCTAATTTCATTGTTATTAATTCACTGCCTAAGATTTTTAATATTGTTTCCTGGATTTATAAACTGTAAATATCTGAGCTCCCTCTCTTCTTTGGAATGTGATTTTTTTTAGTTTAAATTGCGCATGTAAGCAATCCTTGATAGGTGATGAGAGATAAAAAAAAAGGTTTCTTTTCTGTCATGGGGTTAAATGATAAACATGAAAAGGAGAGTTGAAAATGAAAGGAGTTATTGAAGGGAGAGAGGTTGTCTATATGCGAAAAGGATGAAGAAAGGGACCTAGCAACGAGACTACAAAACTAAGATGCTAAACCTGGGAAAAGAAGAGAAAGAAGCTTACTAGGCAATGAGTAGTTGAAAAGATGCTGCCTAACAAACAACTCCATCTTATTGAATTCTCATTCTTGTTGGGGGGAGGGGGGGAGGCCCTTTAATAGTTTGGTAGTTGAGCGTAAAGGCAACTCTGCACTTTTCTTAAAGTTGAACTTGCTGATGTTGTAAAAAAATATGAATAATGGATGAGATTTCAGGTATAGCTCAATTTACTATGTTGAAATGTAACTTGCAATCCTCTACCTGCCTATATTTTCCTTTCTGTCTTTCACCCAATTGATAACTGACTGAACAAAAGGTTGCCACCTTATTGAAGGAAGTGATATTTGAAAGTGAGTGCTAGCAGTTGTAGATTTGGACGAAGCAATCTGGAAAAGTGATGGTTTTATTTGTTTTCATGATATAGAAATCACTTCTTATTCTTGTTAATATAGATGGGAATAGCTGATGGAATCCTGGACCTTGTGAGTAGTGGGACAACACTGAGGGAAAACAACTTGAAAGAAATTGAAGGTGGAGTTGTATTGGAAAGCCAGGTAACCGGATCTATGCCTTTGTCCTGTTCATGCAACTTTAAACCATGTGATCTTGTTGTCTGGAGTATGCTATTTTGAAAAGATTCGTTTTTAGAATATCTTGCCTGATCTCAATGGTCCATTTTTCTTCAGGCTGTTCTAGTTGCAAGCCGAAAAGCATTAATCCAGCGGAAAGGAGCACTAGAGACAACACACGAGATACTGGAAAGATTTGAGGCTCATTTAAGGGCACTTGGTCAGTTCACGGTACGGATATTCATGATTCTTTGTGGTTATCTTTTCCTTTTCCTCCGTGCATTCTTCCTCCTGTTTATATTGTTTCTTATGGCAGGTAACTGCAAATATGAGGGGCGGCAGTGCAGAGGAAGTGGCTGAGCGAGTACTGAGCCAACCATCATTATCTGGGTTGCAGGTGAGGTTTGAAAGGATTTTATTATGGACTCTCACTTTTGGGATGAAGTCATTACAAATTTTAGTTTGAATTAATTAAATGTTTTCTTAACGCTATTGCTAAATCTAAGAAGGCTTATATAAGTTAATTCATGTTTGTATATTGCAGGGGCCCACAGTAAGTCCTGTTTTTTGCAAGCGTGATGGAAAAGTAGTCGCTGACTACCATGCTATAGTCATATGCGTACCCAAGAAAGCTCTATACAAGTCTGTACAACAGTTGAGAGCGGTAAGTTATGGTGAATTATAATGAAGATTACCTATATGCTATGGAAACTGTGGTTTCCATGCTTGCTCTATTTGCAGCACTACTTCATCCCAAATGCTATTTATTTTATGGATTTAAATCTGAGTCTTGATCTGTATTCTAACGACATACCACTTCATCATGTGTTTTTCCTTCTAAAATGCTTTCCTGCCTCCTGAAGCCCATAACAAAATAGATGAACTGTACTTCTTTAGAGGAGTTGTACACAATTTTTGTCCCAAAATAAAGAAACAATAACTTGTTGGGTTTATCGAGAATTGATGGGTTTTTAGGTAGATCAAACATCCTGTTAAACTTTTGGGCAACATAGACATCATGCATGCGTATATACTTATTTACATGGAGGAGTAATAATATATGAAAGATTTTTTTTTTAACCAAAATAAAGAAAGGTGAATTTGTTGGGTTTGGATGTTGTCAAAAGATTCCTTGCTATTATTTTAGGCAATGCAGTCCATTTCAACACCAATTGATATTTGTTAAAGTTTTAGTTACACTCGGTTATATGCCTGAATTCTAACAGCCCCATTAACCTAAAAAAAGAAAGAGGGGAATTAAAAAAAACACGGATCTAAGTGGTGCTCCTACTAATAAGTGAATTTGAATGTTGTCTGGTGCAGATTGGAGGCAGTGGAGTGCTAATTTCACCACTGACCTACATTTTTGATGATGAGACCCCAAGATGGAGAGAACTTCTTTCAAAGCTTGGCCTCTAGTCCTTTCCGATGGATGCATGGGTGGTTTACTTGCATTTCATGTCAACTCTGAAGAATTTTTGAAGTCTCGAGGTACCAAGGTCGATTGAAAACTACATTGGCTAGAGTAAGGACCTCCAAAGTTTTGTATTGTAGTTTTGTTTCTAACTAGTGTCGTTCTCCTGCACCTTGTTCCCTTTACCTGCTTTTCTTTTTAGGTGATGCTTTGTTTTTTTTTTCTTTCTCATTGCAACCATAATAATGAAATAGAAAACATGTTTCCCGTTTTGATTGTTTATGTATAACTACTGGGAATTATTTGTATCAATGCTAGTTTGCAATTCTTGTTGAAATGCAAAGTCACTGGGGCTTTATTTCAGATGAAATCTATGTGCTTGATAATTTTATTACATCCTTAGGGAAATACAACAAAACATTTCTCGTGTCAAATTAAGTACTTACTAAGCACAAAAAGACAGGCGAAAAACCATCAAAGGAACTCAAAGTAAGGAGCTTTCGAATCCGTAACTGGAATTTCAGCCATATAATGTAGAGTTAGAATGCTTGGATTCTCCTTTTCACTTTGTTCTCGTGACCACAGGTCAAAGAAGTCGATGAATTTTGGTTCCCTAACTGTTATATCCGGCTTCAAGCTAATAAATTCAAACTTCAAAACAACCTGATCAGTAACGGGTTGATTGTGAAACTCTTCAGTCTGGTCATCGGTTATGGTTTGATCAGTGCTATAGGAGGTTATAGTTGGCTCCTCTTCAACGTTGTTGGAGTTTGCTACCGCCATGGTTCTAACAGCATCGTGGTTCTGAGCTAGAGGTGAAAGAACCGTAGATGGCTGGGTTGCTTTCTTAATCACTTCAATTCTCTTGTGTTCCTTACCAGCTTTATCTTGCTCCCAATAAAGTTTCACTTCATCACCGATTGCAAGATTCCAACGGCGCACGAACTGAAGCCATCCCTTACTGAGAACTGGCTTTGGATAGCGTTTCTCTTTCCTTCTAGAACAACCAAATGCCCAGACTTCGCCATTACTGTCTATGACCGTAAATTCCACCTTATGCTGGCCTCTGAAATTCAGGAAACATTTTTTCCTCGCGGTTGGAACGGACAATCTCTTCTTTATATCTGTCTCTGTAAGTGTCTTGGAGAAGAGTAATTTTTTTACCATGTCTGAGGCAAAATGAATTAAAGAACTAAAGCTTGAAGGTTTTTATGTTGGCCTGAGAAGCAAAGAAAATGGTTGTATAAATAGGCAAAAAGAAGTTGTGGCAATGGTTGGGTGGGTATTGTGGTATCAGGCGTCGGGTTTAATTTCTTATTCCACCTACAATGCGGACATTAAAACACTGCCTGCGTATAAATAGAGAAGAGACGAGAGGATAGCCAATCCGATTGCTTTAACAGAGTTGTGGAGTGAGTTAGTCGATTCTGTGTTTCTTTAATCACGCGTAATTTTCCGCTTTGACCCAATTCCCTCGCGTTGTAGCTAACGTTGTATTAATATAATCGCTCGATTCTCCGCTTATATGGCGCGAGGTTCTCGTCATTCTTCAAAGTTTTAAAAAGTGCAAATGGCAGTACAGTACATTGATAGTGATATTACGGACTTGAAAAGAATATACTATATTATCAATTAAAGCCCTAGTAACACGTTCCCAACCCTCTATTTTTTTTTTTAATAATTTGGAAGACAAAAAAATTATTCATCTTTTGTATCAAATTAGACACGTACATGAAAATAAAGAAATCAATCGAAAAATCTAGTACATATCGCTCGATTTTTGGGTCAGTTCGAAGGTTCGCCGCTCAATCGTCTCCCGAATCTCCACGCCATTGAAAGTAGAAATAGTTACGATGAAATGATAAGGCGGTCAGTTGATTAATGCAAGTGATGCTGCACGATTATCAGTCCATTCGTGCGTTTTTTTTTCCGGTAGTGCCAAAACTACCAGAAACATTGGGTAGAGCCCTGGAGTTGACCTGGAGAAGAAGTTGTTCTCCACTATTTTATTAATTCACTTCGTTTATAGTAACAAGAAGAAAATTTGAAGTTGATGTTTCATTAAATTTGTAACATTTCACATGGGTTTCTCTCCCATCCCATCCCATGCTAACTTATGTCAATAGGATTTGTCAGTAAGCTGTAGCGCGATTTTTCTCCATTTTCTCATTGCGACTCGCGTCTTTCTCTCTCTCTCTCTCTCTCTCTTTAATAAAAAGTACTTAACATAGATTATAGAATGGATATCAAAAAGTTTCTCTCTCTCTCTCTCTCTCTCTCTCTCTTCAGTAAAAAGTACTTAACATAGATTATAGAATGGATATAAAAAAGTTAAGATACTTTATGTTGGAAATTTTTAAAATAATAAAATGTTATATTTTTAATAATTATAAAGTTTTATTTTTTAATTATTTAATTAAAAGTTATATTTTTTGATTATTATCAAGTGATGTGATTATTTAAATGAATGTATATTTGAAAAAGTTATATTTACATAAAGAGATATTTTTTTACTTACAAATAGAACCCTTATCATTTGAAAAACATAGATAGAAAAATATAAATAGAATTTTGATAGTTTTGTTATACACTGTTTAGTGCATAGTAGATTGGTGTCGTCAATGCAAAACGCCGTTAATCATAAGGCTTCATTATATCTTCGAGATTTATATGCCGATAATCCTTTTGCATACCTTATTAATGGCAGGGGCGAATAAAACCTTAAAGAAAGTGGCATTGCTACACACTTTGAAGCTTTCATCAATTTCTAGTGTTTTTGGTTCCCCACATATTAACAATTTTAAGGTTTTATTTGTGTAATTTTATGAGATATTTGATTGAAGATTAAAGATGATACAATGAAAGGTGCAAGACCCAGCATTTAATAACCATTGCCTTACATAAGCATGCTAAGATACAAATGTTTGGGATGACATGGCCAGAGTAAAAACGATACGTGTAAAAGGCACGTTATGGAGCATCAGGTACGTATTTTTTCTTTTATATATTTAATTAAATTTGTCATGCAAATAAATTGAAGTGATAAAAGAGACAATCAATAGCGGTTCAAGTTTTTATAATGCTCTACACCCAGGTATGTTTTGTGAATTTTTATTTAAATTAATTATCTATGTGTAAAATCTTTGATTTTTGGATAGTTATTAAGTTGTATTCAAGTCTTAATAGCTTATAATGAGATGCCTATGAAGGTATTTGAAAAAGTTACTACTAAACTTTACTTACAAATTATTATATTGGTCTTATGATTCATGTTTGTTGTATATTGTTAGTGGCTTATGATATGAATTTTTCATGAATAATTATGACTATGCAAAATATATATGTTTATTGGAAATTATATATATAATAAACTAAATGAAAGTTTATTATATAGATGGACATATAAGGTAGATTATTTTGGTTGGCTTAAAACAACCATAAACCTAAATGGGTTTTATATTTGATTACACATTTTGGTAGTCCATATTAAAATGGCTAAACAAAATTATGAGTATTTAATCTATTTTATTGTTTTTCACATGAATTTATGTTGGTTTTATGAAATCAAAGGTTAGACTATTTTACAAAATTTATTATCAATATGGAAGTGGTTTTGACTAGAAATTATATAAGTCATATATTATTTGCATGATCAATTTTTTCTAATCAAAGTAAAATAGTAGGAAACAAAACCTTTTGTAATATAGTCAGTGTTCTAATATGAAAATAAAATCTTCTATTGAGAATGTGTAACATAGTAGTCATTAATTTGGCCATAAGGATTTGGAGATCCAAATGTGACTATATAATTTTATTTGATCTCATTTGGTGTTTAGTGTATGCTATGATGCATATGAATATGATTAAAATGGATATAGTTTGAACAAAGCTATAAATATATAGTTTATTTATGAATATGATAAAATGCATTTATTTATACCATATATAGCATTGGTAAATGATCTCTAAAAGAGTCACTATAGAATCATGTATAAGATTTGTAAAATATGGATGAGCATGGTATATAAAACTAATGGAAGTGAGGCTTTTGTCATCCATTGATTAATGCTTTTCATATTGATAATTAACATAAGTGGCCATGCTTAAGGGATATATGAAAATATTCATCAAAAGTTGAGCTATTTGGATAATCATGACTCAAAAATAAAAATATTAAAATAGCAAAAAAAAAAAGCTATTATCCCATTTGAGTGGAGAGCAAAGCTTTGGTCATTAATAATAAAATGACTAATAATGTCCTTGATAAAGGGTGTATTTATGTAATAGTTACTTGATAAGCCTAGTAATAGTTTGGTAATATTGATTATTGCTCTAAAACGAGATATGAAACACCCTCGTGTGTATATAGTTTGTTAATAAAAAGTCATGTATTTTGAGTATATATACACAATAAGTTTAAAATCATATATTGACAATGATAAGAAGCTATAAGAAAATAGCAACAATATTATCATGTTTCACTACGAGATTTAAGGCCTCATTATAAGAAATTACTTGGCTGTAAAGGACAATGTGATGTATGGTTTACACATTTGGTGATAATGAAATTAAGAAATAAATAAAATGAATAAATGTGTAACTATCACGAGAAATGGATAAGTGATCACTATTAAGACAAAGAATTGGTATTTGTATAAAGGATATCCTTGATAGATGAAATATTATTAAAAAGTATTATTTAGCCAAAAAATGTATATTCATACATAGTGAGGGTGTTGGTCTTGTGAATCTTCAAGATACAAGCATTTATAAAAGTTCACCATGTGATATGGAAATTAACATAGCTATATTGGTAATTTAGGGATAAGGTACAAGCCCATAATACCAAGTCACCCATGATGGAAACTCGACTCAATACTTGGTATAACCTCAAGTCTTGAGTTCAATAAGACAAAGTACATCATCTGTATATGGCTGCTAGCACTATAATATTATATAATATATCATCCCAGGTAAAGTGCTATGTACCCGTTATAATAAGAGAATGATGAGTAAATATACTCTTAATAGACCCATAAAGTAAATATGTTCTAGTGTTATAGTTACGGGAACACTTCGATGGGATCTACCTATGTAAGTGTAAAGTATGGTCGCTTCTAGGAGCTCATGGGCTTAGCTCTAACAGTACTCACGAAAAGAGGATACAGACACACGGCCATAATAGTGTCTCGAATACTATGCATTAACTGGTGTTGAAATCTTTGTGTGAAATGTTTTCAGTTAACCAAATGAAATAGCTGGCTCAAAGCATAGTCTACCATGCAATTTCAGTTAACTATAACATGTTTTCACAAAATGAAGGTTCAATTGTAAGACACCTTCGTTTATGCAATAGTTTTCCAAAATTATTAAAATCTGATTTATTTTAAAAATGGTGGGGGATTGTTGAAACATTTTTAAAATAACGAAAGATCTTGTCTTTAATAATCATAAAGTTATATCTCTTAATTATTTAATTAAGAGTTTTGTCTCTTGGTTATTTACCAAGTGTTGTGACTATCCAAATAGACATGTATTTGGAAAAGTTATATCAACATGAAGAGATATTTCTTTGCCTATAAATAGAACTCTTATCATTTGAAAGATATAGATAGAAAACTACAAATAGAATTTTGATAGTTTTGCTATATACTATTTAGTGTATAGTGGATTGGTGTCGTTAATGCAAAACATCGTTAATCATAGGGCTTCATTGTATTCTCGAGATTTATATGCCGGTAATCTTTTTGCATACTTTATTAATAGTGGAGGCAAATAAAACCTTAAAGAAAATGGCATTACTACACACTTTGAAGCTTTCGTCAATTTCCCGTATTTTTTGTTTCCCATGTACTAACATGTTGGCCATCAATTAAACGCATCCAACATCCAGAAGATCACTTGCCAATCACTTGAAGCCCTAGTGAACCGACAAAAAAAAACGCTGGAACTGCTCTAAGATTAGTGATGGACTACTTGGGAAAAAGGCTATCAGTGACTGAAAATTTTTTTATTATACAAATAGTAATATATGTCGAATTAGATTGTATAAAAATTAAAAAAGTTCAAAGTAATTTTAAAAGAACTTAACAAAGAGCACTATAGTAGCATCTCAGAGAGGGTAGATGCGAAACGAATTAATCTTGATTAGTTACTATTAAAGCTCTTCTCCAAACCTTTTGTAGAGCTTTTCATACAGGAGATACAAACTACTGGTGAACTTTCAAAATTGGCAGCAGTTGAGGAGAAATTTTTTAGACAATAGTCTCGAGTCCAGTGGGCGAAATAAGGTGACCAATATATAAGTTATTTTCGTAAATAAGTCCTGGTCAGGCAAAGGGGCAACACTATTAGATCTCTTCAAAGGGCAAGGAAACATTTTGAATTCCTTTGACTCAATATCAATGAGGCAATTTGTTTCTTCCAACGTCAATTGGCAAGGCTGACTTTATTGACGCTAGTTGCTTTGATGAACTTTTAAAAGACTTATTGTAGGTTTTTTTTTTTGTCTTCTAATCAACAGGATATGCTGGAAGCAGCAGTTTATGATGTTGAAATCAAGTCTACCATGTTTGCATTGGATACCCAGCATCCTTTTTTCAACAATGCTGGAGTGTCGTTGGAATGGATACTATTGAGGCTGTGAAATTCATTTTTCGAACAAGATCTATGCTGCTAGCTTTTAACTTTTCAATCATAGTACTAGTCCTAAAGGTCCCTAATCCAGCTACCATGTCCAATTTTTGGCCAATCTCTTGCTGCACTACTATCTACAAGTGCATTGCTAAGATCCTTGCAAAGAGGATGAAGCGGTGCTTACCTCGAATTATCACCTTAAACCAAAGTGCATATGTCGCTGCTAGGAGCTTGATTAATAATGTGTTGATGGTGTAGGAATTAATCAACGGATATTATAGAGCTAATCTATCCCCTAGATGTGCGATCAAAGTGGATCTTAGGAAAGCTTTTGACTCTCTAAATTGGTGCTTTATTCTCCAAGTTTTAGTGGTTCTTGGCTTTCCCAAGCACTTCATTACACGGATTTAGGCTTGCATCACAACACCAAAGTAATCTATTACTTTAAATGGTGGGCTTGTAGGGTATTTTGTGGGAGGAAAAAGAGTGAGGCAAGGTGACGCTGTATCCTTTTTTCTTTTGGTTATTGCCATGAATGTTATGTCATGTCTTTTGAATGTTGCTACTGCTAAGGGAGTGTTTGCATTTCATCTCAAATGTAAAAAGATTAATCTCACTCATTTGAGCTTTGCAGATGACTTGTTTATTTTTACAAAAGGCCTCATTTCTTCAGTTGAGGCCATCACTAGATTATTGGAAGTTTTTTTACTTGATGTGTAGGTTACAGCTCACTTGCGCTAAGAGTGAGATCTATAACTTTGGCTTGATTGCTAAAGTAAAGCAAGAGATGGTAGCAAGGATAGGTTTCAAATTGGGTACTTTGCTAGTCGGGTACTTGGGCATACCTCTGGTTAGTAAAAGGTTGAGTGAAAGGGATTGCTTACCTTTGATTAATAGGATAACTAAAAGAATAAAAGGGTGGGCTGTGAAACACCTTTCCTATGATGGAAGGTTACAACTTATTCAATTAGTCCTTTTTAGTATGCATAATTTTTAGTGTAGGAATTTGCTATTACCATCAAGAGTGGTGAGAGAGGTGAACCAGTTGTGTGTGCTTTCTTTCGGACGGGCAAAGAAGGCACTAGAAGAGGGGCTCGGGTTCATTGGCAAACTATTTGATTGCCTAAAACTGAAGACAGGGTCGGGCTTAAAGATTTGAGAACTTGGAGCAAGCTTGCGTACTTAGGAACCTATGGATGATCTTTACTAAAGCAGGCTTTCTGTAAATGGCTTGGATTGAAATGTACATTCTTAAAGGTAGTTGCTTGCTATAGTAATCTACTCTTTAGAACACAAATTGGTATTAGAATAAATTGATGAAGCTATGCAGCTTGGTTCTTGAATTTATGTAGCAACAAGACCAGACTTGGGTATGATCTTTGCTTAGGACATCTTATTAAACAATAAGAGTTGGGATGTGCTAAGATGTAGGCAGACAAAGGTAGACTGGCATCGATTGATTTGGTGTAAGATGGCTATTCTGGACAGGTTACCAACAAAAGTAAAGTTAAAGTTCTTGGGGTTGTAATGTTTTTAAGGAATGCTTGATGTGCTGTGAAGAGGATGAAACAAGGGATCATGTGTTCTGTGGTATTGAAAGCATATATGGAGTAATACTCTTTTTGCTTGTAATGTCATTAAACGAGTAAGCACTTGGCAAGAGGAGGTGACCTGGGCTATTGGATTATTTAAAGGGAGGAAGATCACCTCAATCATACAAAGGCTAGCTTGGAATGCACATAGTTACCGCGTATGGCAAAAGAGGAATTGTAGGCTTCATGGAAACCAAGGAAGGCAGGAGCAAGATATCACTTGCTTAATAACCAACACAACGCTAGACAGATTGCTTAGATAGAGTAAAATAAAAGCTAATCCTAACAATAGCTAATTTTTCAATTTTTTAGATAAGCAAATGTTTGCTGTAGATAGTTTTTTTAGCTGTTTTGATTGTTTTTAATTTATTGTTGTAAATCTCTATTGTAAGTTGGTAGCAACATTCTGCTCTTTTGGATAACTAATAAAAAATTTACTTATCCCAAAAAAATTCTTTATTCAAGTTCGTTTAATATGGATTGAGCTTATAAGGTCAAATAGGATAATCGAACTGCGAGCATGTTTATTTGTAACTTATTAATTGTTTTGAGTGTTACGATTTTATTCGCAAAATATGTTAAGAGCATGAACTTTTATATATTAAATTGAAATTTAGTACAGAGTTAGTGTGAGATTCATAACTCTTTTTAGTACCATGACATCTTCTCTATTCTAAAGAGAGCATTGTTCTCAGTAGCATGTTACTAGTACTTCATAATTGGCTTCAATATTAAATATCAGAATTCATTCCAACCTTGAAGATTGTCTATCTCAACTCATCGAGTCCCATTTATATATGAAATATATCTTATACAAGTTGAAAATTATAAAACACAATAATTAATCAAGCTCTAGTATACAATCAATATGAAACTCATGATCCCTCTTCAATCAAGCTCTGGTAGACAATCAATAGGAAACTCATGACCCCTCTTCAACACCTTAGCATAGACAAAAAAAAAAAAAAATTGTTTACTCAGTCAAAAAAAAAAAGTGATTCCAAGAAAATTAGGTATATCATAAAGTATAAAACAAACCCATGTCTCGCTCTAGTCTCGACTCTCGATGTCGACCTATATTTAAAAACCTGAAACTCGCCTTTCTAAAGTCAAATACTAGGCCTAAATACTAACTCGCGGTTGAAACAGGAGTTTATCTTTGTTGTTATACGAGCGATATCGCGCGATTATAGCAAAACACTGACCGAGTATGCAGTGATATTTCTGTTGCTAACCGTGTTGACTGATAATGAAATCCTTCAACTATAAAGGTTGGTTGAGAGTTGATTGAGCTTCACATAACCCACAACCAAAAATCTGCAAAAGAACTAGAATAGAGAATCAAGAAGTCGCTTATAGTGGTTGAATCATCACGTTTAATTTACTAGCAACGACTGAGCTACGATGCAATCGAAGCGGAATAAGCTAATAATAGAGACCCTTTTGCAGGATGTGATATCACTAGTCAATCGAATCGACCTAGCGGTTGATCCGGCCAAATCGTTCAGGGTACGCTGCAGAGAAATGGGAAAGCAAGTCTATCAGCTCTCTCAAATGCTCGAATCACTGCTCCGCTTTATTATCTTGGAACCCATATTGCAATACTTGAACCTAATTCACTATGTTATCTCAAGGGTCTCCAGGATCCTTAAGGAGACCTTAAACTTAGCCCGCAAGTGTAAATGCAAAACCATCTTTTGCCGACTCTTCACTGGCACAGAAATCACAAGTTTTCACAATCTCTACCACCTTTTGGATGTTTGCTTCACCAACAGGACCTGGCTTCTTATCATATACAACACAGATTTTGGTAGCGCCTTCGATGAAATCTTTCCCAAGCTCCTTCAAATCCTCAGCAACGATTCATCTATTACTTTGGCCTGGTCTTGCATGTTTACAGATAATATGATTTGGGAGCTAGCAATGCTGACGATTGAAGGTATATCTCCACTAAATGGTAGGATGGTAAAGGGGATGGAAGCATTAAATCTTGTGGAAGCAGAACATGGTGAATTACAGTTCAATTGCTTTATGGCTACAATGGAAATTGCTGCTGCTGAATATAATCTTCATCTTAGACGCAAATCACTTAAGACCAACTCTCCCGGTGCAAATGCTATTGTTGAACAGCTGTCAAGGGTGAACCGTACACGGGAAGTTCTTGCCACGAAATGGATTGGTTCCTTGGCCAGAATCTTTTATGACAGAGAAAAACATCATGTAATTAGTGCTTTGGTGTCACAGCTGGGGAATGAGCACCAAGAAGTGGCAACGGAAGCTTTTGTTGCTTTAAAAAATTTTGCCTGCCGTAAAGATGATTACCTCCACAAAGCACATTCAAAGAGGATGATTGAGTTTAACGCTGCACAGCCATTGGTGAAACTGTTAAGAGATGATGGAAGGACACAGCAGCTGCAACGGATGGGTGCTTAATTACGTGCTACTTTGCATTGAATGCCGATTCTAGCGAGGCTATGGAACAAGCCAGGGTCATGACCTCCACTGGACAACTGTTCACTAGAAAGAAGGGAGGCCGCAGGGTTGTTTCGCAGCATCATGAATTGAAAGAATTGGTAGCCAAGGCCATACAGTGTCGGACATTGTATTATACTGCTACAAAAAAACTAATAATAATTAAAAAAAGAAAGGGGAGAAAAGTTCATGAATCTAAGCAGTATTCCTGTTCTGTAACATCAGTAAATATCAAACAATTACTAATATTAGATTAAAAGAAATGGTTAAAATTTCATAGTTGTTAAGAATTTATTTCTCGCGACGGACAATTGGACCAAACCAATTAGTAATTCCTAAGAGAATGGGCTTTCAATGTTTGGGTGGATTTAGAAACTTTGAAATATATCATTAGACATAAAATCCATCAAATTGGACAAGTTAATCAACTAAAGACAAGGTAATATCGCAACACAATTCCCAATCGTTAATCTTTTTATGGATTTCTTTCTATAGGAAGATATCATTGGATGATATTATATATATGTGTGTGTATATATATATATATATATATATATATATATATCCAAATTTGAATAGTATTCATACTGGTTTAATTTAAGTCAATATTTTCAAGGAATTTTACATTGACACAATTATATATATAACCAACTGTACAACATAACCCACATTTCATAATTACCACGTTCCAAATGGGAACTGATATAACTAAACATTTATTTGGTTGAAATAACCTCAAAGTAGGTCATGAGAAACAAAGGGTTGAGGCTTGAGAATAAATATATATTCAATCAAGTTCATATTGAAATAAAATTGAATAATTAGCTTATAAAGTTCATAAATGATTAAGTGTTATCAATATTGTACACATGAGTGACACGTAGCTACACGTAGCACTAAATGACTGCCACATATTATGTTTATTTTAAAAAATAATAATAAATTAAAAACTCTAAAGAATATATTTTTTGAAAAATTTCAAAAAATACAGAAAACTGATTTTTGGGGGAGGGAAGGGAGGGTTATTATATTTTCGTTGAGCTTCTATCTCGAAGCTGCCTTTTTCTTTCTTCTTCTCTGGAGCAAAATGGGCAAAACACACCGTTCTTGCTTTGAGTTTAATTTTTTTTTTTGAAAAAAAAAGGAAATTGTTGTTAATTGGAACGCGTCTCAGTCAATTATTTAAATTAAGACTAGTTTAATATGTTTTATATATATATATATATATATTTGAATCTTCGAATCAGACGATAAAGGATACAGTTGCCAAATATATATATGTATATATATATATACAGTTGCCAAATATATATATACTTACATGTACTATCGGTAAGTTTAGACGGAGAGGTTAATAATTCCGATTAAGTCAGAAGAGAATCAGTTGATACTTCTAAACTTTTATCATCCAAAACTTAATTTGATCTGTAAATATAAATATGTTATTATTTAAAATATTATGCTTATATTAGTAATTTAAATACATTTTGAAATTAAAGAGAAATAACATATTAATAAAATAATATTTATATTAAGTTAAAATTTGGAAATTCATCCCCAAACCCGGCTCATGTACGTGATGAATAGTTTTGATTTATCACCTTTTTTGTTGGTTTCTAATTCCATAGATTTTTTTTTTTACTTTTTTTGTATTAATTTCCAAGTGTTTAATAATTAATAGGCCGCTGAAGATTGAAAAGCTTATGATAAATTGTTGTATAAATAAAATAATAAATGTCGTTGCAAACCATATTCGGGTTTCGGATAGTTTGTGGGTCTGCGCATGTATTCAAAGCTCCAAATGTTAAAAGTATTGATCTTCGACAATAGCGGCGGCGGCGGCATGTAGTGACGGGATTGGCGGTTGCCGTATAAACTTGTTAAAATCAAAGGGAGGTTTGACGGCGAATCGAATTCGTCAACGTGGCCTCACTCATATCGTCTCCCTCATCTACACGTATCTCAAAAATAAAAATTTATAATTATATTTATGTTATATTTATATTTTATATTATATTATAATTATATTTAAATTTTTTTATATTTATATAAATTTTGATATATTAATAATTTATATTATAATATTTTTAAAAATATATTTATATTATATTATTTTTTATTATTTTATATATATCATATTTATATAATTTTATTTAAAATTATCAAATTTATATTGTACTTCTTCAAGCCCATCTCTTTCTAGCGGCCGGTAATACGACACATTTTCAATAATTTCAGCGAAACCCACCAAATTCTCCGGCTAAGATACTAAATTAGTAATAATAATAATAATAATAATAATAATAATAATGAAAAAGTTGCAAATAATATGTAGCAATCAAAACTCGTTAGTAAGATTCGCGGGTGAAATTTTTTATTCATTTTTTTAAGAAAATAATGCATTAAATGATATTGATAATTTTTTAATTAAAACAAGGATAGTTTTCTTTTCGAGCAATAAAATTCTTATTTTTTTTAAAGTGAGCTGGTGACTAACTTTAAAAAAATAGATACTTAATAATTACAAAAGCAGAAATACAAAAATACTCTTAATTTTTATTTATTAAAATAAAATTTATAATACCAACTTAATCAAAAGTTTTATAACGGTATAAGTCCTCAGAAAAAATCATCATTAACAAAATAATTTTTAGTGGTTTTTGGAAAATAATTGCATACTCCTTTATTTTAGAGATGAATGTTTTGGAATGAAAAAAAAAAAGGTAGAATGATTTGGAGGGCAAAACAATCAGTAAGAAATATTATGAAAGGATAAAAATTATAAAAGAAAATTAAAAAATCAAAGATGGAATCAGATCCACTTAATTCTAAGTAGAGTATTGAATTGTAATTAAAAGAGATTGTAATATTTTTGTTCTTTTAATTTTAATATCTTATTAAGAAAGAATATAATTTCTTGTTTTTGGTGGAGACGGATGACTACTATGCTTGTACGTGTAGGAGCAGGGGTGAAAAGGCAGGGAGCGCAGGCACGTTGAGGGGCACAAGAAATCACGAATTGAATTCTATTTGCTTGATGACTTGGAGAAACGCCTGAGTTGTGACATTTGACTGTGATTCAGTAATTTAACCTCAAAAAAACTTCCAAAAATTTGTCTTTTGTATAGCAGCAAGACAACGAAGAGGCCTGCCAAGTTTGGTGGTTCCAGATTCCAACCGATTTGTGTTCGACTTAATTTTCACCGACTTGATCGTAAAAATAATTGAAAATGTCACAAAATTGTCAATGTGACAATTATGCGTTGCCGCTAATCGACTTGGAATAAGCAAGCATGCTTAGAATGAATTTACACGTTTATCCTTCACAATATCAACAAATAATGTTTCTTCGTATGGTAAGGTGATTGGTAAGGGAAAAAAATTTTCTTAGAAAGATAAGGGCAATTCTTAGTTTGGTCCATCGCCCCACCACTTGGATTGGACCAAAGCTATCCAAGTTGACGCCATTGCTAAAATAAATAAATAAATAAATATATACACACACACACACATATATTACAGCCTCCAAATCCTTTTATCTCTTTCTGGATTAATAAATGCTTCTAGAAGAAAGGGCTAAGGGTGAAAGTACAAAGTAAGCCTTATCCCTGTAATAAGGCATCTATTTTGTGTGTATATATCAGCTAATTTCAAAAGAATACCATTGCACAATCTGATCATCCTATTTTAGCAGGACTAAATTTTCAGACCGCTTTTACCCACCACCCACCATGGCCGTTCAAGCCACAAAGATGTTCTCAAAGTTACTCTCTGAAACTGACATCAAGAAAAGGTTGGCCATCCCGGAAAAAATCCTGGATTTCTTGCCAGATTTCAATGGAACACATGCCGTGAAAATTAACCTGATGTACGGGACAAGGATCTGGCCAATTTTCTGCTCTATCCGCAAAAAAGGGTACAAGAAGCCTGTCTTCTCCTGTGGATGGAGAAATTTTGTCATTTGTAACAACTTCAACGTTGGTGACAAAATCACGATGTACAAAGTGCAAGATGAAGATGGCTTTTCCCACTATAGGGTTGAAGTGGAGAAGCCAGCCAGCAAGCAATCTGGGGTTTCTTTGAATCATGAGGTCGATGAAACCACCGTTACATGCAGCAGAAAAGTACGCTACTTCTGGCACGAGCAAGAGCAAACGCCTGATGCACCGATCAAACAGGAGGGAGCTATCATGGGGATTGCCAACGTTGTTGCAACTGACGCTTTCGTCGATCATGTCATTGCCAAACCAAACGTCAGGATATTTGGTACTAGTTTAAGTGATGAAGCGACTAACAAGGCTCGCTTCAAGACTGAACAAAAGACTGAAACGAAGTGCTTTGGCATTCCGAAGGATATTGGCATAGGTGAACTTCCGCTCCTTTCACACTACATGGCCAAAGAAAAGAGAGAAATCAAGTTCTTTGGTCTCGCTGAAGGTGGTGCAATGGCCTATGGCACTAGTCAATTATCTGTAGCTGGAGAAGCATGTTGCAAGATTATTACTGATCAAAGGCTTAGCTTGGACTTGGACTTGGTTCTACGACAACCCACACAATATGCGGGAGTAGTGAACTTAGATTTGACTTTGGCACCGCCCATTCTGGATGGAGGAGTTCAAGAAGCACCGCTATTTGCTCACTCAAAACAAAAGGTAGGACGCTTCGAGACCGAAGAAAGCTGGAACAGAAGTACCAGCACTGGAGCTTTCCAACACTGTAGACTCGGGTTCAGAGGCTAAAGTGAACTGTGCTGAATGAGTCTCATTTCGTTTCGTACTGCTGTGTGCTGTCCATTAGGGTTTCTTAATTATCCTGCTAGCAAGATTGAAGGTTCACCAGAGTTTATTACTTTTGCCCTCAAGCTTCATTTAGGAAAATATACCCTATTATTATTATTATTATTATTATTATTATTATTATCTGTTGTGTTCGGTTTGTTTGTTTTGCGTGTTTTCATTGTACTCTCCCTATATATTATATACTAATCAATAATAGCAACTATTGTTTTGAGTCAAGGCCTCTAACTTTTTCTTACTGTTAGTGTTATTAATATCATTATTATAATTATTTTGAGATTTTTGGAGATGACAGATTTATTAGCCAAGATGATTCATTAAAGTAGCCGCTTGATTTGAACTTTGATATGATTTGGGGCATGAATTAAAATGGCTTGGTGTTTTTTTTTTTTTTGTCTTTTTTATCTTTCTCACGGAAAAGTCTTGGTCCGCCTCGTTGACTTTTCTTTACTACCTTCCCCATCCTCGATCCATCAACGGATCAGGTGGATTAATGGGATTCAACTCCGATACCAGTTCGTCGGGCAGTAAAAATTCAACCCTTTCAGCAAGATATGGAGCTAAGTATCTGGCTATTTCATCTTAATCAGTGAGTTTTTTATAGATTTTTTTTTTTTTTAGCTGTTCATTTTGCTATATATAAATCCTTGGTTTTAGAATCCTGGTGTTTTCATCGGGAAACAACTAGGTAGGCAAGTTTCTAATTGCTTACCTGCTTGCTACGATTGATGGTTAAAAGTTAATACAGTGTATTCTAGTTTTTCGTCTCCCTTTCTCCAAAGCCTCAAGTACCCACCTATCTTTACCCCCTCAAGTTTATCATGCTAAAGTTAAAATTATTTATGTAGTATCAACTAACTAATTTTTCTGGGTGTATAACTCCTTCAGTTCCCTGAAATTTGAGATCAGTATTTTTTTTTTTCCTGAAATTTTGTGAGCCTTGTGTGTTTTGATGCTGGACTGCATTGTAACAGGGTTTGTCTGGATGCTAGATGGTGGCTTCAGTTTCACCATCTGTCGTGTGACCATCTGATTAATGGTTATAAAATGTCCTTTGATTGAAGAAAACAAAATTTGAGATCGTTTTTAATAGAAAATTCATCTTATTTGTCATCTGTACAAGTTATTACATGTTTTCCTGTTTACAATCTCCATCTCTTTTTTTTTTTTTCTCTCTAATAATTGAGAAAATCTTTTATCTTCTTTTATATTACCATTGGCCATGTCCTTAAATTTGTTCTTATTTCTTGGATGGTTTGCCTACTTGCGTGTAGTTATTGATCATCTACTAATTGTTATTTCCGCAGATCATTTATTCTTTACACGACAATAGAACATGCAGTTATTGATCTAAGACTTTGCTTGGAATATTGCTCCAAGGCAAAGAAATGTGAGGGGAAACATTCCAATAATAAGCACATACCGAATATAATTTTTAACTATGAGATTTAAATGTAATGTTTAGTCAACTTGCAGCACTAAAATCAGTTCTTAATTTGTGCCATGTTATACTTATATTACACGGGGCTAAGGACAACGCTAAACATACTCCAAAAGGTCATTCAACTTGGGATCATAAGCTAAAGTTTCAAAGAAAGTGACACATGTTTTATACTTCCTTGAGCACATAATGTCGGCAAACAGTTATTTTAGCTAGCTAGTGGGTAACCCAAGATTTTATATGACACTAAATATAAAATGTATGAGATAAGTTTAAAATCTTTAAGTTCACTTTACATCATCTTTTGCCTACCTATATTGCCCACTATCTTAATTTTTTTTTTTGCTGATTTGAGCATCAAAATGCAAATCAAAGCATAAACTTTAGCTTTCCCAAACTTTCGTTCCCCTTTTAGGATTGCACTAAAACTCCCTTGTCACTTTCCTACCACGAGATCAACCTCCAACCTTAGAAGGTCATCTACATCTCACATCATTGCAACATCATTGACTTTGAAGGTTGACATCTTTGTAGAAGTTAGGGGTTCTAATTTTATGTTAACTTGTTAAATTAATGAAAGGTTCTACCTATATTTATATTTCTAATAAGTGGTGGCTTTTCTTGTTGGATTTATGAATAATTGAGTTTTTTTCCTTTTTTAAAAAAGGGTGTAGACAGCCGGAAAGTTTCTAGTTTAACGTCAACTTTTTACATTTTAACATCAATTTGGTAATTCTTATGGTTCTTTCTTTAAAAAATATTCTGATAAAAATCAAAATTTGTTAATTTAATCCTAACTTTTAGTAAAAATATTTATCTAAAAACTATTCAAAACATATTAAAATTTTTAAACAAATTTTTGTATACTTGGTCTAAGAAAAAAACATCTTTCAATTTATTTATTTAAAATTTATGTTTTGGTTTTTATTTTTGTTATTTCAAATAAGAATCCATAATGTTTCGGCTTAAACCACCTTCGAACCTTACCTAACTGCTATGTTTCAAAAACCCAATACTAAGGCGAATGGGCAGGGTGAGGGTTCCATAGAACGTAGAGGACGTGTAAAAGCTTCATTTGCGCGTTCTATTTAAGTTTAGGTGGCACGGCATTCACTTTTCTCTCTGATAACGACAATGGTCTAAGCCAATTAAAAATTCTTGGTTGGTTAATTATTTTTTTAAATTAATTTTCTAACACCATTTCACATCCAAGGATAGAAAAGAACGAAACAAATTAAACCATGAAAGGCCTTTTCTTTCATACGTAAACAGTGGATAAAAAATTAATTCAAAATATCATTCAAAAATTAGTATTCTTAATTATCATTAAAAAAAGTTGTTTATTCTATTAATTATGTTTAGGGCTTGGATTTTATTATTTGATTTTTATTAATGTAATAATATGTTTCACGTTTCCGTTCTTCCTCAAAAGTTTCTAAAAGAAGCAAATAGTTAAATTATATCAATTATAAGTGTAATTATTACATTAGAAGAAAAGTGATAAATATTATATATACATATAAGAATTTGAACTTTTAAAACTATATATCTATTCACATAGTTAGGTTTTCCAATGTAAAAAAAAAATGCTAACAATATTTGCATTTTTTTTTATTGGCTAGCACTTAGCATGTAGTTTTCTTTTTTGGGGAAAAAAAGTATAATTTAAAATGGGGTTTGTACAGTTATTTATTATGAAGAATTATTTGATGAGAAAAATTTTTAAATTTTATAAACAGAATTAATAAAATAACATATACCCTTTTATGATATATTAAAAATAAAAATTTAATTAACAAATAAAATATATAATAATAAATAAAGAAATTTAATAAATATTTAATCTTGCTCATAGAATTTTTAAAAATTTTACAATCAATAAATAAAGAAATAAGCTCTTTTACAAATTGTAAAATTTGGTAATAGGTAGGCAAGGCAAGGCAAGTGTTCCTAAAAGGTCCTACATCACTGGTTTCTCTTTCTCCACAAGGTGAAGCTTTAATTATTCTCGTAGGTATTTATCTAGTAAGTATATTTAATTAATATTCAAGCCTCAATCGCGCGATCGAGCTCCGAAATACAAAAAAAGGAGTATCGCACCTCGCGACAGCGAGTGGCCACGCCAAGCCACACATCACCCAAATTTTCCAACCTCAACGTTTAGGCTTTGAATATGTCAGCTTTGAAAATGAGGCATGCCGCCTGTCGTTGCTTGACATTAACAACTACACGTCAAGAAACATAATAAAACCACACCGAAAACAATGCAACATATCTTATTGGTTTTTTTTTTTTTAATGCTTTTCTCACTATACTTAATTGAGCATATATCTATACACTAAACATACCCAACAAACAACGGTGCTATCCAATACCTTTTAGGAATATAACTGAGGCTTCTTTAATCCCTTTTTAATTATTAAAAGAGAATTGGAGTCTTGAATATCAAGCCTTTTTTTCCTTATATGTATGTATGTGTAAAAATATATATCATACATTTAATATCTAATTTATGCGAAACATATACGTAAACTATTGTAATCAATAATGACGTATATGGTTATTAACATTTGCAAATCAAGTATATTGCCATGCAGTTTCAGTTGCTCAAATTAAAAAAAAAATTGTTTATTGCAAATTTATTCATTGTACCAATATCCAAAATGTAAACATATTTGTTATTGTAATTCTTTACAAATAACTGAAGTTTACGCCTATATATATGTGTGTGTATATGGATAGGTAAGGTTTAACGGCATAAAGAAAAAGCATTTGCGGTGTAAATTATAGTTGGAAAAATCTTTGATCAGTCTGTGAAAAAGAGGATAAAGAAACAACTGATTATCATCATGGCATAGGCAGCTAGAATATTGAATATTGATAGCTCTATCGTCAGGTCAAAAACGGTTGAAATTGAGACCGACAAAGGCAACGCAAATATATTTCCACTATCAGTATTGGCATTTGGGTCCCCCATAGAAATTAATATTGAATATTTATTTATAATTAAGCATACGCATTCAAAGGTTTAGTGTAGGATAACGCACGTTCGTTTGGCCTCCAAGGACGCTAGCCACTTTCCTTCAAAGTACAAATTGATGAATAAATGATATAAAATAAAGTTTTAAATTTTGCTTAAAAACTAAGATTATTATATGATACACAGTAGAGTTTTATAATTCTATAAATATGGTTAAAATATTATCATGTGTCTTATTTATTTAGTTTTTATCTTTTAAACATATATTCAAGATACATGATAGTATTTAACTTTGTTCATGAAGTTAAAAAATTTCATTGTTAGTATATTAAATAATTGCTCTAAAAAACTATTGCTTTTGAGAAAATGACCTCTTTAGTCTTGTTAACGCGGATTCAATTTTTACGAGAAGTATATATTTCAAGAGTAAAATCTTTAACATGTGAATTGATACATTGACAATGTAAATTTAAATATTGTTAGTGAATCAAATTATACTGCCTCATTAAAAATATAATTATCTATATTTATTTTTAAAATTTTTAATGACATAGCATGATTTTATTCATCGACAGTATATAGATATATACACTGTTGATGTGTCAAATACAAATCTTCTACATTAAATATTTAAATTTGATGTATTGACAATAGATTCAGCGAACCAAATCATGTCATCCTGTTAAAATATAAATAATTTATATTTATTTTTAAAATCTTTAATCACATGAGATAATCTTTGTTATACCAACTATGTGAGCCTCGGTTCATACCCGTTAAATACCTAAGCTTACAGCCCATCTACGGATAAGTCAATTTACCTTAGCTCGTGCAAGAAAGTATCTAAGCTAGAGAAAATTACCAAAACCCTGAACTTCTTATTCTTTTTGTTTCTTGTTTTTTTTTTTTTTTTTTAACGTAATGCCACAATCTTTGTCTCATTCGTTATTGCTTGCCACGTAGAAGGAAATAATTAATACAACATTGTTTTTGGTATTTGAGAAACATACACCATCTTAACTCTTCTTTAAATCCACCGTTTTTTAGCTGTCGATATTACGAAGCAAACTTTGAATAATTCCAGCAAAATTCACCAAATTCCTTGGCTATCATACTAAAAATAAACCAAAACTCTTTAAAGCAAAACACTAGTATAAAATCTCTTTAAGCCAAAACTCATTAGTCGGAGTAGAATTCGACGCACCCATTACTCGGGAAATTTTTTTTCATTTGTTTTTTTTTTTTTAAAGAAATGATTTGTTATAAAATATTGGTATTTTTTTTAAGTAAAGAAGATAACTAGTTTTCTTTTCAAGTAATAAAATTGATATGTTTTTAAAAGAAAATATTTGTAGTTTTTTTAAAAATAGATAACTGTTATTTTAAATGAAAATACACTATTATTTTTTATTTTATATTTACTAGATTTAACACACCCACAAAAGTGGGTGAATTTCTTTAATTTGTCTTTTAAAAATAATATATTAAAATTTAAAAAGATTAGTAATTTTCAAATAAAAAAGTTAGAATTTTTTTTAAAACAAAAATGTGGGTAGTTTTAATAAAAAAATAGTTTTTATTAAATATAGATAGTTTATTTAGTAGGAGGTAGTTTTAAACAAATAGATATAATATTAAAATACATTAAAATACCAAAAAAATACTTATTTTTAGTTTATTATTTTAATTTATTTTGATTTTATAATAAAATGAGTGACTGAATCAAGATCAGTAACTTGTGACACAAAAATCAATCACTCATTTTATAATACTATAGATAAATAGATATTTAAGAGTGTTATTGTAATATAGATTATTAAAGAGAATCACCATTAAGAAAATAATTTTTGAAGTAATGATTGGAAGATAATTGCACACTCTTTTAGATTTTAGAGAGGAATGTTTTGGGAAAAAAAAAAGGGGAAAACAGAGGATGAATGTTTCGAGGGCAAAAAAAAATTATTGTGAAAGGATAATAGTTGTAAAAGAAAGTTGAAGATCAGAGATGGAATTAGATCTACTCAATCCTAATTAGAATACTGAATCGCAATTAAAAACGATTAAATGATTTTTTTTTCTTTAAAATTTTTAACTCTCAAAAAACTTCCAAAAATTAAATTAGTCTTTATGTGAAGCAGAAAGACAAGGGAGAGGCCTCTGCTGCATTTGTTGGTTCCAAATTCCAACCGATTTGTATTTGAGATAATTTGTATCGACTTTGAATCATAAAAGGAATCGACGAAGACAGAAGATTGGTCGCATTGATAACAATTCGTCGCGCTAACTTGGAATAGCAAGCAAGCTCTGAAAATAAATTTACGCTTTTATCCTTCATAGTAGTAAGAAATAACGTTTCTTCATATGGTAAGGTGAGGAATTTCTTGGCACAAATTGGTCATTGGCAATTTGGATTGTTGCGCCTACACCACTTGCACTGAAGCTGAACAATGCACTTATCCATCCCTCACCCACTTTTTGTCGTGGGTCATTTTCTTTATGGAAGGGGACGATGCAATTTTGTGTATATATATCAACTGATTCAAAAGAATTATCGTGCACAATCTGATCATCCGATCTTAGTAGAACTAAATTTTTCGGACATCCTTTACCCACCACCCATCATGGCCGCTCAAGCAAGAAAGATGTTCTCAAAGTCACTGACTATTACTGACATCAAGAAGAGGTTGGCGATCCCGGCAAAAATTCTGCCTTCCTTGCCAGATTTCAATGGAAGCCATGCCGTGAAAATTAATCTTATGTATGGGACAAGGATATGGCCAATTGTCTGCTCTACCCGCCAAAAAGGGTACAAGAAACCTGTTTTCTCCGTTGGATGGAGAAATTTTGTCATTTGTAACAACTTCAGAGTTGGTGATAAAATCACGCTGTACAAAGTGCAAGATGAAGATGAAGACGGCTTTTCCCGCTATCGGGTTGAAGTGGAGAAGCCATCCAGGAAGCAATCTGGGGCTCTTCCTCCTCCTGCTCTCTCTTTGAACCATCAAGTCAATGAAACCATTGTTACAATCCGCGGAAAAGCACGCAACTTAGGACAGCAGCAACTGCCTACGGCTCCAGATGCCCCGATCAAACAGGAAGGAATTATCATGGATCTTGCCAAGGTTGCAACTGACGGTTTCTTTGATCATGTTATAGCCAGACCACCGGTCGGGATACTTGGTACTAATTTGAGTGATGAAGCGACTAGCTGTAGCAAGGCTCACTCCAAGAGTGAACAGGAGACTGGAATCAAGTTCTTTGGCTTTACAAAGGACATTGGCATGGGTGATGAGCCACTCTTTTCACACTGTATGACCAAAGAAAAGAGAGAAATCAACTTCTTTTGTGTCGCTGAGAGTGGTGCAATGTCCCATGGCTCAAGTCAATTAGCTGCAGCTGGAAATCAAGCACGTTACAAGGGTAGCACTGATCAAAGGCTTAGCTTGGACTTGGTTCTGCGACAACCCACTCCATTTGCATGAGAAATGAAGTTAGATGGCGCCGCCATTGTGGATGGAGGAGTACTGGAAACACCATTATTTTCTCACTCAAACAAGGGCAGGACGTTTCGTGGCCGAAAAGAGCTAGAACAACAATTCTAATTTGAGAGATTTAGAACAGCAGTACCCTAGTGGAACTGTCCGAAACTGCCAGGGTCCAGGTCAGAGTCTAAAGTGAAAGTCTGCCGAATGTCTCATTTCGTTTAGTTCTGCTTTCCACTATAACTTCTTAATTTTCCTGCAAGCAAGCTTGAATCTTGAAGGTTCACTTCAGTTTCTTGCTTGGCCCTCAAGCAGTCAAGCTTAAATTAAGGGAATATACTGTATATATATTTTTTTGTCTATCGGGTTTGGATTGTTTGTTTTGTGTGCTTTCATAATATTCCCGTTATAAGAATAATAATAAAATTATGGTTGTGAGTGAAGGGCCTATAACTTCTCGTTACTTTTTTTTTTTTTTGAAGATTTTGGAGATGACTGATTAATTTCTTGGCTAAGAAGATAATTCATTAGAGTTGCTGCTTGGTTTGATTAAGGACATGAAAATTAAAAATAATAATAAAAAAAGACTTGGCTTTATATTGTGTCTTTCTCACGCCCCAAAGTCTTTGTCCACCTCGTTGACTTACCTTTACACCATCTTCTTCTTCTTCCTTGATCCATAAATGGATCAGTTGGATTAATGGGATCCAACTCCAATACCAGTTCGTCGGCCGGTAAAAAATTCAGCCCTTTCAACAAGATAAGTATGAGGCTATTTCATCTTAAAAGTTCTTTATACAAGGTTTTTTTTTTTTTTTTTCGTTTTTTCTTTTACCTCTCTATTTTGTTATTATATTAATTAATCCTCGGTTTGGTCAGATCTCAGAATTTTCATTATGGAAATACCTAGGTAGCCAAGTTTCTAGTTGCTGACCAGCTTGCAAAGCATAATATGACGCTATATTCTAGTCTTTCATCTCCCTTCCTCCAAAGCCTGAAGTATACCACCCCCTCAAGTTTATCTTACCAAAGTCAAAATTATATTGATCGGAGTATCAGCTAACTAATTAAATTTTCTGGGTGTATTATTCTTTCATTTCCCAGAAATTTCAGATAATTCTAATACTAGAGATTCTTCTGATTTGTCAACTGTATAAGTTATTACAGGTTTTCGTGTTCAAAATCTCCATTTGTTTTTTTTATCTTCAATAATTGATTAAACATTTTTATGTTGCCATGCTCTTAAAATTTTTCTTGTTTCTTGGATGGCTCTCTGACTATTTGCCGGATATCTTTCGTTATGATCATATGATAATTGTTATTTCCTTATGATGCATTGTGGTGGGGGGGGGGGGCGAGGGGACGGAAAGTGAGAGAGGAAACATTCCAACAATATGCGGATACCATATACCACGTTTAAATCGGAGATTCAACCTTGTCAAAAAAAAGATTATGATTTTTAGTCAGCTTTGTTGTGCTAAAATTGGTTCTTTATCTCACATCATTGCACTTTGAAGGTTGATATCTTAGTAAAATTTAAGGGTTCTATTTTTTCTTTTAACTTGTTAATGTAATGAAATGAGGGGTTCTTCCTTTATTTATATTTCTTATAGCAGGTGATTTTTCCTGTTCGATGAATGAATAATAGAGAAAATTTAAAAAAAAAAAAAAACTTTTTTACTTTTTAATTGTTGGAGTTGTTAATTAGTTGTTTTTTTATAAGTTTTTTTTGGATAATCGAAATTTTTATTCAACATCCAAAGAAGCAGAGTGTGTCTGTTAATATGTACAGAGGCAGCCATTACAAAGTTACAACTCAGTTATGCTTGTCAATTTACAGTAATGAAAGAGAACCTAGCTTTTATAACAGCAGCAACTAATTGAAACACAGCTTCTCTTCTGGAGTTCTTCTCGCATGTGTGTGCTTCCTAGAGTCCTTTCTTGCCAAAACTTGTAGATTGCAGCAGTTCAACAAACACAAATGAATGCAGCTCAGCTCTAAGAGATTTTCCTCTGAAGGTAGTCATTGCCCATCGAAGGTGTTCATCGATCCCAGCTCTGAAAAGTCCCGTTGTAACTGATGAAGCATCAAGGAAGGACACTCTGCCGTACCTGTTTTGAAAATTCACATTCCTGCATTCTTCCGCATCGCCAGTCCACGTAAGTAGATAAACTCAGTCCCGAAGCCTTCTTCATGGGGAGTGTGCTCAGTCTGTCCAAGACGTCCGCATCTCCACACAATTAATAAATTAATGTTTCTTTATTAATTATTGATGAATGATAACAAGTATATAGATCAAATTGTATTTACACGCACCATCTATTCCAAAATTTTAAGATTTTTCATTAAAAATAATTAGATAAAAATCAAAATATAGAAAAACTGATAGAGTTCAATATTAAAAAAAAATTTCAAACTTTTGTATACTAGATTTATGAAACAGGATCTTCCAATTTATTTATTTAAAACTTATATTTTGACGTTTATTTTATTATTTTAAGAAAGAAACCTTAATTTTTGTTGACTTAAATCACTTTTGTCGGGGGTGCTTTGTTTTAAAAAACAAGAAATAAGGCGATTGGGCAGGGTGAGGGTCCTGTAGGGGCACTGACAAACAACGTAAAGCATGTGTAAAGCGTTCATTTGCACTTTCCTTTAAGCAAGTCAAAATTCTTGCGTGGTTAATGACTTCTCTTTTTTTTTTTAAAAAAAATTGTATTTCTAACATTATCACAGCTAATAGGGATAGAAGAACAAAATAAGTTGATTTAACCATGCATGAAAGGCCTTTTCTTTCATGCAAGAGCAGTGGATAAAAAAATAATTTATTAACTTAATTAGTAATCTTATCATAAAAAAAAGCATATATTACTTTTTATTAATGTACTAATATATGTTTTATGTTTTTATTCTCCCTCAAAAGTTTCTAAAAACTAAAAAAATAATAATAATAATAATAATATTAAAAAGAAAACAAACAATAAAAGTATATCAATATTAAAGTGTAGGCTTTTCAATGTAAACAATACTACTAATGTTTACATTTTTATTGCTTAGCGTTTAATTTCACTGTTTTTGAGGAGTTAAATAGACAAACTAACTTTAAAATGAAGTTTGTTTAGTCATTTTAATTGACTGCAGTTCCTTATAACATGTAACATTTGGTAATAGGTAGGCAACGTTCCTATGACATCTTAGTTACATCACTTCTTTCTCTTTGTCCACGGACCAACGTTTTAATTTATGGGTTCTGTTAATAGATATTTGTGGATGTGTGGATTAAAAATTATTTAATTATTATTAAAAAATGTTTTTTTTTTGTATTTAATGGGTCAATTATTTTCAATGAATTTAAAAATAAATCATTAATTGCTATTTTTTAAAAATATTGTTTTAATTAATATTACCAAATATTGAGTAATATTTATTTTATTTATTTATGCACGTATATATGCAGAATGGCAGCGGCACCACCCGAAAGCGAAGCAAAAGCAAGCATACCTTTTTCTGATACATACAAATATATATATATATATATATATATGTATCGCGATGATGTTCGTAAACACCAAAAGAAAAAAAAACCCTACGCCTCGCGAGTCGCCACCGATCACCCAGTTTTCCGAACCTCTGCGTTGAAACTTATACTCTGTCGGAGTTGAAAACGATGGAATAATGGCTGCTGTTGCTGGGGGATCCACCACACTAATAGTTACCCGTACCGTTTTAATATATGGCATGCATTTAGTATTTAATTTAACCGAAACATGGATGGAAATTATTATTATCAATAGTGAAATGGTTACTGCCATTCGGTTTCAGTTGTTCAAATGCAGTTTTGTTTTTTATTTTAACATCCAAAATTTAAAGATCTTTTATATTGTATAAGAGAGAGAGAGGGAGAGAGAGAGAGAGATAGTCAACAACATGCTTTTAATTGTAATTTTTTTTTACTTATTATTATAAAAAAAATTATAAATATTAAAATTTGAATCCAAAATTATTAAATATTACTTTTTAAAAATAATAACATAAGTATTAAAATGCATAAAAAATTTAAATATCTAAGAGATAATAGATTATTATATATAGTCATAAATTTAAATAAAAAGCACTAATACGTACATAGACTAATCAAATTCCATATATAAATTTACTAAAACAGATCATGAAACCAACAAAAACTATAAGCTGCTAAAATCCTACATACGATAATTAGTAAATAACGAAATCTACAGGACAAAAATAATTAAAAAGCATAGCAGATATCTAGGAGAGAATGTACGTACCACAACCGCATGGTTAAAATCATAATCCAATGATACTTCAAAAACAACAACTATAAGCAAAGCATGGCGCTTTCAACTACCCACCAAACAATACTAGTGGCTACACAGTCATGTCGGTGCCTCGGACTGATCCAAATTTG
>JBBYHK010000001.1:4226928-4242181 GCA_038382065.1 Adansonia grandidieri | reverse complement strand
AAATCTTTTTTAATCTATTTTGAATTAGAATCCGAAGATAATTTGTAACTCTATAATGCAAATATAAAGCTACTTCCCTTTTAGTCCTACAAATATTTTGCTTCGTGTAAATTGAACATATAGGTTTAGATTTCTTATTACCTTTTCTTATAAAAGAAGTCTGGAAATAAAAGAAGTGTCAAGGGAATAAAGCACAGAGGTGATAAGTGTTAATTTTTAAAGCACAAGGAGTTAAGTTATACATTCTTAAAACATTGGGGCTAAATGTAAGTTTTTTTTTACTTTTCTTAAAGGTGTTATAACGGATGTAAAAATAAAATAAAATGAAAGTACAAGAAAGGTTAATGTAAACTTTTAAAACACAAGGAGGTAAATATTACTAACACTAAATCTAGTAAAGTTTTTTAAAGCTATCCCTTTTTTTTTTTCTTTTAAGACAGCAAGGATCATATCATAGGTTAAAAATTGCAATTTGCAAGAACCAGAGATGAAATTAGGACCCAGGCTTCAAAATCGGACCAGACAGGTGCTCATGTCCTAATGTCAGGTTTGCTCATGGAAAAATAAAACTAGACCTTGGGCTTCATAAAAAAAATACACAAACTTGAGCGATCATGACGTATATTTCCTACGGCCCACTCGGCCCACTTATGTGCATGGTCCAAACTGTATCTGGTATTTTTATTATGGCAGAGACTATACAACAGTAACAGAACTAGAATAAGTGCAAAATACTACAGAGTATAAGATTATATAACATAAATTATTAACATGTCTAAATTAATATAAATTAATATAAACATACTTAATGATAAAATATGTAAAACCAGTTGAGCAGTACAAATATAGATATTGCCTGGTATACATTAACCCAACGTAGGAGCTTGTTGACGATTACAAATCCTCAAGAGCCCACATTTTTTTTCTTATTTGTCATATACCCATATTAGGTCACAAAATCGTTTCAATCCTAAATTGCTGAACTGAATTATTAAACTATTACAATTTAAGATTGGCATCCAAAAAAGTATAGAAAATATACAGCACACAGGATTTCACTATTCATACAAGTTTTAAAAGCCTAATAAAGAAATGCTTTATTTGAGAAGCAGTTTGTTAATGGAAAATCTTTGTATCGGAATCATAGAAGTTGAACTGCTGCAATGGCTGGAATTTTCTCCCGCAACTTTTGTGTAACAGCCACTCTAACAGTCATCACCCCGGCTGCAGGTCCTGTGATTCGAACTTTTACTATTGGCTCCTCAATGGCAACTAATTCAAGAGATCCACCAGCGGCCCCAACCAGGTAGGGCCTAATTTCCTCAAGTACCTGACATAAAATACAAGTACACAATTTAGTTAACATTTGTGCCTAATCTCTTCAAAGTATATGCCCTGATACGGAATCAGTTCAAAACGCCCTTACATAGAATCCAAAACAGCTCAATCAACAATCAAAATAATGCCATGATTTAACGAAGGAAGGATTTAATTTAAGCCAATCTGAAGGAACGAGAAAATTGAACAAAAAGAAAAAAGAGGAAGAAATTCACCTATGCATTACTATGACTCTATGACATTTCCAACTATCTAGCCCCATTTTTTCCATCATCCTTGCATATCTCCCATCTCATCAAACATTTTTGATACCATACCCTCATGCTACAACAACAGAACTAAAATGTTTTAACAAGCATCCTAGATCCAGAGGCCTCATTTTGCAAAGAGCTAGATTAATCTTACAGCTCCTTGTATACCATCAATCATAAAATTTGGTTTCAACGAAGGAAACAAAGGTTAAGCAACCAAGACTTTATCAGTAAAGAAACATTTAGTTGGAACATAAAAAGAAACCATACATAAACCCAGTTACAGTCATTTAGGTGAATTCCAGCAATATATTAGGGGCAGGTTGGTATTGAACTTTGGGAAAGTGGATGATCCATATTCAGCATACAAGGCAACTTAAATTTAAACTTCTTCTAATTTGGCGAGGAGCAACAATACTAGGGTATTGGTAATCAGGAGCCTGCACAAATTTGGAATTAAGAAACAGTAATAAATGAATGTTGAATTGGCTGACATAGTCTGATTAGTTAATTTATAGAAATGATTTACATATGATAATTAAATTTGAAAAGCTAAAATAAGGTACTTATGGTTTTTTATTTATTTATTCTTTTTATGTTTGTCAACCAAATGGATGGACTCAAAATTGCTTGCAAGGGGATTTGAAATCATTACTGCAAAATTGCACTTGGTTTCCGCCAATGGATGCTTTCCCTTACAACCCTAACACCTTATGGATGGATTAGGAACTAATGATTTGAGCATTTGTAAGTTTATAAATTAGTTTACTTCATAGGTACTCTTTCCCTTTCAATTCCGAAACTTAGGTATTATCAAAGATCTTCAACTATAGGGATTAAATTAAGGTCTGCATCCTCAAATCCTTTAGATTCATAGCCCATCCTGTTGGATGCATTGATTTAGTTTGTGTTCACTAAAAAAACAGATCCCTTACTACACCATATGGGCTTACTCTCTCAATCAGTTTTTTCCTAATTACTGAAAAATTAATATATAAAGAAAAAAGCAGCTCTCGTTATATGCAATGGACCAAAGGAAACCGATTAAGAGCTAATAATGCAATGAAGTAACTACCTTCTCAATATTTTCTTCATTCAGCTCAAGGCCAGTTTCTTCATCAGTTATCGGCTCTACTGCAACAATTTCAGGTATCTTTTCCATTAGACGTTTCTCGATACCCATCTTCATTGTCATAACAGAACTCGGACATGAGCCACATGCCCCTTGTAGCTTCAACCGCACAACATTACCATCAATCTCATGTAATGCCACATTCCCACCATCTGCAATGAGATACGGTCGAACTTCATCCAACACGCTCTCAACATTCTCTGCTGTTAACGGCAACTCCAAGGCTGAATCAGGAGCGGCCACAGCCTTTATAACTGCAATAAGTCAAAAAAAAAAAAAAAAAGCTTCTATAGATTCAAAACACTTAAAAGGACAAAAATTCAGAGGGAAACAGGAAGAAGATATACTTTTTGCATTTGGCATATGCAGATAAAATAAACGTCTAATAGTAAAAAGCAACACACTCTAATTTCTTTACATAATCATTCACAAAAAAAATAAAGGTAAAAAATTAAACAAAATAAAGCGATAGCAATCAACATATACTGATAAAATCGAAGATCCAAAAACCTCCACTTAGGTTAAACAGAGCAAAGATTTCAGCAATCAAGCACTTTTAGTGAAAGATATTTATCAGACTTGAAAATTCACCCAAAATTGTATCGAACAAATCGGAAAGGAAAGAAACGGACTTCGCCTACGCGTAAGGACAGGTGATCGAATCCGAAGAGAACGCCATGAGCTAGGGTGCAACGGATTACGCCCTTTCGCGAGCGAGACGCGGGCACCAAAAAAGCTCGTTGGCTGGGGAAATCGGAAATTGTCATTAGAATATTGAAAATGGAATCAAAATTTCAGAAACATAAAACAGAGAGATATGAACCTTGGTAGTTGTGGGACGAGAACAGGAGGGTTCTAGGGTTTGACAAGGGCCCCTGCAGCAATATGTTGAGCTAATAACCACGGCTTGCATCTCCAAATTAACTGATTTGAACGAATTAGCGAATAAAATCACTCTTCCCTTTCTAAACTTGAATCCTTCTTTCTTTTTCCAGGTGGACTCTATACGTTGCTGGTAGATTTGTTGTTGGAGGTGCGTTTGGGCGACGTTTGGCTGTAATCAGGGAACAACTTGTATATATATTGTGGCGATTGTGAGGTGGGGATATTTCATATTTGCCGCTTTTCAGTCCTCGAACCCCAAACGGACAAAAGCCTTTCCATTCAATTATAAAAAATTATTAAAAAAGAAAAGGAAAAAAAGGACAAAAGCCTTTACCTAATCATCTAGCTAACTCTTTAAAATTAAATTAAAATTTTTTTCCCCTAAATATTGGAGGAAAAAAATACAGGCCAATTCAAACACGTCAATAAATAAATAAATAAATAAATAAAAGAGATATGAAATTTGCGGGTGTAAACTATTCCAATCACTGGTTAACCTAATTGTGTTCGATTTTATATAGAAATAATAAAAGTTAAATTTTTAATGTGCATGTTTACGCTTATACTTTTATTTAATTTAATTGAGCTTATCAAATTTAATTCGAATCGCTGAAATAAATTATAAAATTAAATTTAAATATTAAAATTAAAATTTTAATTTTTAAATCTTTAAATCGAGTCAAGTTCGATCTTATAGTAAAATGATTTAACTAATCTATATTACATAGTAGGAATGATTTTTTTTAAATAATAATAACAATAATACCATATGTGGAGGGTGCATGGCCTTCGACCTTCGTCCAAAAAAATTATACATAGTCATCTAAAAATGTTCTCATAAAATGTAAAAACTCTTCTAAATCTAAAAAAAATGGCATAAACTTTTGTATTTGTGAAGATGGATGGATTGCTTTAGAAAAGAAAAAAATAAAAAAGAAAAGAAGAGAAAAGAAAACTTAATAGCTTATTAACTTGAGCATGAAATAAGACATGATGAATTTCTTTTAAGTACATTGGACAGATAAAAGCCACCTATCTATATGTTACCATATGAACGAACTCCCACAAATTTGAGTACTTAATTAAAATTAAAAATGAAAGAAAAATAATAAAACAACACTTTATTATTATTAGATATCATTTGATTTTTGACCTTACTTAAAATACATTTTCAGAAGATGCATAGAGCGGATTGTGAACAGTAGTAGATGACCCTTTTTTCTTGAAAAGCCAATCTCCTACTAGAGGAACGATGGGCTTCTTCTTCATCAACTTCCTTTCTCTTTTCCCTTCAAATTGCCCTTTCTTCTCAGCGATGCTTAATATCTGAGCCAAGGTTGGGGTATTCTCCATTCTTTTCATTAGCTCTCTCCTCCTCTCTTCCTCTCTCACTATATCGTCGCCTTTTCCCATCTCAAAACTCACAGTCCTAGGCGTTGTTGCCGCTGCCCTTTTAGCTGCTGCCGCCTCTGCTTCAGCCAATTTAGACATGTTCTTATGAAGTTCAACATTAAGTGAAGCCAAAGCAATTTCTGTTTCGGATTCTCTCTCCTTTAGCAACTTCAACTCCGCCTTTGTTTCCTTAAGCTCAGCCTCGAGTTTCTTTAAGGTATCCTGAACCCCTTTCTGGTTACTCTCCTCATCATCATATTCTTTACGGTTTTGGCGACTTGTTGAACACCAAGTCATCTCTTGGCTGGGAGGGCGGCTGTAAGTGTAAGTGTAAGTGTAAGGCTTTGGAGTATATATCTCTCCAATGGCAAGCCGCTCACTAAATACTGCGACGGCTTCTTTGACAGATCGAAAAGGGCGAGAAGTGTCAACGTTGGAGCGATAGTCGACTTTTGGTGGCTTCAGAGATGGATTTGGGGCTTGGGTTTCCATGGTAGCTAGCGAGGGATCAATGACTAGAGGGAAAGGGGAGAGGCGATAGAGGGAATATTTGATAATGAGTTGGTCTGAGATTTCTTTGCTTTTACTACAAAAGAGTAAAGCGAGAGAGAGGCAGAAAGGTAAGGGAGAAATGGAAGTGAGCCGGAAGGATTGTTGTTTGAACTTTGAAGGTTAAGCCTCGGAGGTACGAGAAGAGGACGGATCAACTACTGGGTTGAGTGTCCCGCATGCGACCACACGTGCAAGTCATTAGAGAAACAGTCGTGATTAAATTTGACCAAATGTACATGCATTAGGCATATAATGATAATTATATTTGTTATATTATTTTTTACGTATATTAAACATATAATGTTTGTATCGTATTTCGTATTATATATAAAATTATTCAAATTATCTGATGAATGGTTTCTACGCTTTCAACCTTTCATCGTCATGAGCTGCATGCTTTTATTTGCTTTTGTAACGAGATCAGATGTAAAGATGAATAATAGTGAATGGGATATAATTAGCCAGGGTCATTGTTTGTGTCGCACTCTGGAATAGGATATAACACAACACAACGCGAAACTGAAGTTTGCCGCAAAATGAAGGAGGAATTTTTTTGTCTTCTCTGTTTGAAAACAACAACAACAAGCTACAAGACCAGAGTCATGCTAATTCCAATGGGGACGACGTTCATGGAGTTCAATTGTGTGCAACAAAAATATGATTAACGACAATTGTCACGTACGCCAAGTAATAAGACCAAGATAGATATATATATATATGTGTATATATATATATATATATATATTAACCTGACTGACTCTTTAATTTCTTCTTCTAGCCTTACAACAAACTTATAAGCGAGAGCACCCAAAAGACATCAACATAGCAATAACGGTATATTCAGGTTTCGAAAAACTGTCTTGATTCTTGATTTCTATCAATTTTCTGATTCCTAACACTTTAAGAGAATTGAGATATAAATACGAATGTAGTTGGACATCAGTTATTTATTATTTAAATGAATTCCAAAGCAAAACTATAAACGACCCCATTCCTTTTTCACCATAAAAAATGGCATAGAGAAGAGGACAATTAAACTTGATGACCAATATTATATATGGATATTGAGTTCATCACTTCGTTACTTTGGGTCAAAATCAATTTAAAAGATTATTTTTTTTTTTTGGTCAGTATTTACTTGAAATATCGTCATATACCTTGACAATGATAAAAGATACAAATGCTATTAAAATAGTAGTAACGTACTCATTAATGAACTTAAATATCTAAATTTAAGCAATATCATTGGAACCTTACCTACTTCAATTTCTTTTTCTTCAAAACTCAACCTCAAAATTTATATAAAAATGGAAATAATTTTTTTAAAAAATAAATGTAAAATAACATTCCCAATTTGTTACCATGTACAAACAGAATTAAATTAACCCAAGCTTTCATATCAGATTTGCAAGATACACTTGTGTAGAGTTTTTAGATCATTAATGGTGAGCTCAGAAGAGAATAGCTTAAGGATCAAAAAGCGTGCAAAGGAGAGGAAATGGTGAAAATGTTTAAGATTTGAGACTCAAAAACGCATTCCTATATCTAAAATCAACAATTATTCAAGAAAAACGAAGAAAAATGAGAATGGCGAATTGATAGAATAGTATCAAAATATGACAACGATTAGAATGTTCTACATTGGGTTGTGGGCTTGCTTGTCTGATACCTTTTTGGACGTCTGGCCCAGTTGATCATTGGGTATGTGTGGCAAAACTCCTTCTTAATCCAAACAAGCCAGACCCAACAAATCAAATTAACACCATTAACACTAATCAACGAGTTTTATAATAAATAAATCCAAAAAAAAAAAAAAATCAAAACACATCTTAAAAGTACAACCAAGAATGTTCAACGACTATTCTATTGTAAAGAGCTAAAAGATCGGACGATCATCATCCCGTCAGCCGTCTTCCAGTTACATATATTCGTTTACCCTTAAGCAGCTGTACGCTCGCCTGTTGCACCCGCTAACAGAACAATGCTCGTTTCGCTCTGAAAATAACGAAACAGGATCAAAAGAAAAGAAAAGAGAAGAAAACCCCCAACTCAAAAATGAACACAGGCAAATCCATTTCTTTCTTTCACTTGCTTCTTCTACTTTCTCTTTGGGTCACCCATCTCTCTTTCTTTCATGTCCTCGCTGATTCCCACTTCGAAGGATTCGAGGCCGAAGACGATGACACTGTTGAAGAAGAACCCTTAGACCACCACTCTATTCGGTCGCCTCCTTTAACTCAGTCCCACTCACAGCCCTCCCCAGATCCTGAAATCCAAACCAATCCTGATCCGAACCCTGTTCCAGGTTCGGATCTTCCGCCCCAATCGGATCTTCAGAAGCCATCCGCTACCACTTTCGAGTACTGGGATGAGGACGAATTCGAGGGCTTACCCGTCGATCAACCGCCACCGGTATCTTCTAAAATTGCTGAAAATGACACTCCCAATGACCCGGATTCAAGAAAAACCTCTCAACCCCAAACCGCTGCGGTTTCGAAGAAGTTCTATACGGTGGAGATTATCTGTGGATCTTTCTTGATTGCTTTTCTAATCAATTACTTCATCGGTAAACGTGAAAACGAGAACCTTGCATTGGCATGGGCAGCGAAGTTTGCGACAAAAGGTTCGATCTTTGATAAAAATTTCAGTCTTTTGGGTGTAGGAGAAGGGGAGGACTCGCCATTGCTGTTAAAAGAAGGGCAAAACGTGTTCAAATTCTATGCGAGTGGACGAAGATACTGCCAGGGGTTGTTGGCAACGATGGAGTTGAAAAGCAGACATGATTTGATATCGAGATTGTTTAATTTGGTGGTGCCTTGTAAGGATGAGATTACTTTTGAGGTTTATATGAATGACGAAGCGATGGACCAGGTGGTTTCTGCGGTGGCAAAGAAGAAAGCGGCGAAAGGGATGCAAAAAGAAGCTAGAGATCTGCAGAAGTTTGCTGGGTTGGTGGCGAATCCTAGTGGGAGGAAATGGGTGGTGGATGAACTCTCCGTCATCTCTGAATCGAAGGAGATTGCTGGGGATTTGATTACAGAGGCTGTTCTTGAGCAGGTTGGTCGGTCCAGCTTTTGACTTCTGTTAGTTTTATTGTTTTCTATGGCTGTGGGCATCGATTTTATTTATCACAGAGGCTGTGCTTTAGCATGTTTATTTGCCTGATTTGATCGATTATATTTTTGGAGCATTCATGAAGTTGGATCGATTTGAAAAAGATCAGTCCCTAACCCAGGTGTGGAATTCATAACCATTTTAGTTGTTAGGTTGTCGTTTCCTTGTGTGGATGGGAGGCGTCTGTACATATTAAAATCCTAAGAGGGTTGCATGCAATAGTTCATGCCTTCATGGTAAGTGAGAACCAACTGATAGATTTAACTTGGTTTTAAGTTTTGAAGGGGCTGATGATAAACAGTCACTTTAATTAGTTTTCAGACAATTATTTATGCTAGTAGGAGGCAATGGGTAGAACATTGCTCCGTTAGTAGCTAAATCACAAGTTGGTGCTAAATTTGCTGTTGATTTCAGTTTGTAATTAAAGAAGTTAGCATGATCTGACTTTATAAAGGATTTCTTCTCCATTAATTTCCTAGCTTTGTAAGGTCAATGCCCTTTCTTTCCTCCTTTCTTTTTGGGTTTTGAACGAAGCAGGAGTCTTCTTGACCGTGGGATGGATGGTTGGGACTTGGGAACTTGTGACAGTTTGTCATATGGATTTTCCTTAGTTTAATTGTCTTCGTCTCTTCCTTCTATCTCTTCACAGTTTTTCTCCTTGATAAATGATGGTATGAAGGTCGCATTAAACTCCATGGCTATATGGATAAAGGCAAAAATATCAAATTATTCTACGTGCAAGCATGTGTATAATACTGTTGAATATCTAGATTTCAAAGTTGCCACCCAACCTTTGTACTCATGAATCTAATTATTGTTATTAGGATACATGAATCCATTTTCATTACGTTCAAGTTTATGATTATTGTTAGTAGGATTTATGAATCCATTAATCTTCACATTAAAGTTTACTGAAGATGGTATGACCATGGTATCTTGCTCATTTTGTGTTTCTCTTGTATGATTTTCTTTGTTCATGCTAAATTTTGGGTCTACCGTAATGAACCTTTTGTTGTTCTGCTGAGATTTGCTCCAAATTTGCATGGCAGCTCTAACATGGGCAAAAATCAATTGTGATTCATAACCTGCAGGTTTTTGGTGACAAAGCTTTTGAGAAATACGGAAAGCATTTCATTTCGATGCATTTTTCAGATCAACATCCTGGCAAGCACAAGAAGATGCTTGTGTTTAAGTTTGCCCTCCTCGATGCCAACCACATGGCTGACATGACTCGCTTGGTGGCTCTTGTACCATACTACATTGATTTAATTGGGCGATACAAGCTAAGCTCTCAGGTGTTTCAGCCGGAAATTACTTTATGCATAAAAAATTCAATATGTCAATTTGGAATTTTCTTTTATTATTATTATTATTATTGCAGGCTCGATCCAAAACTGAAGCAGCAAGAGCGAAGGCTGCTCAAGAGGCATACAGAGAACTTCAAAATGCTAGGCAAGAAGCATTGCAGAAAAAGAAAGCAGAGAGGAAAAAGATGTTAGAGGATGCTGAGGCAAAGCACAGTGCAGAAGCTATTCGCAAGAAAGAAGCAAAAGATCGTGCTCGTCAGATGAAGAAGGCAATGCCAAGAATGAAGATGTCCCGTGCGTAGATGTTTTTGAATTTTTAGTAGGCACCCTGCTGGACATAACTAGTGTTACTGCCGTACTGTAGTTGAGGGATCTTCTTGGCATTTGTAGGTTATTAGTACCCTCGTTTCTGTATCTTTCCAGAGAATTTATTTTAGTTCTCAAATACCTTAGCTACGCTCCAACATCGCTACACGATTGTGGGTTGACTTTTGAATGTGCCGGAAGACAGTGATTTGCTTCAGAGACGTATTAGATTTTCTTCCACGGATGACATTTCAGCATTGTTTGGAGCAATTCCAAGTTAATAAATTTGATGTTCTGATTTTTCTCTGATTTTTTCTCTGGCTAGTAATTGACATTAAATGGTAGTCAGTCTGGCGCACGAAGAGAAGAGGCTACTTGAAGAATAAAATAGAAAGATAGGGGGAGTATCATTTATATTTTAAGTTTTATTATTTTCTGATACAACAACGGATGAATCAGTGCTGATTTCCTTCAAATTTTACAATACATCTTCATCAGATGCAATTAAAATCTTTATTAGTATCCCTCAAAAGGCATTATTAATGATTCTTTATATTTTACATCGCTCACAATTAAGCAAAATCCCATTATGCAATAAAAAGTAACTCTATTTTCTAAACGAGGTCGCCGGCACCAAAGCTTTGAACCTTCTCTTGAGAACTGAAAGAAGAACAGGTCTAACGAACGGCCAAGTTGTCATGACGGCAATGTATGCCAGCAACCATATTGATTGCCTGCTTCGCCGTGAAAGCTTACCAATGTGTCTTCGGACAAGGACAATCAAATCTTTAAGATTTTGCTCTGCTTGCTGCATAATATGCTTCTCAAAGTATGGTTTGTCAGTCAACTCAACACCTGTTCCCTTATCAGAAATTGTCTTCATCCTTCTTGCTTTGAATCGTATGCTCCTTTGACGCGTCTTCTAGCAAAGCATCTCTTGGTTCATTGCACATTGCTGCCACCATTCCATCTCCCACAACATTCACATAAGGCCCCTGATCAATGAAAGATTGAAGTGGCTAGGGCACACTACAACCTTACTTCTGCAATAAAACATAAAATAGTCATAATTTTACCGAAGTAGGCAGTTAACTGAACACACAAACCTCTTCCCACGAATAGATAGAATTTTATTATTCTTTTTTTGGCAGAATTATTTGACTATTAAGGAGCCAAGAACCGCCACCAAAATATTAGAACTCAATCGCAAAGCAATTTTTTTCCAATAAACATACCAATCTGATGGAAATAATCAGATTCCTATGGTCATTGATCAGTTGATTTTTCGATATGTATTTGGATGCCTTGCTGAGAAGCACTGGAGAGATTTTTTGCCACAAAAGAGAGGTTGCTTCAGGCAGAATGAAGGAAGGTAGGAGAATATTAACATTGCAGGTTTGACTTGCATCAAAGGGGATTTTAAGGAATATCAATCACTCAGTCGCTACATAATAACTTTAACTCTTAGAACTTGTCTTTGTAGGAATGCTTAGTTGCTTTATCACAATAGCACAAGCAGAAAAGTCCATTTTATTCAAATAAATTACAACTGTTTCCCGCAAACTACTGAAACTTTTAGCTTCTGTCTTCCTTTTATAAATGGCTTAGAACCCCAAAGAACTCATCAACGGCTCTTACCCACCTGCAATTCCATGAATAAGAACCATGTAAATCGAGACAAATGAACTTTATATTATGACTTGCGACATAATAAGACACAACTGCTAGTATCTGAAGAAAAAAATGACATCTATATACAAGTACAAATATCCATAACATGTCATATGAGATGCTCAATCATGAATGATACTTGTTAATTATCATTAACAAAGCCACCAATCCAATCAAATTCTTTTTCTGGGATCCGTATGACAAGTAGAAACTTAAATATGACTCTTCCAGTGAGATAAGCGAAAATGAAATGTATAAATATGTGTGTGCTTGTGTGCGTGTGCGTGTATTTGTAAATGCCAATTATTGCTATCCTAGGAGAAAAAAATATATTACCATAAGCTAGATGCCGTTATCTCTTCGTAGAAAGCTGGATGTCCCCCGTATGCTGTAGTAGCGGGGATAATATTTTCATTGGCCCTAGAAATAAACCAAACGGAAGGTCAGCTTTTAAAGAAGTATAGCATTGTAACTTGTTAGAAAATTATGGAATATTGGTAGGTTTACTTTAAAGCTTGACAAGGAACAAAGTTCACACATATACTCTATCATTCAATGGGAAAAATTATCATATGTTTAGCAACATCAACAGGGTATACTACCAACATACTGAGACACATTTTAGTGATTAGCAGTCGAGTTTTCCTTAAGGTCAGACAAAATAAGCTCTGCTCGTAAAGCCACCTTGCTGTGAGTGCTGTGTTAATTGTATAAAAAGCGATAAACTATAAACGTGTAACACATATACAATAAAATATGTCATGCTTAACTAAATAGGATATTGTCTAGAAATTGCAATTTAATACGCCTAGTCTATAATATAGTAAGGAATCAAATGGTTTCTGTCACTTGACTCTACAGGGAACAGACATATCAATTTGCCAAAGTGCCCTAAAAGAGGGGGGGAAAAGCCTTTAAAGAGAACTAATCATAGCATCAAAGATGATTTCCTACCTACATTCGTCCCATGGAATAGCTTCACTTGTGCATACTGGATCATCCAAGGCACTGACACAGAGGAGAGGAACTGACACACTTTCTACATAATTACTACTGCTTGAACGCCTATAATATGTATCCACTGTCTGGAAAGAAGTTGGCCTTTATTAGCAACTGGAGGTATGGAAAGGAAATAAAATAATAACTTTTTACCTCCAAATTTCCAAGAACTCGAGTAGCATGGCTGTCAAAGTCCGTAACAGAACTAGACTGTGAAATCACAAGCAGAAAAGAATTAGAAGATTTTCTTAAGGAAAAAAGGAGAATTCAATTTTTTTTAAACACTGTAACGACTAATGAAGGACGAAAAAAATGTAAGATGAGGCATTACTTGATTTGCTGCAAGAATTTATCGCCATTTAGGATCATACATCTATTTCTTTCAGTTTCTAAACCAATGCTATCCGTGCCAAAGAAGGTCGCAATTTCACTCTAACTTATTTATCATCCCTCTAAAATGCTTCAGCTAAATAATTGGCATGGTTGCTTTTCATTTACAGATCAAGAAACTTTTGAGTACCTTTTGAATGCCTTCCCAATTTGCAAGACAAGACAAGATAGACTGACGCCTGCATGAAAGCACAAAGTATATTATGTAAAGACAAACCATAAAGTACGTAAACTGATGCTGCAAAATCAAGTAATGCAGACATACAGTTGCGCATAACCTTGCAGGCCAACTTTTAGCACTCTGTCATATATTTTCTGCACAGGTCTATGGTTGATGAACTTATTACATATCTACAAGGAAGAGAATTAGTACATACCCTTCCAAAAAGAGGATGAAGTGGCAGAGCTTTTTGCTTTGGAGTTTAAGAGAGAGGCAGAGACACAGAGTGAGTAACATTGATTTAAGGAATAAGTGGTCCTACTGCTGAAACTACAGCCATCTGTGATAAACTAGGCAATAGTGGCAGCAGAAGGTTTCTCCCTTGATATCTGCAATTCTGCGGTAAGAAATGCAGACACATTTAAGCTCAAATGAAACAACATATTTTCAACAGATATAACCACCGAAAGGCAAGAAAATACTTGGTTGCTTGCTTAGGTCATGTGGCACCAGATCCACCGAATACCAGTTAACATTCCCATTTATCTTTCTAAACTTAAACCTTCATGTGTGGTTTTAAAAAGCAATTACCACCAACAACAAAATGGAAGAAACTTTACTTCCAAAAGGGATAGTTAAGTTTACACTCTCCCACAACACAAGGGTCCCATTAGAGCCAAGTTCTCTTATGACCCCTGTATGTTTCTCCTTTTCTTTTCCTTTATTTAGGAAAAAGTTGATTTATTTTCGTTTTAGTGTGACAGAACCTAAGAGAAGAGTGGGGAAGCATGGTAGAAGAAAGAAGAGGATAGACAAGATACAACCCCCTAAAATTGAAAAATGCAGATAAAAAAGATCTCAGAAATTTACTTGTTTGATAGAGATAACAAGAGGTCCCAAGGAGAGCATACAGCGGCAGCCCCAACAAGGGGAGTATTAGTCCCATCCTCTCCAAGATATTTTACCTGAAAATCAAATACAGTCTTACTGAGGAGAAAAAATATGCTGGACTTGCACAACTTTTTATATGGAAAAACAACATATATAAGAATTTAGCAATATGGATAACCATTTGTCAAAGAGGACAAGGACATTCCTAGTTTCCTACAACTAAAATAAACTGAGAAGCCTGTATCTGAACTACAATTGTCTTTCCAGCAAAAAAATGTGCATCAGACTCAAGACAGTATCAACAAAGATTTTAAGAATGTTACTGAAAAAATGGGATTATATTCATCCTCCAACCAGGAAAATCCAAATTCAACTCAGCATTAAAATTGCATTTTTTTCACTTGACAGGGGCACACTAGCAAAATGTAAATATTTCTCTAAAAGTTAAGCAATAACAATTCAGCTAAACTGCACAGATGTTCACAGCTGTGTACAGTTTAGAAATGAAAAAGAGAAGCATTATCACTTTGAAGGAAATATTTCAAAATGATATTCAAGTTCCAATGCTTAACTACATTCACGATTGATGTCCAAAAGCGTAAGAATGTAGAACATCAGATCAATTCATATACCAGAATATCGGCGCCAATGCTAGTTCCAACAGCATATAGAGGAGCTTCCGGGTATTCTCAAGATATATGGTCAATGATTCTCCGTACATCCTCCATCCATTCAGTGTTATAACAGCAATCAGACTGAAAATAAATAATGCAAAAAGTGATTAAATCCTGTTAGCCAATAGACTAAAAAAATTGAAAATGGTAACTTCTTGTAAGAATCAGATGATCAAAATCTAAGCAAAGGG
>JBBYHK010000001.1:4213109-4226828 GCA_038382065.1 Adansonia grandidieri | reverse complement strand
AAAACAAAAGTGAAAATGACCAAAGAATTTAATTTAGCCTTAAATTACATAACAAATGTCCAAAAAAACAGAAAATAGAGTAAAGGCTACATTTATTTAGAACATGACCCAATATGAAACAAAATGAAATTAAATTTGGGACAGAACCAGATATTTATGTTACTGACTTGTAATAATAAATCAGAATTTATACATAAAAAAATTGAATAAGGCAGTGGAATTTCTCAAATCCTCACTTCCAACTCTTTGTTTTTTTTTCCTGGGAAAAAAGAAGAAGATTGCAAGTATTTCATTCATTTTATTTAATTAGCTAGTGCAACACTAGTAAAATTTTCTTGGTTTAGTCAAATGAAGATTAAAGCTATTTAATTTTAGCTTAATTTATGTGAAAATTGTGTTTTCTGGTTTGGGAAATTAAGAGAAATATTTCTTTTCAGAACTTCAAATATTTATACACAAACTTGAAACACATGATATAGTTGAATCCCTTGCTTCAAGTACTCTTATGATTTATTCTTCCAAACCCTACATTTATTCTTGGTCTTCCTAGCTGTCATTTTCTCCTCCATTAATCATTAATTTCATGCTCAACTTCTTCATCATCAACATCATCAATTTCCACTGTCTAATTCCCATCTTTCTTCACTTTCTTCATCGGTTTCTGACCTTTCTTCTCCACTGCCATTTTCAGCAATGAGTTCATTTGGCAGTGGAGGCTCGAAAGGGATGTTGTCGTTGAATAAGTGGCAAAGTGTGCGGCGTCCTGGAAATAACTTGGGAGCCACTTTACGATAGAAGCTCCTGTGGCAGCCACAAGCGGCACAGAAGAATGGGGTTTTCAGCAGCCGCACCTTTGCGAAAACTCACTACACAGTACACACCGATCAACTGCGCGACCAGATGAAAGAGAAACGTTGCGCCTGCATTCCATATAGGTGGCTCCGGGTTGTTCACCCAGTGCTTGGCGTTTGATCCAACTTCTTACGTCGTTGGCTTGAGCTTGACCCTTACGAACAACTCTGATCATCATTAATGTCATCCAATGAGAGAAAGAGTATATATAAAGTGAAAGACTGAAGAGAGAGAAGTGACAATAATGTTTACGGCAAGTGAAACGGCTCTTTTTTAAGTTAGGGCAAACGCCCCAAAAGCATCAAAAGAATCACCATTGGGATTTGATAACGTTTAAACTCCCATTGTTTTCGTTTCTCTTTCTTTTTTGGCCAGTTCTTAATTTCGTTGTCTTTCAATTTTGCAGCCAAATCTCAATTCCCATTCCAGAAGTCAACTTCATTTTTGTGGTAATAAATCGGGGCAAGGCCACTGTTAGATGTTAACTCAAGAAAATTTTAAGGCACTATAAGTTCTAGACGTATATATACATACATATATATATATATATACACTTATTTGTATCTAATATTTTGACATGTATAGATATATATATATATATAAATGGGTTTTATTTTATTTCACTGAAATATATATTATTCGTACATTAAATATAAATCTTATATAGATGTTTATTAGTATGTTTGTGACTAATCTTCTTTGGGTTATTGGCTCAATTCAATATTTATTAGGGTTTGTATAAAAATATTAAGTTTAAAAAATATATTTGGACAAAAAATAAGATTTGTTTAAAAAATAGATTAAGCTTTGACTCTAAAATTGAAGGTCATAACCCGACTCAACTAGTTTTTCAATTATATAACTTATTATTTTTATTTTTATATATGTTATTTAATTTATGTCATATAAAGATTAAATATATATAATATTATAGTTTAAACATTAAATAATATATTAAATTGTCTTTGTTTAAGAATTTAAGGAAAGAAATATATATAATTACTAAATATTAAATAAAAATAAAATATTTTTTAAAAAATTAAAAAATAATATAAATAACTCTAAATAAGTTTTAATTATTCACAAATATAGGTTAGTTTTGGTAGAATCTGATCTCTTATTTAAGGCTAAGCTTAAATAATTATATATAATGATGATATCATATATAGATCTGACTTAGCTGATGAACCTTTTTATTGTGTACATAAAAGTATTCATATTTTTCCACTTACTAAAAAAAATTAATTATACACTTAAAAAAAACTAATGAAAGTAATTCTTGTTTTAGTAATAGGCTTCTAAATAAAAAGTTTTCTACATTCTTAATATATATATATATATATATATATATATGATAAACAAAATTTTGCTATCTAAATTGGGCCGGGCTAGGCCCATCAACATGTAGACATTTTGCAAAAATTATTTTATGACTTTGTAAATCTACAAACTTTATTGGAGGTTACGTGGCCCTGCTATCAGTGGTGAAGTGCATCGAGGAGAATATCTCCCGACCGCAGCGAATCATACCCTCCCACAGTCGAGTAGTTTGCTTGTTGCGACCCGGGGGAAAAAGGAATCTGAAAAGCATCTACCTTCCATCTTGCGGCGGCTTGTTTGGTTGGTCGCTCGTTAATTGTATATTTTCTTCAAAAAGCTTAAAATCATTAGGGTTTTTACTTTTGGCCCAGCCATTGAAGATGTCTCTCTTGCAGTCGTGTTTCCAGCAATGGTCGTCCTCCACGTTCACGCCCGCCTTCTCAATCTCATGTCCTCCTCGTTACGCATTTTACGTATCGGTTTCTAAACGTAGCTTCATCTCTTGTTTCTCGTTGTCGCAGTCCCAAATGGCCGTCGTTAACGGCAAAACCGATGGTAGAATCGCTGAAAGGGATGAGATTCGTCTCGGCTTGCCTAGCAAAGGTCGAATGGCTGCCGACACTCTCGATTTACTCAAGGTACTGGTTTAGCCCCCCTCTACTAGATTCACCACAAAATGAATTAGTTTATTCATTTTAGCTGATAATTGTTTAGAAATATGATTATTTTATCCTAAAATGTTTCATTGGATGCAAAAGCAAATAATGTCTATGAGAAAATATTTTCAAAAAGCTTTAAGCAATAAAATTTGTACAAATTTTAATAATTATGTTTGAATATGTGTTAAATTTTAATCATTTTTTTGTACTTTTTTTATTGTTTGAAATTTAATGTTCTGAACCCTTTAAATCTTCTGTATTTTCTGCAAAAGGATTGCCAATTGTCGGTCAAGCAGGTGAATCCGAGGCAGTATGTTGCACACATACCTCAGGTTTGTGCCATCTTTCTCAATTTGCATTGTACTTGGCGCCTGTATCTCGTTTATGTATGATTGATGGTATTCAATGTTTAATTTGTTTTTCTCCCAGCTTTCCAATGTAGAAGTATGGTTTCAGCGTCCCAAAGACATTGTCCGCAAATTGTTATCTGGAGATTTAGATCTTGGTATCGTGGGGCTCGATACTGTCAGTGAATATGGACAAGTATGTATTATAGGATATTATCTTACTATGGTCATCCTTTGTAGCGCTTTGTCATTATCAAATGTCGCTAGTAGTTGAAATATCCCATTCGGTGCAATGATTATGTGTTATTGTTTGAGTTACCTAGAGTTGACCTTGGATGTGATGTGGTTTATTCTATTACAGCACTTAACCTTTTCTCCTGATAAGCAAAAAGAGTTGCCCTTGGAAAAATGAGTGCAAATTAAAGTTTTATTGTTGATTTGTCTCAATACGTTTATCAGGGTAATGAAGATCTTATTATTGTTCATGATGCACTTGAGTATGGAGATTGCCGTTTATCCCTTGCAGTAAGTGTTCTTTGTCACAAGTTTATAGCGAGCTGTGTCTTCCTGATATCTTTGCTAGTGATGATTTGAGTTTTGTTTTCCAGATTCCTAAGTATGGGATCTTTGAGAATATCAATTCACTAAGGGAGCTAGCCCAGATGCCCCAGTGGACTGTTGAGAAACCTTTAAGAGTTGCAACTGGCTTTACTTATGTACGTATGCACTTCACTGATTTTTGTAAATTATATTGCTTTTCAGACTTTATTTCTGGTACAATCTGTTGCAATAGCTTATTGACAGAATGTTTCTATTTTTTAATTTCTTTTCTGTTTTTCTGCACAGCTTGGTCCTAAATTTATGAAAGAAAATGGACTGAAGCATGTGATATTTTCAACTGCTGATGGAGCCCTAGAGGCAGCTCCTGCGGTAAGTATTAAGTTCTCCTTGAGTACCTCTAATTTAGTTTTTTCTTTTGAAGTTATTTAAAAATGAGAGAGGGTGCTCATCCTGCTACAGTTCTATGTATTGATTTTGTTATACCTAACTTAACCGTTCTTATTATAAAATTATTGCTTTCTAGAAGGAAGAATATGAATTTGCATGAAACTTCAGAGCTTAGTTGGTCATACCCTTTATTAGTTGGGTCGCTGATCAAACTGTTAACATTTGTTAATGCTGGGGGAACTTTTGCGCCTCCTGAAAATATGAATAATGGATGAGATTTCAGATATAGCTCATTTAATATCTTTAAATGTACCTTGCAATGTTCTACCTGCCTGTTGTATCCTTTCTGTTTTTCACCTAGTTGATATTTGATTGAACAAAATTTTGTTACCTAATTGGAGGAAGTGACTTTAAAAGGGAGCGCTAGTACTTCTAGATTAGGACAAAGCAGTCTGAAAAAGTGATGCTTCTGTTTGTTTATATGACGTTTATAGAAATCACTTCACTTTCCTGTTAATATAGATGGGAATAGCTGATGCAATTTTGGACCTTGTGAGTAGTGGGACTACACTGAAGGAAAACAACTTGAAAGAAATTGAAGGTGGAGTTGTATTGGAAAGCCAGGTAACCAGATCTTTGTCTTCTCCTGTTCTTGCAATGCTTAAGCATGTATGGTCTGCAGTATGCAATTTCAAAAGGATTTGCTTTTAGAGTACCTTGCCTGATCTCAAGAGTCCATTGCATTTCAGGCCGTTCTAGTTGCAAGCCGAAAAGCATTAACCCAGCGGAAAGGTGCACTGGACACGACACATGAGATTCTTGAAAGATTTGAGGCTCATTTGAGGGCACTTGGTCAGTTCACGGTGCGAATATTCGTGGTTCTAATATTGTGGTTGTCATTTCTTTTTCTTCCTTGCATTCTTCCTGTTTATATATTTTTTTCATATGCCAGGTAACTGCAAATATGAGGGGCAGTAGCGCAGAGGAAGTGGCTGAGCGAGTACTGAGCCAGCCATCATTATCTGGTTTGCAGGTGAGGTTTGAAATGATTTTGCTTTCTAGGCTCATTTTTGGAATGAAGTCATTACAAATTTTAATTTGAATTAATTATAAGATTTTTCTTAATGCTGTCACTAAATCTAAGAAGGCTTTAAAAATTGTTCTTGTTTGCATTTTCAGGGGCCCACAGTATGTCCTGTTTTTTGCAAGCGTGATGGAAAAGTAGCTGCTGACTACTATGCCATAGTCATCTGTGTACCGAAGAAAGCTCTATACAAGTCTGTACAACAGTTGAGAGCGGTAAGTCATGATGAATTATAATAAAGGCAACCTATATACTACTGACGCTGTGGCTTAAGTTCTTGCTCTATTTGCAATACTACTTCATCTCTAATCCAATTTGCATGTATGGATTTAAATCCGAGTCTTGATCTGTATTCTAATGACCACACCACTTCATCTTTTGTTTTTCTTTGCTTCTAAAATGATTTCCCCCTACTGGTGGCCATAATGAAAGGTGTACTTTTGAGGAGTTATGCACATAAGTTTGTTCCAAAATAAAGAAAATGAACTTATCGGGTTCATCGAGCAGTGATCGGTTTTTAGGTGGATCAAACATCCCGCTATGTTGTTGGGCAGCATCAGCATCATGCATGAGCATATATATTGTTTAAATTGTGATATATGAAATTTTTTCCTCGCCAAAATAAAGAAGAATTGTTGGGTTTTTTTAGGTGGTTGCAAAGATTCCTTGATATAATTTTAGGCAATGCAGCCTATTTCAAAACCAATAGTTATTTATTAAGGTTTCCGTTAGTCTAGGTTATATTTGTAAATTATAACAGCCTCCCCAACCCCCCCCTACAAAAGTAAAAAGGGGGATTAAAAGAACAAGGATTTAGGTGTTTCTCACCTGGTCATTGAATTTGAATATTGTCTGATGCAGATTGGAGGCAGCGGGGTGCTAATTTCACCGTTGACCTACATTTTTGATGAAGAGACCCCAAGATGGGGAGAACTTCTCTCAAAGCTTGGCATCTAGTCCTTTCAGATGGATGCATCGGTGAGTTTTGCTTGCATTTCATATCAATGCTAAAGAAAGTGTCAATGTACCAAGGTAGTTGAAAAAAAAATTACTTTGGCCAGAGTTCGGACCTCCAAAGTTTTGCATTGTCCCTTGTTTCTTTTACCTGCGTTTCATTTTCTCAATAATGTTTTTTTTTTTTTTTTGGTTAAAATGCATTTCATATCAATGCTAAAGAAAGTGTCAAGGTACCAAGGTAGTTGAAAAAAAATTACTTTGGCCAGAGTTCGGACCTCCAAAGTTTTGCATTGTCCCTTGTTTCTTTTACCTGCGTTTCATTTTCTCAATAATGTTTTTTTTTTTTTGGTTAAAATCTTCCTCGTTGTAACCATAATGATACTATAGAAAACATGTTTCCCACTTTTAATTTTTTATGACATGTAAAGCTGTTAGCTTCTATATTACTCGGATTCGCATTCTTTTTGAGATATTCTTGTTCAACATTTGTTTTTGCAATATATTTGGATATAAGTACGATCTAAAAAACTTAAAGAAAATTGAGTGTATATATGTATATATCCATGTTGGACGTCTACCCACTATCTAATACTTGAGTCAGGATAAGATAGGCTAGCCTTTCTTCAGATGAAATTTATCGTCTTGGTAATTCTTAAAATAGCTTTAAAAGGAAATACAACCAAACATCCCTCGTGTCAAATGGTACTACTTTTTTTTATCTAAAGCAGAAAAAGACAAATAAAATAGTAGGTGAAAAACAATAGGGAGGCCTATTGAAGAATAACATATATATATATATATATATATATTCAAATTCTATTGCTTTCTGATTGATACAACAACAGAAAAGGGATGAATTTCCTTCAAAATTTACAAATCTGCATGGCTCTTGATCAGACGCGGTAGCATCTGTATTATTGATGCTATAGATTGTGTTTACTTTGTTCATAATTGAGCAAAATCCTCCCATGCAATAAAGGTAATTCTATTTTCTAAACAGTGTAGCCAGTATAACACTTTTGAACCTTCCCTTGAGAACCGAAAGAACAATTGAGCCGACAAACGGCCAAGTTGTTACGACAGCAATGTATGCCAGCAACCAGATTGATTGCCTACTTTGTCTTGAGAGCTTATCGATGTGTCCTTGGACGGGGACGATCAAATCCTTAACAGTTTGTTCTGCTTGCTGCATGATATGCTTCTCAGAGTATAGTTTATCTGTCAACTCATCACTTGTTCGCTTATCTGAAAGTTTCTCATCTTCATCTTTTTTACCGTGAATCATATACTCATTTGACGACGAATCTTTCGATAAACTATCTCTTGGTTCATTGCTCGTTGCTGTCACCAATCCATCTCCCATAACATTAAGATGAGGCCCCTGATCGATTGGAGATTGCAATGGCTTAGGCACGGTACAACCTTGCGTCTGCAATAAAACGTAAAAAGTCAAATAAATATCTAGAAAACAGGCAGTTAACTGAACACATAAAAAATGATTTGTAAGAGAACTGTCACCAAAATATTAGAACTCAATTACAAAGCGTTTCTTCCATTAAATATAGATTTCTGATGGGAAAAGATCGGAAGCCTAAGATCGCTGATCGGTTACTATTGCAACACTATTTTGCCATGCTGACAAGCACTATCGAGATTTTTGCAACAAAAGAGAGGTCAATTCAGGTAGAATAAAAATATTGAAGGCTTTACCTTCTGTCTTGCTTTTATAAATGGGCTAGTGTTTAGAACACCGAAGAACTCATCAACAGCTCTTACCCACCTGCAATTCAATAAAGAAGAGAATAGTCACAAAGGAGCTTCATATTATATTAAAACTTGCTAAATAATCAGACACAGCTCTTAGCATCTGAAAGGTAAAAAAATAAAATATATGCGAGTTCACAGATTCTTAACATGTCCAGTGAGATGGTCAATCATGAACAGTACTTGTTAATTTCATTAACAACCACAACAATTCTATTAGTCTTATGACGGGATCATTGTGACCTATGTTACTCAGATTCGGGTGTGAGTGTTAGATGTTAGTATGTATCCGACATAAGAATATTCAATTTTTTTTTTCAAGTTTTCCATGTATTTGGAGGTTTTAGAGAGTCATATCCTCACGCCCATATCCGAATATGTATTAAACATGAGTGTTAGAGACAATACTTTAAGAAAAATGAAGAGTCGGACCAACACAGCTTGTGACAAGTCAGTGTAAAGTAGAAACTTGAATATGAGTGAATGAAATATATAAAGATGTGTGTCTGCGTGTGTGTGTGTCTCCCTCTCTCTCTCTCTCTCTCTCTCTCTATATATATATATATATATATATATGGGTAATGCCAATTATTTCTATCGTGAGAGAAAAAAATTAATTACCATAAGCTTGATGCTGTTATCCCTTCATAGAAAGCCAGATGTCCTCCATGAGGCGTAGTAGCTAGGATAATACTTTCATTGATCCTAGAAATAACCCAAACGGAAGGTTAAGCTTGAAAGAGGGACATAAAGTATAATGTTATCACTTGTTACTTGTCAGACAATGATGGAGTATTAGTGGACTCACTTTAATGCTAGACATGGAACTCTGATAACACATACTCTGATCATTCAATTGGGGGAAATTATCAAGCCAACGGCAACATCAAACAGTGTATACTACCAATATGTTTGGCACGTTCTAGTGTTTGCAGTTAAGTTTTTTACTTGATGTCAGAATAAACAAGCTCCGTTCGTAAACCCACGTTTCTGTGACTATTGTTTTAATTTTATAGAAAGAGAAGCAATGTGAGCATATAATCAGTAAAGAGCTCATACAACAAAATATGCCATGCTTAACTAAGTAGGATATTATAATGAAACTACAATTTAATACGTATAAATCTACAATTATAATAGGGAATCAAATGGTTTCTGTCACTTGACTCTACAGGAAACAGATACAATGTTTTAACGTTTATCAGTATGAGTGCCCCAAAAAAAGGGGGGAAAAGGATTTTAAGGAGAGGTAATCATAGCATCAAGGGTGATTTCTTACCTACATTCGTCCAATGGAATAGCTTCACTGGTGCACAGTGGATCATCCAAGGCACTAATGCAGAGGAGAGGCACTGACACATTTTCTACATAATTAGCACTGCTTGAACGCCTATAAAATGCATCCACAGTCTGGAATGCAAGACGACCTTTATTAGTGATCGGAAGTATGGAAAGGAAATGAAATGAAACAATAATTTTTTACCCCAAATTTTCCAAGTACACGAGTAGCACGGTTGTCAAAGTCCCTAACAGAACTTGACTGTGAAAACGCAAGCAGAAGAATTAGGAGATCTTCAGTTAGGAAAAAGAAAAGAAATTAAAAAACTCATTGAAACACTTTTAGGACTAAAGAAGGATGAAGAAAATGTGAGACGAGGCATCGCTTGATTTGGTGCAAGAGATTATCAGCAATGAGGACCTAGTACATCTATAACTTTCAGTTTCTAAACCAAAAACTATCTGTGCCAAACAAGGTAGCAATTTCACTCTAACTTAATTTTATCTTCCCTCTAAAATGCTCCAGTTATGTGATCAGCCAGGTTGCTTTTCATGTATAGATCAAGAAACTTTTGACTACCTTTTTAATGCCTTCCCAATCTGCAAGACGAGACAAGATGGACTGATGCCTGTATGAAAGCATGAAGTACATTATGTAAAGAAAGACTCTAAAATAAGTAAACTGATGCTGTAAAATGAAGTAATGCAGACATACAATTGTGCATAACCTTGCAGGCAAACTGTTAGCGCCCTGTCATATATTTTCTGCACGAGTCTACGGTTGATGAACCTATCACATATCTGCAAGGAAGAGATTTAGTACATAACCTTCCGAAAAGAGGATAAAGTGACAGGGCTTTTGGTTAGGAGATCATGAGAGAGACAAAGACACAGAGTAAGTAAGAGTGATTGAACCAGAAAGTGGTCATACTGCTGCCACTACAGCCATCCGGGATAAAGTTGGCAATAGTGGTGCAGCAGAAGGTTCTCTCTCTATATCTGCATTAAGAAATGTTGACACATTTAAGCTCAAATGATATAGCATCTTTTCAACTGATATAACCAGTGAAGGAAAGTAATTACTTGGTTGCTTGGTCAGGTCATGCGGAACCAGATCAATCTAATATCAGTTAACTATCCTTGTTTGCCATGTGAGATTTTGAAGAGCAATTACCTTAATAACACAATGCAAGAAACTTTATTCCAAAAGGGAGGGTTAAGTTTACACTCTAATGCAAAAGAAGGATCCTAGCAAGAGCCAAGTTCTCTTATTATTAATCCTCCTTTATCCTCCTCTTTTTTCCCTCTTGGGGAAAAGAGATGTATTTTCGTTTTAGAGCCATAGAACCTAACAAGAGAAGCAGGGAGGGGTGGTTGGTGAAAGTAGAGGATAGACAAGATTCAACCCTCTAAAATTGTAATGCTGATCAAACAGAGCTAAGAAAATTAGTTGTATGATAACGACAAAGATACTAACCAAGAGGTCCCAAGGAGAACATATAGCTGCAGCCCCAACGAGAGGAGTGTTAGTCCCATCCTCTCCAAGATACTTTACCTGAAAGTGGAATTAGGTCTTAGTGAGGAGAAAACATATAATTGGGCTTGCAAGCAATATATAAAACAACTCTTCATATGAAGAAACAAAATATATTAGAATTTTCCAATATGTATAACCATTTGTCAAGCAGGACAAGGACATTCCTACAAATAAATTGACCTGAGAAGCTGGATCTAAAACAGAATTATTTTTACAGCGAAAATTGTGCATTAGAATTTAGACAGCATCAAAAGCTATAATTAAAATATTACTGATAAAATGGGTTTATATTCATCCTCCAAACAGGAAAATCCGAATTCAACTCAGTATCAGAATTGACATTTCTTTTACTTAACCTGCCGGAAGCCAACCAACCAAAAAGTAAACATTAATGTAAAAGTAATAACAATTCTGCTAAACTGCATAGATGTTCAATGCTGAAACAGTTAGAAAAGAAAATTAGAAGCATTATTCACTTCCAAGGAAACTTTTCAAAATGACATTCTAGTTCTAAGACTAAACTGCGTTTATGATGCCCACAAACATAAAACCAAAAACATCGGAACAATTCTTTTACCAAAATATTGGCACCAATGCTAGTTCCAACAGCAAATAGAGGAGCTTCAGGATATTCACACCGAACATGGTCAATGATTTTCCATATATCCTCTGTCCATCCAGCGTTATAAAAGCGATCAGACTGAAAACAAATATTACAAAAAAATGATGAAATCACGTAAGCTACTGGAGTTAACAAATTTGAAGATGTTAATTTCTCATTAGAATTAGATGATCAGAATCTAAGCAAAAAAAGGGTTCCATAAGAAACTCACTGTGAGTGATACACCTCCCAGCCCGCGATGATTGCTTACAAAAACATTCCAACCCTTTCTTGCCATGCTGAAAGCAAGATGCTTCGCATACTGTCCACGAAGCAAAACTTCTCTAAGTACTTTAAGGGAATCAGATGAAAGAAAAATATTGAAGTCAGGATAGAGAGATAAAGAAATGAATAGAACTTACAGCAGAAGCAGAATCGCTGGTTAAGCCAGGAATAACAATAACAATCGGAGTTTTATCACGTTGAATAGCAGCTGAACTATCAATCACGCGGGAGCTACCCTCCACAACTGTAATTTAGTTACAGATGCATAATATTGAAGAAAAAAAAGTAAGCCATATCTATCCTTTCTAATACGATTTTTCCTCTAATTCTTTCAATCAACATATAGGAACGTTTCAAAAACTACGCAAATTAAAAAAAAAAATGAAATAAAATAATAGGGAGATGAATAAAAATAAAATTAAAAACAGAAAACTGACCATCAGAATAAGTTAGCCAGTCCAAAGCAATTGTTCCGCCATCCAAAGCACGGAATAAATGTCTAAAAAAAAAAATAGTTAGTATCTTAATATTTATCCAAAAAAAAGTTGAAAATAGGGAAGAAAAAAAATACTAAAAGAATTCAACTAACCGTTTATAAGTAACCGGAGGAGCCCTTCCAAAAAAACTCAAGAAAGCTGTCTGAAGATGAGGACTACAAAGCCATGGAGTAACCGAGTACCTGCTCCACAGTTTCACAAATTACAAAGAAAAAAAAATGAAGAAAAAAAAAATCCTTCTATTCAAATTTCGAACTGATTGATCAAGAAATTTACAGATAAAACGAATTATTAATTTATTTACCTTCCGTGAAGAATCTTACACTTGGCAACGACTGATTGGCAGAGGTCGGAGCAAGAGTTGTAAGTCAAAGTAACGGGATCGCCTCTGAAAAGTGTGAGTAAATCGTGAAGGAAATGAATCTCCAAAAGACTGTATAGAAATACAAGACATATAAAGAAAACGCCGAAGAAGTAATGGGAGACGGGGATCAAAGCAAGTGCTTGGACGAGAAGATCGTAGGGAGAGTCGCCAGAGGGCTTTGCCGCCAACGTTTCGCAATCCATCTAGGGGAAGAAATTTTGAAAAAGAAATCGAAAGCGAAGAGGGAGTTATTTGTTTTTCCATCCATCTAGCAAGATATAATATAAAATATATATATATATATATATATATGTTGAAAAGATATGAGAACGTTGGAATTTCCGATTTTGTGTGGTAGGTGAACCTTGAGTTGGAAAAAAAAAAAATTAAATATAATTGTAACTGTATTTAGTCTTAGTCCACCAATCAAAAGACGCCGTCTGTGGGAATCGAACCCACGACCACGTGGTTAAAAGCCACGCGCTCTACCGGCTGAGCTAAGACGGCTTGGTTTTCATTTGGCAAAGGACACTTTAATGGCCTTTAATAAACAATATTGTGTGTTGCTCATAAGAGCTTGATTGATGTTAAAAAATTTAAATATTTGTTTAATTTATTAATCTAAATGAATTAATAAATAACATAATTTTTTTTTCCTTTTGTTCTAAAACCTTCTTGGTTGAAAGCTTTTAATATGGTAAATTATTTAAAATCAGATTCTGAATAATAAAAATGTCAATTAATGATGTATTAATATTAATTTCATGTATGAAAATATATAATTAATTTCTAAACAATAGATGTACTTTTTAGTTGTGTATTAAATATTAATTTTTAATTAAATGTTTATTTGGGATAACATTTTAATAAACATCCTAAAAAATATATAAATATCAATACCACACTTCCTTTATTTTTATTTTTCATTTTTATCATATGATGAAAAACACAATTTTTGGGTACTCATCAATTGCATGGTGTTACTCTCAATACTATGCATATTGCATTGGTCATTTTTATGCTTTGAAATTTAAATTGAAAAAATAAAAAAATTGCAATTAGACCAAAAAAAGATTAGAAAAATATAAGAATTGTTTAAGGTATATAATTAGCATAAATTACAAGGTACATAATCAGTTTTTAGTGAGATTAGCTAAGGTGTTTTTTAAAGAAAAAAATGAAATTAATGAATTGGTTTTTTAATTTAATAAAAGTAACACATTTTA
>JBBYHK010000001.1:4152449-4164949 GCA_038382065.1 Adansonia grandidieri | reverse complement strand
GTAAATTAAATGATTTTAACTTATTAAAAAAATTAACTACATTTATTTTCAAAACTTTAAATAAGATATTATAATTTGATTTACTGAAAACGTAAATAAAGTCCGTTATTGAGGCTCCCTTCGATAAAATTTTTTACTTTTAGCTTTTTTTTTATTTTTTGAAAAAAGAAGAAGAAAATATCAATAAAAAAGCGAATTTTATTAAAAATAAAATAAAAAGCGTAGGATACCAAAAGAAAACTACGAAACTTTAACTATTGAAAACAAAATTTTCCAGCTTCTTTAATTTCACCACAGAGCAATTAGTAAGATTGACAAAAGGAAAATTTTAATTTAAGTGTAGCATGTAAAATATAGAATATAATACAGAAGGGGTGTGGCATACATGACATCATCTTCAAGGTTGCAGGCTCCATGCATACTTTGATATTATTCCCATTTTTCTAGATGTTTTTGGTCACCAAATCTCCTATCCCTAAATCTCTAAAATAGAAGATATACTTTGCAAATAGCAAACTATAACAACAAATTTTAAAATTACCATTAAAGTCTAAGTGAAAAAAAAGTTACCAAGTTCCTTAAACTCAAATATCTCATTTATTTATTGAGTAATTTTTGTTTTTAGATTTTTTTGTTGATATGGAAGGAACGACGAAGACGAAGATCGGAACTCGGGAGAGTGTCGAGGGAACTCCGATAGCATTTGAACCACTTCTCTCATGGTGGGACGTTCGATGCTATTTTCTTGTACACATAGCATTGCGATGAACAGTAAGTGCATTGCTTCATCCTTGGGCACGGTTGTTGTTAGCCTTGGATCAACGATGCTAATAACTTCTTCCCTTCGACAATTCGTCACTCGCTTAGCCCAATGAACTATATCTACGCCTTCACCGAACTCGCCCACCGGTCGTCTCCCGGTGATCATCTCTAAAAGAACCACACCGAAACTGTAGACATCACTTTTTTCATCTACTCTTAATGTATATGCATATTCTGAGTAAAAAGAAAATAGCCTTAGTACTGGTGAAAAACAAAAATATTGCCAATGTTTCAAATTATTAAGTATTACCATAAAATCAATTGATAATGGATAGAGACATTCATTTGAAATGTATGATAATAAAAAATAAAAATTTAATAAACGTAAAATAATGTTATTTAATGTAATTAAATTATTATTTTTATCGCAACATATAAATATACTGAATTTAAAACAAAAAGGTTAATTGTGAAGGCAAAATGACATTCAAATTAAATTTGAGTTCATATAATTTCGAAATTGAATATTTTAATTTTAAATTTTAATTTTTATTTTTTAAATCAAATTAAATTAAAATAAATTCTTTAAAATTTTTTAATTCATTACTTATGGGCTAAAACAGGAAAGTAACTCAGAAAAGCACTTTACACGTATGACCATAATCATCGTAAGAAACATAAATTAAAAAAAAATGTTCCATCCAAAATATAAAAATGAAAAAAAACAATAGTGGTGTAAATAAAAAAAACATGCATATCGGTTAGCTATCACGACACTTAACGCCCCGTTAAGTTTGTTTCAGTTTCTGTCGGATTGACCCTTCTTAGTCAGAGATCAGAAGAGCTCGTGGGCCCCATGTTTTTCTAATTTTTTTTTTTAAATTTATATATTACCGGCTGTCTTAGTGTATCTTTGTCTTTTGCTTGTCCTAAGAGCGTAGCACATATCACGGATTTTTTTTCTCTCAATCACCGGTGGCTTTGGGCTAAGATCCTGTACTACGCTGCTAGTTTACAGTTGGGTTAATCACGCATTTTCAGGCTGACATATGGATAAAGCTTGACCGTACGATGTAAGGAATGATTTTCGTCAAAACTAGGAATCAGTATCACACGTCAAAACAACGGAATGTCACTAATTTTCTCTAACCAAAATTTCTTCCCTGACTGATCTGATGTGGAAAATCTAACGGCTTTGATTGATACTAACACGGCCCAGAAATTTGACAGTTTGTCAACACTCCAAGCTAACTAACTTAACTAACTAACAATCTACAGTTCAACTAAGATAATTAGAAAGCATTAATTAATTAAAGCAAATAAATAGGGGGAGAATTTTTGCTACATACCAGGAGCAATATAGCCATAGGAGCCTGCAATAGCTGACATACACTCCGATGCGCCCCCGTCGACCAAGAACTTGGCCAATCCGAAATCCGCAACGTGTGCTTCGAAGCTTGAATCGAGCAAGATGTTGTTTGATTTCACATCTCGATGAACGATTAATGGTGAACAATCATGGTGAAGGTAGCAAAGGCCTTTAGCTGCTTCCATTGCAATTTTGTACCTCATGTTCCATCCCAGGAATGCACCTTTTTTTTTCCCATGTAACGCTTCTCCGAGGCTGCCGTTTCTCATGTACTCGTAGACCAAGAGATTGGTTTCCTTGTTGGAGCAAAATGCTAGCAACCTGACGATGTTTCTGTGCCTAATGTTTCCTAGTGTCTGGATTTCTGCTCGGAAACCATGATCGTGGTTGCTAGTGCCAAAGCCAAGAAGTTTTTTTACTGCAATTTCCATGCCATTGGGCATTTTCCCATGATAAACAATCCCTGCACCTCCCCTTCCAATCACATTGCCATCTTTAACGCATTCAAGAATGTCGGAAACGGTGAATTCGAGAGATTGGAATGCTGTCATCTTCCAAGAATCCGAACCATTTTTCTTTAATGACTTGGCCTTGATTATGGCAGCAGTGGCAAATATTAGAGAGCATATTAACATGCCAATTGCAAAGATTAGCTTAAAGTTCCCTGAGGCCTTTCTAGGGGTTCTTGCAATTGCAGTGAAATTGCAAGGGTTGTTCAGGAGAGAACCACAAAGTTGAGGATTACCTGCAAAAGATGAAGCGTTAAAGACCGCAAATTGGCCGGATTCCGGCAATTTCCCAGAGAAATGGTTGAAAGAGAAGTCGGCAACCGTAAGGCTTTTCATTGACCCAATGCTTTTGGGTATGGCTTGATTTAAATGGTTCCTCGATACATTCAAGTAACTCAAGATATGCACATTGGAAATCTCCGGTGGAATTGAGCCAGAAAGATTATTCTGGCTCAAGTCGAGGTATGTGAGATGGAAACAATTCCCAATTGCCGGTGGAATAACACCAGAAAGTAAATTTCGACTAAGATCAAGTTTCAGGACTTGCCTGAGTTCCCCTATAGAAGGTGGTATTGGACCTGAGAATTGGTTCCCACTGAGTAGAAGGATTTCAAGAGAAGAGAAGTTGGAAAGTGAATATGGCAATGGACCGGAAAGGAGATTGCTCGACAAATTAAGCTGGCCTAACTTAACAGGTTTCGAGGAACTGTTACCATTTTCAGCCAATGTTCCCGAAAGGTAATTGTTCTGCAACTCTACTAAGTTCAGCTCGGGCAAGTAGATGAAGCCGCCTGGAATGCTACCATTCAAGTAATTCTGGCCCAACCTTACTCTAGTCAGACTATAACATCTGCCCAGTTCTTCAGGAAGGGCCCCGAAAAGGAAATTTTTCATCAGGACTAATATCCTTAGCTGATTTGAAGCACACAGGTCGCGAGGGATCGTGCCGGTTAGCTTGTTGGAGGACAAATCGAGCAGTTGCAGCTTCCCGTTTCGACCAAGATTCTCTGGTATCACACCAGTAAAATTGTTCATCCAAAGCCCCAGAGTTTCCAAGTTAGGCAAGTCCGCTACAAAGTCTGGAATCGAACCGTGTAATCTGTTCATGAAGAGATTAAAAAGCCTAAGCTGCTTAAGATTGACCAATTGATATGGGATTTCTCCAGTGAGCGCATTGTGGGAGAGATCAAGATTCACCAGGTTCGTCAAGTTGCCAAACTGCTTAGGAATTGGACCGGACAGTAGATTGATATGCAGATAGAGAGTATCAAGCAACCGCAAGTTTCCCAACTCTCGAGGAATCGGACCATCCAATTCACAGCTCGAGAGATCCATGTGAACTAAATTTACCAAATTACCGAACTCGACAGGGATACCACCTTCGAAAACATTATAATACCCCAAGTAAATCTCTCTCAAGTTTATGAGATTGCCTAACTCACCAGCTATTTTCCCATGAAGATCATTTCCTGCCAGTGAAAGATACTCCAACCCCACTAGTGTGCCATAACTTGGTGGAATTGTGCCATAGAAATAATTGCCACCAAGATCCAAGTACCTGAGTTTCTTCAAGCCAAGAACCCCAACCGGCAGTAAAGCGGTGAAGTTGTTGTTATAAGCATCAAATACTTCCAAGTTGCCGATACTTGCATAGTTCCAATCCAGGTGACCGTTGAACTGGTTGTTCGAGATGTTGAGAAATCGAAGATCACTTAGATTCGCGATCTCAATGTTGCCAGTGAAGTTGTTTCCGGCGAGAGAGAGGTTGGATAGCCTATCAAGTCTTGAAATTTGAGGTGAAACAGTGCCGCAAAGATTCATATCTGTCAAGTCCAATGAAACAACTCGTCCCCGGGAGCATCCTATTCCGGTCCAAGAACAAACTGAACTCGGATTCGAAGAATTCCACGAGCTTAAAAGAGGTTCAGGGAACTGAAATCCCATTTTAAGCGTGACCAAGACATGAAAATCACCAACGAACGAAGCAGAACAAGAGGTGGTTAGAAGAGACAATAATGTCAAAACAATGAGAGGGACCATGTTTGGTTGGAAAAATATGTGTTCAAGTCCTCAAGAGGATCGAATTTGGAAGGACTTGAAGCAAAGACAAAGGAATTTAAGCGTTCGACTTCGAACAACCAAAATATTTTCTAGGAAAAAGATGGAAAAGCGAAGGGAATCTGAGAAACTTCAAGTGTGTATAGGCTTAAGGAATCAAACATCTCGGTAGAAAAAAGAGTCTTCATAAACAAGATAGAAGCTTAGCCTCTCCTTTTTTTCGCTCTTTCTCTTTTCTTTTCCTTTCTTTTTCTCGCAAAGAGAAAGAGGAGATTGAAATTCTGCTAGCCATGGTTTTCAGCAGTTCATTCTTATCTCTCCACCTTAAGCTTCTTTAAACAAAGAAAGCTGAAAGAAAGAAAAGTGGAACAAAAAGCAAAGAGATGGGATTTGTTTAAAAGGGTTTTGCTAGTTAGTATATTATATTATTGTATGCAATAGTAAATAAATTTATTCATATTTTAGGGTATTCGTCAATAAAATACATATTAAAATTATGGGATTTTTGTATGAATTAATGGAAATTGGAACAAAATCTAAATGAAGAAAAATGAAGAAAAAAGCTGTTGGATAAAATAATTTTAAAGTTGAGATTACAGGGGAGGGAAAAACAAAAAAAGGGTAAAGGTAATGCACTCTTTATTTATATGACAAAAATGCCCTTTAGCTTTTATCAAACAATATGATCTTTATTGCTTGGAATGAGAGATGATATGGAATATTGAAAGTTTCAATCATTTTAAAATGGCTCAATATTTGTCCTGCTGCTTTGCATCAATTCACAGCCATTTAATCCCATTTTGGTATTTTCATTTTGATAACTCAGTTTTATTTCTAATTATTAATGCATGCTTGCTTCGTTTATAATGTTACTGTTTTTTTTTTTTTTTTTAATGTTTAAAAGTTTCGAGAATGATTCAAAACGAAGGCTTTTTTTACCTCAACAATGTGAGCATCTTCAGTTCAAAATATTCAATTTCTTACGATGCAGAACTAGTTTTGATTCTTTGGATTGGCTGCAAATCTGGGTTCTTGCTAGCTTTAACATTAAACAAATGTAAATGATTAGAATCTATATTTAATTCCTCTGATTAAGACGTGGGTTCTAAACTTCTAATCAATTTCATAGGAAAATGGTGCTAAAATATTCTTCTAAGCGCTAAAAAAATGCTGTACTGATCTTGATTCTTGATTAAATAGTACAATTTTGTCGCAAAAAAACGCCATCATATTTAAAGATCCACGTACATGCATGCAGTTATTAATGTTATATATCATAAATAGAAAGAAAGGTAAAAAGGAAAATAAGAACCACAATCAGAAACCAAATTCAACAGAGAAATTCCATTAACGATAGAATGTCCAACAAAGATAAAGAAACTTGGAGCACGAAGAAAGCAAATTGTGATCACCTTTGCTGATGCATCCGTGGACGTCCCATTAAAAATGGTTTCATGATAAATATCAAATTACATACTAATGTTAAACTCCTCAGTCCCTCACTGACGACTCCCATGACAACCTGATCAATATCATAAATATCCTCAACCATAGGTTGGAGACCAGAAATGGATTTAAAGTTAAAAGCCATTCATAGTTTTTATTTATTTTTTCTTGTTTGAGTATTTCCATGCAAAGTTTGGAAATGTAGTGGTAATTTTGTATTTTAATGTTTGAGTTGGAAACATGTGCCTGCAACATAGGAGATCGAAGAGTTGTAAGGATTAAAAAAGGATGATGATTATTAATATATCATTAGAATATTTGGTGAATAATGATTAATACATAATTATGTTGCATGGAAGCAAGAAACCAGCGGAAGCTTTTTTATTTTGAGTTGATCAACTTTATTCCCTTATCTCTCCTTAATTACTTGACCTACTGAGCTGGGACCAACTCTATAATCTGCAATATTTGAGCTTTAATGGAAGATGGAATAGTCTTAAAGAGAGGGCTGAAAAAGTAAAAGCCGAAGGATATATCTGCTTTTGATCTTCCACTGGAAAAGAAAAGAAGAAAGAAAAGAAAAATCCATGACTCTCTCTACTTTTACATGGAAAAGAGTGCTCTTGTATTAACTTGAAACTCAAATATCATATCACTGATTTCTTTCTCAAAAGAAAAATCCATGGCTTCCCATACATGGGAAAGAGTGCTCTTGTAATAACTTTGATCTTTTTAACTGTTCATTTCCATGTCTCTTTCATGTGGGCAATGTCATCAAAATAGTAGTGGTTGCCTGGCTCCACTTTGGTGCTTGATTACTGCTAGCTACTGTGAATGATTAGGGCAAAGCGATTTGAGCAAGGTGGCGCCCTGGTGCGCTTTTGAGGTGTCTCTATCTGTCTTGTTGATGGCGCAGGGTGTGGGCCCTTTGAAGGGTCACTGTCTTTTTAGCTGGGCTCTCTTACGGGCTGGAAACTCTCAATGCGGTCACTCAATGTTTATGCATTTGTGAAAACATTTAAACGTATTTGGACAGTCTCACTTCATAGCAAAAATCCAAGAGGGAACATATCTCAACTTCACTTTTGTTTAAATCTTTTCATGTCAAAAGAAAGGGAAGTAATTGGTAACGCTAAGATCTTCAAAGGAAAAGGCTGATTATTTTGATTAGTCCTAATTCCTGTTAATTAGTTGTTGGTCTTTGACAAACTCCAGGCTGCTGCAGCATATAAAGCAATTCAACAATGTTATTCGAATTTGGCTATGAGCATAAGATATGAGTGCATACTTAACATTAGTTAGATTTAGTGTTTTAAGTTTTTTTTATATATTTGGAATGATTATATTTTCATATCTATATCTGAATATGTATCGAACACGAATGTTTAACACAAATATTTAAAAATAAAAAATTAGAATAACGTAGCAATTGAAAAGAAAAAAAAAACATTGGACCATTGTGATCACGTTGCTGCTATTCTTGTAAACCTGTAGCAACAACTGATGCGTATACTAGACTCGTCATTGTGAATGATTCTACTCCAATTTTTCCTTTGTCTTGGCAAGAAATCCTTGCAGATTTGAATAAAAAAGGATGTTGCAATCTGAAAACCCCATAGTGGAAAATTAAAGAATAATAAGATCAGGCAGACAGAGGAAAAAAAAAAAAGGAAAAAGAAATATATTAAATTAGAAGCAATAGTTGACTTTGCATCACATTAGAACAGTGCCAGAGAGCATCTAGAAAGAGAGAACCAGGTTCCATTATTCCATAGCTTTCTCAAGGAGTTCTTGTTTGAATTTGCAGTTTTTAATTGTTCATCTTATATTCGTCGGCAGTATAATTGACATATAATTAAGAGTATAAATAGTACTATTTTTTGTGTCTGTGATTTAATAATACAAATTTCAAGAAGTCGTGATTCGTTAGTATATAATGGATGTCAAAACTGATGCCATCAATCACTGGATTTTCTTAAAAAATCTTTGCTGATATTCAAACTGATAACATTCGTTCGAAAGGAATAAAGTAATAATACCCAGAATTTCAACAATCATAATTCTTTCTACAAATGCTGAAAATTGCTGAAATGGTGAAAACTTACTTAGAACCTTCCTCTGAGGTTGTTAATCAACATTAATGGCCTCTGAGATTTCTTGAATCTTCCTTAATGGTAAACAAATGGACTGAGACAAAATCATAGTACTGTCATAAAAACGTTTCAAAGTACTGCACGATGAAATGCGTCGTTCGCGTGGAAGGACCGAACATGCATATCCATGTCATCCTGGCCCTTTGCCGTGCATCAGCATGCACACATGGAATTATCCTTGGAAAAAGCTGGAAACTTGTCAACCTCGGCAGCACGTTTTCCCTGCTCTGTACTCGTTTTTGATTCATTTCCCTGCTGAGTTTGGATAATCTAATCATTTATTATATTGCAATGTGACAAGGAATAGTTGGCGTTTGGTAGCCAAGAAAGTGAAAGACATGATGATTCAATGAGCTAGTGGAAAATACTTATTGAGGCTCTCAAATTCACACTCCCCAAGTCCTATACCAGATCGTTAGAGGTTCAGATAATTGTAATTAATGTAAGGATAATCATAGTATATTGACACCACTAAAATATTTTTTTAATATTAATATGCAAAACTTTCATAATTCCATCACATAGTATTTTTTTTTATTAAAATTTCTATTTTAAAGAATTAAACAACAATTTAATATTAAATAGTATAAATGTAAAGATTATTGGATTACAATTTTGTTCAAAAACTAAAATTACATCAATATTATCTAGTAAAAGATGCAATTCAATAATTCTTACGTCAATATATAAAATAATCGATCTCGATAAATTTTCATGATAATCAACTCATTCACACGGCTGAAAATGATCTGGTGCTAAGGATAAAGGGAAAATCAAAGTTTAAAAGATGCAAAGGGTCCAAAAGAAGAAAACGGAACATGGGTGGCACTCTTGGGTAATTAATGGCACTTGACAACATAATTATGAAATCAACAAAGGGATGTAAAGAATAATATGGTCCTTTGACTAAGGGGCGCCCCAACTTGATGACAATCAAAGTATACAAGGGTCCTAGGAGTTAGGGGCTATCACGCCTTGAACTCTTTGAGCACCTTTGGCAAAGCACTTTAAAGGCTTGTGTTTTACTTATAGGACTAAAGGAAGTATCTTCGGAAGGAGGCCTTTGTTTGGTCCTCCTATATTATTATGGAGCCGTTAGCAAAAGAAAGAAAAAAGACCAAAAGAAAAGCAAAAGCTAAAGAATGCTCTTAAAGCTTGTAAATAAAGCAAAAGAGTTGCTCTCAAGTCTAAACTTTCAATTTGGCAACTATCTTATCCTTTCAATTTCAAATAATCTCTACATTTGCCCTGCGCCTGTGTGTGTGTATATATATATATATATGTATGTATATACACACACACATATATGCTCGATTTAGTTTTCGAATAGTGTTTAAATATCCCAAATTATGTTTGAATATTTGGCTCAACTGTTGATGCATGGTACTACTTTTTTAGCATAGTTCAAATTCATACTTCTTAACATTAAAAAAAAAAAAACCCAAATTGTTATGAATTCTTTGATGGGTTTTTTAGGGTAATGTAAAGTATGCCCAAACATAGCAGCTAGCAAAGCAATCGTGGAGTTGCAGACTGCTCAGTGAGTGGAAAAAAAGGAACCACACCTCCCCTATTAAGATAGCAATGACCAGTAGTTCTCAATGTTTCACTTGCTATATATAAAATAAAAAACTCAAAGTAAAGCACTATCGGGCACTGATTGAGTGATTTTGGTCTTTTATAGTTTTTTTTCTTTCCTTTAAATGTTATGGTGCTTTCATAGACATAGGGAGTACAAACTTTTGGGGCTTCATCTTTAATGTGCGGGGCAGGACAACAAAAGTAAATCCTCTCTCCCTCACTCGTGAGTTAAAATTATTGCTTTGGATAAACACAATGCACAATTTGCTAAAACAATGTCTTTTTGTCTTAAGAGAGAGAGAGAGAGAGAGAGAGGGAAGAGCAAATTAAAGAGTATATCACCATCGACCAAGTCTATACAAAATGTAAAAAGCAATATTATAATGATATGTTATATGCAATTCTAAAACCATTGGTTTTTTTATGAGTTTTATATTATAAATAAAAATTACAAATCATAATCAAATAACCTGATATATATCCAATAATACAATCATTAAAAATCAATATAAAATTAAAATAAATCGTTGTGTATAATAAGATTTAAAATTTAATGTTTTATAATCTTCTTTTTATTGTTGAGACAAAACGATTAACAACTTGAAAATATAAAGAAAAGGTTTGAAAATGATAAAATTTGAATTTTAACCTATTAATTGAAACTCCTTAAGATGGTTGCATGAATAATTAGAATAAACTTAAGTTCATTTTTATAACATTAAGCCAATCAACTTTAAAGCTAAATAAAAAAATAGATCGCGACTGAATTTTTTTAACCATAGGACATTAGCATATGGTAAATTATTTAGTATTAAATTTTATGAGGGATTTTGGGGATATTCTTATCTTTGTGGATTATCAAAATCCAGTACCTCAAAAGTACAAACCACCACAATTGTTGCATAATAAGACATAAATTTCATGGTGGGAGAGAGGGAGAGAGAGAGAGAGGGAGAAAGTCTTTACAAATTTTGTCGTTAACAAGTATCAAAATACATGCAAAAGCTACAAAAAGAAACCTCATAGTCCACAAATACTTTGTCTTTTGTTTGATCTGCTGCTTTCTTATTAACTTCATATCTTTTATGGTTACACAAAATCTAAGAATTGATTGGGATATTCTTTACATAAATTCTTTTTTAACAAAAAAGATCTAATATTATATGCAAAAGTTAAAAACATTATCTCAAAATACACGCAATGAACACACGATTTCACAATTTTGTCTTTATTAATTTGTTTTTATTCTAATCAAAACATATTAAGAGAATTTATTGAAAGTTTTAACATTTCGTTATGGGATTCATTTTAGGCCCTAGTTCTTAAACGTCTTAATTTTGAATCTAGATGAAAACCCATCCCTACAATGGAGAGGTTGATGGTAGGAAACATGTCAATTTATTGATCATTATGAACTAACGTTCGGACATGAACGTCTAAACATAAAACAATAAAAAAAAATGTATCATTTTTTTTACCAAACAAAAACAAAGTCCAAGTCATTTTGTCGCTTCCATTAAATTAAACAACACCTTAATTTCTTACTACCATGCATCATGATGAGGATGCCAAAAGGAGAAGGACTCGATCGAAATTTTACATATGAAAGCAATGGGTTTTTATACATATATGAATATGTATTTAATATATTGATAGTGTATAAATTTACATATTATTAATAAATCAAAACATATTGTTTTATTAATTTTTTTAAAAAATACAAATATATTTTATTTTAAAAATATTTTATGATCTGATTAATTGAGGATACATTATCTATGCATATATATATATATATATATATATGTGTGTGCGTGTGTGTCTATCAAGAAAACCTAGCTAGAAGCAAGGTCAGCTGCCTAGCTACAAAATGTGAGTAGCTGACATTATAACCATATGCCCCATTTGACATTACGGGGGTTTATCTTGGCATGTGGGTGTTATATAATCATGACATTGGTGGAAATCCAAGTCATATTCAAGTGGGATTGTCCACTCGTTGTCTTTTTGAACATCATTATCACTCAAAATCCCTCGTGCACTATCGTTACAGTACTTCAGATGCTCAAAGCATATATATTCATCATTCCGATTTAATTGTTACTTCCATTTGTATTTATATCTAACTTGCAACTTGAGAGACTATATATACACAACATAATGAAATCTCAAGCAAGGGATACTAATGTTTTTAATGGATATATTTGACATTAAATAACGAGAAAAAGCTGCTTCGCAGGCATCTTCTAAAGCCTTAAAGAACTGATTGGGGTTGTAGGCGACGATACAGACATCATCCAAAAACCTGATCTTGACGATACAACTGACAAGGATGGGTTTTTGGAAAAAAAAAAAAAAATCTTGCAGATCAACCGCTAAACCTTGTTTAGAGACGTGTTCAAGCACAGAGATCACAGTCTCTATTCGTTCTGGCCCAATCAATCTTTAATTGTCACGACCTGGTGGAATTTCAGGTGACTAGTGAAAGAAACGAACAAGTGCTTTCCACTCGTGACAAATCAACTCTGAAGAGAGTGTCTTCTAGAACATCTCAAACTCTTCTCCTTCAATTTCAAGTTGGTGGTTATTACTCGGCGCACGTTTTCAGGGTCACTGTCGCGC
>JBBYHK010000001.1:3963509-4152349 GCA_038382065.1 Adansonia grandidieri | reverse complement strand
TAAAAGTCATGGTCATAGCCTTAGCGCTTAAGATATCTGTCAAAATTATTTATTATATTAAATAATTATTTAAAAATCAAATATATCAACATTTATCAAATTAAAAAATGAGATTATTTTTTAAAAAAATGCATTAAAATGTGACCAAATTGAACGTTGGCACATAAAATAGGCGTGAAAGAAAGAGATTTAATTCTTTTCTCATGAATAGCAGCAAAAGATTCTCTTCTTATGCAAAAGATTTTTTTTTTAAAGAAATTCTTAAAATAATAAATAAAATGTAATTCTTTTTCAGACCAAAAACTTGAAAAATATATACAGTCAATTTACTATGCTTGTGGGAGAAAAAAAAAAAAAAAAACCTAAAGCCGAGATGTTTTGAGGGGAAATCAGGATTTTGAATAATCTTACAACTAGAAGGAGAAAAAAAAACTTTTTACCAATTTTCGCAAGAAAGCTTCGTTTTCGACAGCCATAGAAATTAACTTCAAAAGAAAACCAAAAATTGGCAAGAAAATAACTTTTGATTTAAAGAAAACAAAACAAAAATTTCGTAAATTAAAGGAAAAAAATAATAGTTTTGCTAAAATAAGGATAAAAAAAACACATAAGGAGAAACAGAAATCGAAAACAAACCTAAGGAGCATGGATCGATACCCACCTGAAAAAGACCGGACCCGATCTGATCGATCGGGTATCCGCTAGGAAACCCGCTTTCAATTGAAGAAAAACAATGGCTTTTCTTGTCTTCCTTTTTCGACAGAGTGAAAGTAGAAAAAGGAAGTGCGAGAGAGGACAACAGTTGAAAGCCAAAGGCTTTTAAAGTGTTCTGTTCTTTTTTTTTTTTTTTTTTTTACAGTGAACATGTATTTTAAAATAATGGACGGATGTGATTGGTTCTCAGTTTTAAAAATAAGAAGTTATGATCGTTGGATTAGACTCGAGTCAAGGTCCGTGTTGGAATGGCGGTGCGGCACGATTGAATCTTTTACATTTTTTTTTATTATTTACAAATATAATTTGGATAATATTTTTAAAACTTTTCCCTCTCAAATTTAAAATTAAAAATAAAGGAGCAAAACATTTTTCCCGTTTACTTCCCATGTTGTTCTGTCGCTTTTTTGCTTTATTAAAGAGATTAAAAAATTATTGTATATTTTTAGATATTTAAAAATTAAAAAATAAATAAAATATAATTTTATATCAATGTATCCGATAATTTTTTATTTTTATATTTTTATTGATAAATTTTAAATGAAACACTCGACTAACATCTAAGTTGTTGTATAAATGATAATAATTTAACCAATAATAAAGCTTTTGAATTGAAATCAAGTTATTTTAATTTAATAAAAAAATCTATCAAAATTACTAAAAATATTACAATATATATGAAATTGAAGATATCTATATCTTTTTTAAATTTTAATAAAATATTTTTATTTAAAATCACAAATATTATCTACTTGAACATAAAAAAATTACTTAAATTATTACTCTTTTTAAATTTATATTTTGAAATAAACTAAATAAAAAATTTGGGTTCATATCATAGACGTACCGATTTTAGTACTTTATTTCTTTTTGAGGTGATGCTTTGCCAAGTAGTATTTCATGTTTTTCTCATTTTATTTATTTATTTTTCACTCTAATTCAATAAAATAAATAATAAATTAGGCTTTCAAATTACTAATTTGTTTAGTTTGTTGTATGATTTCTCTATAATTACTAAACAACGTTACTATTATTTTACGCTATCAAACTATTACTTATTAGGTTCGGCGAAAACCTGAGATGCCTCGGACCGTAAATAATGTATATAAAAGGTTAAGGTTGGAGCTTTTGACGATGGATCAACGGCCCCATTGTTAAGTGAAAAATAGTTCAATGGGGCAATCTGGCCCAATGAGGAGGAATTTAGTTGCTACTTGCCAGGATGGCCCATAGAAAAACACTCAGCGCCTTGCTTGGCCTCCAGTACTGGGCCATACTGTTAATCGGAGAAATACAAAAATTTCAGGAACTTAATAAATAAGTTCGATATGTGGAGAGCCCTTTAATTTTTCCTAGAAATTAAACTATTAAATTGTTAATGTATAAAAATGAATTAAAATGCAAAAAAAATAAAAATATAAAAGCAGTTATTAAAATTATAACAATTGAAACCAACCCTAATCAAAACTATTTAAGCTAAATTTATTATTAGACCTATGAGTCGGATTGAAATTGAGTTGAATCAATTCAAATCTTATATTTTTATATTTTAATATATATATATTTTTTTTCATTATTAAAATTAAATAATTTTTTTATTATTTAAGTCCGACTCCAATCACAAAGTTATCTTAAATCTGATTCAATTTAGATCTAACTTATGAAATTGAATAAACAATTTGACCCATAAAAAGGTTACTGGCTACTAATATACTAATTTTTAATCAAATAATCTATATGCACGAGCGTGCAATGATAATATGCTAGTTCATTGGCAGGCACACATGATGGCCAATTATTATTATGCTGCTTTTAGCATGCCACAAACAACAATTATGATCTCAAACATTTTAGGGACAAAAGAAAACTTTAATCTAAGTAAAAAAAACAAAATCAAATGTAAAATATATCTATATATATATATATATATATAATAGAATATAATACAAAGGGGATGTCCATGCAAGACCCCATATTTTAAGGTTGCAAACTCTCTCTAACTATAGGGCACCCCTTAGAAAAGGAAAGTGCATCCATTTAATTATTCCTAACTCTATTATATTTTCAGTCACCAAATCTCTTTCTATTCCTAAATATAAAGTGAAAATTTATGAGGGAAAAAAAAGATCTATACTTTGCATATTGCAAACTACATATAGCAACAAATTTAGAACACCATAAAACCCTAACGTGGATAAAAAAAAAGTTTCAAGTTCCTTAAACTCAAATATAAATCTCATTTATATTTTTAGGGTAACTTTTCTCTTTTTCAAGATTTTTTTTGTTGATAATGGATGAGCGAAGAAGAAGAAGTTTGATACTCGGAAGATTGACGAGGGAACTCCGATAGCATTTGAACCACCTCTCTCATCGTGGGACGTTCGATGCTGTTTTCTTGTACGCATAGCATTGCAATGAACAATAAGTGCATTGCTTCATCTTTGGGCACCGTTGTTAGCCTTGGATCAACGATGCCAATAACTTCTGCTCTTTGACAATTTGTCACTAGTTTAGCCCAATGAACTATATCTACACCTTCACCAAATTCGCCTACCGGTCGTCGGCCGGTGATCAGCTCTAAGAGAACAACGCCAAAGCTATAAACATCGCTTTTTTCATCCACTTTCAACGTGTATGCATATTCTGCAAAAAAAAAAAAAAAAAATATTAGAAAAAAGAAAATAATAATATCACCAACGTTCAATTTCGAATATGTTATTTTTTTTGTCACAACATATATTTATATTTATTTAAAGAAAATAATTGTGAAGACAAAAAGACATGTCACTTGTCAAGGAAAAGCACAATTGCAAAAAAGCAGCCAAAAGAGAAAATGTGGTGGAAAGCAGCAAAGAAAAAAAAGCTTTAAACGTAAGACCAAAATCATCATAATAAAATAAATAAATTAAAAAAATTGCTCAATCCAAAAAAAAAATGAAAATGAAAAAAACTAGTGGTGGTAGTGTTGAATTTAAGTAGACGTGCATGTCGGTTACCTTTCACGAAACTCAACGCCATGTAAGGGTAGATATCACAGTCAGATTTTCTATTTTGTTTATTTTTTGTCGGATTGACCCTCTCAGGCTCTCATGCTGAGATCAAAGAGTTCGTGGGCCCCCACCGTTCCTGATTTTTATTTATTTTTATTACCGTAAGATTCTCTGTCTAGTGTGTCGTTATCATTATCTATTGCTTGTCCTAAATAGTAGCACAAATCAGGGTGGTTTAGGCGCCGTCACTCTAGCAGAGAAGGCTAAGATCCCGTACTAGCTGCTAGTTTACAGTTGGACTAATCAGCCCTTGCGGGCTGGAGAATGATTCACATAACAAGGTATCACATGTCGCAATCACTAACCAAAATTTCTTCCCTGGTCGATCTAATGAGGACAATCTTACGGCTGGGATTACGACTAACTTGGCCCACGAAATTGACGATTTGATAATACATCAAATTACCTAACTTAACTAACAAGGCACGTTACAAGAGACTTAATTAAGCAAGCAAATAAATAGGGGGGGGAATTTTTGCACATACCAGGAGCAATGTATCCATAGGATCCTGCAATAGCTGACATGCACTCCGATGCACCGCCGTCGACCAAGAATTTGGCCAATCCGAAATCGGCAACGTGTGCTTCGAAGCTTGAATTGAGCAAGATGTTGTTTGATTTAACGTCTCGATGAACGATTAATGGTGAACAATCATGGTGAAGGTAACAGAGGCCTCTGGCTGCTTCAATTGCAATTTTGTACCTCATGTTCCATTCCAGGAATGCACCTTTTTTCCCATGCAAATATTCTCCGAGGCTCCCATTTCTCATGTATTCATAGACTAAGAGATTGGTTTCCTTGTTGGAGCAAAATGCTAGCAATCTGACAATGTTTCTGTGCCTAATGTTTCCTAGTGTCTGGATTTCTGCTCGAAAACCATGATCATGACTGCTAGTGCCAAAGCCAAGAAGTCTTTTTACTGCAATTTCCATGCCATTGGGCATTTTCCCATGATACACAATCCCTGCACCTCCTCTTCCAATCACATTACCGTCTTTAACGCATTCAAGGATGTCGGAAACTGTGAATTCGAGCTTCTGGAATGCTGTCATCTTCCAAGAATCCGAACCATTTTTCTTGAATGACTTTGCCTTGATTATGGCGGCAGTGGCAAATATTAGAGAGCATATTAAAAGGCCCAGTGCAAAGATTAGCTTAAAGTCCCCGGGGGCCTTTTTGGCGGTGCTTGTAATTGCAGTGAAATTGCAAGGATTGCTCAGGAGAGAACCACAAAGTTGAGGATTGCCTGCAAAAGATGAAGCGTTAAACACAGCAAATTGACCGGATTCTGGCAGCTTCCCGGAGAAATCGTTGAAAGAGAAGTCGACAACTGTGAGGCTTTTCATTGACCCAATGCTTCTGGGAATGGCTTGATTTAAATGGTTCCTCGATACATTCAAGTAACTCAGGATATGCAAATTGGAAATCTCACGTGGAATGGAGCCAGAAAGATTATTTTGGCTTATATCGAGGAAAGTGAGATGGAAACAATTTCCAATTTCGGGTGGAATAATACCAGAAAGTGAATTTCCACTAAGATCAACCTTCAGGACTTGCCTGAGTTCTCCTATAGATGGTGGTATTGGACCTGAGAAATGGTTTCCACTAACTAGAAGGTTTTCCAGAGAAGAGAAATTGGAAAGTGAATATGGCAATGGACCGGAAAGGAGATTGTTTGACAAATTAAGCTGACCTAATTTAACAGGTTTCGAGGAGCTATTACCATTTTCAGACAATGTTCCCGACAGGTAATTGTTCTGCAACTCTGCTAAATTTAGCTCAGGCAAGTAGATGAAGCCGTTTGGAATGCTACCATTCAAGTAATTCTCCCCAAACCTTACTCTAGTAAGACTATAACATCTCCCCAGATCTTCAGGAATATTCCCGAAAAGGAAATTTTTCATCAGAACTAATATCCTCAGCTGATTTGAAGCACACAAATCTGGAGGGATCGTACCAGTAAGCTTGTTGGAGGACAAATCGAGCAATTGCAGCTTCCCATTTCGACCAAGATTCGTTGGTATAACACCAGTAAAGTTGTTCATCCAAAGTGCCAGAGTTTCCAAATTAGGCAAGTCAGCCACGTAGTCTGGAATAGAACCGTGTAACCTGTTCATGAAAAGATTGAAAAGCCTAAGCCGCTTAAGATTGACGAACTCGAATGGGATTTCTCCAGTGAGCGCATTGCGGGAAAGATCAAGATTCACCAAGCCTGTCAAGTTGCCCAACTGCTTTGGAATCGGACCTGATAGTTGATTGTTATGCAGATATAGAGTATCAAGCAACTGCAACTTTCCCAACTCTTGAGGAATTTGACCGTTCAATCCACAGCTTGAGAGATCCATGTGAACTAAATTTACCAAATTACCGAACTCTACAGGGATACCACCTTCGAATACATTATAATACCCCAAGTAAATCAGTCTCAAGTTTTTGAGGCTGCCTAATTCCCCGGGGATTTTTCCGTGAAGATCATTTCCCGAAAGTGAAAGATACTCCAATCCCACCAGTGTGCCATAACTCGGTGGAATTTTGCCATAGAAATAATTGCCACCAAGTTCCAAGTACCTGAGTTTCTTCAAACCAAGAATCCCAACTGGCAGGAAAGCAGAGAAGTTGTTGTCATAGGCATCAAATACTTCCAGGTTGGCGATACTTGCATAGTTCCAATCCAGGTTACCATGGAACTGGTTGTTTGAAATGTTGAGAAATCGAAGATAACTTAAATTCGCGATCTCAATGCTGCCAGAGAAGTTGTTGCCGGCGAGAGACAGGTTGGTCAGCCTATCAAGTCTTGAAATCTGAGGCGAAACAGAGCCGCACATATTCAAATCTGTCAAGTCCAATGAAACCACTCGCCCCCGAGAGCATCCTATTCCGACCCAAGAACAAACTGAACTCGGGTTCGAAGAATTCCATGAGCTCAAAAGGGGTTCAGGGAACTCGAATCCTTTTTTGAGTGTGACTAAGACATGAAAATCAGTAATTAATGAAGCATAACAATAACAAATGCTTAGAAGAGGGAAAAATGTCAAAATAATAAGAGGGACCATGTTTTCTTTGGGAAGTACGGTTCAAGAGGATTGATTTTGGAAGCGCTTGAAGCCAAGACAAAGGGATTTAAACGTTCCAACAAGAAAAGATTTTCTAGGAAAGGAGGGAAAAGTGCAGGGAATCTGAAAAACTTCAAGTGTGTATAGGCTTAAGCAATAAATCATCTTGATAGAAACAGTCTTCATAAACAAGAAATACGCTAAGCCTCGCCTTTTTTTGGTTTTTTTTTTTTTTTTTTCAACTTTTTCCCTTTCTTTTATCTCGAAGAGAAAGAGGATGCTGAAATTCTGCTGGTAATGGTTTTAGCTGGTCATTCTTTATCTCTTTAAAGAAAGCTAAGCCCAAGAGCAGAAAAGTGGGAAAAAAAAAAAAAAAAGGGAAAAGAAAGAGGAGAGGTTTTGTTAAAAAAAAAATTATGGTTTTTTTTTAATATGGAAATTGGAAGAATTTTTAAATGGAAAAAGCCGATTTGATAATAGAAATTTAAAGTTGAGATTATTTGGGGGAAAATGGGAAAAGGTTATGCTCTCTTCCTTTATTTTATATGACAAAATTGCCCTTTAGCTTTAATCAAATAATGTTCTTTATTGCTTTGGATGAGAAATGATGGATTGCACTTTAAATCACTTTAAAATGGCTAAATTGTCCTGTAGCTTTTCATCAATTGACAACCTTGTAATCCCATTTAGGCTGTATTATATTGTTATTATGTTTTTCTTGTCCCAAAAACTTTGAGAATGACTCAAAAGCAAGCCTTTATACCACAGCAATATAAGCATCTTGAGTTGAAAATATTCAATTTCTTACTATACTGTATTTTGATTCTTTGGACTTTGGTTAACAATCTGAGCTCGTGCTAGTTTTAAACTTAAACAAATGTAAACGATCCCCTGATTAAGACTAGTTAATTGCCATCAATTTCACAAGAAAATGGTACTAAAATATTCTTCAAAAATATATATGGTGTAGTATTCATCTTGATTCTTGCTTAAACAGTATAATTGTGTCCCAAAAACACCACCATGTTTAAAGATTCATGTCATGAAAAAGGCAAAGATAAAAAGAAGATTAAGAATCGCTGAATAGAGTCTGTTTCAATCGGAAACCAAGTTGAACAGAGAAATTCCATTAACAATAGTATGTCCAACAAATATAAAGAAACTTGGGGGCACAAAAAGCAAATTGTGATCGCCTTGCTGATGCATGCATGGAGGTCCCATTAAAAAGGGTTTCATGATAAACATCATAATTATGTTAATATAAAAATTCTTCACTGTCATGACGACTGCCATGACACCCTGACAACATCATAAATCTCCTCAACCATAGGTTGGATATCAGAAATGGATTTAAAGTTAAAAACCCATAGCTTTCTTTTTCGAGTATTTCCATGCAAAGTTTAGATATATATATATATATGTATACATACAAGTGGCAATTTTGTATATAGCCGAGAGAGTGATAGATTTTTAATCTTTGAGTTGGAAACATGTGCCTGCAGAATAGCAGAAGAGTTTGAATGAGTGAAAAAAAGACGATGATTATTAATATATCATTACAATGTTTGTTGAATGATCAGTGTATAATTATGTTGCATAGATAGGTTGCATAGAAGGAAGGAACCAGTGGAAGCTTTTTTCTTTTCTTTTTTTTTTTTTTTTGTGTCGATCAACTTTATTCCCCGTCTTTTTTTCTCCTTACTTGCCCTACAGAGCTGGGACCGAGTCTCTATGTTTAATGTGCAATATTTGAGCTTTAATGGAAGATGGAATAGTCTTAAAGAGGGGACTGAAAAGTAAAAGCAAGGGATATGCTCTGCTTTTGATCATCCACCACTTCAAAATAAAAAGAAAAGAAAAATCCTTGACCCCCTTCTTCACATGGAAAAGAGTGCTCTTGTATGAACTTGAACTCAATCACAGCTCTCTGCCTCTCTCTGTCAAAAGAAAAATCCACGAGACCCCATACATGGGAAAGAGTGCTCTTGCAATAACATAAGCTTCACTGTTCTTTTTCCCAATCTCTCTCTCTCTCTCATGTGGGCAGTGTCATAAAAGAGTGGGTTGGCTCCACCTTGTGTTTGATTGCTGCTACTGTGAATAGGGCAAGCGATTTGAGCAAGATTGGTGTGCTTTTGAGGTGTCCCTATCTGTCTTATTGAAAGGCATGTCTGGCCCATTTGAAGGGTCACTGTCCCTATAGCTGGGCTCTCTTACGGGCTGGAAACTCTCCCGTGGTCACTCAATGTACACGCATTTGTAATAACATTAACATACTTGGGTACTGGAGAGTCTTTTACCACAGCAAAAATCCAAGAGGGAACATCTCAATTTCCCTTTTATCTAAATCTTTCATGTCGAAATATATCAGACCACACCAACTTGGCTTTAGAAATGTTTAATCATCTTTATTCAAATGACAGGATATATAATTATTAAGCTCGAAATGACTGGAAGTAATTGGTAATCCTAAAATCTTCAGAGAAAAAGGCTGATTCTTTTGATTAGTCCTAAATCCTGCAGTTGTTGGTTTTTGACAAACTCCTTGCCCCCATAGTAATTGAAAAAAAAAAAAATGGGGCCATTGTGATCACATTGCTGCTATTCCGGTGAAAATCATGGACAGTTTTCATAAACCTGTTCTTCATGAAAGAATCTGCTTCAATTCTCATTTGTCTTGGCAAGAAACTTTGTAGATTTTCCTTTTTTTTAAAAAAAAAAAAAAAAGAGGAGTTCGGATTCTGAAAAAAATGGTGGAAAATAAACAAGAAAAAAAAGATCAGGCAGACAGGAAAATAGGAAAAGAAAGATCAATTAAGAACCAGGAACAGTAGTTCACTTCGCATTAAAATAGAACTGCACCAGAGCATCCAGATCTAAGAGAGAACCAGGTTCCATATCTTTATCTAGAAGTTCTTGTTAAAGCTGCTTTGAACGTTACTGGTTTTATTCATTTATTCTTGAGGTGTAGCATAATTGACATATAAGAGAATAAACAGTGCTTTTTTCTTCTTCAAAGGTTAAACTATCTTTTGTGTCTGGGAATAGAAAATAAAGATTCCAAATAGTCGGGTGAATTTATAAATGATGTGAATTTATACCATCAATCACTTGATTTTGTTAAAAATTCTCCGCATGCATTAGATAAGGATAAAGTAATCAATACTCAGAATTTCAACAATCATAGTTCTTTCCATACAAAGGTTGAAATGGCTGAAATGATGAAAATTACTTTTGAATCTTCCCTTAGGTTGTCAAATCAGCATTAACTGCCTCTAAGATTTCTTGGATCTTCCTCAATGGTTGGAGAATGGGGGGAAAAATACCGAGTTATTGTCAGCTAATTGTCTGACAAACTTTTCAAGCCTTAATTTATTCGGTCAATTCTTTTACAAAATTGTAACCATAGCCAAGCCATCTTCAGTGAATAACTTGTTTTGCCATTGCAATGATAAAGAATACGACTCTGGAAGAGTTGATAGTGGTACTGTCGTATTAGAAGACAAACAGGAAATGTCTCCAGGGCAATAGCCTGCTTGGCTCTGCATGTTATTTTTTTTCTCTATCAATTACCAAAGTTTCACTTTCAGATGCAAAATTATGTGTAGTACGTCACAAAAATGTTCGAAGTACTTCATGATTGAAGGCGAGGTCGCGTGCGAGGGAAAGAACCAGTCCAGGAATTGCAGGTGCATGTCAATATCAGCTGGACCCATCACCGTGCATCGGCATGCACACATGGAACTAATATGTATCTTTGAAAAAGCTTCGAAACATGGCAATCTCAGTTGCAAATCTCTCCTGTTTTTCTACCGGTTTTTGATTCATTTCCATGCTGAGTTTGGATAAATTAATCATGGAGTTATTGCAATGGTGACAAGGAATAATTGGCGTTTGGTAGACCACGGAAATCGAAAGATGTGATATAATAAGCGAAGTGGAAGATCTATATTTTAGGCTCTCAAATTCACACAATAATTTGAGAAGTTTAGATAACTGCAATGAAAAGATTATTATTATATAATATTCATTCTACTAAAATAATTTTTTAATTTAAAATACGTAATATATAATGAATAATAATCGCATTAATCAGCAAATTGATGCTCCCATAATAATCAAAGTCATGATAATAAAAAAAAAGTAAACATGTCAAAGGCTAATAGGTTAAGTCCAGAACAGGTTGTGGTCTAATTTAAACCGGACATACATTATTATTTAATAAATAAAATATTTTATTTAAATTTAAATTATGCAAAAATATTTTTAAAATTTTTAAAATAAAAAGATGGGAGTTTTAGATCCATCATATCTAATCAAATATTGAATAAATAAAATTTTTAATTAACTAAACTTAATTTAACCCAATCGCATCAATAAAAAATGAACAAATCTATGAAAAAAAACCAATTATTATTTAAAAAAATAATCTGGACAAAGAAATGAAATGAAAATCGCACTCAAGTACAAATCTTGATTTTCAAAGTTCATTAGCTAGGGAATGATTAAAGTAAGGTAAAATCTCTTAAGAGTGATAAATTTGTAAAAGTACTATGATAATACCTAGAAGTCAAAATTTCAATGATATATGCAACCTTTCATAATTAGGTCACCACCACTAACCACAAATCACTACCAGCATTCTTGGTCTAGTAACACATATAGTCCATTTCTAAAAGCTTGCTAGTCATTTTTAATTATTTTATCCCTTTGTTATGACAAATTCTGAATTGATCATTTTTCTTATGTGGTTAGAATTATTATTTCATGAAGATTTCCATTTAAAAAAGAATTAAATAAAAATTAAATTAAATAGTGTTGATGTAAAATTGTTGAATTGGGTTTTTTTTTTTTTTTTTTAGAAAACCGAAGTTGAAAGAGGTTAAAGAACCGAATTTTCATGATAATCAATTCATTCACATTGGAATAAATGATCTAATGCTAATAATAGATTGATGGAAAATTAAGGTTAAAAGATGCAAAGGGGTCCCAATTCAAAAACAAGAAAAAGAAAGCGAAACAATGAACATGGGAGGCACTCTGGGGTACAACTAAGGGCGACTGTTATTAATTTAATTAAGAAATCAACATAGGGATGTAAAGAGCATTATTGTCCCCTTGACTGGGGGGGCGCCTTCAATTGATGAAAACCAAAGCGTGACCAGACTGACAGACTAGGGTCTCTTAGGAGTTAGGGGCTATCACGCCTTGATGTCCCAAAGGGCTTTACTTAAAAGATGCCTGCTGCTGGCTTGGCTTGTGTTTACTTGGAGGGCTAAAGGAAGTATCTTTGGAAGGTGGTCTTTGTCCTGCTATATTATGGAACCGTTGGCAAAGAAAAGAAAAAGGAAAAGAATGCATCTAATAAAGCTTGTAAATAAAGCAAAGAAGTTGCTCTCAACTTTCATGGAAGTCGTGCTTAGAATAGAGCATAGTCTCTTGATATTTTCTATTCAAATTTTCAACTATATTTTATACTCTCTAAATTAAATTCATGGTCGAACCGGTATTTCCAAAACCAAAAGTCCAATTTTCTTTCTCTCTATATATATCAACTTTTTTTTTTTTTAAAAAAAAGAAGTCTCGATAAAAGAAAGGTAAATCTTTACTTATAAGTCATTCAATCCTTGATTATTAATCATGTCGGACTCGGATCTTTCTTGTTGGACAAATTCTTTGTTGGTTTTTTTTTTTTTGGGGGGGGGGAGTGTCACCATCCTCCATAAGATCAAGGAGGATAATGTAAAGTGTGCACAAACGACGTAGCTAGCAAAGCAATGTTGGAGTCGTAGACTGCTCATAGAAGCTGAAACAAGAAACTTTCACACCTGCCTAGTGAGGCTGCAATGACTGGTAGTTTTCAATGGATCACTTACTAGAGAGGAAAAACCCTTAAAAGAATGCACTATCACTGCAGGTACAGCGGTACTGATTGAATGATTGACCTTTTATTGGTTTTTCTTCCTTAAATGTTACGGCACTTCTATGGCCATGGCCATGACTATTGCCCGGTACAGCTTTGGAACTTCTTTAAGTGTCCAGAGCACTTGTGCTGTCGGGACTCGGGACAAAAGTAACTTCTCTCTTACTCTCCAGTAAAACACGTAAAACTTTTGCTTTGGATGAACCAATGCACAATTTGCTAGAACTATGTTTTTATTTTTTTTAAAGAAAATTAATCAAGGATCGTGAAACTTAACCGACTTCATGAGTTTAAAAATAACAAACGAGAGATACATGATTAAAACACCGAACAAGAGCAAGCAAGAACCCTTCATAATTTAAATAACCGACCCCTCTAGTTCCTTTAAATTAGACATTGGCATTTGGCTAAATTCGTTTTGTATTAATTTTTTTGGGGATTTTGGGTCTGGGGGTATTAATCTTTATCTTTAGTGGATTATCAAAATCTAATGCCTCAAAAGGACAAATCACAATGGTTGCATAATAATAATAAGGCAGTAATTTCATAGTGGGAGAGTCTTTACAAGTTTGTCATGAACTGTCTCTAAAAAACACATAAAGCTGCAAAACAAACCTCATAATCCACAAATTCTCTTGCCTTTTGCTTGATCTACAGCTTATTGTATCTTTTATTATTACACAAAAATCTGTTAAGAATCCACCGGGATATTCTTTGCTCAAAGATCCACTGCTGCATGCAAAAGTTAAACATACCTCAAAATACATGCAAACAACACATGATACCCTCGTAATTAATTTCTCAATTTTGTCTTTAACTCTTTCTCGATTTGCTTTTCTTCTATTGAAAATGTATCAGGGAATTTATTGGAAGCTTAACTAACAAAACATATCTTACTTTATAGAAAATATATTTATATGTTTTAAAAAATAAAAATGGTTTTTTTAAAAAACAAAATGCCACATAGCAAAATCTACTAAGCTAAGTGACAAGCAAATAAAATAGCCTATTAAAAGTTTTATTGTAATTTTACATATACTTATCACAAAAAGTAAATGCACAGTACATATGTCACATTTAAGAATGTTGGTAACATTTTTTTTCATAAAATAAGTACACCTTAAATTTGATTTTATGTATATCACGTAAAGATTTGGGAGGCATATAATTAAATTATATATACAGATATGTGCATAAAATAAAACCTAAACAAATTGAGATTGGGATTAGAGATTCGCTATTTAATTTCTACTTTAGCCCAATCCTAGAAATATACATTTATATTACAAATGGCCCAAAATTAGGAGGTCCGAGCCTAATGTATGAAGGTTTATCTAAAGTGCAAACGTTGTTCAATGGGCAAGGAGCCTATTACAAGTGGGTTTATTTGTATTTTGGTTAGAAATGGAAAGCCCCATTTTCCGATTCTTGAAAAACTTTGGGCCTTCGGGTACCAAAGCGATTGTCCACTGAGCCCATTTCACACTACTGGATGGATAGCCTGCGCCGCCTCATAAGTAGGACTATGAGTGTTTTCAATTTAAGTACCACGTTGGAAAGCTAATGCTAGCCGTTGAGTCTTTTGTCCTTAGATATTAGATACCAGAACAGAATTCTTTTAGATTTCGAGTTATTGTCGTACAGTTTTTCATTGCGAATTTCATCTAGGTTTTCGAATGATATTCCTTAGTTTTCACGTAAATTTTCGGGTTTTTTTTTTTTTATGCTCATTGGTGATTGATGAGATATCGATTTAGCTTCAATTTCTGGCGATGATTGAGATGGATTTCCCCACGAAAAGACGTGGCTCAGAAAATCAAGGCCGGAATCTCTGAGAGGGCGCTTTTCGCCAAAACCCTAAGAAAGGAGTTTTTGGACAGAAGTACCGTAGGAGCCCGAGAATTGGCGTAGTTAAATTTATGCCATAGGCCTTTGATCATAGGGTCAATTTCCTATCCGTTCGCTAGGTCTGTTGTTCTACATATGTTCCAACATCATGGGTTTAAAAGTTTTTATTTCACAATTAACTAAATGATTTAAGTTTCTTATTTTAAAAAAAAAAATATTTTTATGATGCTTAAAATGATTCTTTCCTGATTCAGAACTTCAGATGCCCTCCTTGTGATTTAGATTCATCTAATATTAAAAAAATCCTCCTTTTAGCTTGATCGAATGGTCTATTTCTCAGAGATTCTCTTTTTTTTTTCCTTATATTATTTGTGCTGTTAGCTTTAATTATTTGTTAATTTTTTCTCTTTTTAGATCTTTTTGACGCCTTGAGTAATTCTCTCCTCATTGAGATCTTCAGATGCCTAAGTTCGGATTTTGATTGATATTTACGTTTGATATGATTTTACGATCTTGTCTTTTGTTTGATTGGTCTGTGTATAACTATATTTCAAATTTTTTTCTATTTTGCTTTATCATGCTTATGCCGTTAGTTCATGGTTCATTTTTGTGGCTTGAATTGATTGCATCATCCTTGGGCTTAAGTTTAAAAATGGATTTGAGTTATGTGGAACTATGCAGAGTATTTAGCATAGAAAAAACATGTCTCATTGCAAGTTTGAGCATCCAAGGCATGGTTCTTTGGGGTTTGTCCCAAGAGAAAGAGCCTCCTGCCATAGAGGAAGAGGTTTTTTCTTGTGCCGCTTAATTTTTTTTTTTTTTTACTTTGTAATATTTTTAAATTTCCTTATTATTCAAATTCCTTATTGCCATTTGCATTTGAAGTAATCAAGAAATGTACTTGCATCTTAAGTAATCAAACTCATGCAGAATTAGCTGGGTCAATGGAACCCTGTTTATTATAATAGTTTGTGTTCCTAATTTGGTACTAATCCCTGGGGTTTTAATTGCTGACACCCACCTGTTCTTATTATCTTCAGCATCAGCATGACGATTCAACCGGCTGATTTGTTTAGTTTGTCAAGTTTTAACATGTTCAGAATCTATCTGGATTCCTAATATGTTTGTGTTTAATTTGATTGTTCTGAATTCCTAATATGTTTATATTTAATTTGATTAACTGCATTAATGGGATATAAAGCTGGAATGACCCATGTTTGAGGGAAGTTGAAAAGCCTGGATCAAGTACTTTTTTTCCATCCTATTCCTGATCTTTTTTCTTGTGGAGCACTAAATAGTTTGTTGCTGATATACCTGGTTTAATAAATAATACACCATGTGCTTCGGTGTTTCCCTGCATGATCTATTTGCCTCCATGTTTTAGGTGGATAGCTTAATCTATTAATGTTCTTTTCTTGCAGAGCTTCACAAGGAGGTCTGTGAAGCAGTTGCCATCGTTCAGATACCAACCATGGTTGTTGCTGGAGTTGTTGGATATGTCAAAACACCCCACGGTCTTCGTACTTTGAACACTATGTGGGCTCACCATCTGAGTGAAGAGGTGAAGCGGAGGTTCTATAAGCAGTGGGCAAGTCTATGAAGGAAGCTTCCACCAAGTATTTAAAGAAGTTTGAAATTGAAGATGGTAAAAAGGACATTCAGTTGCAGCTGGAAAAATTGACAAAAAAATATTGTACTGTAATTCATGGTTTGGCCCAAACCCACGTATTTTTCTTTGAAATTCTATATTTTGCAACTATATTTTATATTTCTACCAAGTCTTGATAATTGAATGCTTTAACCAATATGTTTTCCTGACTTCTTTAATGTCTTGTTTGCTTTTGTAGATAATAAAAATGAAGGGTTTAAAAAAGAAGGTTCATTTAGTGGAGATTCAAGCCAATGTGGGACTGTTGCTCAAAAAGTAGACTGTGCATGCGGTTTCTTTGGGAAACATATTCCAGTTGACGAAGTGCAGAAAGAGATGATTGATATTACTGGGGTGTCCGAGGGTAAAGTGTGTGAAGGTCTGATGACCAGATGGGTTGTCACACGTCTCCCACGTAAAACTCATCGTGGTTGCTTGTATTGGTGCATTGTATCCAGCTAGGGTTTCTTTTACCGTTGCCAGGGCTGGGCGAAATGGCTACCTTCAGAGAGCTGAAATGAATAAGAAAGTTGACAAGCTTGGAAAGGCTGGTCATGAGTCATTCTGCCACGACTGAGTATGACAGTTTAGACAAGCCTCACTTGCTCAGGTCACTCGTTATATTTTATGGTAATTATCATTACAAGTGAGACATGTTTAATAGTTCTTTGCCTTTAACCTATTTCAGGACTGAGAAAGACATTACCCCAATGGGTGGATTCCCCTTATTATGTGTGGTGAAAGGGGATTATTTGTTGCTATGTTGGGCCAAAGAAGCGTGTTGTGACTTGTAGGCAATCCCTGATGCATCAAACTTTAAGTTCATTGATACATAAACCCAGTTTGGACATAGTCGCTTCCAGAAAACACGGGACAAGGCCAAGTCCAGACAACGAAGGAAAAAGGCCAAGTTCTGCGGGAAGCTCAAGGCTTAGTTAGGGAGGGATTATCTTTTCTATAAGGCTATTCTTTGGGCACAACATTTTACTTATTTTCTGATTGTCTACGAGTCTTAATTTTGTTTGACCTGGTACTTAATTTGTAGTTTTTTTACTATGATATTGACAATAATTTCTTATCATCATCAACCTAATGCTGTGTCTTTGCGCAATTTTCATGCCCTCAATTATGTATATAGAATAGTAGTGATTCCTTTCCAAGTTTGGTAATTGCTTTCTTTTTTCACTCATCTTTTCATCGCTAGTTTTTCATTTGATGCCTGAGGACTTGAGTTGGTGATGGGGCGATTGGTTGCGTCCCTGGCCATGCAACACGGATTTGTAATTGGATGTTGAAATGCGGTTCTGGGTTCACAAAATTTCTACACTTCGAAGCCTTATTTAATATCCTTGATCTGTCGAGTGACAGACGAACCATTGAGGCGGTATTTTTCATCCGTTGATAGGGCTTTGGGGCCAATGTCGTTTCATTGCGGGAAATGATAGGTCCCGAGCATTATTTGGTTTAGGAGCCGCAAAACATCCTTTACGTTTTCGCTGAACCCATTAATGAAGTCATCAAATACATTTGATTTTATGGATTAAATACCATTGAAAAGACTCTACTGAGATAAAGATGGGCTGTCAAGAATGTAAAAGTGGTAAGATGGACAATTGGTACGATCTAATACTACGATTTTGCATGAAGGGTAGTCGGAGTCGGCGCCTCTCTCGGTATATGGATCACTGAGAAGGGCTTGAACAGAAGTGAGATTCATACCCAAAACCACACCTGTTAATTTCTAAACTGTCTGATTCTCTTTTCTCTTTTCCCTGTGCAATTTTTTTACGTAGTCATCCAAAAAAAATGATATCTTTGTTATGTTATGTTATGATTGATGGTATTGATAATAAAAGCTTTTGGCATAAGTTTTCAGTAGGAAGGCAGCAGCATGATATTGCACATGTACATACACAAGGATAATAATCCAATATCCTTTTGAATCTGTCTCTGATTCGGCCATGGCATCATTTCTACACGCTCAATAAAAGAGAGAGGGAGGCACATGGAAACAAGTGGGAGTTCACTGGTGATTGAGCCCAAAAGAGAGAGAGAGAGAGAACCAAAGCTATGAGTGTAATGAAGATTAAAGAGGTAAAATCATAGACCATTAAACAACACTCTCCGTTACATATGGCAGCTAACACATGGAATATAATCTTTGCTTTAATTTTGTTATTATTATTATTATTTGCTTGCAAGACTCAAAGAAAAAAAAATCTATTGGTAAAATTGTTGGAAAAAGAAAAGGTTGCTTGAGTCAGGGATTTGGTTGTGAAAAAGAAGGGAAAAAGATAAAGGACAGAAAAATATATGCTTGGTAACCTGGTGTCATATATATATATATATATATATATATATATTTCAAAATCTGCTTTAGTGTGGTTTCTTATCATGGAGTCCCCTTCACTTTTAGAAATATGTCTTATATGGAAATGGGAAGCAATCATCTTTTCTTGAAATGACCTTTATGCATGAATTGGCTTTGTTTAATTAGTCAATTTTGAATAATTAAAACACAGTTTCACATTCATATAGTAGTTAAATCAATTTTTATCTACAAATCCAGGTAGGACAACATGGTTATTCTTTGCTATGATAAAGCTCTTTCTTTTTTCCCCCTTTTTCTCTAGTATTTTTGAAAGGATATTTCGTATAGTTCCCACTACCCTTTCCTCCTTAGATGAGTGGTAGTTGAATGAATGAATCAGTTTTACATATATCTGTTTCTAGTTGAAAAGGTTATCGTCTAGGAAATGAAATAGTAGAAGATAACTTGGTCTAAATTCAAAAGATAAGGAATTTGATTCATTTTCGGATAGGTCTAGATGGGCTTTCACATCATTCTCAGACATTTTGATTATCTTGTTGACAAAGAGTCTTACTCAATGCATCTTGGGCAAAAGAACCTCTTTCTTTCTTTCTCCGGGGGCCTTTTTCATAATTTATGCTGTAATTATAGCTTCATTTTTTTCCCTCTTTTTCTAGAATTTTTATAGTTATATGAATTCTTGGCTTTATGGAAATCCTTGTTTGAGAGCGCGGGAAAGAGAAAAAGAGGAATGTTGGTCCCTTTATTAAGAAGAAATACTAATAACAGTACTGGCAGTTTTGAGATAGAATGCCTCCATTTTTATTGTTAAGAACATGAAAGTTTTGCAAATAATATAGCTATTGGGGCTTTGGTGTCTCTGACAAAGTTTATGTTTTTATGGTTCACCAGGTTCACTTTAAAGACTATATATATATATATATATATAATAATTGTGGTCTACATCAAACCCCTTTTCTAGCTCTTTCCTTTTTGCCACAGACCATTTTCTTTCTTCCCTTGAATCATGACATTTCTGGTACTGCATAGCTGTAAGATATCCCAACGTCAGTTCTCTCTCTTTGTCTCTCTCTCTCTCTCTCTTACCTCTTTTCCCTTAAATATTCAATTCTATTTTTATTGCTTTTTCTTTCTTTCTTTCTTTCTTTCTTGTGCTCGCTATCCTGTCATTCTATATTTCTATTGAGTTTGCTTTGATCACATGCCTAATCAATATCCAAGTTATTTACAAAATTTTATACTATTAACATTTTGTTGTTTAAACTTTCAGCAGTCTTTAGTTATTTTATTTCAGTCTTAAATACTAATCTCTAGCAGCTTTATCTTTATCTTTATCCCTTTTTTTTTGTTGCTTTCTTTGGTTTATTTGGAGATTATGTGAGATTTTGCCATCTTTCCCATGATTAGACCTAAATAGTTATGTTTGGAAAATGAATTAAGTCGGGCATTAATGATATCTAGAAGACCTTTAAAGCCAGAAGGTTTTGCCATAAGTAACTTTTCCTGACTCTAATATTTTCCAGCATACCTCGTGTAATCCCCTCTAATATTATGTACTAATTCTTAATGATAGTTATAATCATCTTTCATGTGAAAATTAGTTGAAATAGTTTAGTGGAATTAATTATTATTATCTTTGAATTTTTACCTCAGAAATGCAGTTAATAATTATAATTATAATCATATTGGAGCTGGTTGAGAAATGATAACTTCATATCATCCTTGTTAAGACCCATATTTCATGTGGGTTAAGGGTAGATAAAGTTATGAATTCAGAATTCTCAGCTTAAGAAATAATTTTCAGAACTTAAAAAGTGACTTTAAAAAGAAACCAATAGGCAATAGGCCACTCTTTTGAATTTCGGCTCTTCCAGACAGGAAGGCCCATGCGTTTGATTTCTTTAGGTTTGGTTCTTCAGACAAGGTATAGTATTCATTAAGCTAGGCATCAGGATCATGTAACACCAAGACATCAAAACAAAAGTGTACTGCTGGGATTATCATATAACTTTGTCTTTACATTTTCAATTGGGTATAAAGCTAGGCTGGTCTGAGCCTCCTTTCTTTAAATTATTCATTGAGAAGTGTGGGTGTCTTGTTTTTCCAAGGCAGTTGCGCTTATAGGATCGAAAGGCCTAAGATCACGTTTGCTCCTAGTTCCCAGGACCAAAATTCAAGGCTTCATTAACTTCTTTTAAGAGCAGGTTAGTTTATAATCCCTTCATAGCGCAAGAATTCACCTGCAAACGCCGCACAAGCCCCGGAAATAGGATCACCTAAGAGTCACTGAAAATCTGCTGCCTTTCTTTTTTAACTTCCTCACTTGGTTAGTACTGATAGTTTGTTTTCATTTGTAATGCTTCAGAAGTATTTTCCACTTTGGGTCAATCTCCTTTGTTCAATTTTTCATCATATGATTTCTTCCTAGTCCAGTGGCATCCCAAGACTGATAATCAGAAAGAAGTCAGTTTAGAGCTCTGGTCTATGATATCACTGTATTAAGTTATCTACTCTTGCATTATATTGAATTAACATTCAACTGTCTGAATGTGTCCATATTTCTCTCAAGTTGAGAAATCACTGTAGTTAACTGGGACTTGATTCTGGTTCACCTTTTTTGTTTGGCCATTGTTCTATGGCAGCCTGAAAGTGCATTCACCTTTTTTTCAAGCAGAATGTCTGGAAACACCTAAAAATGAGTTTCCATTCTTTTCTTTTCTGGGCTATCCTGGATTTCTTTTCCTTCCCAGAGAGTTGGAAACAATTTTTATCTTTCCCTATGCTAAGATTTTTGCTCCTTTTTGGCCTAGTCCATGTGCTACGATTACTTTGGAGAATTTAAAAAAAATAACCATATTCCTATTATATTTTCTTTCATGATTAGTTAATCTTATTCATGTTAGTGATGGTAAATTTGTGCCTGTAAGCGAAAAGGTCAATAATGTTGGTGAGCCATTGAGCTGATCATATGCTTTCGGAAGGCCCATTATAACCCTTTTTTATCCCTGATGAAGGGCTTTTATAGGTATTGTTTTGCAAAAATACTTGAGCATTTCATGGCACTATCATTGGCAACACCCTTCCTCTTGTGAATTTCACCAAATTGCATATTACCAATTTTATCATTTTCCGGATGTGACTCTGTATTATTTTGTTCCTTGTACTGAATGCATTTTCTCATGTAATCACTAGACAGATAATTTTGTCATAGGAGACAGTTAGACATTTTCCCTTTAAATGACGTTCCTGCATTGAAATAATGTCATTTTTTTCTGTTTATTAGAATGTTTAATGATTACCTTGTTTTTTTCAGGGACTATGACAACTCATTGATGAGGAAAAGCTTTTTCTGGGAGGAATAACTAGCAACTGCGCCTAAATCTGGTTTAAGCATGCTTTGATCATTCACAAATACTCTTTGTTGAAAGATCCCGGGCTTTCTGTAACAACTATGAATGAGTTTGGTACTGAAAGATCAAGGCCATGGAACATCTATACAAGTTCAGATCCGAGTCCGTCTCAAGCAGTAGTTGATAAGGAAACTCCGTGGAAAAATTTGGGAACATCCATGAATGCCATTTCTTTTGGCTTTGTTGCTACAGCCATCTTGATATCAATGTTTCTTATCATGGCCATCTTCGAACACCTTTTTCGGCCAAGTCCTGCTTTTTCTTCTCCTGATCAAGTTACTGATGGTGCTCTAGGATCTGGAGCAGTTGAGAAACTTGGGAATCCAGAAAGAGTAAGTTCCTATCTCATCACGCTGTTAAGTTAACGCATCCTGCATTTTGTGGTGTTCTTTCTATATGTACTCTTTTGGGCAGCAACTTTTAAGAAAAGGAAATTTCGAACAGAACAGATAGTAGATCATGAATTTGGACTCTTCAACCACTTGGCTAAAAACCCTCTTTCCCTCGTCATTGATTTGGCATTTTCTAGTAGTTAACTAGTTTTAATCGGTATGCATATAAGCGTTGGCGACGAAGATCATCCAAATCATCGAAAGACAGCCAGAGGTTAAACATTAAAGTAAAACATAATTCTACTTCTGAAATATGCTTATTTTTATTCACTCCTGGACCTGATCTTTATGTATATTCTGATGGCAGGTGTCGACATCATATGCATCTGATATCTCAGTAGTGATGCCAGGAGAGCAATATCCTACCTATATTGCTCAACCTGCTCCTCTTCCTTGCCCAAGGGAAGGCATATATTGGCCACACCATGAACATAATTTTGTATTTCCTTAAGTGTACAAAAGACACCAAGCATCATCCAGGATGTATGTATATTTATGAACAATCAACACGTCGTCACTTTCTATACTCCATCATTATCCAATGAAATATTGTATCTTGAAGCTGGTTTGAGAGAGAAGCTACCATTGTGCAGGATTTAGTACCTTAGCAGTTAAGTTGGTCCAAATTTGACAAATTGAAATTTTTTTTTTTATTTTAAAAAAAATGAAAACCAGAAAAATTGTCTCCTCTAGTGTCTTAATATCAGTCAGGTTATCCTTATTTATGGAACAAATCTATTCTTGATATGTCGATGACATGTTTGAAGGAGGAGAATTCCTCTTATAAATTCAAAGTTCTTTGAAAAAAAAAAATTGCATTTGGGAGTACGACTACAAACTGGGTCAAAAAATATGAATCCAAAACGTGGGGCATCTAATCCAATATATTGTTATCTGAACAGGCAGGTAACTTGAATTTTGGAGAACTGGGTCAAAAATAAGAATCCAAACCAGATCTCCCCAGAAAGCCCATCTCAATCTTCGCAAAATACCGTGGACTAGTACTCATGAGGTTAGTGAAAAGCAGTAAACTTACAAGGGATCTATGTTTTACTTTCTAACATCTTATATTGTTGTTAATACTTTTTAAGACAGTGAAAATAATATTTACGAATGGTGCTTAAAATTATATCGAATAATAATAAATAAAAAAATTATTAAAAAAAATTGGGTATACGGTTAAAGAGTAAAAAGGATATTTGCCCTTTTTATTAGGCAAGTGAAAATAAGAAATTAATGCAAATAAGCTTCAAAGAAGTTTATAATGGAAAGAAAGAGACCAACAATTTTTTTAAATTCAGAGCTTAATTTTGTAGAGAGAGAGAGAGAGAGAGAGAGAGGGAGAGTCGAAGTTAGAAAGAGATCCCCATCACTCAAATATCTTTCACAAAAACATAGTTAACTCATTTTACCAGAAAACCAAATAAAATGTGCTAATGCTCGTCGGGGATTTTCATCGGAGGTTATATAGCAGCCAGTAAGGAATACTTGACTCGTAGAGCAATCTTGCCTTTCTCAACAACTAGTCTTGCCCCAGAAACAACCCAGTACCCAGGAGGATCTTGCGGTTCTCTTTTCATCTCAGCTGTATCAACAAATTTCAATAGTTTTGGGGTATAATTGGGCATTGGAGGGCCACCAGGGAAAAGTGCAGAGCATACTAGTGGAGGTGGCGTTGAAGACTTAGTTGCAGCACTTGATAGCACTCCCGACTGCGGTGCAAATCCTAATGATTCATCCCACTCTGGATGCCTTACAACTATAGCTCCCAAAACAGTGGAGAAATGAAGTCGTAAGAAGAGAACTTTTTTGAACCCAGATTTATCCACCAGCAGCTGAGCTCCTGTTACTATGGAATGATCGTTGTTAGACTCCACAGGAGCCGTGCAAACTCTAGAGAAGCTCTTCCAACTAACTCTTTCGAAGTATCGTTCATCATGAGGGGAGGTATTATCAGGGTCATCCACAAGTTGATAGCAGGTCGGTAGAGAAGAAAGGTGCTGCATGTAGATGGCCAAGCGATTGCTTCTTTTACCCTCGAGATAGAGCCGGAGACCTATAACTGGTCTCTTACCCACATCAACCTGTCATGGAATGTTTAGTTATTATTATTATTATTATTATTATTTACAAAAAAGACCAGACTTTCAATCTGTCATGGCATGAAACATATGAGCAAAATTAAGACCAAATGATCATGTATAATAAAATTTCCATGCTAATGTTAAAGAACTTAATGAAATAACTTTCAACCAAAGGCCTTTCTTGTAGCAAAGGAAACGCTGAAAATGTTCATCAAATGGTTATGAATAGAGAAATTTCCAATCAACAAGAATAACTCCCTTATATTGGATTTCTACTTTAAGGTACAACTCAGATTCTTTCTAGATTCAAATTTAGTACTGACGAGATAAAAGCTTTCTATCTAAAATGCGGAGCAAATGAGCAATTGATTTTCCCTTTTCTGAAAAAGTTTTAAATGGCACACTCGTAAAACCAACAAGAAAGTTATCTTGTCATATTGTAGATCCCAAGATAAATTCTCTCACAGCTTACATGAATATGACAACTGCGTGATGGAAAACACACAGGTGCAGCCAATATAATAGCAGACATTTGGGGATCATTTTAAGGATAAATTACTTTTGGCTGAGCCAAATAATAAAAAGATTTGAAGAGGATAAAGAAAAAACTTTACCAGAGTGGTGTTAACATAAAGTGTGGGACCTAACAAGAACCGTAGAAATGATTTGTTCTGTCGCTTCTGTTGCAAACCGACGGGAAAGTCATTGAAAGTAGATGCCCATTGGCGTGGCAGTTGAAATTCCAAAAACATATGAAGGTCTTCAATCGGAGGTTTATCTGTCAGATTAGAGATACAAGGATGACAACATTTTCAGCAGTGATTTTTTCTTTTTCTTTTGCTAGGCCAACAAAATTTTATTAGAAACGGAAGAGTTTACAGTGTTGACAGGCTAGAAAGAAGCGCTAGTAATGGCAAGATGTCTAACATCTGTTATATGCCTACAAGCTGCACAAAGAGCACCAAGCTATAAAAAAACACCAGATTTCAAAACTACAACACCGGGTCATGAAGCAGAACAAATTCGGCTGTTATCTTACATTAAATGTTTCAAAATTAATTATAATTAGCTGCATATTGACTCTTGCATTAAAGTTACTGTCATTCTCGGGCATGCGTGCTCTTTGTTATCATTTTCCTTTAATTCATATGTAATGCTTGTACAACATAGGGCTGAATATATAGATTTTCCAGAAGAAAAAAAAAAAAATAGATTTGTTGATATCTATAGAAACAATAAACAATGATTAAATATTATCACAGTGGCAAAAGAAAAACCAAATGCAGTAAATTGACAATCATTATAGAAAATCCATCTTGCTTACATTGTAAGTACAGATTTATGGCATGTGATAAGAAACCGCTCCCTGGAACTCCAGTCAACAAAGAGGTAATTGGAACGAAGGACACGGAGACCACATCAGGCTGAACCTGAACAGTGTGTAGCCACTCAGCATGGGATAAATTCATTTCCTCTCTTCCACCTCTCCTTTTGTAAATTATTGAGATATCCTGCATCAAAAATTAACAAATGACAGCATGTACTACTTATAAAAAGGATTCTGAAAAGCAGAAAGGAACACTTCTAGAGGATTAACCAGGCTCAGAGCATTATTGATGGCAACAAGTCCTTGGGTGAATAAGAAGATGATGACCGGCATTTAAATTTTATAAATATCGCAATTGCTCTTTAAACTGAACTGATCCAAAGGGATCAGTCATCAGATAGATATTTGATAAAAAGTGTTACTTGATGATACATTAGGGTGAATTAACAAGTAAATAGTAGCATGGAATGGATAGCAATTTAAAAAACCTCATTATTCAGATTTGCTTGTTTTGAGTCGATCCTGTTTTTTCCATCATTCTCTAAAAACTTCTTATCAGCCATCTTCTTCAATTTTGTATATACATCAGCAGGTTTAACAATTGACGAATTCTTCTGTTTTACATATATAACATCCTTTCCGCCCATCTCCACACCAACTATAATATGAGTTCCAAATGTCTTGATGAATCTGAAGTGGCAGAAATAAAACATCACAAACGCAATATTAGCAACTTAAAAATGCAATATTAAACGTTCAAACTTATCCAGCGACATTAAATCCTCTTGATTCATGGTTGCTACCATCAAGCATCAAGCCAAGCACCTATTGGTGAACAAAACAAGAGGTAGAGGAGATAGATTGCACATAAATGATAATACTGTAGTGCCACACATTAACATGTTTGTAAAATCCAATTTCACCTTGCAAATGCAGCAGGTTCCCATGATGATGGAACAACTTTCTTTACATGATCAAGGGGTACCATTTTTGATTTCATCAATGAAACTGTATAAAGTGTGATAAAATTTCCTTCGAAAGCTAGGTTCTTAGTGTTGGCTGCATCCTTCTGCCAACAGCCCGAGAAGTCAAACATCTCGTTGAAAAAACCAGAAGGAATTTTGCCAGTCAGAGACATTTCGTTGTTAAACAGTACTGACATCTGCATAGAAAGAGAAAGCAAGGGAAAAGGCAAATTAGAGAGAAATTTATCATACATTCTTTCTTTTCTCATTTTCTACCAGAGCAAAAGTACAAATATTATATTATTAATAGTGCAAGGAACACAAAAAATGCGGTAGTTCACTCAAGAAAAGTAATCGAAGCACATTTGGCAATTATCATCTGGCTTAAAAGGTTCAAGTCGAAATAAGAACTGAATCCAAGACGCAAACCCATCTTAATTCCAGGTGCAAAAATATTACAGATGTGATTCTCATATTTCCCTGTATGTGATCACACCGCAAATAGTGTATTTCATTCACCAGAAGGGAACCGAGCTCAAATAAGGCAATTTAATCCCAATTGTAATCTATCAAAACCGAAAGAAAGTAATCATATTTACCAGCTGAAACAAATAAATTTACCTGCTGAAAAGAGATAATGCCAGACCGTTTCCTCATGGCCTTGCCTCGATCACATTTGATCAATTTGGATACACTTGAGATGGAAACTCGACCGGGCAGAGCTACATCATAATACTCAACATCGTCAATCTCAATCAAGAGTGAATCCTTTGCATCTCCATTACAATAGTTCAACTTTAAATCACGAGTCAGATCATATCCACGACCAATTGACCCAATAGCAATCTCAGCTGCCTTCTGAGCTGAAACCTTGAGTGCCATTGTTCAGCAACAACTATTATTCAACAAACGAAGACTGCCACCCCAAACATCACAAATAGATCCAAGTTAACCCAAAACTGCACATTTTTCACAAAAATAGTTCAGGCACTAAATTAATCAAAGCGTAGACTTTCTCCAACCATTTGATTTATAAGAAAAAGAACATACACACACATACACATATCCTGTATTTCCCAATTCTTGAACCTCACTTCACCTATCTGAGTTAGGGAGGACTGACGAATATCCCAACCGTTTTAACAACAGGAAATCTTGACTCTAAACATTAACCAAGGCAGGTTGACTTTGCCCCCAGTGAATCAAAAATCCTTTTTGAGTGAGCATTGCTGTTAATATGCATGCATGCATAAAAGACCCCATAAACCGATCAAAATTTAGCTCCTCCTTTAATGGAGCCTCAAAGTAATCTACCATCTTTCTGTTTTCCCAAAAAATGAATCAGGTGGCTCTAGATACTCATCTTCATTTCATCTCAATATACCAAATCTAATAAGCAGATAAACTCTTCAACGCAATATAAATGTTGTCAACAATTCAACTATCAATCAAATTCATCATTAATCCAAATTATATAATTCAAAATAAGGAAAACGAAAGGGAGAAAATTTGGAAGACACTGCGCTTGCATACCTCTCTGGCAGTTGTGTAAAGTCCAGATTGTCTGCAAATATTGCATTAAAATGTTTTCAGACAAAACAATAGGAGGAAAAACAATTTTTTTTCATGAGTTCGATTTTTTCTTTATATGTTTTATGCTAGCAGATTTCTCGTGGTTTTGGAGCAATGCAATCAAGTTTTCATCAAATTTCCAGGCTTAGGATACCTTTTTTACATTTAGAATTTTCCATACGCATGGGGCCTTAAGGATGCAGATGGACTGATGTAGACACTTTGGCTGTACTCGAAAAACAAAATTCATGAACTAGCACGGTGCAGTACTTAGCTTTATGTTTTGATTGGTGTTTGATTTCATATCATTTGTAAAAATTCACATATAACTTGTAAGAGATTATCCATTTTAATATAAACATATCATAATTTTATCTTAAAAGTATATACAAATATAAATTCAAGTCTCTCTCTCTCTCTCTCTCTATATATATATATATATATTATAATAAATTCTCAAAATCTATTGACTTGAGATTGAGAGTCTCTTCACGTCTGATTCGGTGTTAAACTTTATGCTACACTTAAAAAGTAATGAAATAATAAATACAAAAGGGACGTATATCAGTGAGTTTGCATGACCTGCAGAATGCGTCGACAATCGCCTAAGACTTAATTACAAGCTACGACGCAATTATACGTAATACGTAATATGATATGTAATATAAATATATGAAACAAGATATGATAATAAAATATATATATATATTTTATAAATTTTTATGTAAAAATATTTCATGTGAAAAATATTTATACTTTTCTTATTTCTTCTTTATACAAATAAAAAAATATATTTCAAAAATATTTCATTTATCACATTAATTTTATTAATCCGGTAATTAGACAAAAGGCCAAAAATTAACCTACTTTATTTAATATCTGGAGTCCAAATATATTAATAGGCCTTAATTTTTCTTTTGAGCTCATTATGAAAACCAATTTTTTTTTTTGTTATTTTCATTTTTTTTCCCAGCCGCCGTTCTCGTCTTCTCTTCTCTTTGTCTTTTTGTAGAACTTCTCTCTTCTTCTTCGTTTGCTTCTTCCTCGGGCCACAGCATTCTTAGCCAGCCACGAACCTTGCTTCTTCTTCTCTTCTCTTCTGTCTTTTTGCAGCACGAGGCTTGCTTCCTCTTCTTTTCTCTTCTGTCTTTTTGCCGAACTTATTCCTTCTCTTCCAATGTTAGCCATCCGAGTCCCTTTTGTTGGAAAATAAAGCAAAAATTTTTTTCATCCTATGCCCATCTGTGTCCCTTTCCTGACACTCGTGTCTTGACTGTGTCTGATTTGAAAATTTATTTTTTGACGTGTCCCTCTGTTTTAATGATATATCTGTGTCAGACACTTGTCGTAGTACAGAAGGGTTTCGCCGTGTCTGTGCTTCATAGTCTACGACTACAAGTAACAAGTACTATTTTACGAGTTGATCAGTTGTCTGCGGTTCTTTTGCATACAATTATGGTAAAGTACATATTTTGTCAAGCACCGAATAAATAAAGCAGAAATTGAATGCAAAATTGCTAACAGGATAAAATATACCATTAATTCTAATACTCCTTTACATTGTTTACTGCAAGTTTTACTTACAAACGACCGTCTTCATTTGGCTATTTATAATTTCAATTCAAATATCATCCAAGTGGCTATTTGAATTGAAAAACATTTCCATTTCCTCCAAAATAACTATTTTCCTCCCCGAAAAGCAACCCCACTACCTGAGGCTGTGATGCAGCTTTGGTTGGACAACTTGTGCAAATGGGGTTCCACAGAAGCCATGAATCCATACAGTCCACATGGAAATTATGCTTGCATTAAGGCATTAGCCTAAACTTTTCACCCGTCTGGAAAAATTTAAAGCAAATAGCAAAATCCACCGGCTTACCTCCAATTTTTTTTTTTTTTATGTACTCATAGCAGGGAATCTACGAATCATTCTGGGCCATGCTTCTATTCCTTCGTGGATTCATCCAAGCTAATAGGGTAATTCTTCTTGTCAAAGACATAATAGAAAAAACAAATTGATGGTCATGAGTTTTGACTTTTCTTTGTATTTTTTATACTACTAGATTTCCTGCGTTTTACTTCAATGCAATGCAATCAAGTTTCCATCCAATCAACGCACCAATTTTTGAAAGGGAGAATTTTTATAGTCTAGGCCTTGGGGCCTAAGTGTGCAGATTGGGCCATTTGGGCCTTACCCAAAAAAAAAAAATCTCTTCTTGGCTTGACTACTCGCACTACTGCACTACTTTTTCCTGTAAACGGAAAACACAAAATGAACGCCTATAATGACGTTGCCCGAACTGCTGAAGACGTGCATTATTGTGGATGGTTTTCTTTTGATAATACGGTTAGTCATATCCCGCTGCATCTGAATCTAAATCCCAAGGATTATTGCCTCTGACTTTATCTACATTGAAAATTACTGAGTACTATTTGGCGTTTTGATCTTTATTTCGGAGGGAGATTCCCGGCTTGAGTTGATAGCAGTTTCATTGATTCCAACACCTAAGCATGCATTATGCATAGCTTTGTATTGGGTGTTTTTTAATCCTAGAGTATCCAAGCTCGTCCAAGGCCGACCGAGTGGGTCACGTGGCCAGTGATGAACCTCTTTTTTTTTGGTTACATGATGTGGCCTTCTTGACCAAAGGCTAAAAATGATTGGAGCTCGAGCCTTGGATCGTTCCAAGACACAGCCTTGATTAGTCAACATATAATTTATAAAATAAATAGATCATAAGCCTTTTGTTAATGCATGTGATTGATAGACAATAATCGATGCAATGAAGGAATATATTATTGTATTATACCAAAATGAACTGTTTACAGTTCCACCACAAAAGCTTGCATCAAAGGAATGCAGCAACTTTTAGAAGTGAAAGGCCTTTCCTTAAATTTTAATCTCCGATTCTGAGTCATCCTTCAATAAGTGTTAGGTATTTTTATTTAATTATTAGACCCCACTTTGAATCACATTTTTTTATATATATTATCCCCGTTGCTAGGCTCTAGCTCATTGCTCAAACCTGTCACAGCATTAGCAAACGCTATAGTATAGCCCCACCTCCCATTTCTATTACCACTGCTATTAACCCAAAAGAGAGGGGTGAAACAATGAATGAGGATTCCTATTCCAAGATCGAAGTTGTTGTCAATGAAAATTCAAGGTCCATGGAATCTTCAGATCTCATCGCACTCCCTGAAACCTCCAAAACCACTTCTAATCCAACCCCAAACCCTACACCCACAGTGAAGAACCCAGAAATCGACCAGATCATCAAGAGCTCAATCCCCAATATCCAAGATTCATCAGAGCAAGATTTCGATGATCAACAAAGCAACAATGGGGAGATGTTTGGTCCCAAACTGAGAAGAAACAGCTCAGTTCCTTCAGCTTATGCACTCCAGCTCCAGGCTGCTGTGAAAAGAGCATTCTCAATGAGAAGATCTTCTTCTGTCTCTGAAAGTTACTGTAGGATCCATGACCAGTCTGTGACTTTAGCACCTCCCTTTGATGATGAAGAATGGGACGCAATTGGGACAAGCAGATCTGCAGAGAAGACGAAGAAGAAGAAGAAGAACAGCAAAGGCAAGATCCTAAAAGCATGGAAGAAACTTTTTGGACTTTAGTGTGTCTTTTATCTACTATAAATTTTTTTATATAGCCTTTGAATATGCTTTGCTCTTCGCTTGCCGTTTTGTTTATTAACCATTTTTTAGAACTCCTTCATTAATTATTGAATGTTTTATCTTTTCTTTGTATTTCAAGTAGTATTACTTTTTTTCCTGATATTGGAGTTGTATCGATATGATAAGGAAAAAATCTTCTTTTATTGTCTCATTTCAATGGCACTTAATTAGTGTTGGTGTTTTCAAGAAAAAGAGAGAAAGGATTTGCAAAAAAAAAAAAAAAAAAAAAAAAAAACAGTCAATTTATTCAAGAACTTTTGGAATAGGTGGCTCTTACCAGATTTGGATAACCTCAAATTTGGTCCCTAATAGATTATAATTAGTGTCGAAACGACAACCATTGGTTATAAAAGATTACTCAAATAAACAATAATTGGCATAATAATGGTATGGCTTTGGTTTCATTATAAAGTCCAAAATTCGTAGCATTTTCGTGGCACCGACCTTCAATGTCTTTTTTTTTTTTTAAGGTAAATAATACATCTCTTCTTTTTGTAGTTGCACTCTCTAAGGTTTTTGGCCCAAAAGAATAATAATTAACTATAGTTAGCACCGTAACCTGGCTATATGGATTAAATTTTTTATACTATAATCTTATAATTATATTTTGTTAAAAAAATACTGTTATTTTAACTACAAAATTAACAACTTATTTTTAACTGTAAATATTATATATATATATATATGTTAATCATTTTATTCAGCTAAACATAATTATAGAGTGTAATATAATTATAATAATTGTATTGCATTTAATCAATCAGCTTTAATGTTATGTAAGGTTCATAAAAAAATTATGTGAAACTCACATTTATAAATAATGGATCTTTAATTTTTTATTTTAATTAGATATGATCGTAGTATAGTAAAAAAAAAATTGTAGATAAAATGTTCTAAAAAATATACTTCCTTACAAATACAACTACTCCAATAATTTACGGCCACATCACTCATGTACATTACATTGAAACCCAAGAAAATGCCAAAATCAAATCACTCAAAAGTAAAGAACAACATCAGCAATTTCATTTGCGTATTTACATAGTTAAAAATGAGTTGTCAATGTTGAGACAAAAAGTGAGTTTTTTCAATGTTATAGACTTGTGAATTTTTCATTAATCCAATTAAACATATTGTAAGATTTTTGTACAAGAAATTGTAATTAGATGGTTCACAATTATGCAAAAGCTTACAATGGAAGAATTTTGTTCTTATGGAGAGATCAGCATCCAGTTGATTTTGTGGCATCAACTGATCAAAGTATTATATGTTATACTTACTTTAACTCTAGCAAGTTAGTCATCACTGCAATATATGGCAGCAATGACTGTCAGTGGAAGAAGACTATGGCAGCATCTTAAGGATATTCGAGCTATTGTTGCCGATGTTCCCTGGTTGCTGGCAAAGGACTATAATGTAATTGCAAATCTTTAGGAAAGTTCTAAATTTAATTTATCCCTTATTCCTAATTCTGACACAAAAGAATTCTAGGATTGTATGGCTCAAATTTCTATCTTCGATCATGTATGGATAGGACCAGTTTTACTGGACCAACCATTAAATGGAAGGATTTCTTGCCAGGAAGCTTGATACAGCCTTAATCAGTGAGTATTGGCATACTCAATTTGCCTACTCACATGTTAAATTTCTGCCACCGGAAGTTTTTGATCATTATTCTATCCTTATTAAGCTGAGAGTTGATGTTCACCCCCCACTAAACCTTTCAAGTTTTTTAACTTCTAGACTAGGAACCCAGAGTTCATGAGTATTATGAGAATTCCTGGAAAGAATCTGCAACAGGTAATCCTATGTCCATGTTATTTCAAAAGCTTAAGAGGTTAAAACTGGCTTTGAAGAAATTTAATTTCATTATCTATAAGAATATTTTTGAGAGGGTCTCAGAGAAGAAACAGGAATTGGAAGCCATTCAAATGGCAAACTTGAACTATAGGCCAACAGTTGAATTGATGGAAAAAGAAAGAACCCTATTCTATGAGTTAAGAAAGCTATAACTTGCTGAGGAGAGCTACTTTAGGCAAAAATCTAGAACACAGTGGATTCAAGAGGGGGATTAGAACACTTAGTTTTTCCATTAAAATGGTATCAGCCAAGTAAAATAAATATTCAATCAAAATCTTGTATGATGGTAATGGCAATAAGTTGGAGGAGTTTTCACAAATTTCAGCTAAAACTGTTAACTTCTTCAAGAATTTGATTAATGCAGCTAATGACCAAGCGACATGCTGCTCTAAAGAGTCCCTTGAAGAATTTCTTCAAACTTGTTTGCCTGTAGAAGCTGCTGAAAGTTTAGTCAGGCCAGTAACCTAAGAAGGAGTAAAGAATGCTATGTTTTCTCAAAATGGAGACAACCCCTGGGCTGGATGGATACACAACCTAGTTTTTTATAATTGCTTGGCTAATTGTGAGGGAGGATGTCATTACTACCATGCTTTATTTCTTTCAAAAAGGAACTATAGCCTTGGCTTTTAATTCCACTATTGTCGCACTAGTCCAAAAAGGCCAAGTTTCGGTCACGTGAAGGACTTTAGGCCAATTTCATGTTGCTTAGTCATTTACAAGTGCATCACCAGAATTATCACTATGAGACTCGCTCAATTTCTCCTTACTTTAATTACTATTAATCAGAGTGCTTTTATCCAAAGACGAAGCATAAAAGACTACATTCTCATGGCTCAAGAGCTTGTTAGGGGGTATGACAAATCTTCTTTATCTCCTAGATATGCTTTAAAGATTGATCTTTAGAAGGCCTTTGATTCTCTTATCTGGAAGTTTTTTCTCACTACCTTATCAGCCTTGAGATTTCCTGATCAGTTTATTAACTGGATTAGGGTCTGTATCACTTCACCAAAGTACTCTATTTCTCTCAATAAGGGGCTGTTTGGCTATTTTGGTGAAGCCAAAGCGATCATTTTTCTCCGTATCTCTTTTGTCATTGCAATAAATGTACTATCTAGATTGTTAGATGCAGGTATTCAACATAGAGAGTGCAACTACCAACCAAAGTGACAAAGAGTCAAGCTTACGCATTTATGTTTTGCTGATGATTTGTTAATATTTGCAAAAGGAAGCTTGGACTCTATTGTAAGTATACAGTGCATACTATAGTATTTCTATAATCTCTCAGGTTTGAAGCTTAACCCGTCAAAAAGTGAAGTTTATTCTTTTAGTATAAACAAGGAGACCTTGCTTGATATCCAACAGCTACCATGATTCAAACTAGGATATCTTCCTGTTAGGTTATTAGAGGTCTCTTTGGTTACAACAAGACTGTCAAAGAAGGATCGTGCCCTTCTTCTTAAGAGAATCTCTAAGAGAGTCAACAGTTGAGCAGCAAAACAACTCTCTTATAATGGCATAATTCGGCTTAATTACTGGTGTAAACATTTTGTTTTGCCAAAGAAAATCATTGAGAGAGTCAACTAGCTATGCTCCATTTTTTTTTCTGGAAAAGGAATAAGGCAATGTCTAAAGGAATTAGAGTTAAATAGAGCTCCATTTGTTGTCCCAAGTCTGAAAGGGGGACTAGGATTAAAAGGCCTCTTAATTTGGAATAAGGCTTGTATCTTCCGACATATATGGGCTCTTTTCACCGAAGCAGGATCGTTTTGGATAGCTTGGGTGCATGCTTACTTGCTTGAAGGTAAGACTGTGTGGCAGGCTACTATTACACAGAGGAGTAGTTGGAAATGGAGAAAGCTTCTGCAAATGAGGGACTTGGCTCATCAGTTCATCATCGATCATGATGAGGCCTTTGTTTGGAACTATCCGAGGAATAAATATTCAGTGGTCAAAGTTTAGGATGAACTCAGAATAAGGCGTGGGAGAGTTGATTGGGACAAGTTGATTTGATTACCTCTCCACATTCCTAGACACTTTCTGATAGCTTGGATGGCCACTCTTGATAGACTACCAACCAAGAGCAAATTAAGAGCATGAGGCATGAATGTTGATGGAACATATGTGCTATGTCAGACTGACCAAGAATCCAAGGATCATTTATTGTTTGAATGTGCTTTTTTCCAAGGGTATTTGGCAGCAGATTCTTCAACTTTGTCAACTGCAAAGAGTTGAAGGATGGCAGCAAGAATTACAGTGGGCAGTTAATAAACTAAGAGGAAAGGCCCTCATTTCCATAATTCTGCACCTAGCTTGGAGTTCCTATATCTATCTAATATAGAGAGAAAGGAATAGCAGATGCTTCAAACAAGTCCACTCCAGTAATCAGGTCATTGTGGAATGGATAAAGAAGATTATTTGACTAAGGTCATTGTGGAATGGATAAAGAAGATTATTTGACTAAGTGTGTTAGGATTGAGCAACATCAGTTCAGATGTTGTTAATATGGGACTCTGCCATTCACGAAGACTAAGTTCTATTTTTGCTTCGGATTCTTGTTGTATAATCATGTACTTAATGGAATTTTGATACCTTTTATAGCAGTTAAACTGAGGTGTCCTTAATAGCAGTTAAACTGCTTTCTTTGGATAATAAAACTTAACGCTTATAAAAAAAAAAAAATTGTAATTAGTAATTTAGGCGGTCCTACGAAACAAGTCGCGCAAGCCTGATGGAAACTGCGGATGCTCTTTGTGATGACACGTGTCGAAGTCTTTTATCTTGAGGTGAGTGCACTGTTTAGTGATATGCTGGTAATTGAAAGCAAGCTTATTGCATAGTATAGTAGATGGAACGTAAAAATGGAATAACGAAAAACCTGACCTGGTATGTTTGGTTGGAATACGGCAGATAAGGAGAGCCGAGGGATGGAATGGATCAGTAAGTAACTAAATATTTATATCCATTATCCAGATCCAGTTCTCTCGGCTAATAGACTAATAATAGAGATATTAAGAGACGAACTGAAATTCTGCTGAAAAAAAAAAAAAAAAAAAAAAACAATTTTAATCAAATGAAACAGAATCTGCGTTAAGTGAAATAACATAATCTCTCGAAAAATGCTCTCTTTTTTTCCTTTTTTCCTACCGTCGGTTGATCTGGCCAAACTCTTTTCTAGTCGTTCAATTCTTTAACAAACACATTTTACGTTGAAAATCCAATTATCCATAATCACCATCCGTAAAATTGGTATTTTTTTTTGCCTAGCTTCCTTCAGTTCTTTCATATCTTTCTTTATATTGATTCCCGAATATAATTTCGTTCGTTTGATTTTTCTTTAATGGAATTAATTGCTCAAATTAATTTCTTGTTTCTGGAAACATAAACAAGATTCTATGATATTGGCCACTGAAAAGTTTTTATTTTTTCTCTCTTTGGTTCTATGTAATTTAATTTAATTCAATTTATTCAATAGATTTTGAAGGACCTTAATTTTTAAATAAGTCGGTGCCCCGAAGCAGCCTCAGAGTTGAATCTGTAAGTTTTTTAATGGTGTTTTGGAATTATTAACCAATATAAGCTTTTATGAGCTTCTGATTAGTTGAATTTATTGTCGGTTAATTAATTAAAGAATTTTTTTAAATTCAATATTATTTTTCCCTGCTTATTATCGAACATTTCCCTACTGATTCAATACTTTTGCAGATTTAGAAACCCGAATTTTCGATTATTTTAAAGCCAGAAGTTTTACTGTTGTGATTATTCCTTTATTAAATTTAATATTTATATTTATATTTTATGTTATATCTTCTTTAACGAGATTGTGCATTGTATATTGGATCATATTGTAATTTTCTTAATAAAATTAATTTAATTACAAATCAGAGATTGGGAGGAAATTCTAGCATACATAGCTCTGTCGTTCGGAGACAAGATTGAGCGGCCGCAACGAGTCACCGAATCCAACCCGGTGTATATAGGCGAATCAAATGACGGCGAGCGAAAGCATTGGTGGCGATGAAGGGGTGGCTTCATGGCCGAGGTGTAGGGTGAAGTTTCTGTGCAGCTATGGCGGGAAAATATTGCCGAGGCCAGGCGACGCCAACCTCAACCTCAAGTACGTTGGAGGAGAAACTCGTGTGGTGGCGGTCCCTCGGGATATCAATTTTTCAGGTTTGCCCTCCTTGTCTCGTTAGTAATTTTGGTGCGGATTTTGTTTTCTTCCCAAAGGTAATTTGGTCTTTTTCCATTTGATAGTTTGCTACATGTTCCCCTCCACTTTTCTTTGTTATATACTAAATACTCAGCGTTATTTGTTACTAGAATTTTAAGTACTAATAAAACTTGAACTAACTTTCAATATCGGTTTAGAATTCTAAAATTGGTCAGTCTAATGAATTTTCCTGTATTTTAGCCTTATATTGTAGTTTCCTAACTTGCATTTCTAAATGAAAATAGATTATGGATTATATTTGGAAAGAACAAATAGCATGTAAATATCAAAGCAGAGACCCAAATTTTGAAAGGCCGTTCAATAGTGACATTTTCCACATACATGACAGAATTAATGAAGAAGCTTAATGGTATGGTTGAAGGGGAAATGGTTCTGAAATACCAGGTAATACCTGAGGAACTCGATGCCTTGGTAACTGTAAAATCCGATGAGGATCTCAAACACATGGTTGATGAGTGTTATCGTCTTGAAAGTGGAGCAACGAGTCCAAAACTACGTGCTTTCTTGTTCCCCTCCAGCCCAGTCGTGCTTGAAAACCAAATGAACCCTGTTGACCCTTACGCCATTGAGCAGCTCTATATAGAAGCCGTCAATGGCATAGTTCGTCCAACTTCAAACACCAGTGGAAGGCTTACCCCAGTCAATGGAAACTGGTCCAACTTCAGCATCTCTGCCTGCTCTTCCCCAAAATCAGCTTCTCCTGATGACGGTAAATTTATTGATTCTTTGCCACTGGAACCACCATTGTTGAATGGATACCATCATAGCAATCTAACCATACTTAAAGTCCAGAGTTCTCCTAGCCTTTACAGCCTCCATCCCCAAATCAACAACAACCATACCAATCACCAAGTTTACCTACCACATCATTATTACCACCAACATCCCCAGATACACCAGTCCTGTAAAGTTCAATCTCCAAGACCACCCCATGATTTTAGGGCTGAGAAGTCACCAGTGCCACACGACTTTGGAAGGGGTCCTATGGGGCACGGTAATGTTCCAATAAACCATGTCTACGAAGTAGGCAGGCATAATTTGGGGAATGGATACACCAGGTGTGCTTATCGCTATGATGAGTGCTTGGATTATGCAAGTGGAGGGTTTGGCCTTCCTACAGGTGGAAGGCCAGATAGTCCAAGGAACCATATCCGGCAATAAAGCAACGGGTTCAATTACTATTTACTGATCATCTGAGTGAAGAACTGATAGATGCATACATAATTTTTCCGTTTTCTTATTCTCTTTCTTTTGGTTGAATAGGTAAAATTTGTTCACCCAAAAGATATAGACGGTATAGAAGGTTATTTTTTTATTTTTTTTTTCTTCATCACTCTATACCTAATAACTGTCATTGATTTTGTTTGTTCTTTTCTCATTTTACCTTTTTTTTTAATGTTAAAAATATTTGTTAATATACATTGCCAATTTATGGTAATTTCTTGTGCCGCAAGGCAAACTTGGATCGTATTGTACTATCATAAAGGATAACAGAATTTACTGAAGAAGAAAGCCAAGTTACAACATGAAGTTTTTCATCACAGGGTAAAACATAGATACACTGTCAAGATTTTTATCTTCTAAAACCTCCTTCCCACAACAGTGGATCACAAATAAATATACATAAAAAGTTAAAAGAGTAATTATAATTGAGTCTTCAGAATGAACACCAAAAACAGCTCCACCAGCAACCAAAGCCCTGGTCTCCATTAACCTAATGACTTGTTTTCAAAACTCTTCCCTAGAAACATGACAGGAGACAGGGTTAGGGATTTTAACAAGGGTTGCTACAAATCAAAATAGCGTGGGAGGGCTGGCTAGGAGAAGCAAAAGAAGCTTGGAATAGCTGCTAACTGTGCAGCGCCATGAATAAATTCTGCTTACGAGCATGCTCTGGAATAAGTTTCTTGACAACTTCGAGGGGGATGCCAGAGAGCTCTGCCATGTTGCAAAGATATCAAGAAATAAAACTAACGGAACCAACAGTTACCAGATAAATCTTTCTTCGTATTAGTGATTAATTTGAAGATATGTTTACATAGATGTGGCGAGACATATGATTTTTCACCAAAGTAAATGCAATAGCGTACGTGGTACGGTAAATGTATTTTAGGTACACAGTGAAACTGACCTTGAGGTTTAAAGTTGAAAAGTGGTGGAAGAGGACGGCCATTGAAAAGGCGAGTGTTTGGGTTCCTCAACTCATCAAAGAAAGGATGAATGCAAGCCTCCAACTGCAGTAGCATTGCCACATATGGAAACAAGGGGAAAAGAAAAAGCTTATTATTGAATCATTTTTTTTTTTTTTTTTACCATTATCAGTTACCACTCAAGGCAGCAAAAGTATGAATGTCATAACTTACAGCAGTGCATCGCAAATTGGGAGAGTACTGAAAAAACCTACAGACAAGGTCTACTGCTTCTGGAGGTAAACGCTTTTGGAAGACCTGTTCTAATAAAAATGAACAATGAACTTCGATAGAAACCTTAAGAGAAGGGCATACCAGAAGAAGAAAAACGAAAAAAAAAAAAAAAAAAAAAACCAAACGCACACACATACCTTGTGCCATGGATGTGGCTTTATCTGGGGAAACTTAAATTCTGTGTAGTTCGGGTTCATGCACTTGATCTCCTCCCTGGTTGGAGTTCCTAAAACCTAAACAACAAATTAAAAATACACATTCACATTATCAAAAACATCTTTAGGGAAACCTTAGAACTTAGATTAGACGTTTATGTTTCAAAACATTGTAGTCAAACACAGTGGAGACAGGGCCATGCATAGGGCACAATAACAAATTGTTTTGATGCAGGTCAAAATTAACTAACAGATTAATCATGCACCGAAAGAAAATACTCCGAAAAACTATTAGAACTGATAGATGCAGTCACCTTAATTATTTCAACTAGTTGGTCTACCCCGCTTTCACCAGGAAACAGTGGCTGCATAGTATGTTAACAAGTCAGAAACAACAATCAACAAAGGCAGAAGTAACTTATAACCATACTATAATTAAACAAATTAGTTTAGCATAGCATTACCTTTCCAAGAAGCAATTCAGCCATCACACAACCGGTAGACCATATATCTATAGCAGTTGTGTATTCAGTAGCACCAAATATTAGTTCAGGAGCACGGTAATATCTCGAGCAGATGTAAGAAACATTGGGTTCTCCCTTCACCTTAAAACGAGGAAAGAAGCATCCAAACTGAGGTGAAGGAACCAGATCCAGCCCTAACAATTACCATTGCATGAAAACTTACCAGCACTTTTGCACTCCCAAAATCACAAAGTTTCAGCTGATGCGTATGTGGATTCACCTGGACGTGAACCATAACAGTTGATTCTCACCAAAGAGAGGACTATGTGGCTCCAAATATAAAGTTTTTTAACCAGATTTAACATTTTATCTCATAAAATGGAAAAAAAAAATGATAAACTAATAAATCCTCAAGCTCCCTAAATTATATCAGGGTAGCTCCGCATAACTACTACACATCTTTAGCAATGCAACATAACCAGCAAATCACAGGTTTTTGTCACCATTGTCAAGAGACTACATACACTTATGTGCGAGGTGTACACTTGAAAAACATGATTTCTGTAACAAACACTTGATTCCTAAGAAGTTTCTTACAAGTAAGTTCTGAGGTTTGATGTCACGGTGACATATACCAATGCAGTTGTGGATACATGCAAGTGCTCTGCAGATCTGCAATCCAAAAGAAGAAAATTTACTACAACTTTTTCCTTTCAATTAAAATCTTTTAGTGTTTGAACTTAACTGAAGAACAGATATGCTTTCCCAAAAATGAAGATGCACCTGATATGTATATAGTTTAACATATATTAAAGGCATCAGCGTGTTGATCCTGCTGTAGCTTCTCGCTGTACGATTAACAGTTTCAGGGACATACTCAAGAACGAGATTGAGGTAGAGTTCTTCCTTGTCTGTTTTTGAGTAAAAATAATGCTTAAGGAAAACAATATTTGGGTGGTCCAGCATTTTTATAATCTGCAACTCCCTATTCTTGTAGCGCTTGTCTTGAAGAACCTTCTTGATGGCGACAATTTCCCCAGTTTCACGACATTTTGCCTGCAGCAAAACAGTCAACTTATTTCAAGATTATAATCTACTTGAACAGAGTCAAGAACATATTTAAAAACAAGAATATTTTAGAACTACATACTTGGAAAACAACACCGAAAGAGCCAGTTCCAACCACATGCTCAGCAATATAACTGACATTCTGTCAATCCAAACAAAAATAAATATCTGTTGAGAATGATGCAGGTCAATTAAAACATCAATTTATTTGAATCTCACTTGGAAAATTAGCAGGCTAATTTACTTATTTCAACCTGCTTTGGTTGACCATTTCGACCACCAATGATCGTTCTTATCACATGCCCTGTTTCAGCACCCACTCCATTGACTACATCTGGTTCACTATCCTGCATGGATAAAACATAAAGGGTCATCTACAAGTGGATAAACATTTTTTTAAAGAGTGTGAAATTCTGTTTAAGGTTTCAGCAGTGAACTACTATATTTTCAGTTAGCATGAGTATCAATTCTAAAACCACTTCAGAAGAAACTTTGAAAAGATAAACCCATCGCCCCCCCCCCCCCAAAAAAAAAGGAAGAAGAAGAAGAAGAAGACAAGATTGAGCTGCTTACTCTGTCTTCATCATGTTCCACCTTGTCCCTCAATCTCAATTCAAGCATTTCGCTCCCCAGCCAATCAACAGAACTAGACAAACTTTTGAAATCATTGACAGACCTGGAACTACCTACTCCTCCATTTCCTAGGCTTGCAGATGCCATGAATCAGCAAAGTAAACCTTATAGATACTAGTATTTGCTATCCACCAAATACTCTGTAGTGCAGCTGCCCATCCCGTCAAAGTACCTATCTTCCTAATAGATTCACAAAATTAATGACAGAAACATTGAAAAAGAGAATACAGAATGATTAATATCACAGATTCCAGGCAAAATAACATATACGACCTACTGCAAAGATGAAAGAACTGAAGAAAGGAAAAAAAATGCATCAAGAAAATAGTTTCCTAGACAACAACATCGCAAGAATAAACTCCACAAAAAAGGAAAAAATCCGTATGCTTCTAGGAGACATGATTTTAATCATTTCTTCATTTGAGTAAATAAGAACGAGGAAGATAAAAAAAATGGTAAATGGAAAACACATGGGAATCAAAAGTTTAAGGTTAGTTCGTCATGCATCATATACAAATATACTTTTATGAAATGTTGAAGTCAAGAAATGCAATCTAAAAAAGAAACAAGGAAGAAAGAGATTTTCAAATTACAACCAACCTGTTAAGACAACTAGACCGGTTCTTTAACTTCAAACTAGTGAGATCAGCTACATAAATTGTGTTTCCTTGTTATAGTTAAAAGTCTAGTATCATATCCTCTCAAAACAGGCCCTAGAGTTTTAACTTAATAATTGAGCTTTCTTCCTCTTACATTAATGATTATTTCTTAGTAATTTGCTTCCACAAAATGCTGAGATTTTTTTTCTGTTGAGTATTATTTTGCTAAGATTATCAGTGTGATCTATTAATAATGTTAAAGATAAAACGAGTATAAAATAATACTAAAAAAAAAAAAAAAAGAAAAAATGAAAGAAATTTTACTGTGATTCACAGCGTGAAATTATCTGTTATTCCTACAATGAGCTTTGACAAGATCTAACCCCAATCTAACCATTTAAAACACCAAAAACCACACTAATTTCCACTCGAACTGATAAATTCAAAAGAAAAAAAAATCCTAAAAATTAAACCTTTTTAAAATAAAAAAAAAGAACGCAACAATTTGTTATGATAAATAAACCCAAACTATTTCAATCAAGAAAGGAAAACAGATCGTGAAAATGATCTTAATGTTTCGAATACTTACTCGGAATTGTTTGAAACCAAACTGAAAACAGATCAAGCGCATTTTTTTTGTCTTCGACTTTCGATTACGAAATTAAAAGCAGCCTTTTTGAATAAAAAATAAAGGCAGGAAAACTGAGAATTGTTTTTGACCTGATCAGGTTTTCTATTTTCTCGATTTTCTTTCTTCATATCTATATCTATATATATATATATAGATTTTTTTTCTCTATATCTCGATCTTGAGTGGAGAATGTTGAAGTCTATGGATGCTTTTCGAATAAGAACTGACAATTACCTCACAATCTTCATTCAACTTAATTATTATTAATAATTATTATCATTATTTTCTAAATTCTAAATTCAAGGCTCCTCGTATCAAAAATTAATTAACAAATATATAAATTCAAAGCTCTACTGTTATATGTACAGTGGCGACCGTATATATAAAAGTATTGTTAATGATTCGGCGATGGATACTCATAGTTTTGTTTGATTTAATTTTTTAATATATTTTTTTATATTATTATCATTATTTTAAAATTATATTTTTAATATTAATTTAATATATTTAAAATTTTATTTATAAAAATAATTTTTAAGTGATTTGAATCACGTGACGGTTGACAGTATTTTGTCTTTGTTTATTAATGGATTCACATTTTACAGTACCTTGTGTTGAGAATTGATGAAAAAATTTTAAATTATAAAAATAACAAATATATGTATAAAATTATATAAATAACTTAAATTAAAAAATTACTTTTCTTCATTGTTTTAATCTAATTAATTAAATGACAAATTATTTGGTTTGGTAAACGATTTGATTTCACAGGGCATTTGTCTTTGTTGGAAAAGGTTCAACGACTTTTGACGTTTTACATTTCTTTATCTTCGTTGGAGCTAAGACGAATTCGTTTTAACTTTTACATTTTAGTCTTTTTTTACTGTTTATCACCCAACTATCACCAATAGATAAATGTGCAATTTTTAATGTCAAATTGGTGCAGCTTGCTGCTTCATTCATTGACGCAAGCTCTTTAACTCTCATTTCAAAAAAAAAAATGACATCATCCATTTTAACTCTCCTTATTAAATTAACAAGTATCACATGATCCATTGTATTGAATTTTATTTTATTTTCATTACATTTTAAAAATATATTTTATTTTTTAATTTTGTTTATAAAATTTATAATTTTCACTGCAACGTATTATAGATAATTTCTCATTAATTTATATTAATAATAATTATTCTTGGATTGAGACTTAAAAATCAACTCAATAATTTTAAATATTTATTATTATACGATAAAAATAATTAAAATATAAAATGAAATAAAAGATACAAATATAATATTATGTAAAAATATAACATACGAAAACACAAGTGTCATCATGGGGTCAACTATATAATCAAAATGAAACAAACTCACCAATGCATTCAAACGTCCGATGGCACCAACAACATTTGAGTTGTCAACGGAGTTGCAACCAATTTCACCGCACACTTTTCTCACTGCAGAAACTTGAGTCAGAGTGCTGGTTCAACATTTTTCCACATTATACGTGGTTTACTTTATTAAGCATTAATTAACTGAGAAATGTCTCACTTGGAAGAACTAATAAAGATATGTCCAAACGTCCAAACAAGGAGAAACAAAGGAAATAGAAATAGGTAGAAGTTTCGGATGCCCAAAATCAGATAGAACTTCAATCGTGAATCACTAAATAGCAGGAGGGACAGTCGGACAGAAATAAGGTCCAATGGGCGTGTGATAAAAAGTCTGATTTACATGACTCAAGACTCTTGAAGAGGGTGGACTTAATAATAGAAAAATAAAGAACACCATTGGGAAGTGAACATATAGTCATAAAAAAAAAAAGTGGCTTCGGCGTTTTGGAACTTTTATGATTATGACTCCTTTTCAAGAGAGAGAAGTACCGACAACTAGATAAATATAAACATATCAGCTTTCCACCTTTGGAGGAGGAGCTATGGGGCTAATACTAGTATAAGTAATAACAACACCGGAAGTTGAAAATTTTCACTCATTTACAGTTTCCAACCTGTTATTTAGACGTATGATGAAAACAAGCAAAATGTAATCTATGAACATTTGACGACTAAAAACAACTAAGTTGCCAGTTACTAACATTTTCCCACCTCTGCATCAAAGCCTGGGCATTGATGCACGAACGACTTTCCTGTGAACAGGAATTACTGTTCAATTTTAAACCCTTATTATTATTATTACTAATCAAAATGATTAAAATTCAGTCTGTTGAGCAATCATATCATATCTGAAGGCACCAAATTTGACACTTAAAAAACGGAGAAAGCCACATACATCGACGACAGTAAGTAAATCAATTTACGGATCCTACAAATGACTCCAATGCCCTATCGCTATCATCAGCAAGAAAAAAAAAAATACAAGAAAGCGGGCTGGTCTAAGTTCCCCAACTTTACTTCTCTTCTGCACACCAACTTATAAATGAAGCCCGAAAAATACTAGGGGCTTACAAACAAACAAGCGCCCACTATAACTACAGTCTTAGACTAAACATAAGGTGGACTGCTCAATGAGAAGTGTATAATGACTATAACTATAGCCTAGACAGAGAGCTCAGCATTTTTATGTAAAGTTCCAGTTAAACATAAGAGGAAATCAACGAATCAAATTAAAGTCTCCCGGTCCACGGTGGAGTCAATGGCATGTGAATCAGAGGGTATTCATAGCGCCTCCATTGACAAAAAACCATACCAGCCAGCCAAGATGAAAACAGTGGTGTTGTGATAATAACCTTTTTATTTCCCTTTGTTTCTTGTTCCTTCTATTCTGAGCCATCTTTGTCTAATATTGAGATTTCATCAATCCACCAAGCATTATTTAACATTGGGATTTTCTTTAACCAACTATTAACTCTATGACATCTGCAACCTCTTCATCAACTGAACATTTCCGTACTCTACTTCGCTGCTGAAATATTTTGATCACATTGCAAAACGAGATTGCCTCCAGCAAAAGCAAGTGCAAGCTCGAAATTCAATTGACTAAGCAATTTGCTGCAAAATAATGACCAAAGCGATTGAATAATAACACCTGTAAAAAGCCATGGAACAAAAGTACTTGGCATTGAACAACCAAAGCAGAAAGGTCTGGACAATACAGTCAGAAGCTTTTTTCTGATACCTCTTCACCACAATTATCATTCATGTGACAAAATGGAAAAGAAAACCACCAAAAAAAAATAAGGTAAAGATCCTAGGCATTCCCTGTCAAAAATTTAATGCTCTGCTCAAAGAAGCGCAGACTGACTACTGACCTAACTGGCGATTTTCCCTTAATTTCTCCAATTCAGTTACCCCAACAGGCTTAAAGCATTCTAATCTAACAACCATACTTTCTTTCCATGAAATATTTCTCAACATTCACTAAACTAGTACATAATTCTTAAGCTTGGTAAAAGATTGACCAACAATTTCAGATCAAATAAATAAATAATAACAGGTAAACGGCAAAGTTCATAATCAAATGCTTACCATTTTAAAATTCACTAAGAACCAGAACTTGATTTCTGTACCCAGACTTGTTTCTGCAAAATTAGAGAACAGACATTAATACTTGATTAGTGAAAATGTGGCAGAATACAAATAAAGAAATCAGATGTTCAAGCATAGTTTAAGCACCTCATGAGAACCATAGCCAGAAACATTGGCCCTTTTCCCTGGTTTCCCATCACTAACAGCAGATGATCCATTGGCAACTGCTACACGATGACTAATATGCTTACGGGATCCTACATAAACTTAAAAAGAGAAGTTAATGAAATGTGAAACATGCAAACAAATATATGACAGACACATGGAGTTTGCTCAGCTTCCAAAATAGAAATTAACCGTATCTAAAGAATTGTTATGTCCACTTCTGAAACTTTTAACTTGTATACTCCCTACATTTAAGAAATCAACTTCAGTATCACCATAGGCCCCTGGCCAATTGTACAGAAAAAGAAACATCTTAGTTATTCTACATAAAGGAAAATTCTGTTTTCTGCAATCCTGGTCCCGGGTTCCTGCTACTCACTACACACATGATACAAACATATGTAAGCGTACAGTTGCATTTGTGCCCTGATAGCAATCAACTCTAGTTTAGTTATTGAGAAACCTAGGACAATAATATTCCCAAGGACGATAATACGAAGAGTAACATACCCATATGGCCCTACCTTCTGAAGGATATATAGGTATCTGTGCAGATTGAGAAGCAGATGACGACAAGGACTCATCACTCGCGTATGATCCATTGGAACGGCAAAGTGTCCGAACACTGTGATCTGGGCTATCTTTGTTTCTACTACGCCTTGCTGGCTTCTCACGACCATGCAAGTCATTCCCAGCAACCTTGTCATCTGAAGCACTGTTTGTGTCCTTCAAAACTAACTGTGCATGTGAATGCAGAGGAGGCCGTCTCTCCTTTTCCAAATTTGAGGTCTGAATGTGCTGCTCTGACTGGACCGCAGAACACTGACTTTGACGATAATCCTTGCTCAAAAGTATGCTTCCGATCATTCTGCCTTCAGGTCGTGAGTTCTGTTTGGTAGGAGCCGAACCAAGCATGTTTTTAATTGGCGATGTAATATTCTGTTGACTTAACATGCTTCCAGCAACCTGCGCAAAGAATTATGATCATAACGAATGTAACATTGCACAACATTGCAATTAGAGAGAACTTTAACTCCTGCCTGTATGAACAGATGCTAGCGGTGAACAATGCAATATGTAGCATATCCAAACTATGCCGAAAAAGAAAGGTGTCTATTTATAACAAAATCAAATATAGACTGACTGGATTAACAACCCTGCCCCCCACTCCTAAAATTCTCACTCTCATTTTCCAGAGCATGCATGCGTGCACCCTCTGCATTAGTCCAAGCCTCCATCGTAACAAAGAATGAAGAATTGAGACATAAACAAAGACTGAATACTAGAGCTGCTAGAACATGAGAAAAAAGGGGAACAAGAGGCTCACATGAGAAATTTCTTTCTCTTTCCCTTTAAGAAGCAGAAATTTTGCTTTACCAGCATCAGAAATTTCAGAAATTCCTGGAAAAGTGAGAATGAGAAATTTAAATCGGAGGCATGAACGTGAGAATTCAACCACAAACAAAAAATTCTTTGACTGGTGTCGATGCCAGCTAGGACAAGAGATAATAAAAAATATTAGCTCATTAAACAAAGGTAAATTAGAATAATTTATGTAGGCATTACCATTTTTTCCTTCAGATATTTCAGTTCCCACGGATGAAGCTAAAGTGACGGCCTTATCAGAAAGTTGCTGTTCATCCCTTTTAGAAACCAGAATGTATGTTGACTTGTCTTTGCCGCTTGCATTTTTCAAGCTATCCCTTAAAATATACTGCCACCATATAATACAAGGATTAATGATACACAAACTTCCAACATCTCACCAGGAAATCCATCATGGATATAAAAAAATGGACAAACTAGATTTAATATTAACAAGAAAAAAGAAAAAAAAATCAAATGCAAAAGCAAATGGATCAGTAAGTACCCAATTTCATACGTCACTGTCTGTAAATAAAACAGAAAAGAAAAATCATTCCCTAGAACTTTTACCTTCGTTCCACAGCATGCTCTAATATGTTAAGGACCATCCATTCAATATTTTATTTTGAGAGCTAACCATGCAGGACAATTTCACACATTGATGTTTTATTGAACATAAAAGTTACTTCACCATTACTATATGAGGAAAAAGTGAGAGAAAGAAAAATGTGTAACTCAACAAAACATTACATAGTTTTGGATACGTTAACCAACTACATGCATACCATTTTATTAGAACCCCTTCTCTTTTCAGAACCTCTTTTTGCTGATGCAGAACTTGGACTCCCACCAGATGACCCACCAGTTCTTCTGCTAGGTTTCACGATAGGCAGTGACCTCTGTCATAGAATATTATTAGAATCCTTAAGTTGTATACGATAAGCCATTGGCACTAGTAGTTCACAGGAAACACTGAAAGTAAATTGGAAACTAACTTAACGCACAATAAATAAACCAGGAAAGGAAAAACCGAAAAGACAAAAATCTTCTGTCCATAATTGATATGTCAAAAAAGGTGGCGGATGGAAATTATTGGTCTTTAGTATTTTATCACTCTTGAACAATTAAATTCTAATTGACAATTATGTCATTGATCGGTTTTATATCTACTCTATCAAATCAATTCTAAATTATAGCCAACAAACCAAAGAAACACCTCTTTGGCTCTAAAGCTTGGTAATAAAACACACCAAATGATAGTGAACAAAATACAGCTAATGATTTTATTGTCAACTGTACTGGTATTGTGATTATAATATATTACCCGTGATCTACACTTTGCAGCTCTTTTCTGTCTAACAAAATCCATTAAAGGTGTAACTATGAAAGAATCATTTGGCGCACCTGAAAAAGGCATTAATTGCATGAGTAAAAAATGTTAATACATAAAGACACCAAATTTTTAGTCATTTAATTGCAGTACAAAAATTTTCGTCATATAACAAAATAAAATATGTATATTTTTTATTTCCCAATGGAATAACTCCAGAGAGCAGATGTGAATAAGATTTGCATGACTAACCAGCTCTTTCTGCCTCCCTTCTCTCTAATTGTATCTCTGCACTGGGAAGATTCTCAATTGGCTTCGCAAGAAATTCAAGGAACTCCAAATACTCAGGATCTAGATGTTCATCAAGCAATATTTATGTACAGGAAAATAGTGGCATGTATAAGTCCACATGAAATCCATTTAATGGTTGAACTATACTTAAAACAAAGCAGCTTATTACCTTTGAATATAGTCCCTTCACGGCCATCCTTTTTAGACCAGTGCTTTGGAACATGTTGGGAAGGTGCATACTCAGCAATAGTTTTAAATTGGGCCCCTAAAAAAGAGAAACAATACTTTTTTTGAAACCCATGTGTAGTATCAGTTTATTGCAAGCTTCTAATTTGATAGAGGTCAATGAAAACAGATTAACTAATCAATCGTATATAAGCTAGTCAAGAATACTAGATCCTGATTCACTTGAAAAATATGTTCCTATTTTGGCAATGAAGATGCTCTGACATCTCCAAACAACTCATAGACTTTCGGCTGTTAGTTAAAAGAGATAATCAGATCCATTGCAATGAAAAGGTATGCTATGCTATATCAATCTCTTTAAAGATCAAGAATTACCTTTCTCATTAACAAAAACATGCCCATTAAAGAACTGCGCAAACTCCAAGACGTCCTCAGGGGTCTTGAAGTCTATGTACACTCTGGAATAAGACTGACGTTTCTGACTGTAAAAGCATTTCAAAAAGTAAAACTATAGTAAGATAATATCTTTTGCTGTATGCTAACCCTTGAATTCTGTTTATATACAATTAAAGAAAAACTACAATTGAAATATATATATATATATATGCAAGACCGACTGGATGATTTGGTTTCTTAACGGTATCTACATGATTTATTCATATTATATCAGAAGGATCTAGAACAAGGCAAAATCTCCTTCCCAGTTAATAAACTTACTTTATAACAGACGCAGTATCCAACAAAGAGCGGAGGAACTTGTATAAGGATAGGAGGAATTCTCGTACTAGAAGTGACTGAAACTGAATTTTTAATAGAGGAAGGCCAAATATTAAGCAACATGTCCATTTACAAGAGACCAGCAACAAACCCCAAATTGACAATCTCCAGATGAGAAACCTAACATTTATGAAATTATAAAACGTATATCCATTTACAAGCTACGACTACTAGTGCTAAAACAGTAATAATACAGTAAAGGCAAAACAAAAAACCCATAACCCTGAATAAAGGGGAAAAAAACTACCAAATTAGAAAGAGTGAGACTCCATTAACAAAAACAGGAACAAGAAAAAACAAGGATAATAAAACACTAAAAGAAAGTCTAATTAAGAATATAATTCAAAAAGAAAAGAAGGACTAACCTGCTCTTACCGGGACGGAAGGAAAACCAGTTGTAACGGTCAGCAAAGGCACTATCGACTTGTTCGATGAATATGGCCTCCGTAATGGACGGCGGCAAGTGGCGGAGAACCACCTTGGTTCGATCCAAAACCCCTTTCATGTCTTCCAAAGCCTTAACCCTAGAAATCAAAAAACATAAAAAAAAAAAAAAATCCCCCGAGAAAAGAACTTCACGGATTCTGTCTTTTATAAAAACTAGCTTCGAAAAAACAAAAGCGATAAGCACTCCGAGATTACATCTTCTATTAAGGGAGTTGATAATCGATCGATTAGCGCTGCTGAAACCTAAATTTTGCGAATTGAAGCCCCAATCGCCATGCAAGAGTGTTAGAGCCTTGAGACGCAGAAAATTGGAGAATAAAATATATATTTTTTTTAAAAAAAAAAAAGGTTTTGATTTAAGAGAGGATCGATTTTTTAACAATTAAATATTATAGACCTGCATTCTATAATAAATCTAATACTTCTCCCACATCAATTAAATTAAATCTATATAATATATATATATATATATTGTTTTTGCTTTCTAAATCACAAAACTATAGTACAAAGAAAACATTTTTAACGAAATATATAATTTATTGAAAAAAGTATCAATTTTAACATTTAAATTATAATTAATTAATATAATTATACAATTTGTTTTTTATTAACATAAAATAAAATAAATAATTGATTGCTATTTATTGTATTTGGTTAAGTATATATTTGTTTCGAAGTTTTTATCTAACAAAATTTAATCTTATTTCTATTAGTTTGTATGTTTTCACTGATTGTGGGGATAGGACTAGGAGTATAATATCCAATTTTTCATACATTTCCTCTCCTTCGAAGGGCATTTTAAATTGTAGATTACGTTACGTTCATGTGAAAATTGCTCGTCTAATATTATATATGCGGTGATGCGCGTATGTATTTGACGTACTTTACAGTTTTCCTTTGAAGTTGTCAATTCATTTCCATTGTTGTTTGCTTCACTTCACTTTCGTTTGCACTTCCTTCAAATTCTCACGACTGGCTGCTGCCGGCTTTTTCTATAGGGAAAAACAAAAACAGAAAGAGCCACTGCATGTGTTGGTGGAGGCTGAATTTCCCGACGATCTGGTAAATTCTCGCTTGGATATTATGCTGTTTGCAATACTAGTCAAACAAAAGCAATCTGTGGCTTTTTTTGTTACCCTTCCTTCCCTTTCTGTTTCTTCTAGTCCTCCCTTTCTACCATTTTTAACTTTTCTTGTATGGTACACGCTTTAAGCCACAAGCTATTGTCAGATTAACTAAGTTTTAACTTATTTTATCGTTAAATCATAGCTAGGCAGGAAATCAAGGAAACTCAATCGCCACATGGTCAACATATCAATATCTCCAAAAATGTGAATGAATATAAAAAACCATTCTTTACAAACAGTGAACTAGCTTCTTTCAAACATCTTGTACAAATGCTATCCATCCCCATTCTAAGCAAGCACAACTTTAAATTCATAATAAATTTCATTTGAACATATCATTACAAACGCTACTACTTAAAGATTGAAAATTTATCTGACCTCATCAGAGGATCTGCCTAAATCCTGACCTTGACAATCTGAAAAATAAGTTCTCTAAACAACACAAGCCAGTGGTGCCATTTCAGCCTGCAAATCAAAAGAAAGAAACTCAGTGTCAACAAACTAAAAAAATAAACTATCAACGCATGAGTTATATATTAAAAAGAATCAGCAAGAAGCAGTCTTAAATGATCTTCAAGAACCCAACAAACACCAACACAAGGTCCACATTCCACAGCAACGATCGAACTAAGTCCCACTGTCACCAGTCACCACCGTGTTGCATGGATCAGAACGTGGAAGGGAAACAAATTTTCACAGATGCACATGGATATAGAATTGAGTGTCAAACTTTAACATGCATGGGAAGTGCCCAAATGAAGAAGCCCGATGTTCTAGATCAGTGCAAATGATTACAATGTTCTTCATTTACATTCAACCATTATGTTGTGTTCAACTACGGAATAAAAATATGGATAATGAAAAATGATTTCCTCCTTACAAAATAAGAGATGCAACTGATCTTGGTAACAGAGGTCCAGAAAATTTATGTACAGACCTGCAATACAGGAGAACAGTTCTCGATGATGCTATTATTCCCGAAGACCAAGTTCAACCTCAAGCTCGTCATCTTCTTCAAACAGCTTCAAAAGACGGGCATATTGTTCGTCTCGTTTCTTTTTTTGCCACAACTTGAAAAGGAAAAATGACAATAACCCTACTGCAGCAAGCCCAAGCAATATGATGACTACCTTGGTCCCAGTATTACTATTAGCATTAGACTTCATCTTTGAGCTGTTTTTCGAACCTTTAGAGTCATCAGAAAAACCTGAAAAATGGAAACAAATTGGAACAAAATTGTTTAAAACTTTCAGTAATCTGTTAAGCAGCAATAACAACAACCACAACTTTGAAGTCTATTACAACAACATAATCAGCATTTCAATCAAGTTAAGCAACAGAAAGGTTCAACTAAGGCAATAAAGCAAGTAAGCCAAATATAAGGAATATGGAACCACCTCCCCTACGATGTATACAACAAAACTACATGGATCTAGATCAGATATGAAGGATGCCATAATTTCATGTGGACTCCATTTAATCAATCCTCATAATTTCCCAAAATTTCACAGAAATCAGTTTACGTAGGTTGACTTTGAAGCCCAACTTAGATTCGACATGCCATAAACATCTTAGCTGCCTACTTATACCGCTAAATAGCAGATTTGTTACAAGTCTGAGATTCACAAAAGCAAATTGGAATCACAGATAATATAACCTTCTATTCATTCTTCCAACTTCTAAGTAAAAAATCCATCTTTGTGGCCAAAATTTTTCGTAGTCGCAATTTCTCAAAAGCGAAGCAACAGAAGTTTTAGATTTAAATTAAAAGAAAAAAAAAAGAAAATCATTTCCTCATTCCTCAGGGAAAAAAAAAAGGAAAAGAAAAAGAGAGAGAGAAAGGAGAAAGAAGATAAAAATGTTTTATTTTCACGTTCATTCGATGCTAATTTAATCAGCAGCCAAGCAGAGAATATTAAATAATAGTAAATACAGATAAATTTGAGAGTTTTCATGAAATAATCAAACAAAACTGAAGGTGAGATTCGCATGACATCGATACATAAAATTGTCCGATCTTCAGGAACAAATAAACCGCACAAATTAGCAATAAACATAAACATGATTTTCATGCAATTAATGATTGGATTTCGACCAAAACAAATTGCTAATTATATCCAAAGAATATATAAATTATTTTAAAAAACAACAAAAATAACAAGTATAAGCGATCTAGGAAGGAAACCTGAAATGAATTGTAGAGAAACGGAGGCGAAAAACAGTAGGAAACGCAGCGATCTACTTCTTGAAATTTCGGTCATTCTTTCGATCTCTCTCTCCCCCTTGGCAGAGAAAGAGGAATCGGTCATTTCCAGCCTTGAGCCTACAATGCGTTTTGTTTTGCTTTTCGAAACTGTGCCGTACAAAGATGCCGTTTTTGTAATGTTGCCCCTTCATATTTTTTTTTATTCAAAATCCATTTTTTTCAACTTTTATTTATTACTCCTACTTACTTTTTCCAATTTTATTACGACGTTTTTCGAAAAAGAGTAATGAGTTTAAAAATTTATTTATTGTACTAAAAAAAATTTTTAATTTTAAATTTTAAAAAAATAAAGAACTTAAGTACTTTAAAAATATATCTTTTCATTTTGATTTTTAATCTTTGAATAAATTTTTGAAGTGAATTAGTGTTATTTAATTTATTTAATTTGTGACACCAAAATTAAATAATATACTTTATTAATATTTAAAATTATTGAAGAATTTACTAAGAGGATATATATATATATATATATGTATGTGGCTGGCCCCCTTTTGTTCGACTGGAAAGCCTGGCTATTAAGTCAAAAAGATTTTGATGGATTTCTTGAAAAAAGTTTTGATGGAATTAGGTATGACCTATAACGAACGCTTACCTACAGAACTTAACAATTTGGTTGCTTTTAACATATAAAATAAATAAATAAATTATCAAAAAAAAAAACATGTAAGAAGGAAGACAAGAAAATTGGCAGCCAAAAGCAAACTAAAATCACACTTTATGTTAGAAAATAATATGCGGATTTTTTTCCTTTCACCTTTTCTGCCGAGTTTTGAATAGTTACCAGTAAAATAACAAAAGATTATTATCAAAAACATAGGGTCATCATTTTTTTTCCACAAACAACTTAGAAAGTAGATACCAACTCATTTAAAATATATTTTTAAAAAGTATTTAATTATTAAACAAACAAACAGGTTACGATAGTATAATTCTAGTTGTGAACTTTAAAAAACATATATAATAATAATAATTGGTATCTAGAGTACAGCATGTTTTCAGCTAATTAAAAAAAAATCAAAACTTTAAATATAATTATACAAATATAATACATATAAAATAATAAAAATATAACATAAATATATATAATTAAAAATTTTATAATACAATTTATTAATATATCAAATTTTATATAAATATAAAATATTTTAAATATAATTATAATATAATAAAAAATATATATATAATATAAATACACAAACCAAGACCCCTTAAAGTAACAAATATGGGCCGACAACCCAACCCCAGCACCAGTATAAAGTTTTTTTTTTTTTCAAATCAAAACGGTAAGTTTTTTTTCCAAATCAAAACGGTGAATATCACTTCAAACTTCAAAGGATAAAGCTTACTATGGTGGTGATCGTTGTGTATAAAGCTTAGGATCGTGGTCCGACCAGGAACCTTAGCCGTTATCTAAATCGAACCCAAAAATGAGATAGAACAATTTTTAATAGTAGAACAGAAGTGATATGATTACTATCAGAACAGTCTATCTGATCCTCTATAAATGAAACAGTAACAAAACATGACCCTACCAAACGACTGACGGGCAGAAAACAAAGATATCATAATAGAGAACACAAAGCTAGAGATTAGAATGAAATTCATCACTTAAAGCACTTGGCATCCAAAAGAGGCTCTCCCTCGAAAGGCTCACAGTCTTCGATCATCTGATTAACCCGTTCCTTCTGGGCTTCGTCTGAGATGTCAACCTTCTTCCACTCGTACAGTTCCATGTCATAGCACTCATCAATGACAAATTGAGGGATCCCTTGCCCGCGGAAAAGCCATAATCCCTTGACCTTGAATGGAGGCTCCGCACCAATCACCAACATCTTCCCAAATGCATACTTGCGTGCCAAATCCATTCTCTGCAGGAACCCTCCTACCTTGTTCATCGTGACAAATGAGACTGTATTCTCCTCATTGTACTTGTAGTCGCAGAACCAGAGAGAGTATCCCTCGGGATCATACATGTCCCAGAACCCTGTAATAAACAAGAAATATAAGTATCAGAAAGAAATCTCAGTCCAAAATATCTTCATTAAGAGGAAGAAAAGAAAGTAGAATGAAAACAACACGGATACCTTTAATTGCAACTTCACGGAAATTGGTCTTTGTGTTAGAGTAAAGCCTCTTCCAATCATCCAGTACCATCTTACTAGGAGGCAACAAATCAAGAGGATTTTTTGGTTTGGGCTTTGGTGCCTCTTCCTCCTCAGGAGCCGCTGCCTTTGCTGGCTCTTTCTCAACCTCCTTTTTGGCTTCTTTCTTTGGTTCATCCTTGGCCTTCGGTTTAGTTTCTTTTGGCTGGACAGCAGGCTTCTTCGATGGAACAGGAGGCACAGACTCTGCCTGCTTGACTTCACCAAGAATCTTCTTGAAATTTGGTTGATTGACCATGGTCCAGAAGTACCTCTCAACATGAGGGAACTCTGAGGTAAAACTCTTAGTCATGATCTGGGAGAAACCCAAGTAGAGGTTGCATGTCATGATAATGTCAGCGAGGCTGACTGAATGTCCAACTAGGTAGGTATTGGAGGCAAGGTGAGTGTTTAAAGCGCCAAGGGCTCTCTTCAATGCTGCAATAGCAACTTCCTCAGCCTACACACAAAATACTCATGAGTGGATCAATTACAAACATAAACAATTTAATTCCTAGTACAGACTGATAAATCAGACTGGGGGGGGGGGGGGCGGGCAAACAGCCATTAATCTTCAAAATGAATAACAAAGGAAAAAGCCAGCCTGGTTGATTTATCAATTCGATAACAATGCTTTTGCACCAAAAATTGGTTTAATTTGTACTTGTATCCATTCGTTTCAAGAAAATAATAACAAAAAAAACTACCATATTAAGTCCCTTCTAGAGTAGTTGTCCTACGATTTTTACAATCCTCTTGAAAATGTATAAACCAAGACTCATAAACTAGTAGTCCATGCTAGTTTTCCCCTTCATTATTCTGTCATTAAAAATTTGTACTTAAGTTGCCTTAGTCCAATCTTAACTTGCAACCTGGAGAAATGAAAGAGAAAGTCTGCTACAGTAAATAGAACTTACTGGAGGAAGGTACACGCCAAAACCCCTTCTTGGATAGTACCATTTTGCAATATTAGCATCAATTTCCAAGGATGCAAAATCAATCCACTGCTCGATATGGCCCTGAGAAAAAAAAAAAAAAAGCAAATATTTATACAGACAATAAGTAACATGATTTAACATAAAACTAACTGCTGCTACAAGAACAAAACGATCCAGGTGGAAAAAATATCTCACATAATCAATCAATGTAGAACCATACAGAGGGTTGTCAGCCTTTAAGCGAGCAACTGCAGAGAAAAATAAGGGTACTGCTAAGTAACAAACATAAGAAGAAGAATAAGAAGAAGAAAATGGAGGATATGGAGTCAGCGTGTCTTCCAACCATAACGAGCATTTGCATTGCTCTCAAATACAGGACCCTCGGGTGTTTCCAACACAGGAACCTAGAAAAAGTACCAAAAGAAAAAAAACAAAAATGCAGTGACTTAAGAAGAAAAGGTTACAAATAAAAAACTATTTTCTCTAAATTTAACCTATATATAGGCATGGTTACCTTCCCAATCGGGTTCATCTTGAGAAACTCGGGAGTTTTATTTGAGACGCCCATCTCAAAGTTCTCAACCAATTTGACCTCCACACCACTATATTCTGCAGCAATGAGTGCCTTGTAGGCATTTTTATTTGTTTTTCCTGCATGCAAGACCTGCATGTATATTCAACAACCAGATGGTCTGATAAGTTAATTCCAATGATAGGCTACTAATCCCGCCCACCCCCCCCCCCAAAAAAAAAAAACAAAACAAAACAAAACTAGAAAATAACATTTTCCCTAGAAATCCTTTTAAAGACCATTAATTTTCACGTTCTTAACTAATTGAGAATTATTAACATCTTCATCTACAATAGGCAGTCAACCTAGTATCGTTCTACGATAATCACTCAAACTAAATGACCATAAACTCTTGCCGATCTGAGCAATTTCCCGCTCCAAGAGGTAAAAAATTATTGGTAGCATCTTCGACCAAACGGGTGATTTTCTCGCCTACTACGGATCCCATACGACCCCCCATAAACTGAAAATCCATAACCTGAATTGCTATAGGGCGCTGGTTAACTGATCAGAATTGAAATCGAAACCAGAACAGTTAAAATCCATTATTGATTTTTATTAATATTTGCAAACCCATCAGCTATCCATTGATTTAACAGAGAGCAATAACATAAAACAAATTCCATTTTCTACTTCCTTTATGTCCAAAATGCTATTTAAAATTCTCACTTTGAATTCCAAAATCACTTCTCTCTTTCGTTTCTATTTTTTTAGCAGCTAAATTACCAAAAGCAACGAGAAAAAAAAAACACTCACCAGTGCCATGGCTTGATTGAAAACAGGGACGCTCTGATTTCAGATCTGCAAACGAAAAACAGAAGCAAAATGAAAATATCAGTAAAAATATTCTAAGAAAAAAGCGTATTTTCCATACTTGAAGGTAAAAAAAGGGGTGAAGAGAAATGCTAGAGAACCTTTAAGCCGCAGGGGTGGGGAGGGACTGGGAGTAGAATAGGAAAGTACGAGGGGAACTAGGGTTTTTGTAGACTTAAAAGGGGGCATGTGCGTTAGTCGTTGCGAGTCTTATTGGGTAGGTTCGAATTCGGACCCAGATGCAGATCCAGATATGGTAGTAGTTATTTTAGGCCCATTACTTTTTCTCCTCCATTTTTTAAATTTTTTTATTTTAGGCCCATTATTTTACCCACGTATGGCATTTAAATTGTTTTATCTGGGAGTTCTATTTTATAATTTATACTACCTTTTTTTTTTAATTTTTCTCTCATTAATGTGTTAATTAATGAATTGACTTTCGAGTTTAAGGTAGGTTTTAAATTCTTGCTTAGCTCATGTAAAGAAGCAAAACAATTCTTCATCCTTAATTAAATAAAAAATATAATAATACTATCAACAATTATTTATACTTTTAACATTAATTTTTTTTAAATTGGCAGAAATAAATACATTTTAAAATTTATGTCAAATTTTTTATGTCAATTCATTAGTTAGAGGCGTAAGTAGGAAGCCCACTAATAATGGGCTTCAGGCTCAAACATATTGGGCTAACAGGCTTTTTGAACCAACTGCGCTAATAGTTAGAGAGACGTTTAGAGCATTTCAGTCATATCGCCAACCAAAGCATCGACGCGCAAAATCAGCGGTATAATTCACATCGATCCCAATTCCCAAAGACGTAAACTAGAAATTTCAGGCTTCTGGGTCAGTCAGACGTACTGATTTGAAAAGTCTGTCAATTGTTTTCTCACTGTAGGCCGTTACTTCGAAAGACAAAGGACTTCCTTGCAATTTTTTTTTCTATATCTATTTTTATCCTCAACGCAAAAAAAAAAAAAAAAAAACCCAAAAATAAAAAATGGCGAGGAGACCGGACGAGGAATATGATTACTGTTTAAGGTTGTATTGATCGGCGATTCTGGTGTTGGGAAATCGAACTTGCTTTCCCGATTTACTCGTAACGAGTTTTGCTTAGAATCTAAATCTACCATTGGAGTCGAATTCGCCACCCGCACTCTTCAAGTAAATCTCCTCTTTTTGTTCTTATATTTAAAAAAAAAAATTCCGATATTTAATTTATTTGTATTTCTTTAATGAAATGTAATTTGGTGGGTTTTTTTTTTTTTTTTTTAGATTTGGATTTAGATCAACTATTTCCCCTTCTAAACATTCAGTAGATCTTGTTTTTTGAATTTCTAATATTTTCCCGTATTTTTGTGTAATATTTACACTGGCCAATCAGTGGTAAAAGTGAACTAAAAAAAGGACTTGATTAATTCTCATTGTTTTAGCGTAATAATCTTGATTGGATTCTCAATTTCTCATTGTATTATGATCGAATTGTGTTAAATCTATGAGAAAAAGGAATAAAAAGAATCTAAAATTTCTCGTTGATTGCAACTTTGCCAGCTTTGCCACTGTTTTGAGTCGGATTTTGTTGCTGTGTCTCTTGGCCAATCTATTAATTCTTTTGGGGAAATAAAGAAATTTGGGATCCCATCAGTTTCGTTGCTTTGGGGTACGGAGGCGAGTTTAGCTATCAGTTATGAGCCCAAAATTAAGGAGATGATTATGGGCTCTTTTACCCATACCAAAGGCCTATCAATGTAACAGTTTCCTGGCTATGCTGATCCACATTTTGTTTATCAATGTTTGTGATCAAAGGGTATCTTTTTAGCATTAAAAAGTGTACTATGAAAATCACTGTGAAAGGAGAAAATGATATGTTGTTTGTTCTAAAATTGCTGTGATGATCAACGCAAGGTTGGAGATGTCGCTTTTTAAGTTGTCAAATGTTCTTCTTTATCTGAACCTTATAAAATTGAGATTTACTTGAGTTACTTGCACATCTTATTTGGCTCAGTCTAATTGATGGCCTACCATCTTAGAACCAATCTGAAGTAAATAAATTTAGAATTTTAGTCTTTTTGTTTATCTTTCGTGGCTGAAATGAATGTAAAATGTGGAGTCGATCCTTTTAAAGAGAGCAGATAGGAAATGTCCATTTCTTGGAGAAAGCCTGAATCTTTCTTCTATCCTTTTCTTCGCCTTTTTTACTGCATGCTAGACATGACAAATACACTCACTGGTTTGGTTGTTATACGGCGAATGTTCCTAATATGGGTGTTTTCAGGTTGAGGGAAGGACGGTGAAAGCTCAAATATGGGACACTGCTGGTCAGGAACGGTATAGAGCAATAACCAGTGCCTACTATAGGGGTGCCTTTGGAGCACTTCTGGTATATGATGTTACCAAGCCAACAACATTTGAAAATGTGAGCCGATGGCTGAAGGAGCTCAGGGACCATGCAGATTCTAATATTGTGATTATGTTGATTGGGAACAAGACTGATCTGAAGCATCTGCGAGCAGTTGCCACAGAGGATGGTCAAAGCTATGCAGAGAAAGAGGGCCTTTCATTCATAGAGACATCTGCACTAGAAGCAACAAATGTTGAGAAGGCTTTCCAGACCATCCTCTCTGAAATATACCGCATAATTAGTAAGAAGTCACTTTCATCAGAGGAGCCAGCACCTGCAAGTATTAAAGAAGGGAAGACCATTGTTGTGGGAGCACCGGAGGCGAACAACAAAATGGCTTGCTGCTCATCATCTTGAACGTGATATTTTTTATTCATTTCCAATTTCATTCTTCTTTTTGTATTAAATTTGTGTTTCTTCCATCTTTCTCTTCCTACTGAAGTCGAGGGTTTTATTATCAACTCTTTTGCTTATTATTACCACTATTTTATTTTGTACCATTACAAACAGTTGAACTATTCTTGTTCTTGTATTGTTGCAAGTTAGTAATGATTTTGTTATGGGTTCAATTGCATGGATACCTTTTATTCCCGGCTTGTCTCACACTTACTGTTCAAGCACTAGCTTGGCGTTCGCATCTAGTAAGTCAGAATTTCATGGGTGTTTTTGTCTGGCACAATCTATTGCCATTTATTGACTTAGAAATCTTATTTTTCTTGTGATAATAATTTTAAGGTGGGCAATAACCTTCCTGCATCCCTAATCATGGAAATTGTTGGTGGTCTAAACCATCTTTGATATGAAATTGCTGCTTGTTAGATGAATAGAGAATTTCATGTAGAGGGAGTAGGGAAGTATAGGCAATAACTTGACCTCATTTAAGCATTATCACAACCTCTCTCGGTGGCTGAGAAACCCATTTAGTCATTTACAAGAACTGGTTGTCTGCTACGTAGACCATTAGGCAGAAGGGCATACGAATATGAGGAAGATAATGAGGAGCCACTGTTTGTAAAGGGCTCCGGCCTAAGCAACAAGTAGATAATCGTTTGGCATGATTTGGTCATTATATTATTGGTGTAAGCTGGTAGGCATTGCACTCTGCAGTATAGTGGAGCCCCTTTCACTTCTATTTTTTCCTTTGGTTTTCAAGTTTGCGTTTTTAGCAAATAGATGCAAATGGTAAGTAATCTTATCTATTACGAAAATATAGACACACATGAACAAGCATCAGAACTTCCACTTAAACAGCAGTTTAGTTTTTTAAAGATTCGTATGATATGCAATATGTTTACCGTTTAAATCAGAGATCAAGTATAACATGGTTGACTAGCCACAGCAGTTGCTCTTCTGTTCGATTGGCTGTCCCTTCATTTGAACAGTTCCGGTTGACTTGTTAGCAGCTGGCTGGTTACCCATTCTGCATAGATTTTGATACAAAATCATATAGGCAAACTTCATAATTAAAGGCATGAAAATAAAAGAATTAAAAGCGATTTGGACAAGGATAAATATTTTTCTGACGATCTAGACAAGTGGACTCCAGAATAAGCAAGCAATGTGACAGAATAATGCATCGAAAGCAAAAGCATTATCTTAAATGCTCTGAAGTAGATTGAGAACCTATTAGTTGGCAGCAATGGCGACATCTTACCAATAAACAATGATCAATCATTAGCAAATAGGTAAATAGATCATAGCACTTGAAAAAACAGAAAGTATGAAAAAGTGGAACTCATTTTACTTTTTCTTGATCTCCCCTGCCATAGTTAAGAAAGCCTGTTCCACATTGATTGAATCTTTAGCACTGGTCTCCAGGAAGGGAATCCCAAGTTCATCAGCAAATGCCTGCAGTTTATTGAAGAACATAATTGCCAATTAATCAAATTATGCCTGCAGAGAATTATCCCATCATCAGCTGCAGATCCCCTTAGTTCAGCCAATTTACCATCTTAACCATCAATAACTCAACAAGTTTCTAAGGTAAAACCAAAAATGCCACAGGAATCTCAAAAACAGATTAAAACCTTTGAGGAAAACCCCTGCCCTTGGTAAATAAGACAAGTAACTGATGATAAAAGTTCAAACATTAGAAACAACACACACCTTTGCTGTTTGCGTGTCAACAACCTTGTTCTCAACTAAATCACATTTGTTCCCAACCAGAAGTTTGCATACACTGTCATTAGCATATCTGTCAATCTCGTTCAACCACTGCTTGACATTGTTGAAGCTCTCCATCTCAGTAACATCATAGACAATCTGTTGCAATCCCAATATACAAAAGGATGCTGAGACACTTAACAGGGTCAAAAGAAAATGAAAAAAGAAAGTAATAATATAATTCAATAAGAAAAACCATATCATCTTCTATCTGTGTTCTTTGACACGATAAGATTTGAAAATATTTTATGATCCTAAATCAATCGGGTTCAGTTTCTTACTATTATCCCATGGGCTCCTCGATAATAACTGCTTGTAATAGTCCGAAAACGCTCCTGTCCAGCAGTATCCCACTGAACAAAGAAGCAAGAGTAAAATACCACATGTTAATTGGAAGCCAAGTGAAATGGGGGAAAAACTACAGAAGAAAGTGATACATGGCTCTTCCTCACTAATTTTTCCCAACTCTAGAAAGCCGTGATCAAATGTTAGAAAGGAAATCGGATTGGATGAACAAAGTAAAACTATCCAATAAACACCATCCTATTGGCCATAACAAACAATTCCTGCCTCAGTGACACAATTAAACTCCCCTTTTCTGGTGTATCAAAACTGAAGCTATTTTCGCTATGCAAGCCATAGCTTAATAAACTGATAAATAGAATTCTCTTTTATCAATCACGAGAAACCCATCTATAAAGCAAAGAAACATTAATGCTAAAAGATAATAAGACACAGTATAATTCAATTAATCTATATTGGGGCGTATTTTTCAACCAAAACAACAATCTGACTCAAGAATCTTGCGTTTGCATATGGCTTTCCTGAAATGACATGAATTATAGAATTAAAGTCTAAGAAATCTGATTTTTTTTTTTAAAAAAAAGGAAAAAGAAAAAAGGTTTGTAACCTAACATTATTCAAACAAGTTTTGTGCAGAACTTAACTTCAAAAGAACGTAATTTTTGGCTTAAATGGAAGTTGATTGCAAATGCATTGTGAATTAACCATGAAGAATCATATCATACTTACAATTTGCAGCTTGATTGTCTTGCCATCCAGCTCCACAGTTCTGATTTTCTAAATATAACCAATTAAATAAAAAAATTCACATTTTTTAGTGCATGGAAACAGTTTCCATTGTATATAAAATTTGTGCGAAAGAGTGACAGAAAGAAACTCACGAAATCAACACCAATTGTACTGATGTAGCTATCAACGTAAGAATCATCCTGGAAAAATTAAAGTAAAAAACACTTAAAATTCTCAACCCTAATTACTCTAAGATTACCCTTAAAATCAAGCTCATTAATCATTTTTCTTCTTAATTTACTCATAAAAAAACCGACAATGCATCAATGAAAAACACAATTAAACCAAACCAACCAACAAACCTTAATCTCAATATATTTGAGGATGGCTACAAGAACGAAGATAAACAGACATTTACTTACACGAATCCTCCACCTCTAATTATTCTTATCTATCACCATCCTCTCTTATCTTAAAATCACGTTTAAATAATTTTTTTTTAAAAGAAAAGCCACAAGACATTAAAATTTACAGCGAATCTGAGAAGCAAACAGGATTTCCCAACGGAGGAGTCGCCGATGAGCAGAAGCTTGAACAGATAATCGCTACACAACCAATGAAGGAAATGTAAGTAGAAGTATAAGAAGATAGATAATAATAATTAGTAAGAAATGGAAAGAGAAGATTGAAGAGAAATTATAGAGGAAAAGGGGGGAGGCTCACTATTCGTTGCTCATGATTGGATCGAAAAGAGGAAAAAACTTTGAGACGAATTTCGGTTTGTTTGGCAGACAAAGGGAAAGCTTCCGTTTTTATGTCGAGCAGGCTACCACTCTTATATCCCATCTATATTTTCCTATATAATTCTTTTATAATTGTAAATTTAACTGAGTATTATTATCAACATTTACAAGTATTTATTTATTGAGTTAAAAATGGTCACATTTTTGAATTAAAGAATCCAAGAAAAGAAAAAAAAAAAAAAAAAAAAAAAAAACGTAATACCTGGGCCAAAATGTTTTAATTTCTTTCATTTCCGATAACATATATTTCAAAACAAGTAGTGGGCTATGTCCTAGCAAATTGGTGATAGCACCTTGAGTCGTAAGTATTAGCCGCGTAAAAATGAGAAAACAAATGGAGATGCACAAATAGATGTGTTCTATAAGGGTCAATCTTTGTTTTTGTGGTTGTTTGAATATAATGTAACATGTGAAGTTCGAGCCAATCAATTTTGGCCTTTACAAATAATGTGAATTTAATTAATTATAAGACTGACTTTAACTGTACAAATCATAGTTCCTAAAGTTGAACATGCACAGAGACTTCTACCAACCAACGGTAACCAAAAAAAAAATGGCCAGCATGCACAATTTTTATATATCAAATTAGCAATCACCTATAACACCCACCATTCTCGATCTTCCATCGGTTTTTTTTTTTTTTGGGTGATTAGAACTTCAAAGTGGATTTCGGATTGAAAAATTATTTGTGCCGGGTTGAAATCCATGGGCAATTTCTTGATTATTGAACCTCTTGTGGCAGCAATTCTTGTTAGACCTCCAAAAGGAAAATTAATAGTTCTTCCAATAGTTAAATTAAGACACTCTGCTCAGCTAAGGATCCAAATACAGCCGGTGTAAGCTTGTTTCCGGTTGTCAACTGCCATTTCTCGCATTGTAAAGCAGCAATTCAGTTTGTCCGTTATCATCATCAGAGTTACTTTTTGACTGTCTTTTCCAAACAAGCTTTGCGCACAGCGTTTTGGATTCGTATCTCGTGCTCTTTGATCATTTCCTCAAGGTTTCCTCCAGGAGGCATCAATGGTCCAGCACCAGAATAATGGATTCGGTTATTCTTGGGAACATTAACCTGGATTCACACACAAATGTTAAGTTTTAGTAACTAACTACAGACGATTGAGACCGAGGGATTTTGCGTTCCATTGTGCCATGAAAATTGTAAAACCCGACTAAAGCATTAGGAAATATAAACTATATTCTTTGCCAATAAACGCTTTTAGCTTCAAATTTTCATCAATTCTCTTGAGTAGGTGACAAATAAAAGACATATACAGAAATCAGTTGTCAAAAGAATGGATATTCAATCTGTCGCTAAAAGAAATGAAATAGGCTGTCTAGGACAAAAGAACATGATTGATAAAAGTGATTCTATTTCTTTAAGTCCCTTACCACTGCTGATTCCTTGGAAGATGGCTGTTCATCCTTCACATGTGAAGTCTTTGGCCTATCAAGTACATGACGGGACCATTCATGCTTTTCTGAGGAACCAACACTATCCAGATGGCTATACCTGTCATTAGAACGCTCCTCTGGCCAGTGTGAATTTATGTTATTCTCTTTGGTCATATCAAACCGAGAGCTCCCTCTGACTGCAACTGAGTTAGAAAACCTGGACAATTCCACTGCACCACGATGGACATATGTTGTCTGAGTTCTTAACTCTTCTGAGTTCCCTGGAGATCCAAATGCTTGAGTAAAAGCCTTCAAAGACTCAATTTCATTTGCCATCATATTCTGTGAGGATCCAAAGTTTCTGGGGTGCATTGACCGGCCAGAATGACAGTATACAACTCTTGCTATTCCTCCTTTTGGAGGCTCAATAGAGAAGCCAGTACCCGGGTCTTCTTTTGGATGGTATGCTTCAGTGACACTTTTGGCATTAAACTGTCCTTCTCTCTTCTGCATCAAGCAACAGAATAAACATTAGATGACCAAAAGGCTGGTTTTCCATTGAAAACGTTCAAACACCCCAGTTACAAACTATCTTAGACATGTGTACTTTGTATAAGCAAATAAATCCTACAAGTTAACAAGTACCTGTATGGATGCCTGTAACTCAGCATTGAAATCTGGGGGAGCAACAGCAGCAGATTCTTTGGAGAACTTTTTAACTAGATCGTGACCACATACTTTCCCACTGGCTGCTCTTCGCCTGGTTTCCCAATTACCAAACAGACAAAACAGTTATTTTTATAATTTTTTGAGAAAATTTAGAGAGAGACAGAGCTCAATTTAACATAATCAATGAAATAATCCAAGTCAAATTGAGAATTTTCAACCCTTACTTGCGGGTGGACAGATCTTAGTTCGTTCGGTTTTTTCCTTGTCATTTAATGGGCCATCAAAGTTCAAGCTTTAGGATGAGAGCCAAAAAGATCATATTTTTCCAAGTCCCAACACATTAATACCAAACGAATATCGCAAAGAAGAAATTATTAGAGCTTCTACCATAACGAACTAAATATATCCAGAATTTAGACAAAAGTTTATTTAGCCCCATGACAATTTTCACAAAATTTGTTTAAACAACGATGACGAATCAATAATTTCAATGCAAAGTAGGAGCAGAAAAATACCTTCTAGATTCCTCGTCTCGAAGCTTGGAATCAAACTCCTTACTTGGTGGGTACTTGGGCAAACTAGAAGGATCACATGGAAGAGGGCTTGTTGTAAAGAACTGGAAGAGAAATTTCAAAGTTCAACAAAAAAAAAAAAAACCAAAATCAAATATTGTAAACAACAACAATGTTGAGTGACAAGCATGAAGGATGAAAAGGAAGGATAATCATAAGCAATCAATATAATTGATATTCCAACGATGATCTACCAAGGACCCACAAACTGCTGTGTGCTAACCATTTTGCAGTAAACTTTTGCGAGAATGTCATTTCTCCAGTAAAAAGAAGAGCTGATGTGTGCTAATGAACTAACAGGCTGGACATATAAAACTCCCGACTAAATGTCAAAGGTTACGGTTTCAAGTCGTGAATAATAACAACTGAAGTGCAATTAATATGCAAACAAAGGCTTTTTGCTTATTATAAGGAATAAGGAGTTCTTTCTCTTCTTAGCAAATTAGCCAATATGCATATTTGAAATTCCCAACTAAACGATAAAGACATAAAGAGTACTCTTATGAAGATTGTGAATAGTAGCATATAAAATTGCAGTTCAAGCCAATAAGTTAGAAGTTTTTCTCTTCTTGCTTGTACAAGGAGGTGCCACCTTTACTCGTTATCAAGCAAAAATCATGAACAGAAGCGGTTGGACTAAACAGAAGATTGATACCAAAAAGAACACGTGAATAAGGTGAGGACTGAAAGAGCTATTGTTATCCTCATGAAAATGCAAATGTTAGACAGACACCGTATTAAGCTTACCTCACTTTGAAGTGCTGAACAAGCAGTTCCACGACAATCGGGTTCTATTGCAAGAAGAACCTCCAAAAGGGCCAAAGAAGATGCAGGAAAGTCCTTGAATGTCTCACGAACACAACGTTTATAAGGATGTTGAGGTTTGAAAATGGTTGCATGTGGCAATTTTGCTCTCTCCCAATACTCTTCTGAAGGTGATCCACAGAGTTTGAAGATTTTATGCAGTTGCTCCACCTACAAATGTTAAATGATCATCAAGCCCTGCAAATGTTGAACTACAAAACTCCAGTGTACGGCACTTTGAACAGCTCTATGGGTAAATTCCGAATGACTTATAGATAATTTTATAGTACCATTCATTGCATAATCATGTCAGGACGGTGAAACTAAGAAAGAAAATAACAGTTCATCAGATAACCTATGGTCCACTAAATTATCAACTAGGTTAGATGAGTTCTGTGGATACATACTATAGCATCAGCAACACCTCTCCTGACCCCCACCCGCACAACCTACCTAAAAGTAAACATTGACCCAAAACAAACACATAAATCTGTCCAGATTGAGCGAATAATTTGGCAGTGAAATACATGGGAAACGAGATAACAAGCAAATTCACATAAATGCCAAATCCTAAATAAGATCATAGTTTTTTGTCTAAGCAATTCTGTGCCAAGATCATAGCAGATTGCTGCTATGACCGCATAATTTAGAGCAAAACAATCAATTGGCCGTATAGTATGACTTGAAGTCTAACTTTTGGCATCCAGGTCTACCAGTTTCATACTGTGAAAAAGGGACACGAAATTTTCTTTGCATTTATATTTTTCCGTTCTTGATAAGCATGTGCACCAAGTCACCAACACCCACATACCTACAAACACACATAAACAAGCATGCATACATATGGTAATGATAATATTTCATCATAAAAAGGATTTTTTTTTTTTTCTAACATAAGAAACAAGAAAATTTTCATTAGAAGCTCGATGTACACAAGAAGTTTCAAAATATATGTGTGAATACCCCAAAAACTGAAATAAATACCTCTGTTCTTCCAGGCATGATAGGCTTTCCAGAAAATAATTCAGCAAGAATGCAACCACTACTCCACAGATCGACAGCAACTCCATAGTCTGTAGAACCAAGCAAAAGTTCAGGAGGGCGGTACCATAAAGTTACTACATGACTTGTTAGAGGCTGCTTCTGACTGGGACAGAAAAAAGTTGCCAGTCCAAAATCACCAATCTTGATGTTGCCATTATAGTCTATCAAGATATTTGAGCCCTTGATGTCACGGTGCAAAACACCACGACTATGGCAATGGTCAAGTCCACTGAGCAGCTGTTGCATATAATACTTGATCTGCACAGATAACACATAAAACTCGACACTTGAACTGAGTTCATTGTCATTCATTTGAGAAAAAAAAATCAACATAGGTTAATATAATTCTTCACCATCAAATAATGATGCACTATAATGAAAGTTTAGAACCTTAACACAAATTTGCTACCAAATGTACAAGCAACTAATGCTTAATATCTGAAGTAGTTGTTTCCACTAAGTTTCTTTTCCTTTTGAACCATAAATTGTAATGTGTTTTGGCATTATACACAATATGTACTACATGGAAAGCCATTCACAGTTCATGATGTAATAGACTTTTCATAAAATCATGTTCTTTCACCATGGACAGGTTCTTCGATTATGGAATCACAAGACTTATGTTGATCTGAACAAAACTGACGATATAATCATGTAAGTATTGAAGGAATGAATATACCTGAGCCTCGGTGAACATAACCCCAGGTGCCGCTGCAAGCCCTGAAAGATCATGCTCCATGTATTCAAATATAAGATATAAACTTCCAGACACCCTAGAAGTAATTAGACCTCCAAGCTTCATGACGTTAGGGTGATCAAGCCTACGTAAAATAATAATTTCTCTTGCCATGAAACGAACACTTTCAGGGTCCCTATTAGCAAATCGCACTTTCTTCAAGGCAACAATCTTTTTTGATTCAAGGTCACGAGCCTTGTACACACTGCTATACGTTCCTTGACCGATCTACATTATTAGCCGGAAATTTACGTTATCCAAAGGGGAAAAGGTATATGACATAGAAGATTGCAACAATAAATCAGAGAGCAACCATAATGAGTATGAAAAATGCATGCACGTTAACATATGCTCATTTTTAACCACATTGTTTCACCAAAGTGTATATGATGTAAAGTTCAAAGTAAGCTTACATAAAAAAAGAACGAATTTCTGAACCACTCAATACAATTGGCAACGGACAGAAACATGAATCAGAACTATAATAATAAAAGATGCAGCTGCGGTGTAGACCTTTTCCAACTTTTCAAATGAGTCTGCTTTTCGAGGTATCCACCCATTGATGGCTTCTCCAGCTACAGCCGCTAACCAAGAGGGCCAACCGGCAAGCACCTGAGCACCTTTCTCGCCACCAGCTACACTCAAGACCCTGGAAGTTCTCGGCTGCAACTGTCCAACGTCTGCTCCAACCTTTGTTGATTGCCTCCTCAGCTGGGATGGGGTCCTTTTAGACCCCTTAACAACCGCCAATGCTGCCTTCTTTTCCTCATCATCAGAAGAGGATGCAGTAGCAGAACTAGCATTGTGATTTGGCTGCTGATTTGATATCAACCTTGCAGTGGCATCTGCCTCCACCTCAGCATCGTCCCTCTTGGAAGAAACAGAAAACTTTTTTGAGGTTTTCCCTGAGTCCCTGTGGGCCTTGTCTTTTTTACCATGGTTATTTTCAACATTTTCATTTGTTTCAGTTCCTTTTGAGCAAATGCAACCCATAATTTACAGCCCCTGCTGTTTTCCAAACAGGAAACTGCCTCATTCAATGCAGTTTTCTATTGTGTTATAGGATTCAATGATCACAAAAATATGTCCCTAGGATCAGCAGTCTAAATTCCTCAACAAAATGTGTCTTAATTTTCTCTCTTCAATTGAATTATTGATTTTGGATGATACAAAAGAATGCAACTTTCGACTGAACGAGGAATTGAGAGATCCCAAAGAGATTACTAATTTCAGATATCCCATAAAGCTTTTAGTAAAAATCAACAAGAAAACAGATCCTTGAACGAATCAAAGAAAATGCAGGTAAAATTAACCACCAATGAAATAATTACGAAAATAAAATAAAATAAAACAAAAATGCGGGCACAATTAACCAGCAATAAAAAAAAAATTATTTTTGTAAATACGTAATAATTCTGTCTTCTAAATTTAATAGTAAACCTGGACAAAGCCAACCAAAAACAATTTTTTCCAGGTATTTTAAAATTGAAAACACTGGCTTCTACTCGGACAAATATAGCTTATTTTTAGAACATGCAAAATGTAAGTTTATAGTTGGTTCCTGCCAAAGAGAGAGATAAATGCGGATCTGGGATTTGATATCCTAGGATTACGATTAGCCCTTGAGAAGATAGTTTATGTTAAAATAGAGCGTCCATAATTTGAACTATTTTTTCTTTTTTACAGCTTCAAAACAGAATAATAAAATGAAAAAAATAAAACTTGAGCTCTATTTTAAGACAGAGCTGTGAAACTAAATGATGATGATGATGATGATAATAATAATGTTTTTTTTTTTTGGACAGAGAAAAAAAACAAAACAAAACAAAAGAAGAACTTACGAAGAAAAGGAAAAAAAAAAAATGAAAAAAGAAGGAATGAAAGAGAAATGGAAGGTGCCGCACGGGTGGAGAGCGGAGGTAATGCCACGTCGCATATTGTGAAGGCCAGTGGAGATTAGATTTGACTGTGGTCTCCCTCCACGTTGAAATATCCTGGATGACAGCGACAACCGGCGACGTCATGTGACTAATAAATGGGTTCAGCGGCAGCTGGCCTTAAGTCGGTGAATATTTCTGGCCCAACTACTTCACTTAGAGTTAAGCCCAAGGGCTCTAAACAATCCTTAATAATAGATTGTCAGTCTCATGTTTTCAGAAATTTTTTAATTTATAAATTTATATTTTATATTATTTTTAATTATTATTAAGTATATATTTTTTTAATTTTATAAGTGAAATTAAAAAATAAAAAAGACAAATGATAATTTTTAATTACTTTATAAAATTAAAAAAATTTTACCATTAATATTTTTATTTTTCATAGAACTTGTGCTTTTTACTTAGGCGGGTCTTATGCATGGAAAAACTAAGGCTTTATACCCATTTAGGGTTTGCAAAATTTGCTCAAGTTTATAAACAACAGATTAAAGTAGCCACAAGGATTGCTTCCTTGAGTTATAATGTGATAGCCCATTTTTTAACACTTTTTTTTTTGAAAATTTTGTGCGATTTTTAATTTAATTTTTAATGTTATGTTCGTGCTATTTATTTTGTAATTGAATTTAAATAATATAAATTTATATTTTTGTTTTTCAATTTAATTACTTTATGTTTTAATTTTATTATTCCTTTTATTTAATTAATGTAATTTAATAAAAATTTTTAAATTTATTTTTTGTTTAAGGGTTTTGGTTTATTGCCAATTTATGTAGTTCATTACAAAGAATTTGGTTCTCAGTCAATCATGATTAGATCTTATTTTTTCATCTATGATTTTATTGCCTTTTAAAGTAGATTCATATCTGCCATAATCAGTAAATATTTCATTACCACTACTTAAATACCACTATAAAACAACCCAATAAAAAAAAAAAAAAAGAAAAACAAAATTTTGTTCTCATTAAGAAAAGGGGAGGAAAAAAAAGAATCCGCAATAGCCTTGTAGCCGTATAAAGCCGCCCAGGCAAAAGCCACGTAGGGACGGGATATACAGCCATCGAGGAAATCCGAAGCAAGAGCCTTGGACGACACAGCTGGAGACAGGCTGTCACCAACAAAGTCCCACATAAGGCCAAAACTACTTTCTTCCTTTCCCTCACCTTCTTCGTCCTCCTCCTTTTCTCTCTCCGCATTTTCATTTCTACTTTACAACCAGTTTTAGGGTTTGTCGATCCTTTTCTTTGATTCTCCGTTTCGTCTGCTGACCTCGCCGGATCAAGATTCTTCTCTTTGTAAGCTCTTTGCTGGTCCAACTTTTCTTCATTTTTATTATTTTTGGGATTTTTTTGAACTATTTATTGAGATTATTGATGGCATTTTAGCATAATGATTGTACTGCATGCACCGGTGATGACAATGAACGTTAGAAAGTTCGATTAATTTGTTTGTGTTGTTCATATTTTTTGTGAAATGCTTAGATTTGAATTATTGCTTATCTGGAGGTTGTAATTTTTTATTTATTTGAATAATTTGTATATGATGACAAACAGAGGGAAAAGAAACGAAAAGAAATTTGTAGTTTTGCTACTTATTCTTGTTAATTCTTTTAAAATTAGAGTAAAGCATGCTTGTTTGCTCCAATGGTAATTGCAGGAAGGACAATTATCCCCCTTTTGATATCAGTGGTTTTGTATAAGGTCAGTGTAATAAAAAAAACAATTCAAACTGCTTGAATTGTTTAGATTTATAGTGAGATTTTTAGACCATCGATTTATCTTTTTTCGTGACTAAAATAAACCAAGTTAGGGGTCTTATTTGCTAAGGTTAAAATTTTATACGAGGGACGTTGATAGATGTTCATTTGACACTTTGACTAATATCCTTGTGACGCAAGTGATGATATGGGCAGCACTAACAATATTCTGTCATTTTTGCATATTGTTGGCATTGCGTTAAATATGATTCCTGTGTGATAAAATGGAACTGCTTCTCGAGTATTATTAATTAATCATCGTCTTTGCGACCTTTCTGCCTAAAACCTATCTGGATATTTTAGCTGAACATCTGCTTTAAAAATGATTATTATAGTATAACGCATTTTGACCAGTTACCGTTTATTGGTAGTGCCTTATTATCATTCTGTAAAAGATGTTAAGTGTTGATTTCAATTTTCTAGTCTTGTATAAACTTAAGTTGTCTTGCTTAGACAGCACTTATTGACTGAAATGTTTAAGATCTTACCTAACATTTGTATCATCATGTGGTCAACAGTGTTGTTACTGTTTCTTTTGTTGATGTGGAAACTTATGGCCTCTCTTGTGTCTTCTGTTGTCTAAAATTTTTAATCAAGATGACATGTAAGAATGTTTTTCTCGTGCCGTAAGACATAAATAGTGATGCTCATGACAGTGAACTAAAAATGATGATTTTCCCCCCTTTTTTAATATAAATGACACTGGCTCTAATGTTGATTTATATGGTAGCTTGGGTGAGTCTGCACCAGCACAACTTGACATATGTGCTGCATGTTCTGAGTAATTAATTTATTATGATTCATGTCTGTTCTCATTTAGACTGCTATATATTTGGTAATATTAGGGCTTACATACTCATTTATGGGACTCTTTTGTGTATTAGGTGATTGTGCGACTCTGTATTTTAGACTTCCTATGTGGTAGTGTGGTCATATGCTTAAAAAAACGTTCTTCACTCTGTTTTTAGGATAAATTTTCTATAAAATTAAAATTCTGGAACATTTTTTATCTTTCATTTTTCTTTTACAGGAGGAATAGGTGTGGCTGAAAGTGGTGGATTTTATCATACCTTTTTGCATGCTATAGAAAATTTTCTTCTTTTATATAAGAGTTTTCTTTATAATTTTTTTGGTTATTTACTGATTTATACCTTTTCCTGTTCCACAGGTATAATTAAAGTTTGAGCTAAACTTTTAAGGTTAGCGGCTGAAACAGCAGTCTAAGTGTGAAATTTGTAAGTTTTGAATCAGTTAATGCATGACATACGTGGATCTGGTAGACTGGCAAGAAGATACACGAGTTCAGTTGATAATGCGGCTTATTTGTCTTCTGGCGTAGTTAATCTTAGCATCATCCAGTATTAATTCGGTAATAGCTTCTGGAAATAATTCTCAGAAGGTAGCTTGTACACTATCAGAGGATCCTTTGTATCCATGCTGGCAGAGACTATGCGTGGAATCTGTGTTTCGGGTAATGCCCAAGACGAGATATTCTGCCGAAGCATTTGGTGCATTGACAATTTGTCTAGTTGCTCTGTTGATTCTTCTTGGTTTGGTGTGCATTGCATACTTGCTTTACTTGCGTTCACGTGTTCTTAGGCAAGGATTTATTCAGCTTAGTTATTTCAGTGGTCCTTGGATCATCCGAATCACATTCATTTTGTTCACCATCTGGTGGGGTTTTGGTGAAATTATACGGCTAAATTTTCTAAGACGGCAAGGAAGAGTGTTGAATGCACTTAATTCGAAATGGCAAGAAAACGTCTGCAAATGTTACATCGTATCAAATTTAGGTTTTGCAGAACCTTGCCTCTTCCTCACTCTGGTTTTTCTTCTTCGTGCACCTTTACAGAATATAAACACTGGAATCCTGAGCAGAAAATGGAATGGGAAAACGGCAGGCTATGTTATTCTCTGCTGCCTCCCTGTGTTTGTTCTTCAACTCATTCTTATTTTGATTGGACCGGAGTTACACAAGAATAGGAGAGAATTACCGCCATATTTCACAGGAACAGCTGCTTCAGGGATGCAAAATTCTGATGACATTGCTCTTTGCACTTACCCTTTACTGAATACTATTCTTCTTGGACTTTTTGCCACCATCTTGACTGCCTACTTGTTTTGGCTTGGAAGGCGGATTTTGAAATTGGTTGTAAATAAGAGTTTGCAGAAGAGAGTTTACACATTAATTTTCTCAGTTTCGAGTTTCCTTCCGGTAAGGGTTCTGTTACTTGGTTTATCTGTTCTATCTAGACCAGAGCAATTTCTGTTTGAAGCTCTTGCGTTCTCTGCTTTTCTTGTCCTACTATGTTGTGCCGGGTCCTGTATTTGTGTACTTGTATATTGCCCAGTTGCGGATTGTCTTGTCCTGGGGAGTCTTCCTGACTTGGAGGCTAGGAGAAGGGTTTTTCTTGATGATCAGAATGAAACCGTTTCTCTAATCGTTAATCAGAGCCATCTCGAAGGAAGTGATGGGGTTGGCACCGAGAGGAATTTTGATACCTTTAACATGCGTGGATCAATTTCTTTTCGGACTTATGAGAGGGATGGGACCTCGAGTGGGGCATTGGTGGAACTGAGCCGCTTCTCTCCCAGCTGAGATGTAACCCCACCAGCATCACCCCTTCAACACAAGTTCATGGACCCTAAGAAGATGCGCAATAAACTGAGTAGTTGTGGGGAAATATCAATTTTGTGGTAAAGAAAACTGATTGTAAAGGGTTTAGCTTCAATAAGGATTCTTATTCTTGGTTTGTGTTTCAAAATTTTAGATATGATGGTTTTGCTTGATGCAATTTATAATTCGAATCAATTATCCAAAAAAAAAATTATAATCCGAATCCCCTAATTATAACGTTCGTATAGCTATTCTTTTTTATCTGCATTTGTGCTTTAAATTTGCGGTTCTTTTGGTATAACATAAAAAATTTTTGCGTCTTTTTGTAATTCTTTGACGGTGGTGAACTAGCGTGTATTTGTTCCTTGCTTGCGTCATTTTAATATTTTACGGTTAAAGGGGTAGGAAGTAGGCAGCGAATTTTATAAAACTTAAATGCGTAAAAATATTCGTAATGGTCCTAATGGACAGCTGGTATCATGAAGGAATATTGGAATTACGTATTAAGGTTTCAGAAGAAAAATACGATTAAAGACAGGTCCTTTAATTGTATTTCTTGGTCTACTACCCGGCATGCCATTGCCAGCTTAACATTGCTTTGTTTCGAGCTTACCAGGTCATCGCCCGCTAATGGCCACAACTGTTGCTAGTATTCTACTTCAACTTGCCAAGATTTAAGCCACACCATGACCGTTACGGTCAACGTCAACCCCATATAGCCGCGGAACTCAACCGCCGGACCAGCGAATGAAGATTATTATTTATATATATATATATATATATATAGAGAGAGAGAGAGAGAGAGAGAGAGAGAAATCATTGACAGAAAAGTTCAAGAACAAACAGCTTCCAGAAATTTCGACGACCGATCTTCGATAGTAGGCAAATTCAACTCTTTGAAGGGGAAAAAAAAAAAAAAGAGATGCAACTTCTCAAGTTTGAAATGTTTCAAACTCGCTCTCCCAATTTTAGCTATTTGCGGAGAATATATATTTTTCAAATAATGCATGATTGTTTTCCTTGTATAGTTAAAGTTTGTATTTGATATAATGATAGTATATAATTTTATATATTATCAGTGAATTAAATAATAATATTTTATTGTTACATAAATATTAAATTTAAAAAAACTTAAAATTTAAATATAAATAATTATATTTTTAATAGATGATATCATTAGATTTTATGTTAATGTATAAAGTTATATATTAATAATGTATCAAATATAAATTTATATAATTAAATATATTCTCTATAAATATATAATTTTTTTTAAAGATTAACATCTAATTGGAATTAAAACGTATAATAACTTTTCAAAAAATATATATATATATATATAGTAGTCTTTTAAGTTGGAAGGTGATGGTTAGAATAAAAAAAAAGTTGATTTCGATAGAAAATATAATTTTTTAACTTCATAAAAAAAGGTGACGGAAGAAAGAAAATAATGCAGGAAGTATTTCGTCAATTTGAAGATTAGTCTAATAAAGATGGATGTAACGGAGTCTAACAAAGATTAGTCTAATAAGTATTTCGTCAAAGATGGGTTTCGCCATTCAATTGTCGATTTGTCTTGACGTGTGGAGTCGGAGCGTGATTCACATGCTTGCTTGCTTTCAATTTTCCTTATTACTATATTAGTAGTATGCAAATACCCTAACAAGGCTCCACCGTTCTTTGAACCTTCTATACAAAAACCCAACCGTTGCAGAAAAGGAAAAGCATTGATTAGAAAGTAAAAAAACCCTCAACCGAAATCAAAAGCAATGGCCTCATTCGAGCAAGCGCCGCCTGGAGATGCGAAAGCTGGGGAGAAGATCTTCAAGACAAAGTGTGCTCAGTGCCACACCGTCGAGAAAGGCGCTGGTCACAAGCAAGGTCGGTTCCTCTCTGCCTCCATCAGATCTGATTTTATTGTTCTTTGAATTTGGTTATTTTTATCTAAAGTTCATAGTTTTATGCTCTTATTAATTAGCAATTACTACATCTATCAAATTTATTTTATGTCGATATCTTTTAAATTTGGTCACAGTTATTTGTTTTTTTTTTTTTTTGTTCTCAGATTCCGTAACTTTTCAGTTCGTATAGGAAAACTGATCCATTGTTTCATTTTATTCGGTTCGATTAAATAGAGGCTCTTGAATTTGAAAAAATATATTTTTTCTTTAAGTTCCTAGATTGCTTAGATTTGCACTGAAACAAGGTGATACACACTGAATTCTATATCGATGCAGATTCTTCTTGATGCAAATTGATGTTTTTATTTTCTTCTTTTTGAAGATTAGGGCCAAATTTGATATATATATATATATTTTAAATTTGCAGGGCCAAATTTGAATGGGCTTTTCGGGAGGCAGTCCGGCACAACTCCAGGATACTCTTATTCTGCTGCTAACAAAAATATGGCTGTGATTTGGGGAGAAAACACGTTGTATGACTACTTGCTTAATCCTAAGAAGGTATGCAGGAGATTTGATTGTTACTGCAAGTTTGTAACTTTTCAGTATGTAAGGAAAACTGGGCAGGGTGTGAAATTCTGTGGCTGTGTGTTCATTGCATGGATTGTGTCATGGTTTTGAAAGATACTGTTAACTAGATATGCTTGGTTTCTTTACCAAACGTTGCAGCTTATCTTTGGACTTTCGTTTGGGATCATATGTAGTAGAGGCTTAACTATTAATTGTCGTATGGGCTAATATGTATTTAAAACAACATAAGAAAGATTAGTTCTGTTGGATAGGAAGTGGCACTGGGTACTATTGTCAAACCAACACAAGGAACTGATAACATGGAAGTGGTTGATATTGATTATCTTGCCAGCAGGATAAGGTTAATAGATTGCAACCAATTGATCATTAGTGTCATAAAAATAGCTCACATTGAGGTGCACAAAGGGCTTTTATCTGGCTAAAAGTACAGGATACACTTTTTTTTCCTTCTAACATAAAGTGTTAAGAATGTTATTTATGAACAAAGGATGAGCATACTTTAGGGTCCCAAGAAATCATCTCTTGTTGCTAGTGTTAAGCAATAAAAGGTGATTTCTTACTAGATTGTTCTTAAGTAGTAGTGGTGTGTTCATTGATGTTGATTTCTGCTGCTGTAGGTATGCTTTCTGGTTAGCTAATCTCATTTCAGGAAGATATATATTTTCATGATTACTTATTGTTGCAATACATCAGCTATTGCTATCTCTTTTTTTTTTTTTTTTTTGGTTTTTAAACCTTTAGCAGTGAATTCATTGTTGAATTGCCATCAATTGGTTTGCTGGTTAAATTTGCTTTTCCAGTATATTCCTGGCACAAAGATGGTTTTCCCTGGATTGAAGAAGCCACAGGAACGTGCTCATCTCATTGCTTATCTGAAGGAATCAACGGCCTGATGGGTCTGCTTTATATCAGCTATTTTGGAACAAAATGAAGAGTTTTGATCAATGATGTATTTTCCTTACATGATAAAAAATTACGCGATTTTTAAAATAAAAAACCATTAACAGCTCCAGGATGATAATTTGGGTTTTGGAGTTGGAACGGAGTGTAAAAAAGATTTTAAGAGCAACCTCACGAAATGTGAGGCATTTCGAATTTTCATGAACCTTTGATGATTTATTTAGGTTCCGACAGTTTCATTGTTTAGTGGCTGTTAACTTGTTATGATATCTTAATTCTTAGTGAGATGTGGTAGGTTGTCAACAATTTGGATGATAAAAATTTGGTGGATTTGCTTGGTGTATTACAAACGTTAATTCAGGCTTTTTATTAAAACTATAAAAGCATTAAGCTTTGTTCAGAGATGGTGAATATCTCATCTCTTTTAAAGAGTTAAATAAGTTTTAATTTTGTTTTTTAGGTTTCTTCCGTTGCTGAACTTGAATAACAATTAGCCCATCCGCACTCGATTAAATATCAGTCTGTTTTACTGGGCCTTAGGGACTTCGATTGTTGAAGAAATTTGGGTAGAAGAAAGTTTTGGGTTAAACCCATTATCTACGGGCACTTTTTTTCCCCAAAATATTGTTGTTCTATGTGTGTTGCATTTATTTTGGTAACTCAATCCATCCGAACTTCAAAAGTCCAATCTGCTAATCTTTAAGGTAGAGGTAGTGGTGAAGCTTGATTTCAGTTACATGGCATACAAAGGCACCAGGTGTTGGTGGAAGGGGAAGAAGGGTTGAATCCCACAGTTGATAGTTCCGTTTACATAAACCCATTATTTTCCTTCCGTTAGGCATCGTATTCGAAGAAAGGGAACGGACGGCAGGTGGCAGGCAGCAGTCAGAAACTGGCTTGCTGCTAGATATGGAATGGAGGGCAACGCATTTTTAAGACAATAGTAATATATAATATCACAGAATAGATAGATGCATTTGAAATTGCAGTGAATAAATATATTATAAATGTTAACCATCTCTATTTTGGTGTTGGCCCTTTTGTGGGTTCACTTGCCTTGGCTTGGAGGAACTTCGTCAACAACTCTAGGCAACTTGTTCCGGAATTTTAGTAAGGCCTAGGTGTTTCATCTTTTCTGGCTCAAAATCCTGTACAGATTTTCATTCTTAATTATATTGCATAGATATAGATTGACTCATTGAAAGAGAAAATCGAACCAAGACAATCGCAAAAAAATCTTAAATTCCAACTGCTGTTTGAAGCTCGAAGCATAATTTGACATTATTAATGTATCAAAATTTCTCTAGGCCAATTTTGTTTTAGTCAATAAACTCGGCTGCTTAAGTACGTTCTTTTTTCTAGCGTGGACAGAAAGGTTGACTGACTAATTGATGTCAATTCGTCACAAGAAAAATCTCTGCTGCAATACCAGTTACCATTATCATAAGCTACTATATCTTCGATTCTCAGTTTATTATTAACTCTTCTTCGTTATTATCATATCAGAGCCAAATCTCTAGCTTCTTTCGATCGAGTCAATAGACATGCTCTGTCAGGTTTAGGAGAGCAGTGGCAAGGCTAAATTAATTCAAAGCTTCTGTCTTCAAACTTGTGAGTTTCTCTTTGATAAATCCACTCACTTCATCCAAGTTTTTTTTTTTTTAAAGGGAACAACTTGCATGTCAGCAAAACCTACTTTGATTTATTTGTGATATACAGTGACTTGGAACGTAAAATATGTCACGTTGCTAAAATTTTGTGATAAAAAAGTTGATTGCAGCAGAACTTGGAATATCTGCTGAAAAATCTGGAACTCTAACTTCTTTTTCCTTTTGGTTAATTTTCCATATTCTGAAGAACTGAGTTGGAACGGAAGGCGTATTTTATTATAACATGGTTAATTTCCGATCCTAGCTTTCTCACTTGTATAATAACCAACACAGATTTTTTAATTAAGTTAAAAGATGTATAGTCCATGATTCAAACAAAATTTGAAACTATTAAACTTAATACTTTGTCGATATCTATATATATTTTATAGATGTACAACCAGATAGCTTAGTGATTGAATGATGTATGAGAAAGGTACCCCGGTAGTCAAATTGTGGGAGATGAGTTCTGAAAATTTCCTGAAGGGAATATTGAAGATTGAAACGGAAAAAGAGTTAAAAGAAGCATAGTGTAGTGACTTCTTTTTTGGATACTCAGTCTTATTCCTTTTTTTTTTTAATAATAATAATAATAATAATTTCGAATAACACATGCAAGGTAGATTTCGACATGGCCAATGGCGGGCTGGAAATCAGATTGGAATAGGTAAAGGAAGTCTGGAATTATTTTATGGGGAAGCGTAGTTTATCTAACAATGTGGACAGTAATTTTGACATGATGATAGCTGCTGCAGAAAAGCTCCAGGGCAAAAGGGATGATACGAGAGGACAGTCCAACAAAATCGAACAAAAACTACCACCAGCTGCTACAACATGTGGCTCAGTAGCGTTATGAAGACTCTCGAAAAAGTGGAAAGATTAAGAGCTGAATATAAAAAGAACGTTCCTCGAATATGATACGCCGATCAGATTATAGTGGCAAGGTCATACATATATGCCAAGAAGTTCAGAGGTTTGTGGAAGAGGGAGATTTCCAAGGAGGCTTTTCGTAGATAAACCTCCAGAAGTCGTCTTAAAGTTGAGTGCACAGGACATCAAAGGATTTCCTACACTTGAGCGATCATTGCAGGAAATATTACAGTTGCTAAGAAGTGATAAACTTAAAGGGATCAGCATTTTTGGCACCGTCGGGTTGGAAAATCAACAATAATGAAGAACTTGAATAACTATGAAGAAGTTGCCAAAATGTTTGATATAGTCATTTGGATCGATGTGTCGAGGGAGAGAAATGTGGAGAAATTGCAATTGGACATTGCACAGCGACTTAAACTGAATACAGGAGGTGCAATGTCTCCTGGTGAAGTTGCAAGGAACATATCAGAAGAGCTAAAGGATCAGAAGCATTTGCTGCTTCTGGATGAGGTCATGGACCCTATTGATTTACATTCCATTGGAATCGCCGACAATACAAATGGCAGCAACGTGGTATTGACTACTGAATTCCGGCATGTTTGCTCTTTAATGACAGAAAGAATGGTTAAAGTGGATCGTTTATCTTCAGATAAGGCATGGAGAATGTTTCAACAGATAGCAGCTGAGAAAATAGATCTTCCCGATGTTGAAGCAGTTGCCCGGTTGGTAGCTGAAGAGTGTGATCGACTCCCACTAGTGATCAGAACAGTGGCAAGCTCCTTCAAATTGAAGGACAGTGATTCTGAATGGAGGAATGGACTGAGAGAGCTGGAAAATGGCCAGAAATTGAGATTCCAGGCTTAACAAACATGCATGCATTCCTCAAATTTTGCTATGGTGAGCTGAAGGATGAGAAGAAAAAGAAATGCTTTCTGTATGGTGCTTTATATCCAGCTGATAGCAGGATATATGCACATTATTTGGTGGAGTGTTGTGTGGCTGAAGGACTCCTTGGCAATATCGATGACAGGAGGAGGCTCCAGGATGCACGAGATGAAGGATATGACATATTGGGACATCTAACCAATGTGTCATTGCTGGAGAAAGGTGAAAGAATGACTTATGTTCAAGTGAACAACAGTGTCAGACAAGTTGCCTTGTACATTTCCTCTCAAGATCCTGGTTGCAGATTTATTGCCCAAAGAAGTGAAACTTCACCTTATAACCGAACTGCTAAATTTTGGCAACACGCAAAAAGGATCTCTACGATTGAAGGAACTGACGATTGATGTGTGCTCCTATGGCCATTGGTGCATCGATTTTGCAAGAGTCATTTGGGAAGTTGCTTCCTAGGAGAATTTAACTACTCTGAGAATATGCTTTCCGCAACCAGAGATCCTCAAAATGTTGATGTAAAAAAGACCATCATGGAAGGATCGAGGAATTGACTTCATTTTGGTTTTTTTTTGGCTGCCAAAACAAGAACAATCCTCCAATTCTTTCTATCAGACTTCATGCACGTTACCACTCTGAACCATGTTCGTGGTTGTCTGATTGAAAGATGCAATAAAATTACAACTATTTTAGATGGCAAAGAGATTGGAGTTATAGACATTCTACCCATTCTAGAACAGTTGCATATGAGGAGCTTGCTCAATCTGAGCCTTTTTGAAGGCCCTATTGTAGGCAAGAACTTGTCAAAGCTACATACTATTGTAGTGAAGAGTTGCCCAATGTTGGCAAAGATATTCTTTAATGGAGTGATACAACAACTCTCAAAACTCAAGAAATTGGCAATTGAAAGCTGTTTCGAAGTAGAAGAATTGATTGGAAGCTGTTGGGGCATTGAGTCAATTTCATACGGGCTTCCAAGTCTAGAGATATTGGAGGTGGTTGACATGCCGAAGTTGAGAACTGTAAGTGTAGGAGAGTCAATGGCATGGCCATCTTTAAAGGTGCTTAAGATATTTGGATGCTATGAGTTGAAATCGTTGCCTTTCAACAATGACAATGTAATGGAGCTCAAGTTAATAGAAGGAGAACAAATATGGTGGGATTCATTGCAGTGGAGAAACAGCGAGGTTAGAGAACACCTTCAGTGCTTTTGCAGCCTGAGGTGAATGTTTCTTCTAATTCTTCTAGTTTGCACTGCTGTAATGATAAAAACTCGAAACAAGATAAGATTTACACTGTTTTAACTGGATGCTGTTAAAAGCTGCTGGACATGAATGCGGACTTTGCTGTACTAATTATCTTTTACTTTAGCAGAAGATGAAATTAGTCACTTGCTTTTTTACTACTTTATTAGCACAAATTAAAATGCATTCAATTGCACACACAATGCAGCAAGTTTGATGGTTTGTTATAACATAGAAGAGTTGAAATAGACCATGTAACATGGTTGAATGATTGGATTAGGCTTTGAGTGGAGTCTTTCAAAGGAGTAGTAAGTTGAGGATCTTGGTTATTGGGCAAGCAAATTTTGTTAAAACTAGTTTCGATTTTTAGTTTTTAATGGCGACTGATGGTATTAATGCCTTTTTCTAGTTGTACATGACGAACGAAAACCTAAAGAATTGCAGGTTTTAGAGGATGTGACCAATTTAGATACTTTAGCTCAATAATAAGACGTGAACAGCAGGGTGATATGCTAACCAAAGTGAAAGAATTGTGACGAAAGGGTTCAGTTCTTTTCAATTTCAATTAAAGCATAACCATGCTCATCTCGTAAATATCAAACCAATGTAAATGAAGAACTCTAAAAAATCTGAGAAAACAACAAGTCAATTTCATTCGGTACTATTAACTTTATGAATATGATAGATAATTCTATCTATTCAAGATTCCAAGTCAATTGACATTCAGATATTGATTTCTGTAAAAAATTTTAAATTTTTATGGAAAAACAACGTATAGTTGAACTTATGAACTTAAAGAAAAGGAATTAAGACATTGCCAAATACCAGGAAACTTGCAGCATGTTAAACATTTAATTAAATCATCATAAACAGAGGTTTAACCAACACCTCCCTGAGGAAAAAAACCGAGTTTAGAAAGTACATGACCAAGACATACCTTTTTTAGACTTCGTTTGCTTGCCTAAAATCTAAAGGGTAATAAAATTAATTTTCTAACTTACGTTTTGAGGCAGCCCAGTTGGTGAAACCAGTGTTGCTTTAATTGGGTTATTGTGTGGCTAATGTTTGTATTTGTCCATTTGACCCTGACAGTGATGGGCACTTCAACACACAACTAACTTTAATTGGGGCTATTGATTATCTAGTTATGGCCCAATTAAAATTGGGTTTATTAAGGGGAAAAAAACCAAGAAAAAAAAAAGAACATGTCCATGAAATTCTAATGGTAAGTGAAAGATTAAAGTAGTTCATAATTTTGAGTTTAACTTACATTAAGATGATTTTAAAAAATTATTTTTCGACACCTAATAAAAATATGCTACTTCACGTTTTTTAAGGTTGTCATAAATAATGTTATACATTCATGAACACTAAATTAACGCTCCTTAATTTTTTTAATACTAGTTAATATTTTAGTGAAATGCTAAGCTTAAATTTTAAATTCTGAATCTAAAAGTAGTAAATCATAAACTTGAACTATCAAATCTTAATTAATTTTAAACTCCAAACACCCTAAAATCCTAAGCCCTAATAGTGTGTTTGGTTCACTGTAATAGGAATCCTATTACAATCACATCCTAGCATGCTACTGTAATGCAGCGGTCTAGTTGGTAGATTGGCTATTTTGCGGAATAACCTATTACAGCCTTATTCCAAAAAATTACTGAATAGCTAGTCCTAACCTCCCACTGAATATATATTTCGACTTTAAGCGGAATGGGAAATTACTTTAGTGGATTCGACTGGGGATTTGAATCTCATATTATTTTATTCTACTGAATCAAACTACTATATACAATTGTTCCATTTTATTCCAGCTCTATTTCATTTTCACAGAATAGCTATTCTATTATAGCTCTGTTCCATTCCAGTGAACTAAATGTAACGTAAAAGATAAACCCTAAATTTTAAACCCTAATCTTATACCCTAAATAATAAATGTAAACCCTAATCCCAAACCATAAAAAGAGAAATAATTTTTCAAACACAAAAAAAAATACTTGCTTAATCTTTTATTTAATTAATATAACACAAAGATTTAGAATTATTAAGGTTAAAATGCTAAGAAAAATTGATCTATTGATGTAAGATGTATGATATTAATTAAGACTCTTTAAAAATATATAACACGACATATTTTTATTAAATATTTAAAAAATAACATTTTAATATCATCTTAATATAATTTGAACTCTATAATTTTTATGTGAGGGAAATTCCATTTATGTTATTGTTCTTTGCTTCAATTTGCGACTATTTCACATGTAATTTAATGGAAGTTTAAAATTAATAGGTAAATTTAATGTGCGCTTTACGTGCTCCAAACAAAACCATCAGTCGTGTAGTGATCACTGATTAATGAAACCAAAAATATATATATATATATATATAATTTTCCAATCTTTTTTTTTTCTATAATGACTATAAACTTGTTAGGTTGTATTTTTTTCGTGATTGATGAAATTTATTTAATTATTTTTTTCCTTTTATAAGATACAGCTAGCACGATTACTTAGGACCAATCCTACCCAATTCAATTATTAGTTTAGCAAATAAAAACTCATTTTTTAAACCATATATCAGTATTATTATTATTATTAAACCGCCTGCAATGACAATTGAACTAACTCCAAATAACATATATCTAAGAATAAAACACTTGCGTACATGTACCATTTTATAAGTAAATTCGAACGACAAGATTTAGAAAATTACCAATCAATTATTAAATTATTATTAGACTGTGAAACATCAATATCAAGACAACTTCTTAATTGGTTAATTATAATAATTAATAATATACAGCTTCGATAAATAAATTGAAAAAATAATGTTAACCAGTTGAGATTAATTTACCTGGCTATATGGCTGAATGAATCAAAATCAAAGCGCTTACTGATTCTTCCTTTCATTTTCTTGTCTTCTTGTCATATCATTTTTTTTAATCTTTTTAAACTTTAAAGGAATCTTAATTTAATTCTCAAATAATGGACCTTGACTTTCTTTCTGTTGGTTGTTCTTAATTTCTCTCTCTGTCGGAGCCAATGCCAATGGAGAAACAAACAAGTTGATTGAGCCTTTTGATTTAATTTTCAATGGAATCACAAGAAGCTGGCGAAGGTGTGGAAGATTAATTGCTATCGGCAGACCAACGCATAACCATTCTTTTTTTCTTTTTTGTTGTCAACATTGTGAGATCGTGACACGCGTTGAACTGCATGTGCATAGAAGCTGGCTACAGCATTTGTCTTCACTCACCTTCGTCCCCACCTTGAGGTTTTTTCCTTTTTCTTTTCGTTTCTTTTCCACCCAAAGAATAAATGACTAAAAGCCTCCAATTATATACAATAATATTATTATTTATTATACCTGACCCAGCTCAGCAATCCATATGCCATTAAACGCATCAAATTTAGGTGTGGCTTTCTTTTCATCTTCCTACCACCGTTGATATCTATTTTCTTGTTTTATATTAATTTTATCTTCTATATGTGAGATCTTAAACTCTTGCTCTTCTAAGTCAGCAAAAGCAAATTAGAGCCGCTGCTCCCCACCGGCCCCCTCTCTTTGTCTCTGCTGTTTCAGTCCCGATGTTGCTGTCGAAAAAACAACCTTATGCAGCTGCAACTCAATGGATAGAGAAAGTAAAATACCAAAAAAATAGAGAACCCTACTTCAAGTTCTTGGTCAACCATCCCCACTTTAGATACACCGCGTTTCTTTTCGTGTTTCTTTCCTTATGGTTTTTGTTACAAGTCTTTTGGTTCCCAACCACAAAAGTCCCAAGCCCTCTTCCCAAAACCGAGTACCCCACCGTCTCCACCGCCACGTACGAAGTTCACCAACACTCCAAAACAACGTCAAAGTCATCGTCTTCCAAATGCAACGGAAGGGTCTCAGTTTATGTGTATAATTTGCCCTCGGAGTTTAACCTCGGCCTCCTCGACGACTGCAGCCACTTGAATGTTTACACCAATATGTGTCCCCATGTGGCTAACCATGGTCTAGGCCAGCCACTGGGGAACATGGACCTTGGCTCGGGTGACTCCAATCCCTGGTTCGCCACCCACCAGTTCATAGCGGAGATGATTTTCCACGCACGTGTAGAGAACCATCCGTGTCGCACGTGGGATCCCTCGAACGCCAATCTCTTCTATGTGCCTTTTTACGGTGGTCTTCATGTGTCCAGCATGTTCCGAGAGCAAAATCACACGATTCGCGACGCTTTAGCCCTAAGATTGATCGACTACCTTCAACACCAACCCACATGGCGCAAGAATAACGGCAAAGACCACTTCATTGCTCTAGGGAGGACCTCATGGGATTTCATGAGAACCGACAGTGGGCCCGACTTTGGGGCGAACTGTCTTCTAAATCTGCCGAGTATAAAAAACATGTCGGTGCTGACCGTGGAGAGGAATCCCTGGGAGGGCTCAAACCAACACGGCATCCCTTACCCCTCCTACTTCCACCCGTCCACGTCAGACCAAATGTTGACGTGGCAGCGCATGATGCGGCAATCAAACCGGCCTTACTTGTTTTCCTTTATCGGGGCCCCACGTAAGGGCATTGAAAAAGCAGCCATCAGGGACGAAATGATAAAGCAATGCACGGAGTCCACTCAATGCAAGCTGCTGAAATGTGACCATGGAAACCCCAAGTGCTACAACCCTAGCGAGATTTTAAGAGTGATGAGAGAATCCCAGTTTTGCTTGCAAGCTCCGGGAGATTCTTTCACTCGAAGGTCGACGTTCGACTCCATCCTTTCGGGTTGCATACCGGTGTTTTTCTCAAGGCACACGGCGTATACACAATATTCTTGGTTTTTGCCTCAGGAGGCTTCCGAGTACTCGGTTTATATGGATGAACATGGAGATGAAAGCAAAAGAATAGAAGAGGAGCTGTTGAAGATATCGAGAGAAGATGTGGAGAGGATGCGAGCTACGGTGATTGATATGATTCCAAGGCTCACTTACGTACACCCTAATGCGAGTAATAGCGATCTTCGGTTCAAAGATGCTGTCGACGTTGCGCTTGAAGCCTTAGCACAACATGTTAGCGACAAAATACAAGATGATTTCGCAACTGCTGATTCTAGGTAGACAATTATGGAAAAAGGAAGCATAAAAACAATAAATTCAAGAAAAAAGTTTGCATACAGATTGTATAATCGATATGAATTAATTTCGCTTGTACGTGCTTTAATTCGAGGAGTGAATATATGCATACCACAATTTGATTTTTTATTACAAAATTAGCCAGGTCACTGTTTCATATATATATATATATATATATATATATGCATTTGCAAGTATAAATGATTTACTATTTATTGCAATATATAGCAAAGTTTCTGAAGCTTCTTCATTTTTGGTTTGGTGATAAATTATATGCTTTTGAAAAATGTTTGATTTGGTGTTAAATATTTGGGGCATGAAAAAGTACAATGGTTGGTTAGGTGTAAATATTTGGGCATGAAAAAGTACAATGGGACCTCTATCCTTGAATGCTACATTTTGATAAATTTTAGGAGGTTTGACAAATTTTGAGAGAGACTTTCTATGGAAAGAATGATAATGTTATGGGTTCAGTGGAAAATTGATAATTAGTATATTTATGTTATATTTAAATATATTTATGTGTTATAATCATGTTTAAAATATTATATAATTTATATAAATTTTAAAATGTTAATAATTTATATAAATTTTTGTATTCCAATTGTATTCGTATATTTTTTTATCATATTATGATTGTGTTGTATTTTTATGTCATATTTATATATATATTGTATGAGCGTATTATATTTAAATTTACTTTATCGAAGTTAGAAATTAAAAAAAATGAAAAGAAGAAAAAGAAATGAAATACTAATTTAAACCATTCAAAGATAAATAAGAAAATTAGTTAAGTTATGAAATTGTCATGATACAAACCTTAAAAAATAAGAGAATCAATTAAAATATTTATGATGACATAAATTCTAAAACTGCAAATTAGGGTAAGCAATAAATATAGAGAAAATAGAAATAGACAGAAAAAACAAAAAAAAAAAAATCACTTTGGTTTCCTTGAAGGGCACATTAATCGATCATATGAGCTGCATTTGACTACGATGAATTAAGTTATGTCTTCTCCAAACACACTTTAGAGGGGCTTTATCAATATTAAATTTAAGGTGGTGGCGTGTATTCTGCGATGTTGAATATACACACACATATATACATATATATATATATATATATATATATAAATAGTTATATAGATGATGATCGATTGATGATTCCCCCATTGTCATTGCCATTGGTTTAAAACTTGATAAGATTCTAAGATCAAGATGTGCTACCTCCTCGAAATTGAATTCAACCCAACGCTTATATAAAAAATCAAACTTTGGAACTCTATCACCCTTATATGTTTGATATGGACACCCAGGAATAGCTATTAATTCGTCCGAAAAGTAATACTTGCGTTGTGGGTCTGGCCAGTATTTTGTAGTAGTGTCCACTCTTGATGAGCAATATTGAATTCACCTAGATCATGGCAGATTGATTAAAATGTTTTTGATTTTTAAATAAATTATTAAAATAATATTAATTTAAAATAAAATTATCAAAATATTGTTATTTTGATATGTGAAAGTTTATCAAATTGACTGACGGATGCAATCAAAAATCGTTAAATTGGTGAGTGAATCCGACGTATCCATGTCAGACTCATTAACAATTCCAATGTGGAAACGTTGGTTGCTCCCCCTACATTTTCCATGTGGAATCTGACATGAAGGTAAATTTTAATTATATTATTAATTATATCATTATTTGAATTTATTTAATTATCATGTGAGTCATATAAAATCTAACAATGATAATAAAAATTACTGAGCTAAAAACATAAGGCCACAAGAAAAAGACTCAAACTTTGATCGGAGTCTTCAAGGTGGGGATGAAGAGAATAATATGAAAAATGTGATAATCGAGATATATCGATTTCGTCTTAGCATTGCCAAAATGATTTCAACAAGTGTAGTAAATTTGAAAACATCCAAGAATATCAAGGAACAAAATTCTTGACAAGTATTTCCTGTTTTTAAGCCAGAAGGTTCAGTTGTATTGGATTAGGATATATATTTACATTCTGAGAGAAAGTTTTAAAAAGAAAAAAAAAATACTGAAGTTGAACCATCACGTGAATACTAAAATGGAACAATCACGTGAGAAGGGTTGGAAGGGATGTCCAGATGCCATAGCCTTGATAAAAAAATATGAGATTCTGAGAATGGTAAAAATATGGTTGTTTCATCTTCGGTATAATTTCAATCAGTTCATACATAATCCATATGATATGATGTTAGGAATTTAAAATGTAAAGCAGCTGCTGCAAAAATTCAAGAATTCAAATCTACAATAGAAATTGTAAAAAGCTGTCATCATGGATTAGTTCCAATTATAACAAATATTGTCATCGCCATGCGGGAACTGCTGCCCACTGAGAAACAAGATAGTGCTAGATCTAACAAGGACTCTTATATGAAGAAATGAATTTTGAATTAACAATTGATTTCTTTAAGAGATAATTCTTAAGTTTAGGTTTACACTAATTACTTTAGGCCTTACTAATACAACAACAATACAGAATATGGAAAAAAAGAGGTGCTAGTTTCAATTAAAAAAGCTTTTAAACAACCCGATTAGGCACTAAAAGAGATTGAAAGAATGATTAACTTGTTAAAGTACAAACTAGAAGAGGTTTTAGCTAGGAAAGATAAGATAAGGCTATAAGATTTCCTATTAAAAAAAATGATAATGCTATGAGACTGAATATACTTAATTATTAATTTTTGACAAATTTTAAAAGATTTCCTATCCAAAGAATAATAATGCTATAAGAGTTTTGAGTAAAATTAATAATCCATATATTTGTATCATATTTTTATATTTTTATATATTATAATTATATCTTAATTATAAAAGTTTTGATAATTAATAATTCATATATTATAAATTTTTAAATGTTTTTATTATAATCGTATTTAAAACTCAACAACTTTTTTATAAAAATGTATAACAAATTTTCCTAAATTGCACAGATATCGCATGGATTAAAGAAAATATTGATAAGGTAATCAAAACATGCAATAAAAAAGGTAGATATTTTGATTAGATTGGTTGAAATACTAAGGAAAGAACATGAAGATATAAATAAATGATTGTTCATTTCTAAAATGGAAAAAAAAAAACTGCATAATCTTTTACTTGTTTAGAATTGACAACGAGTTTATAAATTAATGATAACAGGATCGGAAGAACACTTAGAACATAATGCTTAAAAAGTTAGAAAAAATAGAAGATAACATAAACACGAGTATTATTGATTTGATTGCAATTTTGACGTAATATAAACTTGATGTTGTGAAAATGTTAAAAAAAAAAAAATGAGAGAGAGAGAGGAGTAGTGAAACATATGGTTGTATTTATAGAGCATTTTGAATGACATGATAACAGAATTTATTTAAGCTAAGAATGTAGGTAATAAGAACAGAGTCAAATATTAATCAATCTGCTGAAAATCAGAGTCTTATTAATCTATTTAACTGAATCATCAAACTCTAAATTGTTTTGTTTTTTAATTTTCATTTTATTTCTTTGTCAAGAATGAAAGTGAATATACTGCAACGACTGGGGCTCACTTGAATAATCACTTAGAATTTTGCCAAAAGATGCTAGAAAAGCATGAATTTGCGGAAAACCATGAACCTGCAGATTTTTTTTTTTTAATCTGGAATCATACCTTAAATTGTATCAACTTTGAGGTTGCAGTATGGGATTTCAAGGATTTCGAGGAGACTTCCGGTATCTGCTTGCAAGATAGAATCATAAAGATTGTAATATTGCTGGAAAACCATGAATTTGCCGAAAATAATTGATTGTTTTTTTTCCCCTTTTCTCTGTTTGGTATGATCATATGCATAGTCGTTGAGTAAATTTTTGAGAATGAAAGATATATACTTCTCTTTTCTGTCTTCTGGTTTATTATAATGCCTTATATGTTGCTGTAGACATACATAGGAAATCTTTACATAAACATTAGAATAACACTGTTCTTAACAATGTCTAATGCTGCACGTATCTATCAGCCTTCTCGTGATGTAGTGCATAAATATACACAATAATAAACAATATCATTCGATATTTTGAAGCAATACTAATACACCACAAAACAATATCGTATCTATCACCCTTCTCGTGATTTGGTGCATAAGTTTTTTTTTGGGGCTCATTCTAATAAGGGCAGAAAATGGTTTTTCTTTGTATGCTTAATTAGGCTCAATCTTAATTACATTGCTAGAATTCAAGAAATGCCAAGCTTAGTTGCAATTTTTTTAAGCAAAATGAGAAAGGTAATTGGAGGGATTTGTCTATCACAATTCACAGGGAGTTAATAATACCCAAAAAAAAAAAAATCATAAATTTAAAATTTGGGAGTTCATAATGATTATTGTTTTGAAATATTTGAAAATTGTTGGTATGTTCAATTACCTTAGTCATATTAATCATGCAACTAATGTTGCTTACAATCGTCGAAATCATGTTTGATTAAAATGTTCAAAGTTCAAACTCTTTTTTGATATTATTTTTTATATCTTAGAATATATATATATCAAAGTCATTCACAAAATTTTAAAGGAAAAAAAAGAAAAAACCCTTCAGCCTGACGAGTAAACTAGTCAAATTTACCTGTAACAACCTGAGAAGACCATTTTCATACTTACTATATTAAACAAACACTTCCTCAAGTTAAAAATTCCAAAGACAACAGAAGAAGATCCCAACTACACACATTGACCACAATTCACAATAAAAAACACTCTTATTTACTAGAATTTGTAAAAAAAAATGCTAGTTGCTACCATTTGCTGATCATGATTTGGCCTCTGAAGAAACACTTTCTTCAACTTGCTTCCAGCCATCTCCAATCTTATTTTCTCCTGATTCCTTGGCCGTATCGTAAGACGCATGTAATCCAAGGAAGAAATAGTACAACAACAGCACAAAGGTCCATATACCAAACCTTATAAAAGATGCCCCGTCTACTGACCCCAACAGGAAAATGTTAATAGCAATGGAAGCCGATGGCAACCATGGTACCAATGGTACGCCCCATAGTTTTGGATTCCTAGCATGCGGAACAACAACTTGAAGTGCTAGAGTAGCTAAGAACCAAATTGGCACTGTAATCACATAAGCAACCCAATCATTGTCGTCACTTAGACCCCAGTAAGCAGCTGTTGCAATTGAAGACCCAAGAATAAGTGCAATACAAGCAATTAGTTTGTTACGGTTTGCTGTAGTTGTCTCACCACTGACATAATAACGACGAACAAGAAGCGCCAGAGCCACAAGCACGAAGATGAATAATGTTGATATTGATAGAAGATTGGCAAGAATCCCAAGATCTGTAAAGAAGGCGATAATTGCTGTTGCTGAAAGCATGACAATGGTAGCATTAATTGGCGTCCCAGTCTTTGGGTGCACTAGTGCTAGCCATGGCGGCATCATGTGGGTTCGTGCAATATGTGTGAGATATCGTGCTTGACCAACGGCATTGACAAGCAAGACAGTTGTCATGCCTTTCAACGCACCGGCTGCGACAATGTACTTGGCCCATGACATCCCAACAGCTTCAAATGCTACTGAAAATGGGGCATCCTTGTCAATCTGCCCGTATGGTTGCATTAGGCACAATGCTACAGCTAGCAAACAATATGCAGCTGTGGTTATTACCATCGAGCCGACAAGACCGATAGGGATATCACGAGCAGGGTTCCTAGTCTCTTCGGCCATTGTCGAAACAGCATCAAAACCGACATAGGCAAAGAAAAGCACAGCCGAAGACTTGAAAATGCCACGAACACCAAAGGGAGTAAAGTCGCTGTAGTTTTTGGTGTCCGCTTTTGAAAAACCAGCAATGATTATGAAGAGAATAACGACAACATGGATGATGGAGGCAACGTAATTGAAGCGTGATGAGCCCTTGGTGCTAAGTACAGCGAGGACACAGATGACGGACACAACAACAACAGCAATAGGATCAAGTTGGCCATAGTCCTCGGACATGCTGTGGACTATGATGCGGAAATCTTCAGGTCGGTGATTACAGAGGGTGGCAAAATAGGAAGTCCAGGACCGGGCCACCGCAGCACCTCCAATAACATACTCCAGGAGAATGTTACCAGCAGCAATGAAGGCCATGAAATCACCCAACTCCACTCTAAGGTAGGCAAACGAGCCACCTGAAAAAGAAAATTTTGCAATACTTGCAAAGTCAATTGCATTCCCATCAATCAAAATCCTCGACGGACAAACCAGCATTTACAAAAAAAATACCTGCACAGTCAAATTTTAATGATGTATCATGATTGATTGGATTGACCTCATAGGAAGCGTTTATGTAATAATTTCTCTTATTTTCTTAGGTCAAGCTTATCTTTTTAGGCTTAAGGAATAAAAAAGAAAATAAAATAGTAAAGCAATTATTTAATTCAGATGAAAAAGTACAGGTGAACGCAGTCAGGCTATGAAGTCCCAAGCTTCAATAGTCATTAGCCACCTATCCGCCGAAGTCTTCGTTAAATTGTTAAATATTTGTTACCCAAATCCGTTGCTAACGCAAAAAAGTTAAGTTTGTGATTAATACATGATCTCAGCTGATCTAAACGCTTAGAAATGTCAAGCCCATAATTTATACAGCAAATTATGGTATCCAGTCTAGCATACAATTAAATATATTATTACAGAAAAGTTTTAGTAATTAGTCAAAGTTATGACTACAGCAAGCAAAGCAATGTTGACGGTTCGAAAATGAATTTATTGTTGCTAATGCTAAAGCGCAAGGCTCCTCATCAAGTAGGACTTTCGACACTAATCCGGATCCTATTCCCAGCTAGCTACGAAACGTCCTTTTCCCATCACTAAGTCAAAGGTCAACTTTGCTACACCATTTGCTAGAAATTGTGGGGCCAAATTTCATGGATATTGAATATCCGGCCAGATTCTTTACAGATTTTTTTTTCCTTGTAGCCTTTTAAGTAGGATTTGTTCAAAGCCTATACAGGTAAAATTAATCCTGAACAATTTATACAAACAATTCGAAAAAAAAGAAGAAGAAAATTTTAGATATATATTGACAAAAGAAATCCAAACTGAGGTTTATAAACAAGCATATATTTCGAGTTCAAGTTTAACAAACTTTGTTTGACAAAATTAAGATCTAAAATTTAATTATTTAATAATTAGTATAGTGTTTACCTGCAACGGGAATTTCAATGGCGAACTCAGTGTAGCAAAATACGGAAAGCATGGCCGAGACACCGGACACCACGTAGGATATAACCACAGCTGGGCCTGCAACTTCTCTGGCTTGGAGTCCTGTAAGAACGAAAATACCAGCGCCGATAACGGCACCGATACCGAACCACATGAGGTCCCACCAGGAGAGGTTCTTTTTCATCTCATGGTGGCTCCGAGCCCTAATTTCGTGGAGCTCCGTTGAGTCAAGTGATCGGGTGAGCACCCGGTCCATGAACCTGCTCGGAGTTTCCCTGAGCGCTTGGACATAATTGTCCCAGCTCTTAAACGACTCCTCGGGGAGAAAATCATCTTTTGTGCATGAACATCCACGTCTCCTGACACCTTCGTCTCCCGTTGGACCGTTCAACCCCATCCTATTTTACAAAATTGGAAAAAGGGAAAAAAAAGAATCAGTACTGTTAATCAATTTTATCACCCTTTCTCGTAATCCAAACAGAAAAAAAGACGGATCTTTTTAAGTGGAAATGATAGCCAAAGAAACGGAGAAGGAGAGTTTGTAATGAGTTTTTGAAGACAAAAGAGAAAGTAAAATACTTTGGATGTTAAATAAAGGAAAAATCAAGTACGGTGAAAGATACTAAGAAAAAGAGTCGTTGCGCATTTATTCAGAAAAAGAAAAAAAAAAAGGACTTTATTCCAAATCCCAATCGCATCTTTATTAAGAACTAAAAATATTTCCATTCCCAACCACATTAAGAATTTTTTTCAATAAATAATTTGTTACGCTAATCAGCATAATGATAATTTTTTTCAATAAATAATTTAAATTTAAATTTAATTTTTTTAATAAGTAAAATTTAAATTCAAATTTAAATTAAATTTGATTTGATAAAAAAATTAATAGTCTGAATTTGAAAAAATTTGAACCCAAAACGATCTCAACTTAAAATGATTCGAACCCGAATGATACTAAGCCAAAGCTCGACCCGAACCTGAACTCGAATTTAAGACTAAAAATAAATATGATGAATTATAATTAAATAATTTTTTATAAAGTAAAAACTTTAATGATCAATTTTATTTTAATATCTTTTTAATAATTTAATTAAATATTAAAAATTTAATTTATATTTTATATATGATTAAATCTGCTAATGAGTACAGCTCAAATTTTTTAAAATCCCAAGCTCAGGCTTTTATTTAATGTGCTCAAAACAGCCTATTTAAGTCAAAATTACTATCCATTATATTAAAAAATATTTTTTATTAATACTTATATATTTTATAGTCAAATTTAAATAAAGTATATATTATATTAATTTAAAATCACTGTTTTAAACTTGGCTTAGCTAGTCTAAAATAAATATATAAGAACCTGAGCTTAAGCATAATTGGACCAAGTAGGTAGCCTAACCCTTGAGCGGGCTATATATGATAAAATAATAATTTATCAAAAAGTAAATTATATAATGAGCTTCGAAAACATTGTCAATAAAGTATATTATTAATTTATCATATTTTTTTAATTTAATTAGTTAAACTCATTAAATATTAAGAGTTCATACATATTTGTAACAAAATTTTAAATACTTCTTTGAATATTTATTATTATTATTATTATTATTATTATTATTATTTCAAGTAATGATAATTAAAATCTGATAATAGTATAAAAAAGTAATAAGGTAAATTTAAAAGTTATAAGAGATAATCCAATATCAAAAATAAAAAAAAAATTATATGTTAGATTAGCAGCTTGACCTGCCCACTGGTCGGACAGCCTATTCAGCCCAATAGGCCTAGTACGATTAAGCTTAGATTTTAGATTTTAAGTTTTAGGCTGGCTCGACTCGAAATAGTATTTTTTTAAATAAAATAATATATTTTTATTCAAATTTAATTATAAAATTTGTAAACATTAATATAAAAATAACTTTTTAATTTTATGAATAGTAATTTATACTTAAATGAATAGGCCGAGCTAAATTCGGCTTTAAGCTTATAATTTAAAAAAAATATATGAGCCATGACTAGACCATAGAATCTAACTAAGGTTTTTTTCGAGGTGAATTGAGCCAAATTTGAGCTTGGGCTTAAAACTCAAAATTATAAAAAAGTGATTATATTTAACTTAAAATAAAATAAATGATATAAAATATACTCGAACCTGAACTTAAACTCAAATAGATCTTAATTCAAATTGATCCGAATCCAAATAAGCTTGAACTCCATGAAACTTTCAAAAAATCCAAACTTAAATAGATTTAAACTCAAATCAATCCAAATTTTTTAAAAAAATTAAATTTAAAATGACTTAATTTAAACCTAAGGAAATCCGCTTAATTGCCATGTCTAGCTAAGAGAGGAGTGAGTTGGGAACAGGTTGTTTTCGGTTAATATTGGAAGTCAAGTGACAGCTGGCAGTCAATTTGGCCTTTAGCTTCCGCTTTTGAGTCGTGATTGAGAAGAGTGGTGAAGGCGTGGAATTAATGAGCGCTTAATTGAGGTTTTCCCGAATAATTAGCGGAAGATTACGTGCGCCTTAAAAGAGCGACTTTTCAAATTGTGGCGGTATAAAGCAACACTCATCCTGTAATCTACACGATAATTAAACAAATTAATTATTAAAATTTATTTAGATAAATTTTATTTTAATTATTAATTAAAATATAGATTATTTAACAATAGAATATAATTTTAATTAAACATTTAATATAAGTTTGAGTAACAACACTCAAACTTATGCGATAATTAAATAAAATAAAATAATTAATTATTATTAAAAGTGATATTATTTAAATAAATTTTATTCAAAATAAAATTTTAATTAAAAATTTAGGTAATTAAATTCTTTTTCAGTTACAAATTAAAATGAAAATTATTTGATGTAAGATACAATTTAATTAGACACCTAATATGGGTCTTAGTTTAGGTTATATAAATTATCTAAACACCATTATAAAATAATTATTAAAGATTAAAAAAATAAATTAAAAGGATTATATAAAATATTCATATTCTTACGTTAAAAACTAAACAAATAGATTAAAAATTTTATATGAAATATTAATATTTGCTTACTTGAATTTAGATCACGTTGTTGAACAATAATTAAAAATATTTTCATTTAATTAAATCTTAGTAGAATCAGATTCTCGGCGAAGCAAGCAAGTCGTTGGACTTTACTCGGTATACATGGATTTGGCCGTCCTATCTGCATTCGTTCTGATTTTAAACGGTGAGCTGCCGATCCCACGGCTCACTTTCCATCTACTGGCAACACCTTGCTGGACTTCATTCTTTTAAAAAAAACAAAAAAACTTTGATTTAATTGTGTCTGTGATTTTATGATTGCTATTTCATTTCAAAGTTTGCGCTTAGTTTAATATCCACAGAGTCAGACGCACGTGTCATCGCTGTATTATCATTATCGTTCGGAAAACACTCTTTTTATTAAAAAAACATATATGTAGCGGCCAATATTTTTGGTTGGAAATGGAGGTGCTGACTTCCGGGTCACAGGTGACATGTATGAATGTGAAAGAAAGCAAAGCCAGCTCTGTCTGGAGTGCAAATCCGGCACTCCATCCCCATAGTTCACATATAAAAGACGTCGACAAATTGATGGCATTCATTAGTACTGAAAAGATATAAAGATGGGGAGAGGTATATAGAATAGAACAAGAGGATAACTATAGCTACGACGGTATTGGATGGTTGAAACTGGCAGATGTTCACACTTTAATAACAGCCAATATTAAAGTTCGGACAAATTGAAAACTAATATTGAAACTTGACAATAACATCCCGGCGTGAAGATCACAGCGACGTGGTTTGCAAAGTTGGGAAATACGCAAATATTTGGTCTTCAACCAATCCAAGAGCGGAAAATAGGTGGTATTAGTAGATGTGAATTATATTGAGCGTTAAAAACCAATTCAAAACAAATATTTTGAATTAGGATGTGATTGTTATGTTTATATAGTCAAACATCTCTTTTCTAAAGAAAAAAAATAATTCCTAAAAGTAGACAAATAGTAGCTGGAGGAAAAGTCAGGGTTCTATGCGTGAACAATTATGTATGAAAAGAAATGGAGATAAGCGGCGAGGTGGAATAGACTTCAAAAAGGTGGGATAACTCAGGACTCCAAATCAATTTTCTATGTTCGAAAGAAACATCACCATTGATTGATTGCTTCTCCATTTCTTAAACATTCACTATTCTCTACTAGGCAAACTGGAATATGAGTAATCAACAATTCTCCCTTCTCATCTTCTCCCACATTTTATTTATATATATATATATATATTACTGAAATTTGCCTACTCCGTTATCCTGTAAATTAATTAATTTAATCCTCAGAACAATTGAATTTCAAATCTCTCCAATCAAGAGTGCAGAAACAGGATAAAGAAAGCATTGCAATCGGCCGACTTGGCGACTACTAGAAATGGGCTTTGAGCCCTTTATTGGAATTCAAAATGAACCCCCCCCGAAAAAAAAGGCCTGCAAAGCACCCAGACCACTCAGGGCTTACCCAAAAGTCCAGCTTCCGAAAATTTGCCCTTTTTCTTTTTAAAGAAAAAAAAAAGCCCAAGTAAAAGAAATGACAAATTGCCAGAACGGATGAAAAGAATGAATGCAACACTTATTGACTACAAGAAATAAGGGTAAAAACCTATATGAACAGAACAACAAACACAATTACAGTCGTGGTTCAATCCTCGGGAAAAAACTATGTGAATAAAGTTACAACATCTCTACGATATCCTCTTACCATCAAAAGCCTCGGCACGTTTTCTACCAACAAATCCATATACTCCATGTAGCAGTAAGCTGGGTGGCTCACAGGAGGTGGCGGTAAGCTTACAAGCACAACTGCAGCCATTCTAGAATATCTTAATATCGTTGAATTCAGCTTCAACGTTGTATACAGAAACTTCTCCACTTGTTGCTCATTCACAACTACAGGCTTTCCATCAGCCATCAAAGAGGTCCCTTCTCTCTTTGCTGCTGCCTTTATTTCTGACAAGTAACCAGCTACCCGCAGCTGAGCAGCACTAAATGCCTCCAATGACTCATCTTGCGGAGATCCACCTTCTGCTTGCACATCCCATGACTTAATCGTTATAACAATCACTTCAGCTTGCATCCGAAGATCATATAGAAACTTCTTCACATCAGCCTTGAGGCCCTCTGCATCTGAATCCTCCTCTGCTATGCAGAAGACTTGAATCTTACAGCTCTCAAAGCTCTCTTTTGTAAGAAGAAGCTGTGACAGAAGAAGCATAAGACCGCCATCTCTCACAATCCAATACAAGTCAATGGTGCCATATTGCCTTTGATACTCATTAGGCCATTCATCAAGGCCCTTCACAATGACAACCGCCTTATTTGCAACAATACAGTCATTAATTATACCAACAAATCTGACCGGGATTTCCTTTAGGTTCTCACGACGCCATATTTCTGGGTATCGCATAACTACAATATTGGGCTTAAGGTTGCCAAGCCCCATGGTCTGTACAATTCCACGGAAGCCTTCAGTCATATTGGGAGCTACGACTATTTCTGCAACACCTTCACAGTTCTTGTAGTTAATGTAGGTATCAAGTTGCTTGCAGGCCTCCTTGGCATCTTCAGCACGTTCATGATAGTCTCCATCTAGAATATTTACAAATATGGACATTCCACGGCCTTTCTTCTTCATGCAGTTGGCAAAGTCAGCAAGTTTTGGATGACAAGGTACATTTTCTGGTAGCTTACCCCAAGGCCGGCAGAATATAAGAGGAATGGGATACCAGTTCTTTGGATGAACTTGGTTGGCTGCAAAACAAAACAATATGTCAAATATGGGAACAAAAGAGGCATACTCATATCTGTATGTATAAAATACAAGTAGAGCATGCATATACACACAGACATACAATTGGTTAAGATACACGTGATAAAGAAGTACCTCCCAGAGATCTAAGGCTGCGAAGGGCTAGTTGAAAATATGCACTTTTGAAACCGTCCCCCCAGTCCCCAGCTTTTCCTTTAATGCTCACATAATAATATATGAGGCTGGCAAGGGCTAGAGAAACGACAGTGAATGACCACGAGATCAAGAACATGATCACTGCAATAAGCAAAAGTAAACAAAGCAGCTGTGAGAATCAGCCTCCAATGAGAATACAATGCAAGAATGCAAGCTAATATACAGTATTTTTTCAACGAAAAGGGACAAAATGTTAAATCCAAGATTGCACTGTATATAATGAAACATACCTACACAAAGTAATGCTCCAAGGAGAGACAGGCTCCAATGGTGAAATTTCCATCGAGGACGCCAACTGGGTGCATCTAGAAGATCCAGAAGAAAGCAAGACAAGTTCACACCCGAATAACATAGAAGGAAAAACATAGTTACAGTTGGTGTTATAAGATCCAGATTCCCAATAACGACACATCCCATGCAGATAATGGCGGTAAAGAGGGTAGCCGTGTAAGGCTCGTTCCCATCTGCAACTTTGAAGTAATTCAGAACAGGAAGAATATCATCATTGGCTATTGCTGCAAGAAGGCGAGGGGCACCGGTCAAGCTTTGAAGAGCAGCACCTAAAGTTGAAAGAATAATTCCAATACGAATGATAGCTGGGAAAGGCCAAGCTATTGTAGCAGTAAGTAGCCTGCAAACAAATGTGGTTTAGCATAAGAACATTATTACGAAAACTTTAATCCTAAATAAAAGAATGCACGAGGGAAACGTTACCCAGAGAATCCATGAAGAATGTTAACGTGACACAAAAAATTTTGATACCTGTCAGTCAAAAGCTTATCTCTGGTGGCAACAGCTCCAAAAAGGAAGACAGAAACTAGATAGAGACCGGTAGTAGCAAGTGTGGCTGCCAATGTCCCAATAGGGATTGAACGCTGAGTATCTTTAAGTGAGGCTGATCGATTTGAACCTGCCATGATTCCAGTTACTGCTGGGAAAAAGAGACCGACCAGTGCACTGAAGAAGCATGCAAACAAAAAGGAGTTAGAAACTCCGTGAAATAAAAACATTAATTCAATCAGTTTCAAGGTAAGTATGTGGTGAACGCATATCAAAAATTGATTTTAGGGGAACAACATTTTACATTTTTTTTTTTTGGATAGTTAGGTGGAGGGAGAGATGAACTTATTTTCTTCTTTTGGACCAGCAGCATGGCCATCAATTATGTTTAGGATCTGTTTTCATCTAGACCTCCATTAATAAACAAGTTTCAGTACAATTAGGTGAATGTGCGCTTATGCTGCAATATTATCAGTAGGATCAACAACAGGAACTGAACACAATCAAGAGACAAGATGTTTGTCTAAACTAGTCCTCCAGATATAGTACCTCTTCCTAAGACCATGTACAACTTCATAATCCAAGCAAATTTAGCTCCAGTAAGTAGAATCCTAGGAGCCTTAAAGATTCTAATCCTAGGAGCCTTAAAGATTCTTACTTGAAGTTCCAGTGCACTTTTCCTTCAGCATCAGGGATACCAGCATTGTTTGTATCCTGATAGTCTGAACTCCAGTTATTTTTAAAGCTTTCCAAACTCAAGCCCGTAACTCCAGCTGTATCAAACATCAGCCAAGTAACATGTTGCGTATATATCCATAATGACAAGGAAAACATCAACACCCAACAAAGGGGAAATTCAGATTTATTTTAAGCAATGACGTATAGCTTGCACCAAGCAATATGCCACTGCTTAATTCACACTTAAGGAATGAACTCTCCAAGTCGTCCCATGAGGCAAAATTAGAGAAAGAGGGAGGGAGGAGTACGATAGGAATATGAAGAAGAGACTCACGTTCGGGATCATCCTTCTTCGCCAGAAAAAGCCCAATGAATATGCAAATTACTGAGAATAAAACAGGTCCAAGGAAAGCAGGGGCAACCCGATTGATCATTTTCACCCCACCAAACACAATGATGCATAGGATGATACTCACGACAATCCCATAAATTTGCAAGTCATGTGTACTTATACTCTGTATTGGTTCAGACACGGTGCCATTCACCTTTGTAGTGGTTTCTGCATTGCAAGCAGGAGGATATAAAAAATGAATTGGTACAAGATTCTTTTTAACACATTAGAATCTATATATCATGACTATTGCTACCAACAGCCAGTATGTACACAACTCAGTTATCAGCTAAAGACTGGACACAACCAGCATGGTGACAAGAGCGTCGCAATCTTTAAAAGAAATCAATAAAATTAGAAGAAACAAATTATAAAAATAAAATAAACGCCATTTGTACTGTTGATAGTGATTAATCATTACCAGTAAAAATCCCAGCAGAAGGGAGAGCTTTTAGAAAGGTTTCTACGGCTCCCAACACATAACTACAAGCACAACCAAAAGCACATGGAAGATACCAGTATTAGCATGAGTAGAAAATGTTGTTAAATACTAAATAAATATGCTATCAAGATGACAAAATACATGGTGAGCAATTCCATTATATTATGTCCTTGAGCTATGCACAGAATAATCTTATAACAATAGAGAAAGGACCAGAAGATACACTTACAGAGCTCCTGCAACTGCATTGCCAAGGAAGAAACATAATCCGATGCTAACTCCAACCTCAGGACCAAGTGCACGACCAATGAGATAATATGGACCACCACCCTAGAAGCAATTAACAAGAAAATCACTAAATTCTGGCACACAGTTACAGAATGGCAGTAAAAACACCAGAATTCGACCCAAAAGTAAATCATCAACAAAAGACATCAAAATGTCTATGGTATCAAAGTCACACATGAATTGAAAAATAACTGTCAAGGATACATATATACATACAAACCTTCATGGCACCATTAGTTGCAATAGCACTCAATGATATTCCTGTCAAGAAAGTACACAGACCGCAAAATGATACCAACAGCAGTGATTCGCCAATGCCACCCATGCCAATTATCCTGCATTTCTCAAAATGAACCTTAGCAACCAAATTTACCAGATCTACCTATTACCTATTACACTGCATATGTTACTGTTCAATGGTGTGAGTCAGAATTGATTCCATTTTTCTTTTTTTCCTTCTTGACTGAAAGCCCAATCAAATCCCTTTTTATACCATACAAAAGAAAAGGACTAATATATACGTCTGTAGTGCATATATCACATATAATGCAACAAAGGCTCGTGAAATTCAAATTATTGTAAAGAATCTGAGCTTAAAATTCAAAAACAGCACCATCAACTAAAAACAAAGCATGCATTCATTTACATTTGCCATGCACTTCTGCACATGCAGAGATAAAAGAAGGAGTTTCACAAGTTAAAAAAATTAACATAAGGAGAAAGGACTTACCAAGAAAAGCGGATATAGTAGATAATACCCAAAATACTTTGTATGCATGGGACAAATACCCCCATCATGGTACCCATTTTGAGATCAGAGGGCTGCATGATGTATGCACAGAACATGGAACAGCATGAGGAGGCTGTAATGCACAGTGTCTTGTTTTTCGTTAAGAAGCGGAAGGAACAAAAAGAATGATTTGATACATAGTATTTCAAACAAAATGTTGTACAATGAATAAATTTCTCAATACTTGCTACTATTTCAAACCAAGTCAGACATAATTAAAAGCCAGGCACTGATTCAAGGAAACTACCACTTGTTTCAAGATCCACATAAATTAATTTCTCAACATTCCGTCAACAGAATTTCAAAAAAGTCATGCATAATTGACACGTATGCCTTGCAGGAAGGAAATTAAATAATAGTACCTTTCGTTCTTTCATCATACTAGATATCAAAACTCAAAAACTAATAATAGGGTAATGCCATAATCTCAACCATATTCGTCAACATTTTTATTTTATCCACGGCTTCTAGCATGTTTCTTTTACTCAAGCACAAAAACATCGATGTTGATGATGAAAGAAATTGCAAATAATGAAGAACGGTATTAATGTAATCAATCATGCTAAAGTAACAACGTCGCTTACCTTTGGATCCCCATTGGTGATGGAAACATCTTCACTATCTCTAGGGCTAGAAGGTGCCTGAATTTGCTCTCCTGTCATACTGAAAAACAAGTCAAAAGCAAATATTGATCATAAGTTCACAAATGGTAGAAAAAGGAAACGAAGGGAAAATTGCCTATCCACAGCAAATTATTCAGTTGTTAATTACACTTGAAAACATTAATCAGCAAGTACTAACATCTTCTGATCATTGAGAAAAAAATGCGAGAGTAAGCATTAATGAAAACGAAACCACATACCTTTTGAGACCAAGAATATTGACAAGAGAATCAAAACCAAACAATTCCAACTTATGTTCCCTTTGGGGACCATTGGCTACACCATTGTCGGAAAGCCTTCCATGGGAATCCAAGTTCTCTTGCATTCCTACTTTTATTTTCCTGCCAATATATGCATTAATATAATTATCGAATATGAGCAAAAATTTGTCAGCAAAAGAGGAGGAGAAGGGTGATTACCTGATAGAAGATTGGGAATCGGAGGAGGAAGATTCAGGATCCATGGAGGTCATCTCGAGAACAGCGCGATCGTGAGCCCCCACGGGGGTGTATTTGCGACTGCCTTTTGCATGAAAGCCTTCGTCTTCTCCTCCTTCTAAATCTCCATTGTTCATTTCCGGATTTAATTTTCCGAAGATCTAATTCTCTTTTTATTCAGATCCAAGAAAACGAAATGAAATGCCAAATTAGCGAAAGATGGAGAGAAGAGGGAAGGGAAGCCAATGCAGCAAGAGATCTCAGAATAAATTTGGATTTTATTTATTTATTTATTTATATAAATAATAATAGTACATAAAAAATGGGGAGGGAGGGAAGGAGGGAGGGAGACGTTTTTTTCCTTTGGCCGTTTGGGATTGCCGAGTCTTATAAATAAAATATGAGAACAAAATATTTATTTATTTACGCGGTCAATCCTCAATTTCTCGTGTTTTTGTTTGGTAAGTATATACTATACATTGTACCATTGTTACTTAATTACATTAAATTACAGCTATGTGAGTTTGCAAATCTCTCCACTACCTAGTACAATTTATCATCATGATAACTTTCAAGATAAAAAGAAAAGTTAATACGTTGTGATAACTTGCTTCTCTTATATGTTCATTTTATAATTTTTAGGCAATGTCATGTTATTTACTTATACAATCTTTATACGTTTTTTATTTGAAAAAAACAAGCATAAACTTATTTATACTTCAAATATATATATATATATATAAAATATCTCATCTGCACTATTAAAATAAATTTCATAGATAAATTAATCAAATGATAAGTACATTTTGTAAAATATATTAGAAAATTATATATATATAACTTTAGATACATAAATTTATCGTTAATATATATACGTGTATTAAAAGTTAAAACACCTTTTATTTGTTTTATACGGTGTAGAATAGGTTGTAGTTTAAGATTTAATTATAAATTTATTCTAAAGGAAAAAACCAAATTAGGAAAGGGTGATATATATATTCTAATATTGTGTTTGTAGGGCTGGCTCATGTTCCATGACATGCTTTCTAGAAGGTAGCAGCCCGTCGAAGAATCATCCAGTGGAGACGCGATCGCCTCCGAAGTTTCTTATTATTATTTTTTTTTAAATTTATGTGAAGTTTAAATAAGTATAAAAACCATAATTTCGACTCTAAAAATTGAATCCTAAATTGTGAATCCTGGTTCCCTTACGGGAGCAAGCCAAAGCCAGGATAACGATGACAATGTTGATTTGGCTTGTTTATATTGAAAAATGTGCTTTATCATGTTCATGTCTGCCGTACTCGTTTTGTATTTAATGCCTTAAAACCGAGAAGGCCAGCCAGCGCCGTTGGGGGAAAAGCAATTTGTTACAAAGTACGTTTGGATTGGTGAAAATAGAAAAAGCAGGGCACTATCAAACACACAAAAAGCTTGATACAATTTTTTACAGAGCACCAACGTTCTTGAGTCCAAGAACGATCCCAACACCAATAATGTGGCCAACAACGCCACAAGCCAAAGTGTCTGCAAGAGTGAAACCAGCAGGGTCACCGGTCTGCAAGCCTGAGTCCCTTACTTCAAGCTTCAGTCCCGCAGTGGCCTTCCTGTTTGCCGATGGAGCCAACCCAAATCTCCCAGCGAACAGCATCAGGCTTGTTGTTGTCACCATTATCTGTCCAAACCCCAAAATATTATCTGTTACCCTCGTAAAAATTTTTACGTTGGAAGTTCAAACTACATACTATATGGTGTTAAGTGTAGCAAAATATAGGTAGACAGCAAAGGCAAAGATGGCAAATGCCAAATGAAATCCTGAGTCCTGACCAAATTTGTGGGAGATCCAATGAAATCACAGCGAGCACCTAGAGCACCCTTTCCCTTGCGCCACATTGGTTGAACTGCTGCCTGCAATTTCCGCATAAGCTAGGAAGATTTATGAACTGAAAAAAACCATACAATACCAGAAAAGCAGAAGCTATAAGTTCAAGAATATATAACTAACCAGGCTCCAAATTGGAACTGCAGAAATTTTGGGTCTTAGCCCACTGAACTGGGGAAGACTGGTGATTGCTGCAGTAGCTGCCATTTGCTAATCTGAAACGATAATCAGAAGCAGATCTTGTCAATAGGGTGTCTCGAACTCTTTCTGGCTTGATAAATTTTGATCTCAGTACTTCAGGTTCAAATCAAAAGGGCCCATAACACTAGTTGAATCTGGAGCCACATGAGCAATATGTGGATTTAGAAAGCCAGAATTGGATACACTTAGATACTGGTTGATGACTTGGCATCGCTCCATTGGGCTTTTCTCATTTGTGATAAGGTTGCAATTCCCTCCCGTTAAACGTAAAAAATAGAATCATTTTGCATATGTTGGAACTGGTCATTTAGATTTCACTATTATTTCACTGGTTAGGTTAGCTGTGTCACTTCTCTTTCTATTAATTGCCTTTTTTTTTTTTAGTTATTCCAAATAAGGGGCATAATAAAAAAAAAAAAAATAATGTGATTTAAGAAAAGAAAATTTCAAGCGAACTACTTTTTGTTATTAAAGTTTAAACCATTTTTTAATGGACTAGTATGTGGTAACGTGCATATTGCATGTGAATATATGTTCCCTTAAAAATATATTATTTATAAACAATTATGTTGTATTATTTATGTACTATATATATATATATATATCTACGTTACTAAGTCTTTTAAGTTAAAAAATATAAAAATCAGATTAAACTTACAATAATAAAATAAATATAAAGTATTTATGTATTTTAATTTAAAAAAAAAAACAACTTCCCACTAAAAATTATTGATTTTTTTTTATATTTTTTAATTTTTATGGCGCGGAGGTGATGCTAATGAACGAGATAGAGGCGACAGCAGCTCAAATGGGCATCGATATGAATATAGATTTCAATTCCATCCAACTTCCACCTGGTGAAAACTGTGGCATCATCAGGTACTAAACCTAATTTTCTTTGTTATATATTTTAGACTGAATTTTGTTTGTGTGTGTCTACGCCTTTTTTTCCCTCTAATTTTCGCTTTGGACAGTGATGGCGATGACGTTTACCATGATGATCAATTAGAGTTTGATTCCGGGTTTGGAAATATTGTTGTTGTCTATAATCTCCCCGTTGTTCCTTGTGAAAAGTTTGAGAAACTCGAGGGTGTGATTAGAAAAATCTATAGTCAAATTGGGGTGATTAAGGAGGATGGCCTGTGGATGTGTTGATCCTGAGACTAAGAAAACCTAGGTTACTGTTTTATAGAGTATAATACACCTCAGGTTCGCTATTTATGGCATTTGAATTTTGACTATTTTAGTCTTGTGGCTTTTGCTTTCAAAATCTGAATTGTTTTTTTATTGGTTACGGATGTAGGAAGCCGAGCTTGCTAAGGAAAAGACCAATGGGTATAAGTTGGCAGAGCACATAGTTTTGGTGTTAATACGTTTGATGATTTTGATAAGTACATGAGAGTTCCAGATGAATGGGCTCCTCCTGAGATTAAACCCTATACACCTGGGGTAATATTAGTAAAATCATTAATACTATTTTCTCTCCATTGTTTTAGCAGTAAATGCATTTGATTTGTCTTCTTGTTATACTCGTGCATCGGAAGTAAAATTGTTGATTCGTGGTTTTCTCATATATATACTATGATGCGAGGTAGGGAAGATAGAGATAGCAAAGAATAGAAAAAGAGTTGAAAATAATTGACAAGAAAGATAAATTAAGGTTCTAAAAGGAACCTCTTCGATAAAATATCAAAATAGAAAAGAATACATATCCAAATGCTAATTTTTAATGGGTATTTATAATAGATATTAAGTATCCTACTCACACTAGATTTTTTATTCCTAATAATAGGTGTCTTAAAAGCATAGTAATTAGTGATAATACATATCTTAAAAAAAATAAAAATTATCTTAATTGATAATAGAATTCTTAAAACTTAAAACTTTTTTCTAAAATAAAATTTTATCCTAAAATAGTAACCTGGTAGAGACAAAATTCTTATCCTAAACAGTAATTTAATTTAATTGAACTGGAATTCTTAAAATAAAAATATAAACATCATCCTAAATAAAATCCTAAATGAAATAAAACTGTTATTTGTCGATGTTCTTGCATCATTCACTCCCGATTGAAAAAAATAGCAATATCTACTGTAAAATCTTTACACGGTCCAAACTCCTTAGACTTCCACTTATGGTAAGTACTCTTAGGAAACCTTTCCCTTCTCAAGTGAACTAGCACCAAATCTCCTTTTCTCGATTCCTTGAAATGCACGTTTTGATCGGCAGCAGTTGCATAAGCCTCCTTGCTTTTTTTTTTTTTTCTTTTAAAGCTGCTTTTACTTCCTCATAAACTTTTCGAATGTGATCAATAAAAGTTTTTCCGTTATCACTCACCTTAGTTTCTTGAAAGTTTCTCATTGGTGTAAGCAAACTTGTCCAACAACATTTGAAATACAAAATGTTGTTATTTAAAGTTCTCATCACTGCCAGATTTATTTATACCCTTACTGCGTCCGTTCTGCAAGTCCTCTTTTTCAGCTTGGCTGGTGGTAGTCATCACCTTCCTGATCATAAAGGATTATCCTTGTGCAAGATATATATCTACGTACTCCTCATCTTCATTATATTCATCATAAATTGGATTGGCAGTTCTAGATCTTCTTCAAAATAAGTTTCTATAATGGTTCCCCAATCCAAGTAGTTTTCCTCGAGTAACACTGCATGGAAATCATTCGCTTGGACATTTGCTCCTTTGCCATTCAACTTTAGAGTATGTAAAAACCGATCTTCCATTCCATCTTGTACTACAAAATTTGTAGGTTCAGTGTAATGAAAAGGGTTCTCAAGCTCTCCTTCATTAAATACTTTATTCGAACACCTTTCGGTGTGTCAAAAGCTTCGTGGTTACCTTCCATAATCTCCATTCGGGCTCCCACATGTCCTTGTCACTATAAAGCTTGTATAGCTCATGACACTTCTTCAATCTTATGCCTCAACTCAATCAATTTTGTTTGCTGTCCCCGGTTCCCCTTCCCACAGTTTCTTGCACATCCAACCTGGCTTTAATACCAATTTGATGCAGGATAGGGAAGATAAAGATAGCAAAGAATAAAAAAAGAGTTGAAAAATAATCGAAGTCTGACACAAAAGATAAATTAAAGTTCTAAAAGAAACCTCTTTGATAAAATATCAAAATAGAAAAGAGTACATACCGAAATGCCAACCATTAATGGGTATTTATAATAGATACTAAGTCTCTTACTCACACCAGATTTCTTATTCCTAGTGATAGGTATTTTAAAAGCATAGTAATTATCCTAAAGTGATAATTACATATCTTAAAAAAATAAAAACTATCCTAAATAATAACAGAATTTTTAAAACTTAAAACTTTATCCTAAAATAAAATTTTATCCTAAAGTAGTAATCTAGAAGAAACAAAATTCTTATCTTAAATAGTAATTTAATTGAACTGGAATTCTTAAAGTAAAAATATAAACTTTATGCTAAACAAAATCATAAATGAAATAAAACTGTTATTTGTCGATGCTCCTTCATCATTCTCTTTCGGTTGAAAAAAGTGGCAGTATCTGCTGAAAAAATTTTACACGGTCCAAACTCCTTAGACACTTATGGTAAGTATTCTTAGGAAACCTTTCCTTCCTCCAGTGAAGTAGTGCCAAATTTCCTTTTTCCAATTCCTTAAAACACACATTTTGATTGGTAGCAGTTCCATAAGCCTTTTTGCTTTTTTTTAAAGCTACTTGTACTTCCTTATGGACCTTTCGAATGTGTTCAATAAAAGCTTTTTCATCATCACTCACCCTAGCTCCTTGAAAGCTCCTCATTGGTGGTAAACCCTGCAGCAAGTTGTCCCTGATTGAAAAAGCAAACTTGTACATTGAAATACAATAGGTCATTCTTTAAAGTTCTCATGACTGCTAGATTTACTTACAACCTTGCTGCCTCTGTTTTGCAATTCCTCTTTATCATCTTGCCTAGTGGTAGTCATCACCTTCTTGATCATCAAGGATTCTCCTTGTGCAAGGTATATATCTATTTACTTCTCACCGTCATCATATTCATCATAAATTGAATTTGGTAGTTCTAGATCTTCTTCAAAATAAGTTTTTACAGTGGCTCCCCAATCCAAGTAGTCTTCCTCGAGTAACTCTGCATGGAAATCATTCACTTGAACAGTCGCTCCTCTACCATTCAACTTTAGAACATGTAACAATCGATCTATTATTCCACCTTGTATTGCAAAATTTGCAAGTCCAGCATTATGAAAAGAGTTTTCAAGCTCTCTTTCATCAAATTCTTCTTTCAAACGACCTTCTAGTGTGTCAAAAGGTTCGTGGTCACCTTCCAAAATCTCCATTCGGACTCCCACATGTCCTTGTCGCTGTAAAGCTTGTATAGCCCGCAACTATTCTTCAATCTTATGCCTCAACTTGATCAATTCTGTTTGTTGTCCCTGGTTCCCCTTACCACAGGTTCTCGCAAATCCAACCTGGCTCTGATACCAATTTGATGCAGGGTAGGGAAGATAGAGATAGCAAAGAATAGAAAAAGAGTTGAAAAATAATTGAAGTCAGACACAAAAGATAAACTAAGGTTCTAAAAGAAACTTTTTTCATAAAATATCAAAATAGAAAAGAATATATACAGAAATGCCAACCCTTAATGGGTATTTATAATAGATACTAAGTCTCCTACTCACACTAGATTTCATATTCCTAATAATAGGTATCTTAAAAGTTTAGTAATTATCCTAAAGTGATAAGTACATATCTTAAAAAAAAAATAAAAATTATCCTAAGTGATAATAGAATTCTTAAAACTTAAAACTTTATCTCAAAGCAGTGATCTAGAAAAAAAACAAAATTCTTATCCTAAACAGCAATTTAATTGAACTGAAATTTTTAAAGTAAAGATATAAACTTTATCCTAAACAAAATCTTGAATGAAATAAAACTGTTATTTGTCGATGTTTCTGCATCATACTATTTATTGGTTCAAATATTGATAATAAGCTACTTATAATGCGTCTCCATGAATTTATTGAGTTTGTTTCCTAGGGTTATACTTTGTTTAAGCATTTTGAATATATAAAAGATGGTTTTCATTTGATTGAGGCCAGGACCAGTGCTGAATATTTATTATTATTATTATTATTATTATTATTATTATTATTATTTGTATACCTATTTACTTGTATTAGGATTTTAGTGACGTTAGTATTATGAAGATTTTAATGCTATTAAACATGTGTTTACCATTTAAGTATCCTATAACACAGATAATCTCAAATCTTAATTCTTCTTATTACTCAAAAACCTCTGTTCTATCTATGCTTCATAGTGCTTATATATTTATTACTTTAATAATTTGTTTTCAGTCACAGGAAAATCTTCAAAAATGGCTTACTGACGAAAAAACATGAGATCAATTTGTAACTCGTGCTGGCACTGATACCAAGGTTCTATGGAATGATGCAAGGCAGTCTAAAACTGATCTTGTTTACAAACGCACGGTAAGTAGCTTGCCTTTGTATCACATACTGGTGCTTGTAGTTTGTGGAACTCTTTCTCTCTCTTTATACCTGTTAGTGTTTGTGCATGGTGGTTAGTGATCCATGTCCGTGTCTTTGACAGATTAATATTGGTTGATTTACTTTAAGCAGTTGCTTTTTTTTGTATATGTAAGCCAGTTGTCATTGTCATTATCCAATTGTTAATGCTTTATAATTGATTATAACTGGTTTTCTTTACAGCACTGGACCGACAGTTTTGTACAGTGGTCTCCCCTGGGGACATACTTGGCAACAGTTCACAGGCAAGGAGCTGCAGTTTGGGGAGGTGCTAATACCTTTAATTGTCTAATGCATTATGCCCATCCTCAGTTAAGAATTAGGCTTTTGCTTGACATCTTCTCTTAACTTGCTATTCCTCATCTTCAACATACAATTATGTTGATTGATTTTTCTCCTGACAAGAAATTTTTGGTGACCTACAGCAGCCATGAACCAAGCAATCCTCGTGATGCAAATCTGAGGTTTTCAAAACAATCACTTTTACTTTTTTATTCTCTTATTCCGATATCACCTCTGATATAACCTTAATGTATTTAGAGGGTTGTGATAAACATTTTTGACGTGAGAACTGGAAAAGTGATGAGAGATTTTAAGGGAAGTGCAGATGAATTTGCAACTGGAGGAGCTGGTGGTGTTGCTGGAGTTTCTTCCCCTGTTTTCAGGTGATTCTTTCTTCTGATTATCCTTCATGAAATCATTTGTTTTATATATTTTTTTTAACCTTCCCCCGTCATCTGATTTTGGCGATCATGCTTATATTTAATGAACTACAATTTTCATTTTCCAGGTGGGGAGGTGGAAAGAAGGACAAGTATTTTGCAAAACTTGGGAAGGATATGATATCTGTTTATGAAAGAGGGACGTTTAGCCTTATTGAGAAGAAATTTTTGAAGGTTGAAAATGTTGTGGACTTCAGTTGGTCACCAACAGATCCCATTCTTGCACTATTTGTTCCTGAACTTGGAGGTGGAAACCAACCTGCTAGGGTAAGCGCGTGTGCTCCGTTTGAGAGGCTTCATTGTCTTTTAGAGTTTTAACGCTATCTAGTAGACCACTTGCATGTATTTCTCAGGTGAGTCTAGTCCAAATACCCGGTAAAAAGGAGTTGAGGCAGAAGAATCTTTTCAGCATTAGTGATTGCAAAATGTATTGGCAAAGCAATGGTGAGTATCTTGCTGTCAAGGCTGATCGCTATACGAAAACAAAGAAAAGCACATACACTGGGTTTGACCTCTTCCGCATCAAAGAAAGGGACATAGCAATTGAGGTTTTGGAGCTTGATAATAAAAATGACAAGATAATAGCCTTTGCTTGGGAGCCCAAGGGTCATAGGTTTGCTGTTATACATGGGGATAATCCACGGCCTGATATTAGCTTTTACTCAATGTGCTGCTCACAATATGGGCTGGGTTTCAAAGCTCACTACTTCAGAAGGCAAGCAGGCTAGTGCTCTATTCTGGTCACCCGGTGGCCGTTTCATGCTACTTCCTGGATTGAAGAGTTTCAATGGTCAGTTGGAATTCTTCACTGTTGATGAGCTTAAAACCATGGCAACCGCTGAACATTTTATGGCAACAGATATTGAATGGGGTCCCACTGGAAGGTAAGCAAATAACAATTTGACGACGTCTATATTGGATTTACAGATTTAATTATTTATGCTCTTTGGTTTTGTGTTTAATTGAACTAAAATGCTCAACTATTAAAAGGAATAAAAATTGCCCTTTGTTTTTTTTTTAAATAAAAAAGGCAGCTAAACATCTATTTTAAGTGCCCTCTCTGCATATGTAAGGTATGCTGCGACTTCAGTGACCTCAGTTCATGAAATGGAAAATGGTTTCAACATATGGTCCTTTAATTGCAAGCTACTTTACGGATAATAAAGGATCATTTTTTGCAGGTAAATGAATTATTCTACCTAATGCAGCATAAATGAATTCTTGCAGTTAGCTTGTTTTTTTCCAAGTGTTGTGCCATTGCCAGTTCATGATCTCATTGCTTGCTGGATATTTGTTCATTGTCATCTGTATTGCAGTTCTTGTGGCGCCCGAGGCCGCCGTCCTTTTTTGACTCCTGAGAAAGAGGAAGAGATTGCAAAGAACTTGAAAAAGTACAGCAAGAAGTACGAGGCAGAGGATCAAGATGTCTCGATGCGTTCAAGTGAGCAAGATCATGAGAAGAGAAGGATGTTGAAGGAGGAACGGGACAAGTGAGTTAGGGAATGGAGGAGGGCTCATGAGGAAGAAAAATTGGAGAGGCAGAAGTTGAGGGATGGAGAAGCTAGTGATGAAGGAGAAGAATACGAGGCCAAAGAAGTCGAAGTAGAGGAACTCTTGGATGTGTCAGAAGAGGTCCTATCATTTGAAGAGTGAACCTGAAGCCGCAAGGCTAACCAAACCGAACCAACTACCAGCACTTGATTCTTCTGTCTGTAGGAGTTAGATGTTGTTGCCTTTGTTTTAGGAGCTAAAGCTTTTACTTCGTTTAACTATTAAAATTTGTTTAAGAATTTTTTATCTTGACATGTTGTTTCCTTGATTATGATTTAATTTGAAAGCAGTTTCATCAGTAGAGACGGGTGGCCGCTGGCCATGTTAAAGTCAGATGTATAATAATAGTATATTGAGGTTTCAGTCATTCAAATGGGTAATTATTTAAAAAAGAACTGCATGTAATGTAAAACAAAAGAAGGCAGAAAGCAATCGGAGAAGCCGCGAGCTTCTCCGACGCCTAGGCCTCAGCATTTAACACCGTGCCAAAGATAAATAGTCAATCAGACGCTAGTAATGATGCTCGTACACAATGTTTTGCTCTCTTATATCCCAGTCTAGTGTACACCATACTCAAAAACACTGATGGCCGTGGAGCAAATGTTTTTATCTACTTATACGATCAACGATCAACATTATGGTATTGACTCTGCTTCTGGTTCTGATTATGATGATTTTTAAAGGTTATGATTTTAGTTTTAATGTACTTCTTATATAGCCAGTAATGACTGATGAGGTGAAGAATGTTGATAAAAATGTTCGACGTTAAAGGAGTTTTGGATGGTCTAAGGGGAGGCCTGCTTTGTTTTTTTTTTTTTTGGCGGGGAGGGGGGGTGGTGGTGGTAAAGGATTGAAGCTAAGGGATGACATTTTCTTTCTGAAAATCGTGCCCTTCTTTTTTGTTGAAATTAGGAGGTTGGTCGAAGCAGAGCGCTCTTCTATGGCCGTCATTTGGTGACTCTTCCTGATGCTTGCTTTGCTTATTCTTGTTTAGGTGTCGACTATCTATAATAGTATTCTTTATATATGGACAGAATTTATTTTGTCGACTAATGCATAAGAATAATAATAATAATAATAATAATTATTATTATTAAAAATGAATTGTGTATCAAATTTAAGTCTGTGAAATAATCAACATCAGTTTCTAGTATATTGTTAAAATTAAAAAAAAAAAAATCTGAAAACTTTTGTCTGCATTTTTTTTTTTGGGTTTTTTTCTTTAAAAAAAAAAAAAAGGGATCCAAAAGGATATGAAATGGGATAATATCCAGGAACAACCCAAATATATCAAAAGCCGAAATGCTTACCCTTTTTCCTTCGTATATTAATTTAACCCATCGGGGGAAAAAATAACTCTCCCATATCTTAACTGACAAGGGAAAGAGAAAAAAAAAGTTTCTTTTTTTCCACGATCAAATCAAACGCCTTGTTCTTTCTCCTGTTTCCATCAAAATCTCCGACTTCCCAAAAAAAAAAAAAAAAATCCTCCATACGAACCATGACGACCGAACCCGAAACTCGCAATTGGCTGGAGCTGCCCTTGGATGTGACGGCCTCCATTCTCTGTCGGCTAGGTGCAATTGAGATCCTTAACAGCGCCCAAAACGTGTGCTCTCAGTGGCGAAACATCTGCGAAGAACCATCAATGTGGAGATCCATTGATATGCACAACATGGGTGAGGTATGGGACATGGACTACGACCTCGAGAAGATGTGCGTCCACGCTGTCGATCGCAGCTGCGGCCACTTGCTTGATATCAATCTCGAATATTTCGGTAGCGATGAGCTTCTAATTCATATCGCTAAGAGGTAAAGTTTCATTTTCTTTGTTGTCTATTTTGTTATCTCTAATTGTTTTTCGGATTATACTTATTATCAATCTTCAATTTTGATTTCTTAAATGTTAATGGAGTGTTTAAATTGATAGGTTTGGTTTATTAATAGTCAATTTGTGGCCATTTCGTGGATTTAGGGTTTGTTACTTTTAACATTTTTGGATTTTATTGCCTTTTGTTTCCAAAAGTGGTAATCTTGGTGCCTTGTCGGACTTATTTATGCACTTTTTTCAATGTTATGCTTTTTTAATTAAAATATTCAATTGCGATTAATTTTTAAGACCTTTTCTGCTTTCAACGAGACTTCTTTAGCCTATTATGCAGCTCAATTTTTATCCGATTTAAGCTGAAAAGCTGATGTACTCTGATATTTCAAGTTTCAACAGTACCCTGTTTAAATGTAATTGTGGAAAACGATTGAATAAGGATTAGTAACATACAGTAAACTTTCCCAGTCTATTTTTTATTTTATTTTTCTTCGTGGAGGTGCTAGGAGAATATAGGAAGGATATAATTGGATAATTATCGGTTGACATCAAGCAATTGATACTTTGGATTATTACATATGACCGCTTGGTGGTTGTATAACCTTTGTGTTTTCTTTCAATTGGTATTCGGTATTCACTTGGACTTAAATGTTTGTGTTTCTTCATATCCTGGTCTATTGCCTTTCGATGCTTCAAGTGCAATAGATTACCGAAAAATTTCAAAATGATGTTTCAGGCTTTCAGCACGAACATTCAATAGAAAGATGGTTGTTTGTTTGCATTTATAATTTCAAATATCACTTATTTTCATTACACTGCAGCACTGATGTGGTCATTTATTTGTGAGCAACTGCTATGGCCTATTGTTGCCCATCTTTTATTCTTCAAATGATGCTTTTCACAGGTCTGTTCATCTTAAACGTCTTCGACTTGTATCATGCTATAACATTTCAGATGAAGGATTAAGTGAAGCGGCTTTAAAGCTTCCATTTCTGGAAGAGCTTGAAATTTCATACTGCTCCATTTCGAAAGATGCTCTGGAAACTATTGGTCGCAGTTGCCCTCTTTTGAAATCATTAAAATTCAATGTTCAGGGATGCAGACGCTTCCACTTAGAGTCTGATGATGAGGCACTAGCTATTGCACAAACTATGCCTGAATTACGCCACCTCCAACTTTTTGGGAACAAGCTAACAAATGATGGCTTGCTGGCCATTCTCAACGGTTGTCCTCACCTTGAATCTCTTGACTTGCGGCAGTGTTACAATGTTAATCTGGGAGGGAACTTGGAGAAAAGATGTGTTGAACGCATAAAAAATTTGCGACGTCCTTATGATTCAACTCATGATTATGAGTTTGATGCAGAAATTCATGATACCGGGTCATCAGATGAAGATTACCCATCTGGAATTTCTGACATTGACTTAATGTCTGATGATTATGATGATTATTTTGAGTTCTCAGGGGCCAGTGACTTGTCTGATTATGATGATGAATACTTTCTTTTTGACTGATGGTTTGTCCACGAAGTAGGGACTGCTCCAGAGTCCAAAGTAGGAAACCAGGTTATAAAAGTGGACCACTTTATCCCTAATATGTTTGCACATATTCTATGTCTGTTTTTATCACTCCATTTTTAGTTTTATCCTTTAAAAGAAAAACTTTTATAACTGAAGCCTTGGACCCATTTAAGTAAAAATAGTGAAAAGTTATTTTTAAACAAAATGAATTGCTTTCATAATGCCTGGGCTTTGTCTAATGAAAGCTATTGTGCTGTGTTGCTTTGGTGATGGTTATTTTTGGGTGCTGTAGGTAAATAGGAGGAAGATAAAATGGGGCTGCAAATTCAGTGAGGTATTGTTGCAGTTCATCAGGTTGCTTCTCCTCATCAAATACTGGTCTTTTTTGTGGTTTTGCATGGAAGGTCGACTTCTATTGATGTTGTTGTCATCAACAGTGTTGGTGATTTCTCAAGAAAAGAAAGCAGCTGTTAATCTTTCGAGGGTCCTTTGTTTCACTACCTTTTGTTTGGTATACTCTTCTATATATAAATAACAGTTAATATATATATATACATACATACACTTTTGTCCTTTTGAATCAAGTGGTAGAAGTTTATCAAGGGTTTTTTTTTTTTTTTTTTTTTTTAAAATCTGTAGTTGCTTAATACTTAGCTGCATCCTGGGCTGGGAGAAATGAGAGCCATGTCCTCGGATGAATCTGGGATGCCTGCGATAGATGAAGTCAGAGTGCCTTTATGTTGGAGGCCAAAGTTGTGATGTATCTAATTTACTTGCGCATTGTTTTTTGAGCTTTGAATCTATAAAAAATTAACTAGCTCAGCTGCCTATTTGTGGATCATGAATGAAAGTGCATTGTCTCACACCTTAGGACATAGCTGGCCATATACTGTACGTTAATTATGAGTCTCGAAAGGCTTTTTCACTCGGCCCTTAGGCCTGTAGACGGGCCTTTTAACTCCCACGTGAATTGGGTGCTTAGCGCTGGGCATAACCCTGATGCTTGACAATAAAAACTTCAATCGCTCGAGCCCTTCCAACATTATTCATTTAATGTTTTTGTATTATAATTATATTTTATATGTTATGTATTTATTTAAATTTTAAAATGTTAATAATTCATATTATGTATAAATTTTGATACATTCAAATGTTTGTGTCATATTGTGTTTTATGTTATATTCTAGTTATTTTTCTCGTATTAGTTTCTAAAATTATAAGATACATGGAGGGGAGGGTATTAGAAGGTTTAGTAAAATTGATTTTGCTTCTTAAAAGGGCTTATTAGTGGATAATTAAAGGGAAGTAAAGGAAGAGCAGAGCATATTAGTATTAAAAGAAACATACCCAGATAGATAGATAGATAGCAGGGACCCAGCAATAAGAGGGTGCAGTTGAAAACCCAAGCTAACTTTCTCATGGTATAGATAGGTGCTTCGCTTCTTTTTTTATGTTTTTTAATTTTTAATTTAGATAACTGCCTCCGCTTGAATTCTAGAACATTTTTCACTTGATTATACTACTATTAAGAAAGTGTGAGTGAGAAAGTGCTCTCACTCACTTGGACTTGATAGTATATATTTTATAGGAACTCAGCGCAGCTCAGCTAATAATTATGTCCCACTAACTCAGTCCAAGAGTGAAATGAAATTGTGACGGGTGTGTTAGACTGCACATTTAACTTTCATATAAATGCAAGAGACGATTAGATATCATATAACGAGAGGATGAATCAGTAGTTTCCTGAAAGGAAATTATCTTCTTTTTCTCTTTATTCAAGGTTACCTTATAATTACTCTCATTATTATTATTGAACTTTTCCGAAGGTGGTATATTACCCTTAGCAGCAAGCAAGAATTGCTAAATTTTTTATTTGTAAGAAAAAATTATTTGGTTTAGCGAAATTCTCTTCAGATGCTTTCATCCCTAAACCCAAACAAAAAAGATTTGGCCCAAAAGAAAAGAGACTCGGAGAACGGGAGAAGTATTTGGTCATTAGACTTTAAATAGAGAACGTAAATATTACTTGTGGGTGTAGGGTCTGATATTTGGGGTTTAGGACACCCCACAAAGGCTCACCTGATCAGCCCAATGACAAAAAAAAGAAAACAAAGAAAATTGTTTTCAAGGCAATGGATCTGCCTTAGGCCCATTCCATTACCACAAATGTTTTGGACTCATTTCATTTTATAGTCCGGCTAGCCTGGGCCAATCCCATCTCCGTCAAGTGAAATTTAAAAGGAAAATGAAATTAATTGGATCAATTGACTGATAAAATTGTAATTTCCTTTTATGCTCGTCCCTATACAAATAATTATTTTAGGCATTGACATAAAATTAAATCGTTATAAACAATATGGGTTTAAATTATTGGTGTCCCTTCTTCCATGAAAGATTTATGCGTTTGTGACATTTGAAATGGAATGCCACGTTTTGTCGGAATTGTTTTCTTCTGAAATTAGATGCTTTTAATTAGTTTTAAATTTACTTAGAAAAATAGGAATACCTGAAATAATTTAATAAATATATATATATATAAATGGAATATGCTACAAAAATCTCGATAATAAAAGGTAGGGGCGGAGGGCAGAGACTTGGCCCCTTTGCTCTCACAAAATTCTTCATATTTTGATTGTTTTTTAATCAACCAAAATATTAAAATTTATTTACCTCTCCAAAGAAAAATTATAATATGACTTTTGACTATTAAACATCCTAGCCTCGCTCTAATATTAAAAGGCATTTTTCCACAGATGCGACTGAGGTTCCCATCCAGGCGTGGGCAGCCCCCCCACCACCTCCTTTTCCTCCTGCCCTTCCCTTTGTTTGTTCCCGGTGGCTTAAGCTTAATAAAGCTTCCCTTCTAATTTAATTTGAAGCTCATGTGCCCTTCAAATTTCTGTCTATCTTTGTTCTTTCATTTTATTCCCATTGCTTTCAACCCAATCAAACTTATATTTATGCTAATCGCCTTAATCAACATCATTTTTTAGACAAAAATCAATGTGATACTTTAATTACTTTGTATAGCAATATAATAATCCATTGGGATATTTCATATGATTTTACAATTTACTTGAAAGTTCATAATAATAAATAAATAAGAAAAATGTTTGTTATTATAGATTGTACTGTGATTATGTCAGATTGTTCTAAACCTTTGTTGGCCATGACATTAAATCATTTTCTATTCTTCGACAGGTGCACTATGGCATTTCAGAAAATTCGGTTCCTGAAATAAATCTTAGGCTCAGGCACTTAAATTAATCAGTCAATCTCTGAAATCAGCCCTAAAGTTTTATTTCCATTTTTCATGCATTTTATTAACTCAGGCTCAGACTAGAGATAATTATTAACTCAAAGCTTCATTTGTGCACTTTGTTATTTTCTTTTTTACTGAATGATATCACCTGGGAACCACTTCATATAAAGCAATGATATATCTATATATATATATATATATATATATTTATATATATATAAAACTATATTCAAGTGTACTATAGCTTTCATGTCACTGACATGACAAAGCGAGCTGTATTGCTTTGGTTTTAACAATTAATATTCCATTGATTTAATTTCTTAGAAAACAAACAGGGAAAGAACATCAACATCATGTACATGCACTCTTAGAACAAGAACCTGGAGGCAGCCAGCCAAGGGACATAGACTAAGACCGTAGCTAAATCGACTAGTTAGCTAGTTACGAACGAGCTCCCTTTCTCCCCTTCAAAATGTAGAAATGAATAAAGATTGTAATTATTACTATTAATGTTAATCAGAAATCAGATTACCATCTGCTTTTTAATTTCTTTTTCGAAGAGATATTATAGTATGAGCATTTTGCGTAGATGATCGGTTCAACCACTTCATTTCTTTATCTATCTATATATATATATATATATGTATATATATATGATCGGTTCAACGCTTTAAAAACTTACCTGAAAAAAGAGAATGTCAAGAGAAAAAAAAAGATATCTCATGTCATGTCTTGTGTGATACATATATATATATATATATATAATACGTCCCCTTGATGCCTGCCAAACCCTAAATATATTCTTTTAGAAGCATAGCAGTGGGTTAGCTAGCGAACTGAATAAGTTAGAGCTGTTTAATTATTAAAGAACCTTGGCCCAAACAAACAACTTTTCTTAATTCTAGGCTCTAACTCAATTAAAGTGAGGGCCAATCTTGATATTGTCAAACAAATTTATACTCTAAACCTTGATAATTAAGCTTATTATTAACGATATGTTGTTGCTTTCTTAAATGAAATAAACCTTGATATAGCAATTCTTGCTACCGAATCCAGGGAGTTAAATTGAATAAATAAGAAAATTAATCACTCGAAATTCTAAAGGCGATTACGTTACAAAATCCGCTGTTTAATTTGCATTGCATTTCATGGTTTAGGGTTACCATGCATTGCAAATAAATATATGTCCTTAAATTGATCGATGAATGTGAGACAGTGAAACAGAATCTAGCAGTTAGATGTGTAACCACTGATTATTATAACTAAAAAAATCAAGCAGAGACATAAAGCCAGTTAATGAAAACAGAACAGTCATCGGAGACATCAGGCTTTATTATTAATTATTATTGCATTTTTTTATCGTACACCGAGAAGGAGAAACTTGGATTCCAATTCTCCCAAAAATTTTCTTTCCTATATTCGGGTTATCTTTATAGATCCAACAATTTATATTATATTCAACAAATTTATCATATTATAATTATATTTAATATATTATATATAATTTAATATATTATTAATTTATATTATATAAATTTTAAAATATAAATTTGTATCATACAGTATTTTAATTATTTTATCTATTTTATATTTATATAATCGTTTAATATTATGGTGTCTTTGCTACAACCCTCCGCATTATTATTATTTTTTTTGGTCAAGTCTCAAACCTCAGTTTTGTACTAAATGATTATCATAAATAAACAAATAAATAAAATCTAATCAATATATATATAATAAAATTAAAAAAGGACGTTGGTGTCATGATTTTCAACTAATACCTAATAATATATTTCGCGTTGAAGACGAAGTTTGTTCTGTAGTGAACACAGTTTGTCCGATTGTCGGCCGATCAAAACAGCGGGAATATTGGTAAATTGTTTTCCAACTTTCACCTTTTCTCCGATCTATTCTTTCTTCTTTTTCTTATTATTATTATTATTATGATGATGATGATATTTCATTAAGACGATCCTTTTTCTTTAAAAAGAGAGAGAGACAGAGGGACAGAGAGTTTATCATTATTTTATTGTTTCCTTTACACTCCAAAATCAATTAATTAGTTTCTTTAATTTTCTTAACATAAATAAACTCATAATAATGTGAATACCACAGCCGTGCCGCTGCAAATGCAATGCATGCATCGCGAATCCTGGAATTAATTTGAAAAGTCAATAAAATTAAAATCTTTGCGGATGCATTGCCTTCTCATTTCTCTTTCATTTTAATTATCAACTTTACTGTTTTGTAATTAGCTTAGATCACACTTTGAGAATTGATATCATCATGTTTGAGCGTTTAGAATTAATTTTTATTATCGGAAACGATCATAATATTGGATTTTTTTTTTAAAAAAAAAAAAAAACAATTGTTGGGATTATTGAAAATTATTTTGACAATAATTAATACGATCAATAAAACATCTTTTAGACGACAACATTGATGAACATAAACTGTATTTATTGCCCTTTAAATTTTGATTAAAATAGTTCCATACATTCTTTTCAATTAAAAAAAAATGTGGAAATTAGTTATGGTTTTCATTAGAAATGTTATCGGAGAGCAAGGAATGTAATGACATACTAAATGGATGCATCTTCTGCAATGGTTTAGTTATTAATTTATGACGGAATTTATAAGTACTGAAATATGGATGAATGTATTAGAATTTATCATAAAAACTATTAATTATTATTTTAATATAAAATATTATTATAAATAATAAATTTAGTTAATTTTAACAAGTATCTTAAAACAATGATATCCAATTTTTTTTATTAATTAAATAACATAATATGCTACTGTCTTAAAAATGCATGACAAGACAAACACAAATGAAATACTATAATCAAAGATGAAAGATACAAATAATTTAATTCCCAATGCAAAATACGAATACAGATCGAATCTTTAACTGGTCCAGTGGGCAGCACATTTCACAACATTTCATGCCAAATCTTTCTTATAATCTCAGCGATGACTTTGCGTTTATGGTTAAATCTTTTGAGGTCGTGTTCGATTATTGTCGAGAATTTGGGTACCAGGAACACAGAGAGAAGGCTTAAGGAAAATGCCAATCTACATCAAAAGCAAATAAGTTAGAGACTGAATTAAGAGTAACGTTGGCCCCCATAAAATCTGTTTACTCAGATTTACCATTTCGAACCTGCTGATTTACATGTGGTCTCGGATGCTTAATTTCTAAGTAGGAATATTTCCTCCGTGCCATTGCCATGCAATGCAATGTCAGTGATGTTAATTTATTTGAGAGTTTGTCCATTTTGCATACTGTTTTACAGTAATTAAGGATTGGTATCTTAAAAGCACCAAAATGTTCGTAGTGTGTTTGCTTCATTATAATAGAAATTTTATTATAATTATATTATAGTATGTTACAGTAATACAGCTGTTTTGTTTACAGAATAATTATTCTGTAAAATAGCCTATTATGGCTTTATTCGAAGAAATCTCTAAATAGTCATTCTAACTGAATAACTATTTTTACCTCAGACGAAATAAAAAATTATTTTAAGGATTAGAATCTCATATTGTTTTATTTTACTGAACAAAATTACTGCATACAACTACTCTATTTTATTCTTACTCGATTTCATTTTCACATAATAACTATTTTATTATACCTCTTTTCACTCTAGTAAATCAAAAGTAATATTGATTTAATAGTTGATTCATAACTTGTTTGAATAGTAAGACTCAAATTCTCTTTCACCAAACTAAATAATAGAATCTTAAATAGTATTATTCTTTTATTGAGAATCAAACAAATACTAGTGCTAATAGTAAGTTTATCAAGTTTTGCCATATTGAGATTTGAGAGCAGAAGCAGAACCCCCCCCCTGAATGAGGGGTGCCTAGCTTTGGAGAATGAATTCTCATATCTGACGGTAATCTCGGGCACAGGCACAGGTACGGCAGCTCCACTTAGTTGAATGCACTGTTGCTGACCTCTTCCAAGGCACCCAATTCTCAATTCCCTTCCAAACTTATTCATGGGCCCATTTTTTGCATCTATTTCAAACTTTCCTATCCACTCCGCCAATATTCATGAAAATATGAGTACGGTACTATGAAATAAAATCAGAAATCGCGTTAAGCTTCCAGGGACTTGTTCCTTTCGAATGGGACCCGGGCTGGGAGTCGCATCAAAGGGTTGGGACCTCTCCTCAGCCCTAACTGCTGCAACCCCAGCCTTTGCTCACATGTCATGCATGCACTGCTTTATTTGGCCCCGTGGATTTTAATGTCATTCTAACTCTAAACCTGTCATGCTTCTTGTTGGTTACATTGCTTTCTTCAATTAAATACAAAGATATTCTTAAATATATATATCATATTAATAATTGAAGCAACCACATAGCATCGACAGTCATGAATTATAGGTAAAGTTACAGGTACAGACTTAAAAGTCTTATTTTCAGTTATTTGATTGAATTTTTGGCAATTTTCAATATTAAAGAAAAAATTTGATATAAACATGACATAAAGAGATGTATACCACTATACTATTAAGTGCTAAAAACCATGTATAAGAAACAGAGTGTGTCATAAAAATAAATGAAATTGTAGATGAGTAAAAAACAGAAGCAGTTGTCTGAATTGCAGTTAAAATTGGGGCTTTTCTCTGCTAAATTCTTCTCGCTTGAAATAAGGTTGCAGAACTACTTTGGGCCTTCCAGTACTATGCTTTGAATTGAAGTGGATCGATCATATTTCATACATAAGCAATTGCAATGAGAATGTTGATTTCTGTTCCTGTCCTCAACAAAGTTACGGCCCTAACTTCTGCTGTCAAAATTACCTATGTTTCTTCAATATCTTCCATCCATTGTCCAAACCCTCAATTTCCATTTTTTTCCCTCCTTTTTGAATCAATATTGTCCACCCCTTTACAGAAAGAATTTAAGAAAATTATCTCATCCACTCCTTTATACAAAAAATTTAAAAAAATTATAAATTTTATTATCGAATTATTAAAATAATATATATCTTATTTATTTCAGTGTCTAAAGACAAACCCCCCTCCCCCAATTGACCCGACCTTTAAATTTTGATAAGGTGGAGATTACACAAAAATCTCATTTATAGGCGGTGCCTGCAGACGAGCACCCTCATTGACCCGACCTTTAAATTTTATTTTAAGTAAAACTAAGCACTGAAGGTCAAGGATGATTCTGTTAGAAACCCCAATCGACCTTGACACGTACGACGATGAATAAATTACTTGATTTGGGGGGACGGCAGTTAAAGCCTAAAAGGCCAACACAGGGAAAGCTTCACGAGGCAGCCAAAAGGCCCAAAACAGTGAAACCGCACGCGGTTTAAAATTCCAAAGCAAAGTGGCAATGTAGTCGTCGTAGTACTAGCAGTAGTAAAACGCAACGTCTGCCACGTGATGAACAACCAGTCGCACGTGCAGGTAAGCAAACCTATCGTCTACAATCACAGTAGCGCCCTCACCCCCGCCCCATAATATATAGGTCATTATAGCCTAATAGCATAGGTAAGCAGCAGAAGCTCCTTTTTCCTCCTCACGTGTAAAGACCCCTTTTTTTTTTTTAAGAAAAAAACCCGAGTTCATGGTTAAAAGTTAAAACCCAAACCATTAACCGGGATTTACTGTACCTTCACAAAGCATAAATACCCCCCCAACCAAGCCACTGCCCCTCTCATTTCCATTTTCTTTGTCTTTCTCTTCCTCATTCTCTCTCAACGGCAACGCTAACCAAATTACCACAAGAAAAGAAACTAAAGAAAGGCCAGAAGTCTTTATATTTTTTTTTCATTTTGGTTATATCTTTCTGAGAAATTTAGCTGCCTCTTCGTACGGACTGGGTGTTGCTCAGAAATCCTAATTTTCTGTTCCCAGCCCTAATGAAAAGCCTGCTCTGCTAATGCTTCAATATGTGCATTCAAACCATTTTCCTGAATCCCCTTTTAATGCCCCTCCCTGCTTCCACTTGATGCAATAATCCCTCGTTTCTTCTTCCTTTTTGCCTGCACGCAATTTTTGACTCCCCCCTCCCTAATCCCTATCCCTTCAAAGTTCAAACTTACTCTTCTTTCCTTTTTACTCTTTTGACACTTTGAGTCTTCTCTTCGGCTCCTTTATTGGTATCTGATTCCATTTCCTATATCCTTTATTGGTATCTGATTCCATTTCCTATATCCTCATCGATCGATCTTCTGGAAAAAAAAAGTTCAAAGTTCATTGCTTTCACCCACCTTGCGTCTTTCTGTTATCTGATTCCACTTCAACTTTTTTTGACCTCTTCTTGTTCAATGATTTTTATTTCTTCTCTCTTACAATTAGAGAGAAACAAGTGAGCATATCAGGTTCAGAAACATAAAATGTTTGAGTACAAACGTGAGTCAGAAAGTGAGTTCAGTTCAGAAAAGAGGAATTCATCTAGTCAAAGTTCAATGAGTAGTGAAAGCTGTAGCAGCTTTAGTCGTCTCCCTTTTGAGATTCTCCCAACATCTAGGTCGATCCCAGAGAACCTTTCTCTCAAACCCCACCGATCTTCCGACTTTGCTTACTCCACTATCCGCTCCATCACATTCGCCCGCAAAACCGGCCTCACATTCCGTGATTTCCGATTCCTACGCCACATAGGTTCGGGCGACATCGGAACTGTCTACCTCTGCCGGCTGGCCAACGTGGATGAAAAATGTTGTTATGCGATGAAGGTGGTGGATAAGGAAGCGTTGGCGATGAAGAACAAAGTGCAACGTGCTGAAATGGAGAAAAAGATCCTGAAGATGCTGGATCATCCATTTTTGCCTACTTTGTACGCTGAGTTTGAAGCTTCTAATTTCTCTTGCATAGTTATGGAGTATTGTTCAGGGGGTGATTTGCATTCTCTTAGACATAAGCAACCTCAAAAACGCTTCTCTTTGAACTCTACAAGGTAATGCATTTTCTTTTCCTTTTTTTTTTAAAAAATTTTAAACTTCCATAGCTGACAGGTTTTTGGAGTTCTAACTACATAAATTTTACTATGATCTTTGTTGCATGCTTTAATCTTGGTGTTTTGTTTTCTTGTGTTGTGTTGCAAACACATAGCCTGTCTGTTTCATATACGCAAAGTCCCCGTCAACAATCAACCTTATCTCTTTTTTTTTTTTTTTGGGTTTTCTTTTTCATTTAATGTATTTTTGGTTGCTCTAAATTTTGAAAGTAATCACAAGTCTACACACACCTTAAACACTTATCAAATCAGACACACAGTTAATAAGTTCATTCATATCCATAAACACTATTATTTTTCTTTAGTCTCCTGAGGCGTTTACATTCATGGGCATTTTCCATGATCTTCCTTACATTTTTTTCACATATCAACCTATAAAACCTCATTTTATTTATAAATTCACTAACTTGTTCATAAAAAGGCTTCTCTCATACCATCTTATGGAGACTTAATGCAAATTAATATTTGATATTTTTGTCCATCATTAGAATTACGGAGTCATCCTATTCTGGTTATTTTCCATGATCCAATTCATTGCCATGCAAGCAACCTTAAGACTTAACGTTATCATCAAATTTTGTTATCCATACTTGGTTCCTGAGAAATTTCAAACGTTAAAACTATTATCTTCACTGTTTGCATCCTTTCATTTCACTTACAATGAAATAATTTTAAATTAATAATTTATTCTATTTTGTTTTTTTTTTTTCTAGGTTTTACGCCGCTGAGGTTCTGGTAGCTCTAGAGTACCTTCACATGCTGGGCATTATTTACAGAGACCTAAAACCGGAAAATGTTTTAGTAAGGTCAGACGGTCACATCATGCTCTCAGATTTCGACCTTTCACTTTGCTCAGACGCGATACCAGCCGTTGAATCACCGTCATCTTCCCCGGACCCAACGCCACCACAGAACCCGCCTTGCAGTCGTCCACACACAACACGTTTCTCATGCCTCTTCCACAGGCTCTTCCGGTCAAAGAAGATCCAAACGCTCTCACCCAGCAAGCTATTCTTCGTGGCAGAACCCGTCGCTGCTCGGTCGCGGTCCTTTGTTGGGACCCACGAGTACGTTTCTCCAGAGGTCGCCTCAGATGGGTCCCACGGTAACGCCGTAGACTGGTGGGCCTTTGGAATCTTCATCTACGAGATGATCTACGGGCGTACACCTTTTGCGGCTCCATCGAACGAGCTTACGCTGCGCAACATTGTGAAAAGGCCCCTCACTTTCCCAACTCACTCGCTTTCTTCCCTTCTTGAGCGCCACGCGCGTGACCTCATTGCCGGGTTGTTAAACAAGGACCCCAACAGTCGGTTGGGATCAAAACGCGGAGCTGCCGACATCAAAACACACCCTTTTTTTAGAGCGCTGAATTTCGCGCTTATAAGGTCGCTTAAGCCGCCGGAAATTCCAGGGTTAGGGCGGCAATCGACGGATTCGTATTGCCATCCAAAGAGCAAGGAACAATCGACCGCGCTTGATTCGTTCTTCTGAGAAGCTTAACGGCGTCTCTTTTATCACGTGTTCGTTCAGTCGGGTCAGACCTAATTACGTAAATATTACAAGAAAATGGGAAAAAAGAAAAAGGGAATGAATTATGATTTTATGAGTAGATAAAATGATGAGTAATTTTTTTTCTTATTAAGTCAAAGCCTAAGCATCCTATAACAAGTATTTTAATTCTTTTGGATAAAAAATTGGCAGTAGGGAGAAAGACAGCGAGATACTCGATAGAAGTATTGAGCTCTATTTCTATACCACGGTAGGTGAGAATGGAAGATGAATTTCCAATTAATTTTATACTCGATGATTGTTATCTCTTGATTAAAGAGAAATATCTAAGATATCCATTTTATTATTAAAAAGTTTAAAAGGTCCAATCATAAAATATATAAAGCAAAAATTCAAGCGAGGTAGGGGATATACTCAAGTGAGGTATGGGTTAGTTCACTACAATTACCAAAAACGTCTCTCTCTCTCTCTCTCTCTATATATATATATATATATGTATATATAGAAAGGCGTAAATTTGATTAATATTTTTGTTTTGATTTATGTAACGAAAGATAAAGGTAAAATGGTCCGTGGTGGGCATGTTTAAACATGTTTTGCAAAATCGGTCTAATGAGTGAAACATTTACATCCAGAAGTTGCCAACTATTTGTAATTGCGTAAAGAGGAATTGTCTGCCACAAAACTACAAGACAAAGGTATAGCAGTTGAAATATGTTAATGGTCCATATTACCATTGAAAGATTTCACTCCTTACTAGACACTGGTTCTTTTTTTTTTGGTACTTCAAAGAGAATCATCAATGAAAATTTGCTACGAATAGGAGAAAGAGTATACATAACCATCAATGAAAAATACCTAGCTACCAAAGGCAATTATTGCTAGCCGTTATTATAAGTGATAGATTACATATAATTGGTAAGGGTTATTACTCATTTTATCATAAAGAATGAAACTCCACCCATGCGTGAACTCTTTTTTTTTTTATCTTTATACATTTAAGTATTTGTGGATGCATGCTTGGCTTCATGTGAATCTCATCTTCAAAAATAAAAATATATATATAAAAAAATATTAGTTAACATTATGAATACTTTATATTCAACCATTTCAAAAGAAAATATTTTTTATTCAATTTAAATATATAGTTTTATTTATAATTTTGAGCATAACTTTTTTCTTTTCCTATGTTTTTGTTTTCACACAAACAATGAAAATAAAAAGTAATTTTGTTTCCTCTCCATTTTTTCTTTATTTTTTTTCTCTTTCTTCTAGTTTCTTTCCAACTTCCCTAGCATGATGTAAAGTTCCCAAGCCTTTTTTTTTTTTTTTCTTTCTTCTATTTCTTTCCAACTTGCCTAGCATGATGCAAAGAAAAAAAAGGTATTATTGAAGTGGAGCCGGTAGAGTATGGTAATAATTTGTTGATGAAAATTTATCTTTTTGTGGTCTTTGACCAGAAATCAAGGACGTGATGATAGGCATGGCTACAAACACAGAAAAAGACCAAGTAAAAATGATTAAGATAATATCAACCCTTATCTCGAAACAAGGCTTCCATGGAAGGAAGAAGAATTTGGGGTGACAAAGGACAGTTAAAGTTGTTAATTATTGAAGGTTTAATAATAATATATAATGGTTCCCAAATTACAAGGAGGGTTTCGTGAATCATTTTGGATTTTCTGCCACAAACCCATGAGTTTACCACTAGGCCGGCGGATTAGGTTGATTTTCTGGTCATAAAGTGACTTAATAATATTCACAAAAAATTCACTACCTTTTTGACAAATATAAAGACTTAATGTCTGTGGCCTTCGGGACTAGTTCAGCGTTTGACCGCTGCTCCCTCTCGCTGCCTCATTCTTGACCCCGGTGTCTGTCAGTTAGTGTTCCGAGTACACGCATTCAATCCAAAAAAAATGCTTCCTCTATCAAAAAAATATTTATAACTGAGAATTCTAAGATTCGTCATATATATATATATATATATTAAAACATTAAATAAAAATATATAAAAATTTTGTATCTTTTATTTTTAAATTAAAAATTAAAATTAAATTTCTTTAAAATTTACACATTTTTTTTAATCACGACTACCAAAATAATATTTTCTCTTTTATAATTTTGAGTTTCTTTTTCTCTTTCACTCACATAAAGGATGTGTCAATTTTATTTTTTTTTAATATGATATATGACATTCTTTCGTATCAAATTGGACGATACTTACGTTGCATTTAATTTCACTTGTAAACGAGAGGGAATCACTTTGGTTCATCCTACCTTAGTCTTAGTATCTGTCCTCATGGGAACCTACTTCAGTGAAAAAATTGATCGACTCTAGTATCATTCGTCTAAGGTTTATACTTCAAACTGAAATGTTTATTAATATTTATATATCGAAGTTAGAATGGGGGGCAATTGTTATATCCCTTCACCAACTCTATCACCAAATCTAACTTCAATAAGGAATAAGTCTTGAAGGATAGCTGGATAATTTCAAACTCCGTGAGTTTGATAGTCATGCAACCTCTACTCACCCAGAGTTTCAAATCAGGTAAAACTCCTATTAAGGCCTATACAAAGGAGTAGCATTAGCACTTTTGAGGTATGAGTTATTAGAATTCCTTTATTCTCTCTTTGTTCTTCGTTCATCCTTCCTGACTTAAGCATCGGAGTGTTTCCGGAGTCAAACTCCCTCCTCTCTCACCTTTGCTGTTTTGCTGAATTCCTCCTTAGCATCACCATTGTTGCATCAACATTGGTGCTGTCTGTGGAAACCGACAAGTCATATGCTCATAATCGAAATTTTATCGAAGCATATAAACAAATAACTCCGAGTTACTCGACTTACGTTGTGGCAAACTTGCCACTCGATCTACCACATACATTGTGGCAAACTTGGCCACTCAATCTACGATCAAACTTGCCCACTTGACCTACATAGTCTACACCCTTGCCTAGGAGGCTAGTGTTGGGGTAAGACAATAATCCCACATCGATTAGCTAAGGATATGGACTGTGGCTTATAGAGCAAGGGTCACCCTTTCCCTATTTAATCGCCTTTTCTCAAAGGATAAAACCGTAAAGACAATTTGTGCACTGCTCCAAAGCGGATAATACTTTATATAGGCAAAGTCTGACAATAATTTCATCAACAATACTCGATCAATTCAATGTGAAGAAAAAAACAATCTAGTATCGTAATAAATTAATTAATCACTCTTTTTAAAGTGTTTGACAAATCTCATACTTATTATACATTTATTTTTCAATAAATAAAGTAGTCTGCTTTTATACATCTTGATAATATTTAAATATTTTACTAACAATTAAGAAATTAGAAATATTTTTTTATTATATTAAAATTTTAAAAAAATTTATTATAATTACAAAGCATGTATTAAGAAATTAAAAATGATTTTTTTATTATATTAAAATTTTAATAATTTTTTTATTATAATTACAAAGCATCTATTACCTTATTAAATTTTTTTCGAGGTTGGCGGCATATTAGATAACAAAACGTTATAACGAAAACCTGAAAAGTGAAAAGTAACTCACAAAAGAGGGAACCCACTGCAATATTTTCAGGAAGGGACCCACCAAATATGCGCCGCGTGGACGGAGTGTGATGGGCAGAGTAACGGCAAGCAAAGAATCCAGTGGGAACCAAGTAAAATTTATGAAGCCCAACACATCAACGGTTGATATTTCCTGCTTAGTCTTTTCTCTTTATTTATTTATTTATTTTTTTAATTTTGATTCAGCTCCGATTTGTGTTTTCTTATATAAATTATTGGATAATAATAGTTTTGTTGAAACCCTTTGGCCAAAAGACGTATAAAGTGGTAAATGAGTTTTTGCAAATGCCGAGGTTGTAGAAAAGGGATCACAACTTTTTTATTCAAAAAAAAAAAATGGGGATCACAATTCACAAACATTCTATTCCCACGCGCTTGTTACGCGGTTTATGTCACATCTCGTGAATTTTTTTGGTTATATTTATGCCTAAATCTTTTTTTTTTTCAATTTATTTATACTTAAATCTTACTGCTATAAAATGATGTAACTCTTCATTTTCTTGTTAAAAAAAACTCCTTATTTTCTTTAGTATTTAGGTTAAAATAGATACAATTTTATTTTTACTAATATAAATATAATTTTTTAATAAAATAAATTTAAAATTTAAAATTTAAATTTAAATGACTACAAATACTACAAATTTTCATAATAAATTTGAGTCATTCTCGGCGGCGAGTTTTAAGGTATCGGAATATATGATGTTGAGAGTTGAGAGCATATGGCATGTATGTAGAGGGAGTTTGATTTATTAAATTGTGGGGGAAACTGTTAGAATATAATAATCGTGGGAAGGGTGGGAGAGACTTTTGACAACACATGGGGCTGTCCATGTGACTACCTGCCAACCAGGCAGCTCTACCGGCTGACTTAAAAGCGTTGTCTCCGCCCTTGTCTGGACCCTATCCCACTCCACCCCAACATAATGCCACCAAATAGCTGTCCCCACCTCATCCCTAGGCGAATCGCTTGCCCCCGCGTGGCATCAATCTCATGCCTACCACGTGGTCATTTGGTTCCACCAGGTCCATTATATACTTGCCAATTGGTTTAGGGCTCTCTCATTAGTCATTCCTTACCCGACCTTTGCCCTTTGTTTGCTTGATTTTGAAGGACGAAAAAATAAGGTGGAAGATGATAATGTGATAAGATATATATATATATATATATATATATGAAAAAGAAGAGAGCAGAAGAAAAAGACAGTGCATGAGGGGTGAAAAGCAGAAGAAGAAATGTGCGGGTGGGGTAAGTACTGTTTTCTTAACGTGTGATACTTGTGGGGGGGGGGTTTCTTTAGCTGTCTTTCCTCAATTGGAAATGGTGATGAAAACAGTGTAACTAGGAGTAATAATTAATTAGCAAAGTGAGATTACAGATTAAAAAAGATGTTTCACGGGAAGGAGAGATTTGGGGAATGACTATCTTTGATAGTCTAACAAAGGGCGGATACTATTTGGATGGGGACAAAGTAAGATGATCCTCTAATTAAATAGTTTTGACTTTTGACTTTTGTTTTTTAACAAAAATAATCAGAGTATTTTTTTCAAAAGATGCTTATCTAACTGTACTTTAATAGTTGGGAAATTTGTTGGGTTGAGAGCAGAGTTGTTGGACTGGACTACTCTGCCTTGGCGAGAGAGATAGACAAAGAAAGGAAAATTGATTATAGTCTACAATGGGAAAGTGCCAGCTGAGTTCGATTGCGCAAAACTAAACGCCAGCTGACTGGAGCTCCTATTTTCGCCCGATGTGAAATATTTGAACTTTGTCACCTTGAACTCTGCAGTCTTCTCTTTACCGTCTTTGATTAATTTTGAAATTCTACGGACTACATAAAATGATTTACTTATAATGAACTAGTCAAAACAGTTGGTATAGTTGATGATTTCAAGGATTAGATGCTACATTAATTCTTCAATGCAAGTCAAGTCGCTTCTTTCCATAATTCTCAGCTCACAAGTGGGGGAATTAGGAGTCGGAAGCACAACGTGGCATCATGACAATGGGATCGAGAGTTGAGACATTCAAATTGGATGGTCAAGTCCATGGAAGTGATGCTTGGTGTGCGTCAGATGAATTCATAGATTGGGCAATGGGCGTCACCACCCCCAAATCCTTTTCTTTTTTAGATCTTGATGCCCCCCCCAAAACACCACCGGGCTTCTCCTCTCCCTCTCCCTCTGCCTAATGTATTATTTCAAACTTGAAACCGCGATATTTACTGAATTTGCTTGATTAATTTTTTTTTAAAATAAAAAACTTGTTAAATTGTCTAAAAACAATTTGATCCCGCAGCAACGCGCGAGTTTTGGCTTGTGAATGTATAATTCGGCAGTCTAGAACAGAGACCAAGTAGGGAAAGAAGGAAGGAACGAACAAAGACAGAAACGAAAAAGAGGGTGATCTTGAAAGAAGATAAGTAGGGGGGGCCACAAATTACTATAGTATCTGCAATAGGCTGATAGGTTTTATCTTCTGTCTGTTAAGAGTATGCATGGGGCAGTGTTCTTGGCAGTTTGCAGGCAAATGGTAACATGAATCTCAATAATGTCCTTCAGGTTGCTCTCAACTGCAAACCCATGACAACGTGAACTTTGTTGTAGAGGCCCACGTTGAGAAAGCCTGTGAACATGGCCCGAATATCCATTCGAATTCGTGGAGCGAACCAAAGCAAAGTTGAGTTGGGTCTTTGGAGGTGGCCATTTTGGTTCTCCATTAAATAGTGATGACGAGTTACTGCATGGAAAGGAAAGAGCTATTCCCTTTTGGGGTGGTTTTTGAAATTTTTTTTTTGCCTGTATTCATCCTAGTTTTCCCATTGATGTTTTACCTGAACCCCACATCCTGGCTCATTCATGGTCAATTTCGTTTTCCGCATCTGAGCTTACAGTGACCTTTAGAAATGGGTGTGGATAACAGAGTGAACCCATCTCTGGACCCAAATTAAGCCCAAGTGATAGCCCAATCAAATTTCTTGTTTAATAGGCCTTTCGGGCAGTAGTTTTCAGCACGTGCAATGCCCAAATCGCAACACTTTCGTTTTCCAGGCGACGAAAAACCCTACTTCCTAAATTCTACTGAGAAGGTAGTCGGATTGGTAGGTAGAATCAACGACAAAGAGAGGAAGGGAAAATGAGGGGGAAATTATTTGCTCTTCGCCAGGCTTTCAATTTCCGATCAATTTCTTCTTCTTCGTCTCCACTGAAAAATAACTTAACTTTGATTCCGCAAACCAATCCTCCAATTTCCGGCACACGAACCACAATCTTCTCTCAAATTTCCAGAACCTTCTGTTCCTCATCTTCAGGTATTATCAATTCTCAAGTGTTTTCTGCTAGTTCTAATTTTATGTAAATAATAAGCGGAAAATTTTGGTTTCAGTTTCATCGGATACGAGACAACGATCTGTAGCGAGGCTTCCGTTTGTGGATGGATTTCTGTCAAAGCTGAAGAAGAATAAAAGTCTTTTAGCGAACAAGAAAATTTATTCACGTAGATCTACTATTTTGCCTGAATTCGTTGATCAAACTGTACGGATTTACAATGGAAAAAATTTTGTTCGCTGCAAGATTACTGAAGGCAAAGTTGGTCATAAATTTGGAGAGTTTGCATTGACTCGGAAAAGAAAACATATGAGAACCAAGATTGAACCTGCCAAAAAGAAGGGCAGAAAATAAGCATTTGCCATCCAAAACCACTTCTCATTTCGGTATTCGGTAAGCCTTGACCTCCTGATCGTTCCTAACTCTCTAGTTTGTTGTTTAATAAGAGCGCAAATGAAAAAAATTGTTTAGAAATGAGAACATTACATTTCCCAAGTTTCTCCCTTTTTACATTAGACTGTCATGGTAGGAGCTTGATTGTTGAAAGCAAGTGTTCATTATCTCTGAATTAGATTTCCTGATACGAATACTGTGGAAGTAGGACGTATGGTAATAGCCTAAGAAACCACTTCGAAATTTTGGGTTTATGTATTTTATGAATAAATCTGAAAGCTTTCAGACGGCTGCCGACAAGACATTAAGAAATTTTTTTATACTAAATTTATTATAACCCTACTCTCATAAACCTCCTTCCCTCCCTCCATCTCCTCGCGATCTAATTTAATCTACTTCATCATGAACTTGCCTATGTGATCAGGAAAAAAATAAATAAATAAACCTCAGTGTCATCACTTACCCAGCTATGTGTTTAAGGTACTAGATTGATAACTTGTTGAGGCTTAAGATGATATTAAGCAAGTTATTTCTTATGTTTATTTAGTGATGTGAAAGACTCTATCTCCCTTTTTTTTTTTTTTTTTTCATTTTGCTTGTCTATTCGATTGTCATGGTTGACTGGTTGAGTGGGGGTTATTGTTGTTTGTAGCTTGTATATAACAAATGGATGCCCATAACATGCATGATAATAAGATTTCAATTGCTGGATCGTAATTTTCGCTTCTTATCCCTTTTTTTTTCTCCCAGAAAGAGAATGGTGACAGAGAAAGGTGAATGGAAATTGATGCCTGATTTGATGAGATTTTTTCCCAAGCAATTAAAGGAGGAAAATGGTTGTAAGGACTCATTTCTTAAATGACTGTAAGATTTTGTTTGGTTCGTAGTTGTTGGCCTGGATTATTGTTATGAAAAGGTACGTTTTTAGTTATCCTTACAGACAGTATACTGATCAGAATTCAGAAGTATAATTTGAGAAGCAGAAGTTGGGATGTTTTTGCTGTCCATGCAGGTTGATTTTGCAATAAAATTGGTGAATTGAGAATAATATTGTGAAATTCTATTGTGGAATGCAATTGAAATGCTGCTTTTAAAAAGAAAAGAAAAAGTTTTTGTGATTGGGGGAAGGTTCATGGCATCTTTCGGTTTATATTTAATCATCACATTTTTTTTTCTTGTTATCTTGATTCGAATATGAAGATGGTTTAAACGAAAAAGCCCAAAATGCCATGTCAGTACATTGAGTCGAGTTTGAGAAATTGGAAGCGGAAGTCCGTTTCGGTTAAGTGGGAGTATTTCGAAGCAAGCTGACCAGACCGCTTTGAACCCGTGTCTGTCTCAGGCCTAAACTCAGTTCTGAATATCGACTAGCAGTTAGGCGTTGATGGATGGGCTCTAATCGAGATGAATCTGTAATGTAATTAGAAATAATAATAATAATAAGAAAGAAGCAAGCATGGAGTATTTTTTTTTCCTGAAATAAAGCAAATGTATTATTTTTAATGAGGATAAAGAAAATGAGAAAACATAACAAAATTTATACAAATGGCAGAAAGCCACGAAAGAAATTGGTTGGACTCACATGGACATTTCGCATATATATTTAGTTATTTAATTAAACAAGTAAAAGAGCATGCTTATGAACTTGGATGAAAGCATTAACAAACCAACGGGCGAAGGCTGAGGCAGAACAGAAAGGCAAAGCCGGTTCTCACTCACTCTCATCAACTACCCACCTTAACAAGTGGATTTGTTGACAGATTGACCCCCTTTCTTTGTTTAATGATCCCATTATCCCCTTTTTTTTAATTGGATATTATTCATTTCTCAAATAAATAAAACTGACGATTATCACGCACTTATCCCTTCCAGCAGAAAATAAAACCTCAAACCAAAAAAAAAAAGGGAAAATACACTCGCCAATCCCACCAAAACTTTATAACAAAAATAAAAGATAAAAAAAAAAAACTAGTAGTTGCACCGCTACTAGGAGAGAAGCGGCTGGCACCTGGCAGTTTGTACTGAAATATATTTAATATATACAAGACTACATCTCTCCCAGTGTTTGAGCCTGGGTTGTCGAGATTTACATTGGAAATGGCTTCAACAATGTTGTGGGCTTCAAGGGCCGCTTCTTACTTCAGGATCTCAGTCTTCCATAGGGGCTTTTCCACTGGTAACGCCATTATCCCTCCCCCCCCCCCCCCAAACTTGTCTTCTCTCTCTCTCTCTCTCTCTCTCTCTATTGTTTTCATATTTTTTTTTATGTTTGTTAAATGATCATGAGCACACTGGTACATTGATGGACACCGGGATCATATATTTGTGATTGATCCAAGATTTTACCCTTTATAAAAATGATTTATGTGACTGGGTTGTTCTTTTCTTATGCTAGGACGTAGTATACTGATTGAGTTTCTGGATTTATTAATCTAGGATTTCGTTTCTGATCAATCCTTTTTAATCATTGATTCAGAGACATTGCACTTTTCTTTCAATTTTGATTCTGAGAAACATCTTAAAAACTAAGAAAGGAGCCTCAAGCCTTTCATTTTTTGTTGCCTATGCAGCATTTTTAGAGTTATAAACATGTTTAATACGCTAGAGACACTAGAGCATCGGGAGTGATGGTAGTCTCAATCTGGTGGTGTTGCAATTGGTGTGGTTTAGGCAGGTGATAGTTGCAATTGGAAAGTATTGCTGCAGGTGGTTGAAGCACTGATGGTCGTATTGCTGATGAAAACAAATGAAGTTAGAGTTTGGCCTGATTGTTCCCTTATTTGGGATGAAAAAGAATTGCCAAGAAACCAGGAAATAGCAGTGCAACGATCTCAAAGAGTTTATGCATATTTGTGCTCTATTTACAATAAGCACCTCCCTCCTTTGTGCAATCCTCATGGCTCATGTCTTAATCTCCTTCCAATCCATATATTATAACTCTAAAATTGAGAACTCTAATATAAAACTTCAAACGCAGGGTTGGTATAGCTGGCCAAATGAATTTCCAGGATAGCACCAATTTAGTGCAACTGATTAAGGGGATGTAATGTATTGTTTATTAATCCCTCGTATTCTTACAATTCATCATGCTATGTGCTCCCCTAGCAATTAGGTGTAGTCTTTTGTTAAACAGGGGCAAGTGATATTCTTGGATATATTATTGTTAAATATCTCGGAATTTGCAACCAAAATTAGTAGAAACTGAGAGGATTTTAAACTTATCAGATTCTTTGTGTGCTTATGTCCTCAAACTGTGGTGGGCATGTTATCTGTTATGTTAAAGTTGTAATCTACTTAATTTAGAGTTCAGTGGTGATGTATCCTTGAGCTTTACTCTGGAATTAAAATAACTTAGCAGTTTGTGGCTGTGTGCACCATGATATAACTTCAAACGTTGCTCTATGGAAGAATGCTTCATTGTTCCTAAACCCTAATGGAGAGGTTTGTTGAAGTACATCATGAATATCACTGTTGATATTTATTGTTGGTGTTCTACTACCTATGGTGTCTGTGAGTGAAAAGGAGATTCAATTCTTTTGATCCCATAATCTGCTGCAAGTGTGGTTTTTTTTTGTGTCTAGAGTTGCACTTACTTATCAACTTTCCCTTGCTATAGCTTGTTGTTTGGGTTACCGCAGCTAATACCTCTCTTATATATTCCTGCAGTTTTAAATGATCTGAAATACGCTGATTCTCATGAGTGGGTGAGGGTTAATGGTAACTCTGCCACAATAGGTATAACTGATCACGCTCAAGATCATTTAGGTGATGTTGTGTACGTAGAATTACCTGAAGTGGGAGCTGCTGTAAAGCAGGGTGACACTTTTGGTGCAGTTGAAAGTGTCAAGGCTTCTAGTGATGTTAATTCTCCTGTTTCCGGAAAAGTTGTCAAAGTTAATGAAGAGCTCAGCAGCTCCCCTGCTTTGGTTAGCACTTTTATCCTATTGTTCCTTTCAAAAATCTTTCTGTTTTTTTTTTTTTTTTTAAATTATATTATTCTAATTGGGTAATTAAACCTTGTCAACTGGGTTTTCGCTTTTCAGTGTGTGAGGCGTCCTCTAAGTGTGTGCTTGTGTCCTGGCAAAAATGAGCTAGTCTTAAAGGATCATTTGGATGTTTAAGTATCATTTAATTGCTTTACTGGGCTTCATTTTAGTAATATACTATTCGCTTTTGATTATGTCTTTTCTGCCTCAAATTTAGGTTAACTCAAGTCCATATGAGAAGGGATGGATTATAAAGGTTGAGATGAATGATGCCGAGGAGTTGAGAAACTTGATGGACTCAGAACAATACTTCAAGTTCTGCGAGGAAGAAGATTCCGAAGACTGAGACCTGATGCCTTGACCATGTTGGATCTCGAGGCATTCTGCTCAGAAGGATGCTGTACAGAGAGAGATAATTGCTATATATCTGCTAAGCCGACTGGTTAACAAATGAAGCTTTCTTATCGGTGTTTCTATGAGACCATATGTTTTCATGTCCCCTTACAATTTGAGTTTTGTCTTGTTTTCTTAAGCTAAGATCAAAGAATAATGATTTGGGGTTTGGAAGGTGATTTAACTATAACTATTGCGGAAAATATGGATTTTCATAATCGCAGTGATGCTGGCAAGCATTTGGAACAATGCTTCTTCATCAGCTATATATATATATATATGTATATGTATATATATATATATATATGTATATGTATATATATTATAGGGGAGTGGATGTTGTACTTGTACCCGCCAACCAGGATGAAGGTGATTTCATGGTCGAGGGGCCAAGGCCTTTTCATCTTTGAGATTAAAATGTTGCCATGGTCCTTGCCATTGTATCTCTTATCCCATTTTTTTTTTTTTTTGTGAGAAAGACTAGCACTTAACCATTAACTATCGATTAAACAAGAAAAATACAGAGCAGCACAAGATAATGTTGTAATGGTAACGTGCTAATGCACAATAAAATAGTGTTTTGTGCACAAATTATTTCTTCTAATAAACGATTTTGAACGGCTTCTTTTAATGCATTAAATGAAATAGTTAGATGAAGCTTGTTTCTTTTCTTTTCTTCCCAGAACTTCTAAATTTTCCATCAGGGTTACGCTTTTCCAACTATGATATGAGAATAAGCCTACAAGTGGGGAAAGATTAGTCGTATGCATGGTTTTGCAGTTAGGTTCCCAAAGAACTATAGGTGGTATAAGATAAATTTTGAGCCAACGTAGCTCGGTACCAAATATTAACATACCCTGCTGGACTAATTATTGGACTCGCCCTACTCGCATTCTCCGTTACTCTAGTCAAACTAAAACCCTTTTAGTGCCTCTCAACCCAAATCTCAATGCTCTGAACAAAAATCTGGAACCTTGGAGACCCACGAAACATTCTTGAAAGCTGGAGGGATTTGTCTGTCTTGTCCTCGCTTTAACTAATCCCTCAAGTTGCTTTCTTCTCTGTATATGTAACTCTCTCTCTTTCTCTCTATTTATGCCTTTTCTTTTCTCTACGCGTGTTAACGTTTTGTGATGATGTTGGTACTTTTGCAGAACGTTGATGGGAGTAGAAGAGCAAGCGGGCTGTTAAGAAAACCGCTTATGGTTAGGAGTTCGGTGGTGAGAGCTGGTCCCAAGAGGATATCTTTTGGGACAGATTGTAGAGAGGCATTACAAGCTGGGATTGATAGGTTAGCTGACGCTGTTTCTGTCACCTTGGGTCCTAGAGGTACTTGGCTCTTCTCCCTTTTACTTTTTCTTCAATTGGGTATTCTCTTTTCTTTTAAATTTCGTTGAATTATTTATGGGCAGATAATTTGAAATAGGATCGCAAGGATTTTCGAGTTATCAGAGGGAATGCTTGAGTTAAAGGGCACTAAAAATAGAAAGAATCTTTTACCTTTCTCGTAATACTCCATTAGTTTTATTTTTATTTTTTGGCGTAAATATTTCTTATTAACTTGTCTTAAATCAAATGTTGACTTGAAGACTTCTCTAATATGTCCTCTAGGCATCTCATACATAAATGCTGGTGCACATAATTTCCTTTTGGCCGCAGTATACTTTAAAATGCCTTATGATTCAGAACAAAACGACGAGATTACCATTTTTTTCTTATTGGATGTGAAATTTCAGTTTTCTATTAATACGAGTTGCTAATCTATTTTAGGTGAACCATGCAGGACGGAATGTTGTTCTTTTTGAGTCTGATACACTGAAAGTAGTTAATGACGGTGTTACCATTGCTCGGGCTATTGAGCTTTCAGGTGCAATTGAGAATGCAGGAGCAATGCTAATACAAGAGGTCATTCATGGTTGCTAGATCTTTCTCCCTACGCTTGCATGGTTTATTTTGCAAATAAACAAATAGAGATATGTAAGTTTTATGTACCTTAATGCAGGTAGCAAGTAAAATGAATGATTTGGCTGGTGATAGTACTACCACTGCAATCATTTTTGCTCAAGCCATGATCAAGGTTGGACTGTTGGCGGTTTCTTTTGAAGCTAATCCTTTTCTGTGAAAAGGGGTATGGATAAGACCGTGAAAGAATTGGTCAAGGCCCTGAAGAAGAAAAGTTTGCCGGTGAAAGGGAGGATATAAAAGGTTATATATATGCTTCATATGGATTTGCTCAGCCAATTGTATTTTTATGGTAATTGATAATTTGGAACTCTTCCTTTTTTGACAGCTTCAATCTTTGTTGGTAATGATGAATTTATTGGGAACTTGATTGCTGAAGCTATTGACAAAATTGGCCCCGATGGAGTAATTTCTGTAGAGTCATCCTCATCATCTGAAACCTCTGTGAGAATTGAAGAAGGAATGAAGGTGGTAAAGCTGACTCCTGTTGCCTGGCTAGAACTTGAGGAAGTGTCTAAAGTAAACCATATATTTGTATATGACATTGCTTAAATTGAAATTTTAGTTAGTCTTAAGTTAAAAAACTTAAGGTTTCATGTCAAGATTTGCATCCAGTTAAGTCCTTGTCATGGCAGGATCTCTAACTCCTTTTAGACCATGGAAAATTGTAGATGAAATACGTTGAATCTGGTTAATATCAAAAGATAGTTTCATATTTAAGCCATTCTTTCTACATTTAGCTGCATGTAGCATAATTCGTAATTTATAACCTAAATTCTTAGGATCTCATGGCTGAATTTATTAAGTTGACTGAACGGTTGCCCAGTTGCACATTGCATAGCTTTTGAGATTCTTTTAACCTTTTCTTGGATTAAATTTAATATTTGCTCTCTGTAGATTGACAAAGGATATATGTCACCACTGTTCATTACAAATCAGGATAAATCTCTTGTGGAGTTTGATAATGCTAAAGTCGTTGTAACTGATCAAAAGATTTCAACTGTCAGAGAAATTGTTCCTTTACCAGAGAAGACTATGCAATTGAGTGTCCCTCTGCTAGTCTTTGTGGAAGATATCTCTATGCCAGTGGAGACACTAGTTGTGAACAAAATGCAAGGTGTACTTAATGTTGCTGTAGTCAAATGTCCAGGATTTGGGGAAGGAAAGAAAGCCCTGTTGCAAGACATTGACCTTATGACAGGTTAAATTGCTTTCTAGTAGGCTTTTACAAATCCACCGATTATCAGACATATCTTCAAATCAAACATTTTCTACTTGTCTGCTTTATCGAATTCCACTGATGATCAACTGTGCCTTCTTTAATAAAAAATTTTTAATGAGACAGACTTCCTTGGTGTAAAAGGCTGTTTCAACTCATATGGATGCAATGTTGTGTTTATGATAACTTTCCCTTTCATTGTTATAATGTTTAATTGAGATGTTGAATTCCCGAAATCTCTCCAATGCCTCATTTTATCATCTGAAATATGAATTTCTCTTCTCATATGCTCATGAAGATTGTTCTATATGCATTGCAATATGCCGAGTGTTTCTTCAAAGTTGCTTTCAAGTTCAAGTGTTGGCAAGCTGACATCATTGCTGTATCATTAGGAGCTGATTTTCTTTCTGGAGATTTGGGTATGACGCTTGCTGTTGCAACTTCTGATCAGCTTGGTGTTGCATGGAAGGTGACTATAACAAGTAATTCCACAACCATAGTTGCTGATCGTTTTACTAAAGCTGAAATCCAGGCAAGAATAATGCAGATCAAAAAGGATCTAGCTGAGACTGATAGTGCATACTTGTCAAGAAAGCTCTCAGAAAGAATTGCTAAACTCTCTGGTGGTGTGGCAGTTATTAAGGTTTGCAACCATGACACATAGCCTAGAGCCATAGATTAAAGATATAGAAAGGCAGAACTGAATGTTATACCATTCCCACGTTTCTTGCGGCTTCAAATTGGTTAAATAATGCACATCACAACTGTAGGTAGGAGCACATACTGAGATGTAGCTTGAAGATCGTAAAACTAAGAATTGAAGATGCAAAGAATGCCACATTTGCTGCCATGGATGAAGGGATAGCACCTGGTGGTGGTACAACTTATATACATCTCTCGGATTAGATTTACATAATAAAGAATTCTATGCAAGACTTAAATGAATGGATTGGTGCTGATATTGTAGCAAAAGTATGTGTCTAATTCCTTAACATAACCATATGCTGGAGTTAACTGTCTGTTTATATTTACTGAAGCCTTTGAGTGTATTGTTTTGTCCTTCTTCCTTTTTAGTCTTATTAGATTTCTCATTGCTTCTTTGTATAGGTTACTAAGGATTGAATTTTAACATTCAGACTGGTGGATTGTAGGCACTCCTTGCACCTGCAAAACTAATTGCAACTAATGCAGGTATTGATGGAGAAGACTAGAACGTGTGATTGGCAAATTGGATACAATGCAATGTCAGGAAGATATGAAGATCTTATTGATGCCGGAGTTGTAGATCCTTGTCGAGTTTCAAGGTGTGCCCTACAAAGTGCTGTCTCTGTTGCTGGGATAGTTCTAACCACTCAAGCTATAATGGTGGAGAAAACCAAGAAGCCCAAGCCACTTGTCCCTCTTGTCCCCGGAATAGCTCCTTGAAGAAAAGGGAGGAGTAAAAAGCGATAGAGGTAGATGAAAGCTGAAGTTGCTGAGATAGAAGCCACGAAAGCTGTACCTGCAATGATTGAAAGAAGCCTGTGAAGCCGTGTGGCTTGGTTCTTGTGCCTAAAAGGAAGCATGCAGCTTACCATTTGCATGTTTAGATCATGCGAACCTAAATGTGATGGTATATTAGTCAGTGTACTCAATTGCTTTTTTATCAGGACAAAAACAAAAGGATTTCTTCTTTGTAACAGTAAAATCTTTTTTGTTAATTGATTAAATCGGGAAGGTCTTCACTTCTTTAGTTTCCCGAGTCCTTCCTGGCACCCTCCCTTTTTTTCTGCATTCCCTGCGGCCGGCAGCATTACTTTCATGCATTTTGACCTTTGGGAATATGGTATTCATCTCTCTTTTAATACGATTTTTAGAAAATTCAGAACCTTGGGTATAACTTGCAAGTTTTAAGTAAAAGCTGTTTTGTAGTGCTAAAAAGGGGAAAATTAGGTTGTAGATAAAGAATTGATTTTGCTGATAACATACGTATGAAATAGGGAAGAAGGGGGGAGAATACGTAGTTGATAACTATTAAAATCATCAAATTAAGCGTTGTAAAAAGGCACAGGGGTTTACGCTGATTCCTTTTTCCCTTCAGTTGGGATTTGACAAGATCGTAGCAAAGGAAAGAAATTCTTTCAACCGTTGTGCATGGAGATGGTGAAGTCTTTGGCATAATTCAAGGGCACCAATCCACCACGGGCACCTTCTTCCATACCCATAGCAAATCAAATATGAAGCGTCGGCCTTTGCTCCAGTGGTTCCAATGTGTCCTCAGCAAAAGCTTAATAGGCAGGTTATTGTGAGATTGCATGCAATTGGTACAATAAGAGAAAAGAAGAAAAAAAATAAAAAATCTGTAGCTTAGATAAAAATTTTCATTCAACTGGGCTTCATTTGACTTTTAATTCAATGATAGCAAGTTGACGTATAAGAAATAGCATCATCAATGTATTTATTTCTATCATGTACAAATCAATTACAATTACAATTAAAACTACAATCAAAATCTCAATCTACTCTACAACAATGTAAGCCAAAAAGCCTTCTGCACTACCTCGGCAGTGGAAGAACACCCATCCCAAAGGCAAATGGGTATATCATATCATAAATTATTCGTCAAGCCTGCCAGGCTCCACCACCCAATTTTCTCACTGATATTCTAGGATGGATAGCCCCATTCAAGGATCAGCTAAAAAGAAAGATGTTAATCATAAGGAGCTGATAAGTCCTGTCTGGTTTGAACAAAGACATGAGCAATTGGGTTCACTCAAGTCTCTCTTGACAAGCCGCTTGTCACGATTAATCATAAGTTTGATCAAAGGTAGCTTTTGCGAGACTTGCCTCCATATTTCATTAACCGTTCCATTTGGATGCGTATAGTCATAATAACGCTTCACCTGAATCCACAAGATTTAAATTGAGAACAAAACTCAGTTAGATAGACATTTAGAATAAATTAGAGAGTTCATGATTTCTGGTAACTATTTAATGATATGAACAAATGAAAAGGAAAACCAAACAATTTTAATACCACACTCCACTTAGTATCTTATATTCTCACCTTACACCAACATGTGTAAACATAACCCCTTTCTTCTACAATTATTACCAGAACTTTACCACCAGACTCCAGCCCACCATTTTGGGGCTAATTATAGAGGGGTGGCAAAGTTATATTACAAAACGCTTGTCATGTTCTACTGAAATGCCCGGTACACGAGAACCTATTGAGGTAACAGAGAACAATTCAAGAAGCTCACCGCACTTGACTCAACCATAAAATATGAGAGAAAGAGGATGATGCTCTTCTCTATTTCTGCCTTTTACAAACACAACAGACTACATGCCACTTCAGGGCACAAGCACAGAAACAGAAAGACACTTGATACCAATAAATCTTAACAAGGAAAATTGCTCAAAAAACAAATATCATCAGCGAATCAGAACAGATATTTCCATAATATACATATGTAACTGAGTGGAAGTAAACCCCCAAGGTCAGAAATTACAAAGCAACACCATATCACTACTAAAAAATTTTAAGAAAAGATTTGCTAAACAGAATGCAAGATGTAAAATGAAACTACAGGCATGCATACATATATATATTGAAGAGATGTAACTGGATTAAAGTTTGGTTGTCTATTTTATACGTGAAAATTAATGTTATCACTTCTCAGTAACGGAGTAAATACTGAAAATGATTAAAAAAAAAAAGGAAGTGAACATAGTACAAACCTCCTTCATTGCTTTCTGATATTCAATTATTTTCTCTGCAGGTACTTTTCTCAGCAATGAAACAAGATATCCTTGTTTTAGTGCAGCTGTAGTTTCCACAAATACTGCAAACTTTTTGTAGTCTATAATATCTTCAAAAGGCAACTCGATGCTATCACTCACTATCACTGGGACACACAAACTAACTATAGAATCAAAGAGTCTGCAAGCTGATGGAGTATCCCCTGCTGGATTCAAACAGAACCTTGATGTGTGCATCCCACGTGACGCTGCTCTTCGATTCTCTCTGGATTGTGTTCCATGTTTTATGACAACATCCTCTTCATTTTCAAGTATTTGGAAAAGCAAATCACGAATTTTGCCTCCCTGCAAAACAATAACCATTATAATAGGAATAGGACCAACAATCAAAAAATCAAATGAGGAATATAGGTCCAACTTAAATGATTATCTTGCAAGTGTTATTACCAACATATTATAGTATTAAGGTAGTCATTCATGAGAGCTCAGCTTTAGCATAATATGTAATTTCAAACTAACATCTGCATCTACAAGAAGCAGTAGTATAACTCTTAATTACAAAAAAAAAAAAAAAAAATCAAGGGCAAGCATTTAAGATATCAAAAAGGGGAAAGCTGGCAATCAACAGGGCAGTTTTTGATTGGATACAAAAGACATTCCGAGCAAAGCAGAAGCTTTTGTTTAAGGCAATGCACCAAATTATGATAAATAAAACAGAATTGGTGATAAGCATGAAGTAGTCATGTATTGCGGGTCTATGTAGATGGCAACAGTCAAAGTAAGCCCCAATTTTGAAGATGGCAGAGAAAAACAGTAGTTGAATATGAGTCTCGATCAAAATTTTAGGGCAATGCCTTCATTTACAGTAGCCTGCATAACCATATAATGTTATCAGCAATATTTCTCCAAATTCCAAAACTGTATTTATTTTTCCTCTTCTAGATGTCCTGATATAAATTTCGAATTGAGTTCGCCACATCTTCGCCCAACTATATTCATGCCCCGTAAACCCAACAAACTAAAACTTCCAATTCCATAATAATAATCTAAATAAAACTAAAATTCAACAATATATATATATATATATATAATATAACTTCCTCAACAAAAACATAAATTTCAATTTTATTTTTTTTTTGGTAAAGAACAGTTGATTACCTCTTTTCTATACCGATTCCCCATGAAAAAGAGCAAGGTTGTCCTCTCTTTCACCCCAAAATCTCCGGTGTAAGCGCTGATCCGATGGGAATAAGGAATTATCACATCCTTCACCAACGATCCTTGATCTGGCCTCAACCGCCCAAAATCCGAAACCAACAAGACAGCATTCTTGACACGATCCACGACTCGATACAGCGCGTTCGGATCCCCCGCAATGATGACGTGATCCCACCCGTTATTCCTGTTCCAATACTCCTGCCCCTTGAGCCACTCCACCAACTGTTCCTGCATTTCCTCATCGCTATAACCCGACCCAGAACCGGGAGGGCGACCCGCGTTAACAATCAAGCTCAATGAAGAAAAGACGGGGACGTAGAAAAGGTCGGCTTCCTCGGGGTCAGTGACTTTAATGATTGGGGATCCAAGGCGGTCCGATTGGGGTCGAGCGAGGTCGGAGAAGAGGAACCACTCGTGCATGTGCTGATGACCCGGGTAGTTGAGGGTGGTGACGTCAGGGACGGGGGATCCACCACGGGCGAGGCTATGCTGTTGGATGATGCCGTAGGTGAATTTGTGAGGGAGATCATACATAAAAACTTTGACTCTGTGGGGAAAATCATTGAGATTTTCGGGGGAAGAAATATCGAGGTCGTCGTAGGAAGAGGAAGGGTGGGAGGGAGGAAGAGGGGGGTGGAAGAAAGTGGAGAACAAGGCGTAGATGGCGAGGAGGAAGAAGAGGGTAGCGATTAGGGTATGTTTGAAAAGAGAGGATTTTCGCGGCATACTGGAAAATAAAGGAAGAGTGCGTTCTTTAGTAGGGGGGGAAAGAGGAGAAAGTGAAGGAGAAGAAGAAGCTGCAGGTGGGGAAAGTGAAGAGGACCTTGCTGTTGTAGGCTTTCTAGTTTTCATTCTTAAAAACTCGTTAGCGTTTTAGCCTTTGATTTAGGGGCTCAAGGCCAGACAGACCTCCGCCGCACCGTACCTTACCTTACCTTACCTTGCACTGTCTTTATTCTTTGTCTTGGTTTCCAACCTCTCATCAAATTTGTCCAAGGAAGGCTAAGCTAAGCTGATATTATAAATTGCATTGGAATTGGACTACCTACAATTGAGACTCTGATTTTTATTTTTCTTATTAGTAATAATAATATTATTTTTTTTATTGGGAGGATCCTCGTATTGAATGTGGCTTAGAAGACGGTTTATTTTATGCTTATTTTTTGGTGAATTAAGACTCTGTCGAAAGTAAAATATTGACAATGACAAATGGTTTGAAATCTGTCCCTTGATTAAAAAATAAAAAATAAAAAAACGTGAAATTATTTAATGGTATGTCCAAAAAAAAATGAAAGACTTCTTACACGAAATTAAGTGATGTCCAAATCAGATTAACATTGATATATATATATATATATATTTATAAATTGCATTATTTATTGCACACAAGCTGTAGAAATTAATTTAAACATTAAAACTATATTTTTATTTATAATAACTAAAAAGGCATAAGCCCGCTTTGAGTTTTTTTTTTTTTTTTTTGTTTTTCTAAAAACAATGCTTTTATTTTCTCTCTTTTTAGCTTATCTTCTTTAATTATTTTGGTCCAGAAAATACATGCCCCAACCAGAAAAAAAAAGAAACCTTCGAATGAATAAGGAGTTGGTGACATATTTCTACGCCATATTTGTGGCGCTTCCTCTCAACTTATTAATATGAAGCACTTTGTTCAATGTCTATTTCAATGGGAGGTGACATTTTTTTCCTCATGTTTCCAGGCAAAGCCTGCCTAAGCTGCCTAATGTGAAACTCTCATTTCTCCTCTCCTCCCCTCGTGCTTCCCCATTATCTATCTTACTTTTGTTCAGGTTCTAATCAACATTTTTTAAAGGCTGGAATTTAGTTTATGAATGTTTCATTTTGATCAAACGAGTCTCAAGCTTTAAACTTTTTTTTTTTTTAAAAAGAAACATATAAATTATAGTTTTCAGAAATAATTCCAATGCAAATTTGGTGGTGTCCATAATGTCATCTACTCATTTATTATTAATTTAATATCAAGCCTCCTTTTGTATCATTTGTCTCATGAATTATGCCATGAAATATGTTCAACTTATAACATTCAAAGCTAACAAGTAAAAGACTTTTAAGTTACGTGAAGTTTGAAACAACTGTGAACGAAGGGTGTTGCAGGCTCTCATCAGTATTTTGGTATAGAAGCATGTAAAATAATTGGCAGACAACGCCTGGGTTCGAGTTCATCCTTGCTACTCAAATTTATAGTCAATTGAATTCGAAACCTCGATACATACATATATATATATATATATATATATATATGATCCATTGCTTTAAGCTGTGGGAACTCTGACTAAACACCAGTTTTAATTTCATTTTTATAATTAATTGTATGTTATCTCTTACATACGTATTTTATTATTTGATGACGCTTCCGTTTACTTGATTGATATACCGTTTGATCCAATCGTAGAAACAATCAGAATCTTATGGCACTACTGAGGCTCGAAAATAAAGTTCGGGAAAAAAATAGTCTCAAGACCGCAGTCGAAGGCCGGCCTGGGTGAGCAACGTGATACAAGATAAAACTCCTTGGAATCCCGCGTGATATATAGGCTAAAACTCGTATACTAAATTGCTACGAAAATACGCACTACCATCCAACTAATACTCGATAGATACCACATTGGTTTACTAAAAATTTGTGGTAACAATATTTAGTCAAGTCCCATGTTTCTAGATAACTTTGTCGTTACAACATATGGACATGCGTGCACTGTTTTTCTAATCAAGTAAAAAAAAGACTAGCGCATAACATTCAATGGAAGCCTGTTCATTTAAAAATTAAAAATAATTTTTTTGAATCACGGTGTGGGAATCTGGAGACTATTTGCTTGCACCTAACTGGATATTAATGGATCCAACTTGCGGGGCAATAATATTTTTATTTTGTAAGAATGCAAAAAGCTTGATTAACTCAACAACGCTCACACATTTCACCAGCATAAGGGATATTATTTTAGTCACTCAAGATTGTCAACACGACCAATCATAATTTTACTTTATATTTAACAGACTTAGATTAAAAAAAAAAAAAAAAAATTAAGCAAAGACTTCAGCGTTGAATCCGCGAATTTCCGTCTTTAATTGCGAGTTTGCAACCCGAACGCTTGTGCCTGGTCTACTTCTTTCATCTGGAAATGAGAAACATCTCGCTTGCAATGTTGCTTTTGCATAAAATGAGCAGAACCTTTCATGGCATTGCTAAATGTCGAGATCCTGAACATCCCCGTGATGTTTCTAAGTGGAAAGCGGCGTTGAAGAATGAGTTGGCAATTAAAGTTCCCAAAGACACAGAAAATGCCTGCTGCATATACAGGGTCCCCGCTAACATGCGTGAGGTGCAACCCCACGCCTATTCTCCCAATATCATCTCAATCGGTCCTTACCATCATGGAGAGGAAAGATTACAGGATATGGAAGAGCTCAAATGGAAATTCTTTCACCGCCTCTTTCGTCCACAACGGCCCAATGGGGTAGAATTAGATTCAGCGATGAAAGCCATGGAAGATTTGGAGCAGGATGCTCGTCGGTGCTACTGGGATAAAGCTGAACAACACAGAAAGGATAAATTTGTTAGGATGATGCTCGTCGATGGCTGCTTCATTGTCGAGCTCTTCAGAGAGTTGAAGCAGAACAACTTTCACTACGCCCCCTCTGTTAAAAGGTGGATGCTGCCAACCCTTCGTCGAGATTTGATCATGCTTGAAAACCAGCTTCCTCTTTTTGTTTTGCAGAAATTGTTTGAGTTGACCACAAGACCAGAAGAGTCAACCACATTTTTGAAAGACCTTGCGCTTTGTTTTTTCAATCCTCTATTGCAGAGGGAATCAAGCTCAGATGTGCGGAGCGTCGATGCACAAGGAATTGAGAAAACGCGGCACTTTCTCGACCTTTTCAGGCTCAGCATCCTCCCAAGATACTTAGCACAGGTAGAGGAAACCGGCATGACAAGTGATTCCTGCAAAGCAGCAAAGCATGCATCAGAACAAGGAAAAAAAACTAGCAAGACAAGCGATTCAAGCAACGCAGCAAAGAAAATAGCAGAAGAGGGGATTGACATGATGCGGTCCACGACGGAGCTAATGGAAGCTGGAGTCGTCATTGAGAAAGCTGTTAATTGTCCTCCATTGGATGTAAGCTCTGACGAGAGGTGGCTGAAAATCCCTCCTCTCTACATAGATGATCACAAGGGAACCCTGTTTCGGAACATGGTTGTCTATGAACAATGCCATCCGAAATGCAAACCGCATGTCACATCGTATTTGTTCTTCTTTGATGGTTTAATTAACTCAGCTCGTGATGTGGAACTTCTTCACCACAAAGGGGTTCTTCACCATTCTTTAGGTAGCAACAAAGAAGTGGCAAGACTTGTCAATGGCCTCTGCAAGGAAATAGCAAGGGATGCTAGAGAGTCCTATTTACACAAAGTCGTATCTGATGTTAATACTTACTACAATGGCTTTTATGCTAGGTTTAGAGCACGCTTGGTGCACCATTACTTCAGCAGTTGGGTGGTTGGCATCTCCACGTTTGGAGCTATTATAGCCCTTTATCTCACCCTAATTCAGACCGGCTTTGGATTTGTAGGCGACCCGAAGAAACTTGATAGGCCCTTTCACCATGACCTAATACATTGCCTGTTTCTGCCTATCTGCCATCTATTTTCCTTAAAAAAAAACCATTGGGATTCCAAGCAGGATGATTCTGGGATAAGATATTGGATGTTTTCAATATGATCCACGTACTTTTTTCTGTTTTTATTATTAAATAAAAATGGTATTGATTTTATTTTCTTGCTTCTTGCAAGTTTTTCTTCTTACCCAAGAAAATGTATTCTTTGGAGACAGTTAATGAACCGGTGAAGGCATCTTCTTGATAACTTCATTTTATGTCAGATACAGATTAATAAAGTTTTAAAATTTATCAACGTGCAGTGCAGCCTATGTGTTTGCAACAGGCCAAGTTTATCGATGTAATTTGAATTGAAGATGAAAAAAAAAAATAAAGCAGGATGGACTGTTAATTTGTTACTTACAATTGTTGGATCCAAGACAAAGCTCATGTCCCACACGGACAACTAGCTACTTGGTAGACATTAATGTTTAGTCCTAGTCAAACACAGCTGTCATAACAATAATAATAATAATAATAATAATAATAATAATAAAGCTTTTGATAGCGATGGGGAATTAATCTCTTTGAGAGTATCGTTGATAATTACATCTAGAACTACTGCATTAAAAAAAATCATGCACTATCTTCCGCTTCTTCTGTAGAAGAGAAAGAAAGCTCTTAACTACATACATTAGCGTTGTAATTCAAAACTTCAATTCCACCGCTCGACGCCTAACAAAGTCAGGAGCTTATGTACTAAGTAGTCGGACAGTAACTGCATGCGAATTAAATCTTCATTAATTTGCATGCAGGTCCCGACGACAAAGTTCTCAAATCCCAACAAGGTAAGCAAGGCATCCGTTAAACTTTCCCATGATAAAATAATATGAGACCCCTAAAAAATTTTGAAGGGGGGAGGGATGGAATGGACACAGGAAAACAACTTATTATATAGCTAAGGACTTGATTAACAAACCCGATAAAACTACCGAACCTGAAGACGCCAACAACATGTATATATATATATATATATATATATATATATATACCTTAGTGGCTGCAATGGTGCCGATACAAACAAGCTGTATATCAATTGTAACGTAATCAGAATTTAGAACAATAAAACTGCAAGTCCAGCATCAGTGATCTCAAAATTTTTATAAAAGGGGCAGCTGTTTGAATCATTGAACTTGCTCTCAAAGTACACCACAAACTCACTCCGCTATTATTCGAATAGCACTTCGAATATAATTCACACAACTTGGTAATTCTCTGTAATCAAATTTGTCCTCTGGGAGAACTTGGGAGCAGCTCCACCCCTTAGGGGAATGATGTTCACAACCTGCACCAATATTTTCCTCTAATAAGTGAATCTGGGACATTAACTTAACAACGTATATCAAGAACGTTGTATTATGCACTAGAAAGAAAGAGCCAAATTTGAGAAAATATCACAGGCTTGAATTAATTAGAAGCTTTAACAGAGCAACTTAGCTGACACAGCCATAACTTTCTGGAAACCTCCACAAATATGATCCAACCACAAGTTAAAAAAAAAACAAAAGACAGAAAATGGCATATCAAACCTTCAGGTCACTGTATGTACTAGTGGCCGAAAATCGGACAGAAATGGGGAAGAACACTGACGAGTCTACTGGAGGCACAACAAACTCCATCGATCCACTACCAATAAGTCAGTAGAAAGAAATACTTATAAACCAATAGCATATTAAAAATATCTAACACAAAGTTTTGAAGCGTTAAAAACTGGACTGACCTGCGGTTTGAGTTATCAATGAGAAGTATGGACCATTCTAAGATGGAATTTCTTGAGTCATACCTACAGGACAAACAAGAAAAATGAATACAAAAAAAAAAGTACATATACAAACTGTTTCAAACTTTAACATTTTATATTACACAGCTTCATAGTATTTTCTCGATACGCAGTTTGTTAGTAACATCTTATGAAGATATATCCAAGGAGAGTAGGATTGAGGCTTCATTGAGTTGAATTCAGTTTATTATGGGGCTTAAAAATCACAATTTTGCTTCCATGTAGAATAACATCATGAAATCATTTCCATTTACCTCCATTCACCATCAATCTGCCTGACATTTGGTGCCTCCCGAAGAGCCGGAAGAGGTACAGAAATGACAACATTTCGCAGATCAAACATTGCTGAAGCTTCATATTCAATGCTGACATAAGTTTCATTTCCAGAAACCGAAGGCCAGCAGTTGACTGCAACGCATAAAAAGTCAAATCAACCATCAAAGTATACAATATCAATTACCCACAAAGAATAAGCAGCACTAGATTTGAAACCCACTGGCCAATGGCACCAGTGACTCATCTGCACTTTGCATTCTCCACTTCAAAAGACCAACACCAGCTGCATCCCCAGCTGGGCCAGTGGGGAAAGGCCTATTAGGGTCCTTCAACCCCAGAATGTTCTCATTGGAAAACAATTCTTTGTTCATGTTGGGGTGCGTCTTGAAAAGAATTCCAGGATTACCCCCAGTTTCAATCTGAAAAAAATGGTAAATTGAATGATGAGAAGGTATATTGCACTTTAAGGACAACATGATTACTATTATGTGATTGACTGAAATATAAGGACATGATTACCAAACTGTTACCTGAACTTGGATGAGTCCATCTTCCTGGTTAAGAATTTGAAGTGACAAAGTCCCTTGAACATCAAAGTTACTGATTCCACCATCTCTTTTCAGCGTGACGTTGAGTTTCTCCTCAGCAGTCAAAGTAATGGGATCAGTAAGTGGAGCTGCAGCCACTCTGGACTTGCCTGCCTTTGGCTGCACATCTTCAACTATCAGTTCACCTTCTGCTTTCAGGGATTCCAGAAACTGGTTTGTTTTTTGTGATTTACCAAGCTGCATGCCAAAACCTTTTGGAGGAGCAGTTGCAGATGAAGGTTGGCGTCCTGACAAAATAAGCATGCGGTCAGAAAATGTCTGAAACAAATTTGATATGAAAATGAAACATGTCCAGAAAATTAAGAAACATCTTTGATTTCTTATGGACTTACAGTAAAGCAAGTATAACTAATTTGTTGAGAACCTGAGAAACAAATCAAAGCCAAAGGCATGTGGCTGCATAATAATGTGACTAACCTTTAGGCTTGGTAGAGAAGGAATCAACGTCAGTGGTTAATCCACCAAACACAGAACCACTTCCAAAGCCACTTCCACTACTTGAAATGCTCATTTCACTAAAGCTAGTTTCAATTCTTCCAGATCCCATTGACGTGAACCCCCCTTTGTCACCTCTATTCTTATCAATCTGCAGAATACACAACAGGAATTAATAAATTATAGACCATAAGGAATAGATTAGTACAAGGGCCAACAACATTGCGAAACCAAAACCTTGCTCTTCTCAATCTCACTAGCTTTGCGCTTCATGACATCCTTAGTTTCATTAATCTTGTTCTGCAATACCAGCTTGTGCAACTTCTCTTCATGACTCTCCATCTCACAGTATTGCTTAACCTGGGCAACAGTCACATTTTCCTTGTGCCCAAGACAGATAACTTCGTCAAAAGCAAAGATCAGTTCAAAAGCATTCTTGCCAATGCCCTCCTCGTCTAGAGAGTAAGAATACTCAGGTACCTAGAAAAACACAAGGAATCAAGTAAATGCTATATTCTACTTTGCTGAGACAAAGATATTACAATTCTCACAGAAAACTTCATGAGATACAAATATGACAAGGAATGAGAAGCTGAAAACATACAGGTAAAGGAACCACTCCAGAAAAAAGTCAAATTCCAACTACTCATGGTAGATCAAGGAAATAAAGAAGAAAAAAGGTATCATTTTTACATAATTTATTATGTTCAAAGATTTAATAAGATAGGAAAGAAATCAAAAAGCAGCTAGAGCATACCAGCTTGGAGAGCAGTCTCAGAGTCTCCAAATCTTCAAGGATGTTGCTCTGTTTGTTTGTTACGAGAAGCAAATAAAGAGATTCTATTGGTTGATAAACATAACGCACGTTCTCAGTCTCAACATATGTGTGTTGCTTTCCTGTTCCCACCAACTTAGGAAAAGCAGCAAGAAGACCTTCGATTCTTATGCGAGTCATGTCCACAAACTGCCTGGAGACAAGCACTGAAATGAGAAACAGAAAAAAAAAAAAAAACGTGAGCTGGATGACCAAAATTAGCACTCCAACAATTTAATTATCATGACATAAGGAAAACAACTACAATGAGCAAGCATGAAACTAACCTTTGCCAGACTTGCTTACAATTGAAGCAGCAAGTACAACCTAAATTACAAAAACAAAAGGTAAAATCAGAAGCACTTCTATCCATATGTGTTACCCTTAATAAGGTGGGAAAAGATATTGGTAGATGCACTACAAAAAAAAGCATAAGCAGTCAAAACTAACAGCAGTGCTGACTGGAAAATACCAGAGAATACTTAAACAAGCCACAGAAGAGTGAAGTTCAACAACGATGATGATGATGCTAGTACAGATCAAGTTAATAGATGGCAATGAAGCAAAAAAGCAAATCATTCCATAAAAGAGAACATGGACCTTGTAAGTTGTAATATCTTCAATTTCTCCAAAATGATTACACGGTTCATTTGATACACATAAACATTGTAAAACAACTTAACTCAAAAGTTATTGAAAGGTATAATTCTACTTTCTACTAAAAAAACGATTGAAAAATGAAAATAAAGAACAAAATCTTACCATCTTGATTATTGAGAAGCAATCTACCCAGACAATATCAAATTGAAGCCTTTATCAAAGAACCTATCAGACAATGAAAATGAATTTAGGATAAAAAAGATCAAAAACTAACAGCAGGAATCAAGATAAAATGAACGGAAACGGATATAAAAGATCTAAAACATAGCAGCAAATCTGAAAAAAAAAAAAAAAAAAAGAACAAAAGCGAATCAGAATATCTAGTCAGCAAAGAAATCGGCCACCTCAGATCTGTACATCAACATGCATACAAATTCAAATATCAACCACACAATTGCAGCGTTTGGCAGCCAATAAAATGAAAGAATGCTACGATAACAGAATTAGGCGAATCGCCCAGAAAAACAACAGCACGACTCAATGCAGCATTTTCCATTTAGAAGTGTTTGAAATATAAAAAGCGATGAAATCGAAGGAAACAAAATTTAGATCTGAAAATCTCATCCTCTAAAATTTCCAATTGAGGTAGGGAGATTTAGAGATCTGAGAAGGAGCTTACCTCGATCTCAAATGCAGTGTGTATCCTCTTCACTCTCGGGAGACCGATTCTCTGAGAACCCATCGGGGAAGAAGGTATTTAATCGCTCGCCCATCGTATCAGCGCTTTGGTAGATCCATCGTTTCGATTTGGACCAATTTTGGATCGCCCAGCCCAGCCCAGCAAATGGTCTCCTGGCGCTTTTTCTCCTTTTCTTTGTCCTTTTTAAATAATTAGATTTTAATGACACATAATTATATATAAAAAAATTAATGTCAGGTTGTAATTTTATTTGTTTAATTTTTTTAATTTATTAAATAATATATTTGTATTCATATAAATATAAATATTAATATTAAATCATATAAAAATAATAAAAATTAAATACTTAAAATTTAATTTATTTAATATAATATTTTTAATATATATTTTCTCTTGTTATAATTTATCTCTCATTTTCGTTGTATTTACATTCAAATACATATATATATATATATATGTGATTATTACTTTTAATTTGATCTACATATATTAATAACTTACGGAATTTATTTTCAAAGCATGATCTTTAGTAAGTTGGTGGCAGTAAGTTGGCCGAATTGCTTTCGACAGTACTTCACTCATTAATCCAAGTAAGAATAATTGGACAAGACGAGTTGCTACCATAAAATAGCAGGGTCGGCCCTCCTCCCCCAGCAAAATAATTGTGGGGGGAGGGGGGGAATTTTGCCCCTCATGCAAATGCAAAATTAGTTGGGAAGCCGTCTACTGAGTGAGCGAGTTTTCAACTAATATCAATTTTGTCCATTGAGTCGATGAATTTTTAATGCAAATTCAAAATTAACATATTTCGTAAATTAACCTATAAGTGATATATTATGAAAAATAAATAAAAAATGATATTATTTAAGTAAAAAAAAGCCTGCCTTCGACTTATTCTTAATATGAACATGAAGTCATCACAATTCGCAAAGGCTTAATACTGTCGCGTTAATTAATTAATAAAATAATAATTTCTCAAGCAAAGCAAGCGGATTGTTATTATTATTATTTGTTGTAATTTCAATGTCAAAACAAATGTATTTTCGTCTCCAATGGTAAAATGTAAAATACCAAAAGGGCAATCGTGATCTATCTTATTAGATACGCAAGACAGAAGGATAAAAAAGTTGTCTGAAATCTCCAAAGTACCCTCGTATATGGTACCAGCTACCAAGGCAAACTTTTTTTTGGGTTAAATAGCACCTATATTTTTATCTTATTTTCGATTTAATATTTTAAAATTTTTTATCTGGTAATTAAAGTTTTATTTTATTAAATATATTGATATTTAATATTATTATTAACTAATTATTGATATAATAATTATTTAATTAATAAAATATTAACAAGTGATGAAAATATTTTATTATTATTATTTATTATATTAATATAAAAATTTTATTATTTATTAATTTTTTTAATTTTTAATAATAATATAATATTTTTATAATATATTAATATATCATTTATTGTTAACTGTTAATTTATCAAGTATCAATATATTTGAAAAATGAATATTTAAATGCCACTTTGAGATTTTTTTAAATATAGAAAATTAAGATAAATTATAACTACTAATTTTATATAAAAATATTTATTTATTTATTTATTTATTTTGTTTATCCTCCATCTTCTTCGTCTCCAAAGACTAAGGTCTACGCACTTCCTGTGTTCGGCTCGAGACCAAATTTGCAACCAACCCCTCTTCCAATTCCTTGAATTCTTGCATTCTGTACTTTTCAATTCCCTTGAAGACATCATGGATCTAGCCCCGGAAGAGCTGCAGTTCTTGTCCAAAGCAGATATCCTAAGAGAATCCATTTCAATCCTAAAAAGATCCCGAAAAATCTTCTATCTCATAGCCTAAGCTCTCATTTTTCCTCTCTCTTTTGCCATTTTAGCTCACTTGCTTTTTCACCCCCCCCCCATTTCAAATCAACTCGAATCCCTTACATTAGCTGACCCCGCCCAAACCCGTCACGAGTGGACTCTCTTCTTAACCTTCCAGTTCCGTAACCTATTCTTCCTCTTTGCTTTCTCTCTTTTATCAACAGCTGCAGTTGTCCTTACAGTTGCATCTCTCTACACATCAAAGCCAGTATCTTTCTCTTCCACGATCTCAGCCATACCTAGGGTTTTTAAGCGCCTTTTTATAACCTTCGCATGGGTTTATCTCTTGATCTTTGTTTACAATGCATTGTTGATTGCTTTCTTGATATGCCTTTCTATCATTCTTGGCATTTATGGTCATTTTGGTGCTCTTCTTGGGTGTTTATGTTTACATCACGGCACTGTGGCATTTGGCCAGTGTGGTGTCGGTGCTTGAACCGATTTACGGGCTTGCAGCTATGAGGAAGAGCTATGAGTTATTGAAAGGGAGGGCGAAGATGGCTTTCATTTTGGTTTTTGGATATTTGTTAATTTGTCATGTGATTGGGGCTAATTTCGGAAGTGTGGTGGTACATGGAGGATAAAGTTATGGTGTTTTTGGGAGAATTTTGGTGGGGGTATTTTTGGTTGGAGTTTTGTTGATAGTGAATCTGGTGGGGTTGTTGGTGAAGAGTGTGTTCTACTATGTTTGTAAGAGTTATCATCATCAGGTAATCGACAAGAGTGCTTTGCATGATCTTCTTGGTGCGTACCTTGGGGGGTATGTGCCTCTCAGGAGCAGCATTCAAATGGAGAACGTGGATTCTTGATTTGGACTAGCAAAAAAATTAGTATTCTCTCTTCTGAAATGATATAGGGACGAAATATATTTCAAGGAGTATGCGAGATCGTAAACTGTTCGGTGATATTCACATTTTCTTCCCCTTCTTCCCCCTTCCCCGTTTCCCCTTCCCCCCCCTCCTCCCCCCACTTTTATTTTTGCAATAGAAGTTTTAGTATGTAACTTTAGTTCATTTCTGTTTTATGTTTTCATAACTGTTTAGCACGAATTATTGAATGATGAACTTGTAAAATTAGACTGCAAAACTTATGTTGGCTTAATGATCCTGTTGTTCTTTCTCTTGTGTTTATTATGTCATTGAGAATCTAGTTTTAGAGTTCATGCTTGGTGTTGGTTTGCCTATCTTTTTAGAATTGGTCATTGACTTTTGGAGATTCTAGGATTACAATGGTGAATGCTCAGGATCATTTAATGAGCGGTTCCTTGCTAATTTCATTCCTTTATTAGTTGTTTGTTAAAGCAAATGGGGAACAACTGACGTTAGAAAACGGATTCTGAAGTGTAAACCAGATAGGCATTTGGAATTTCCGTAGTCTCCGACCATCGTGTAGCTTTGACATTCCTTTTTATAATAATTTACGATGTCCTTTTTGTAATATGATTGTGCATTCCTATTTCAATCGAAGTTGTTTATTTTGATTGAAATGTATTACTTTCTTTCAAGAAAAGAGAGGTAAAGGTGAGTTGATGTGGGTTCTCGGGTCTCCTGTTTGAGGAAGTCCAATAGGCCCTGAACAGAGAAATAATGAAAAGACCACAAGCTTCATTAAGTGTAGTTGTGGCTCCCTAATTACTTGTATGCTGTCAGCCATCTTTCGAAAGGAATGCTTGGAATATTACCTTTGTAGCACCTTTGTGAGGATGAACTTCTCAAGAGAATCGAGTGTGTTTCCTCTTGTTTTATATTTCTTTGATTTCGCGAATGTTAAAATATGTCATTTTGGTTGGCCTGGTATGATAAACGTTGGACATGCTACCCTATTCCATTTCCGCCAAGCAGTTATTCTTTACTTATTCAGTTGGTTTCCATTTGTTGTGGATGGATAGAATGTGGTTCGTGGATGAATGTGCATGTTAGTGGTCATTATCATGTTGGAAACATTCTACTTCTTTAAAGAGGTAAAGATGTGTTGAAAATTTATGCTTTTGAGAATCTCATATAAACTTTGAGGTGGACATTGGAACCAGAGTGCAGAATCCTTCTATTAGTTGGCATGGTTGCATTTTTCTTTTGTAAGGTTGATCTGACATTTCCACATATATGTTCACTAGGAAAGTTCATTTTGGTGGTAATATTATGTATGTCTCAGCAATCAGCAACCTGAAAATGAGAAGAGTACCCTACTATGCATTTTCAACCGTGGTGTTTTCTGAACTCTGAAGCCTGAAGTAGTGTTGCAATGCATTGCAAAGGTAAGTGGTGACAGTTTCTGATAACAAAATAGTTTGTCAGATGGATGAGCTTAGTTTGTATTATTCATCGTTAATGGTTTGCTCGGCGTGTTAGGTTTAAAATATTGGGAAATGATAATTAAACATTTATGAAGAATATATATATATATATTTATATATATATATATATTTATATATATATACATATATATAACCAGCCGTAAGCCAGTAAGCTATAAGGAGGATCGAGAAATTTTCATGTTTTACACGGGGCTGAGCTTCAAGTTAAGAAACTGATATCATTTGTGCCTCTGTGTGCGTGCGCGGGCGGGCATATACATTCTTTCCCTTTGTCTAAAAGGAGGAGACTAACCCAAATAGCCGAACATCCACCGTGCAATGTAAGCTGTCATATCTTGCAAGATCTGTACCAAGGTTTTGTGCCTCCATCCCACCTACACCTGAATGGATTGAAAGCCAATTCAGTTGTCCAACCCTGGCTTGTGTAGCCTGTACGGAGCAACTAGAAGTAGTCCTTTATAGAAGAAAGCAGATAATTCAAGCCGGTCTTGATGATTGAATTTACTATTTGGGAGTTCAGGGATACCGAGTCCTCCCTCATTCATGGAAAGCAATATCAAACCCTATGATTATTAGTGCAATTATATGATCTCGCGCACGGTTGGAGCATTATTATCATGTTGAATTTAGTTGTCCTTGTTAAAATACCTCATTATCCCTACCCAGCAAGTTCCATTGCCCCAGTGAAAAGCCTTCGGTATCTCAGAGAAAAATGACCTTATACAGCATATCACTTATCTCTTTATTAATTCATATGATCTCTTCTTCTTCTTTTTTTTTTTTTTTTTTCTTGTGGCAAGAAAAAGAAAAAAGGTCAGGAGAGGGAGGAAAGTGGATATATACATATGTACTTATTATCTGATTTGTTTATTTGGACTTTGCTGGTTTTAATAAGTCGTTATCTGTAACGTTCAATGTTACCTCGGATGCAGAAAAATACGAATACAAAATAAAAGGAGTTTGATAATTTGAAAGTTAAGTTGTCTCCAGAAAATACCAAACGTGAAACAAAGCAGATACTAAACATGAGTAGTTACTAGCAAACGCAATGCCAAAACACAGGCGGCACTTAATTGTCACAAATAATTTTATTCCTTAAAATTTCGATGGAGGGGCGGAGCATAGGAATTAAGTTTATCCTCGCAATGCAACCCTCAGCTTCCTTTCCTGCTCTCTTCCTTCTATTTCACTGCATGGGAAAGCAAGTTTGTCATGCTTAAGAGTACCACTTGCACCCAGAAATATTACAATAATAATAAATCCGATAATACTGAAAGGCAATTCACTGCATGATATATTACGCATTAAGAGTATTTCCAAGTGAATCTAGTGGGTGTTCATGTTGCACAAACATTGTATCTTATAATAAGGGCCCTGGGGATAGCAAAATGCAGTGAAGAGAAGTCGTGGAAAAAGAAGAGACGAGACTTTTTTTTTTCTTTTCCTGCTATTAAAAGGGATATCTTCCAATGTGTCTTTATTAGATAGACGGAGAGGGAGTAAAGAGAGCTGCTTATTTCATTATTTTATACGCCAAACCTCTGTTTTTGTTCGAGTTCCGCGAAACGACTAAATCATTTTCAAAAGAACTAGCAATACACGTAAAACTAAAGTAGTTTAATGCTTAATTGTCAGCTTAAGTATTCAAAGCAGAACCAGATGTTGGTGATATTGAACTATTTTCAAATAAACTTTACTCTAAACAGCTTTCCTTTGTAGAAGTAAACCCTTATAATCACCAAAAAATACATAAATTCGAGGATGTTTGTACAGTCATCCCTTATATAACAAATTGCGGCAGCCATAAAAGGAAGAAAGAAAGCAAGCAAGCAAGCTAGCCTGACAGAGGAAGTCCATAATAGTAATAGTAATATTAACACTGTTGAGGTTGAGTGAGGTCATGCAATACAAAGAAGGTCAGAAGGGTGTCGGAGTTGGTACTCCGGGGACCCTCTCCGATGGTTAAATTAGTGTGCGGGTGTTTGAAGATATAACAATGGAGATTTAGAAATGGAAAAAAATGGTCATTTACCTTTGGGTTTGCTTACCCTTTTATAAGTGTTGTTTGGAGACATAGTGTCAAGTGATTTGATGGTGTGATGTGACTAGCGCCGAGCTAGTTGTCAGGCTATGGTGCCTTGAGGTCGGCTCCGTCAGTCTGCCGCTATTCGAGAGGTGTCAGCCCTGAAGTCATACTGCTTTGAGGTCACATTGTTGTCTGCTGTTGTTTTGGCGGTTGCCTAGTTGCACGATCGCCCAAATGGTGAAAGCTGCTTACTAACCTGATCGCCCAACTGGTAAAAGTCATTTTTGGCGGTCGCTAGATCGCGCAAATGGTAAAGTTGACTGGTAGCCATTTTGGTCGCCCCAAATGGTAAAGTTAACTGGTAACCATTCTGGTCGCCCCAAATGGTAAAGTTGACCGATAGCCATTCTGGTCACCCCAACTGGTAAAGTTGACTAGTAGCCATTTTAGATGATCGATAGCCATTTTGGGCCGATCAGATCGCCCAAATGGTATAACAATTATCCCCTCTCCATGTCCCAAAAGACAGTTATAAAGTGACTGTTGTTTTGGGACTTTGACGAATGCTGGTGTTTAAGGTGTTAGGTGGCTAGCCTAGACTGGGTTTTGATAAAAAAAGGGAAAATGCCAGTTTTTTTATCAGCCTATGCTTGGGCAGTGAAAGGAATGATGCTCGGCAATCAGATTTGTTTAAACAGAAGGAGGCCGGTCGATAATCTATTATGCAACATGGATGGCTATAGCAGTGGTAAGAAATGTGTTAAAAATTGGTGTAACGTGCCAAGAAAATAAAATGTGATTATAATTTTTTAATGTAAATTTGTTGAATGATCATATTGCTATCATTTCATGTTTTGGCTTGGTAGCCTTTTTGGTTTGTGGTACGATGAAGTATTTTGGTCAATCGCCAAAATGGTACGACATTGATTAAAGATGTTGTTGTATCGGACATGATTGGTGTCTTTTAAGCATTCCTTGTACAATTGAGTCTTTGGTGGTGATCTGTGCAACTTGGAGTTACGTTGTCGGGTGTTTGTAGCCAGAAGGGCGATTAGGCGTCGCGTGCTTAAAATTTTGTAAGTGACAAAGGGTCACTTGGCGTCGCCTTGGTGGCAAACTGTGTGACTCGGGGCCACGTTGTTTGGCTGTGGTGGCTAGTTTGGGGACTAAGCGTCGCGTGCCACGATTTTATGAATGACAGTGGGTCACTTGGCATTGCCTTGGTGGCGAGTTTGTGTGACTCAGAGTCACGTTGTCAAGCCATGGTGGCCAGTTGGGCGACTAGGTGTCGCGTACTAAAATTTTATGAGTGATAGTGGGTCATTTGGCGTCGCCTTGGTGGCGAGCTATGACTAAGAGTCACGTTGTAGAGCCATTGTGGCCAGAAAAGGCGACTAGGCGTCGCGTGCTGAGATTTTGCTTGACGTGGATATGGTGGCGAACTAGTGTATGGTTGGCCTGTTTGGGTGTCTTCGGAGTGCCGAGGACCAAGGTAGTCAAGCCTCTTATTAGTCCATGATCCTTGGTTGCTCTTTCGCTCTCTGTCCCATTTCTCGGTTTGTCGATTTGCAATTTCGATTGTCTCAGCATCAGCATATTTCTGTGCCTTTTTATAAAGTTGGTATAGCTTTCTGGGCTGTGCGTCAGTTAGGGCGTATTTCAAGTATTTGTGGCGGACGCCTGCTATAAAGGCTTGGATAGCCCATTCATCATTGAGGTCTTGCACTTCTAGAGTGGCAGCATTGAAGCTCTTGACATAGTCTCGAATGGTTTCTTCAGGATTTTGTTTAATTGCCATTAAGCTAGCACAGGTTTTGACGGCTGTCTTGCAGTTGCTGAAATTAGTAAGGAAGTGCCTGTCTAATTGGTCAAAGTTGGTGATGGAACCTGGGCTTAAAGAATACCACCATGTGCATGCCAAGCCTCAGAGTGTTGTTGGAAAGATACAACACTGTATGGCATCTGGGATGTCGTGCACGCTGTAAAAGGTACGAAAATGATTTAAGTGGTCGGTTGGGTCAGTCTTGCCATCATATGTGTCAAGGGAAAGCTTAACTTTCCAAGGGACAACTACTTGGCGGATGGCGGATGGCGGGTGACAGGAGATTGTGTTCATCAGTGAGCCATTCCCAATTGGTCTTCCGGTGTGCTCAGAGTTCTTTGATTTTTTGTTTGAGGGCAGCTATCTGTTGAGCAAGGTCTAAGGGCAAGGATGGTGGTCGATGGTCGCCAATGTGGCAGGAGGTCCTTAGTGGCATGTGTCACCGAGCTGGTGTGGAACGCGAACTTTCCTCTACCCTTAGGCGAGTTGTATGGTCTGATGCAATAGGCCGATCTTGTGGTCTTGCGTTTGGGATGTTTTCAGTGTGTTGTATCTGGCGATTAGTAGGTTGTGAGTTTTGACGGTTGGTTTGGGAATTGACAAGTTGTGCTAGTTGAAGCTATGAATGCTGGATGGCGGCCAACTAACTGGCTATAGCTTGGAATTGGGCTTGGTAGTGGGCATGATAGTCAAGTTGGCCTAGTGGCAACAGTAAGGTTGGCAACATCGTCGCATGGATTTGTGGTGGTATAGGTGTGTTGAGATGAGTGATTAGGGGCGCTGGGGCATCCAAGGGTATGTGAAGGGTGTTTGTGACTTGCAGTGACGGTGGGAGGTTTTGTGGAACAGCGTCAGCGTGTTGGTTAGCCATGGTTTTTTGCTCTATTCCCACAGACGGCGTCAATTGTTGAGGTCGAGTGTGGTCCTGCAACACAAAGAAGGTCAGAAGGGTGCCGGAGTTGGTACTCTAGGGACCCTCTCCGATGGTTAAGTTAGTATGCGGGTGTTTGGAGATATATTAATTGAGATTCAGAAAATGAGAGAGAGTCTCTTACCTTTGGATTTGCTTACTCTTTTATAAGTGTTGTCTGGAGATATAGTGTCAGGTGATTTGATGGTGATGTGACTAGCGCTGAGCTAGTTGTCAGGCTATGGTACCCTGAGGTCGGCTCTGTCAGTCTGCCGCTATTCGAGAGGTGTCAGTCCTGAAGTTATACTGCTTTAAGGTCACATTGTTGTCTGTTGTTGTTTTGACGGTCACCTGGTTGCACGATCGCTCAAATGGTAAAAGCTGACTAATAGCCTGATCGCCCAATTTGATCGTCCAAATGGTAAAATTGACTGGTAGCCATTTTGGCCGCCCCAAATGGTAAAGTTGACTGGTAGCCATTTTGGACGATAGCCATTTTGGGCCGATCGCCCAAGTGAGCGATAGCCATTTTGGACCGATAGTCCCGATCGCCCAAGTGGGCAATAGTCATTTTGGGTCGATAGCCATTTTGGGCGATCAGATCGCCCAAATGGTATAACAATTTTAAAAGAACTATGTGCTATGATATGTTAATTTTAGGAGTTTAATTAACATACGTCTTTAAAGTTTTATGTATTTTAAGATTAATTAATATATTACTTATAATGATAATAATTAATAATTATATTACCATTTACGAGAATTTTGAATAAAGAAGATAATATTACATAAAGAAACTTAAAAAGTAAGGTTGAGATAGTGGCTAACAAAATCATATCTAGAAAGGAATTTCATAACCAAAAACATTAGCTAACAAGTCTTATAGCTTTTTTGTGTGACAATGATTTAAAGCAAAAGGTGGTGCCACATTTCTATGTGTGGACGAGCGTTAATAAGAAAGCTTCAACCAATCCATTGGCAATATTTTGGTTCGTAAATTAACATAGACAAGTTCAATGCATATCTCTCTCTCTCTCTCTCTCTCTCTCTCTCTCCTTGGTTCATCTGAAGCTTATTAATTACTGACGGTCATAACTGGAATAGGATGGTGATGACACATATATGAAACCGTCATCCCCCAACTCTATCCAATTCCAACGTCTGCTTGTGCTATCTATACTACATCCTTCACTTCAGCACAGCCGAGATGACTTGTGGTTACGAATAGGAGGATCAGTTCCTTCAACTAAAATTCTCTCTACCATCTAATTTTTTAAATCAATTCTGTGTTTTTAGCTTAAAAATTAGCCCTGTGTTCTTCCCTCTGCTTATCCTGACTTGTATAATGTTGTTGATTCGGAGTTTAAACTAAGTAAACGCATTTTTCGTCTTCAATAAAATTTTTGAATCTTTGATCCCAAACATGCTTAAATATATATATATATATATATATATATGTGTGTGTGTGTGTGTAAATTGAATATTTAATTCTGGAGTCGCCTTCATCTCACCATTATTGAGGGGTTGAAGTCTAAAAAGAGAGATAGTAATGGCTTTGATGAAGGCGGCTGCCAGTGCATATGCGTACAAAATTAAGCTGATGTCTATTGATCTGCAAAGAATAACTAAATGCTGGTTTTAATTTAATTTAATAATTAAACTTTAATAATACAAAATTAAGTTTACGTAAGGTGAGCAGGCACTACCTTGGATGGCATCTTTGATTGGGGAATTGGATCAGGTTCACGTAACGTAACTAATTAATGTTCCAGGATATCCACCTTTCATTAAAACTCAACTTGGCTGAGGCCCCTTAGTTACATCAAATACGGAGACTTTGTTTTTAGACCCATCTTCCTAATGAACATATAAATTAATACTTCCTTCCTTCCATCTTATATGCAACTACGATATACATATATATATATATATATATCAACACACATACTGACGTACGTACATACATACATACATACATACATACTAAACATTAGATATTCAAATGATAAAGCTTAAAGAATAAAGAATAAAGTAAATAACAAATAGATGAATTAAGCCTAATTAATATATATGCTAATAGAATTAGTGTGATTCGAACTCATGTTTTTCAAAAATCATAAGTATTCCGTCCCTGCCATCTCTATTAATAAATCTATTATTGATCAAAATGACATGTAAGCATAAAATTAATATCAATTTTAATATTTAAATAATAATAAATTAATATAATTATATATATTATTCTTTATTATTGCATAATTAATAGTTGATTGCTTAAGTACATATTTGTATTGACTCTTTTATTTAATATAAATTCTTTATCTCATTTTTTGTTAGTGTGTATTTTTAGTTTATTCTTTAATTGAGATTTTGATGATGTTATTATTATTATTATTATTATCTTTGTAATTTTTGAGAATTTAGTGAATATTTTACTTGATTTTATGATTCTTTAAAAAAAATAATAAAACAAAAAAAAAAAAAACTCATCCTTTGTAATTCTAAAATAACAAAAAACACCGAAGAGTTTTAAACTCTGCCAAATGCCAGTGGACGCCTGGAAGAAATAATAGAAAATGGCTCCTTTAAAATACTGCTATAAAATTATAGACATGGATGTATTCCTAGGCTCATGGTGATGTTGATCTGATCGAGACTTTTCAACTAGTCATATTTGTTAATTCATTTTAATTTTATTTTTTATTCTCTATTTAATTATTATAAATAGCATAAAAACAAAATAAAATGGTGCATTTGAAAAAACTCTAAACTTTAAAATATAATGAATATTATGTATACAGAATAAAGTCAAATAAAACAACTGATGATCAGTATTGAAGAATTATGCTTGGAATATCAACAAGATAATATATAGAAAAAACAAATGAACTAAACGTTTTAGATCATCATCGGAATCCAAAACCATAGCTATGCAGTGGTTTAAGGGTCCATTTCATTGAGCGGTAAGGTTTAAAATATCGGTGGTGTCGAAATTAATTATTATAATTGTGAGATTTAATATTATAATGATGTGATTAAAATTAGTAATGAGATATATGTTTTAATTCAACTGTAATAATAATAATGAGATTAATTGTAGTAAGAAGTTAAAATGATCATTTGAGACATTAAATTAAATTTATATAAAATTTATTTTATACTTATTTAAAAATTTTATAAATAGTTAAAAAATTAATAAAGTTAAATGAAATATATATATTTATGTATTTTAAAACTAACTAAATAATAGTTATCAAATAAATATAAAAAATATTTATTTAAAATAATAATGATTTAAATGATTGATTAAAATTTGTTAAAAACTTTAAAAAAATAAATAAAACTATAATATTAATAAGTAAAAACGAAATCAAATAATTTTATGTTTGTATTAGGGTAGTAAAAAAAAAGTAGGGTAAAATAAGAGAAAAGGGATTCTTTTCCTTTGTTTAGATTTTTTTTTTTTTTTTTTTTTTACTCAAGAGAAGGGAAGAGAGTTAAATATCTTTCATTTTCTTTTAAAATGTTTAATTTTTATAAACTCTAGTAAACGGAAGGGAATGGAAAGCTACGGAGATATATATTTTCTCTACTTCCCTCAACTTTTTTTTTTTTTTATTTCGTTTTTTCATTTACTTTCTTTTCTTTAGTATTGTCATTCTAAATATAGCGTAAAATAGAAATAAAACTGAGAAGAAAATATTTTCCACTGAACTTTTTTCATCAGTGAAATTTTTTTCTTCCACTGGTGGCCGCATGAATTTAACGCATCGAAATTATGATATCCAAATATATAACAATAGCATAATCACACCGAAAAGGTACTAAATCTCACCGCAACTACGCTTAACGGCTTCCAAATGAAGCCTAAGCTACCGGCATGGCAGTCAGACTACAACTATTTCGAGATGTCTTTTATTTGCATATTATTTAATATAAATACATACAGATAATGTTTTATATCTTAAGTTTGTTTCTGTAAAGTATCCTTTTTTTTATTTCATTTATAATAATCAAATAAATGATCAACTAATCTTCAATGGCTAATAATTTTATATATATATATATATATATATCCGATTCAAAAATAAGAAGCTAGAAAAAAAAAAAAAAAAGGAAAGAAAAACTTGAAATTTAGGATGTATATTTATATCCAACCAAATCAACAGTCAGAAAGCAGAGTGGAGAGCACGACCCAGTTAATAAAATTTGGATCCATGTAAAAAAAATCATGCAAAAAATTTGTTTCTGTTTGTTGTTTAAAAACTATGTTTTTAAAGAGAAAAGAAAATTGTTATTAAAAAGGGATAAATGATCCCTCTTTAACAACTTCAAATTAAAAATGTATAAATAAAAAAAATGATAAAAAAACTTAGGAATCTCTATCTAGCTATGAAAATGAAAGAACCATTTTTATATTTCAGTGTTTTCTGCACCGCACGATTTATTCGGTGGGAATTGTGATAAAAAAACAAATATATATATATATATATATATATTCGGTGGGAATTTGTAGGAATAAAAGAGAGAGATGGAAACTGAGTGGAAATTTGAAATAACTATCCCATCTAATCTATCTTATCGTTACTCAAGGCTTGCGTACACATATAAATAATCAAGTCATACATTAGATTTGACATTTTTTTCATTTATTTTCGTGACTAATTTTTTTGGGTGGTTTTATGATTTTCAGTCAAATGCAATTTAAATTCATGTTTTTGTTGTAAAAGGAAAAAAAAAAAAAACAAACTTTCAGGAATGTGCATAATTACCTGTATATTAATACTACTGACGTGAAAGAAAGGGTCGATTTTCATATCTCCCAACTCTGAGGCCCAGAAAAAAAAAAAAAAAAATTGTAAGCCCCTGAGCGAGCCTTCTCTGCCCCCACGTAATTTCCTTTGGTAATCAAACCCAGTTGACCTGAAAAGTGAAATCCAAATATCCAATACTTTGTTTTCCTTCTTTCCCCTTTTACTGATCCAAAATCACAAGAGTTTAAAACGTCTAAGATTCTGATCCTTTTTCCCAATAATTTTCTACCGTGACTAGGGCCGCAGTGCACCAATAGAAATTAAATGCCTTGGAAACCAACATTTGCAGCCCAGAATTTCGATTTCGAACTTTGCAAATTCTATGTCAACTATTGAATTAAATAATGAATCACGAAAAAAAAAAAAAAAAAACTACTTTTATACTTCATAAAAGGTAAAAGGAAAGAGAAAGGAAGGGAAAGGAAAGGAAAGGAAATGATAAAAATATTTACTACGTAAATTTGTAATTTGGATTGGAATACTTCATAAGGAGTCAATGATTTATTTACAGGATAACCGGCAAGGCTGCATCACCATATTTGAGAGCAAGAAAAGCTTTGGCGTTTAGCTACATATTTCCCCCATAAAGAAAAGTAAGATGTATGTTTGATGAAGAGTTTTCGTGAATCTTGGTAGTGAATGATCCTGTGGTCGATGTTCAGTTTGGCCCCCCCACCTTTTGGGAGTCTGCTTTACATAATCCATTTTTGCTTTTTCTCTCTTTCTTTTGCTTGATTAGGTACATGAGCTATCCCTGGAGCCGTTCTGTTCTTCTTTCGATTGCGGCGGTTTTACCTAGTGTTTGTTCAATTTTTTTGTATATATTGAGCACGATGTCATTAAGTTGACGCTTCAAAGCTTTAATTTTTGGTTCACTTCCAGCTTCCTTAGGGTGCGGATAGACTTTAACTACTTAATCTAAGCTTTTTAAGCTATAGTACTTTTGGTCCCTTTTCAACTTTTTGAGATCCTCTCAATTCCAAGTTGCAGTTTTCTACTTTTTGAGATCCTCTCAATTCCAAGTTGCAAGATTTCCATTAGATATTGAATTTGGCATGTCTTTTTTCTTTTAATATCTGGATTTATATTTTATTGGTTTAGTTCACTTTCAGGATTTCGTTGGTGGTTTCCAATTCTCAGTCGGCTTGTGCATGGATTTCAAGTAAAGATTGGATTTGAACAATTGGGTTAGAACTTAGGCCTCATTTCCTGTACAATAAAGTTGATACGGTTTTGTGGGCATCAATCCAGTGGGTGCTGAGCAAGTTTTAAGTAATTAGTGACTGCTAGAGAGTTAAATTGATTCAGTATGGAGATGGCTTCAAGAGCGGAGATTGATGAAGATAGTGACAACAACAAGGGAAGAATGTGGGCTTTGGATCAGAAGCTCGATCAACCAATGGATGAGGAGGCTGGGAGGCTTAGGAACATGTATGGGGAGAAGGTATGCTTCAATTGTTATTTTCCACTTCAAGTTCCTCTCTGTTAATGTCTTTCTTTTCTAGATACAAGATTTCTTTTGAAGTTAATTGAAATAAAATAGCTCTTGATTGATTGCTGTTAATGAAAGATTACCTTATTAGGGGAACTGGTTTAAAAGCCTTTCTTTGCATCAAATTGAAATTTCCAACAGGCATGGAGTCCCTTAAACATTTCTCTGCCTCTTTTCATAGTTTGGATATGAAGTATAGTTTGGCTTCAGCTTGCATTCTGTTTTAGCACTATCGATCTGCTGCGCATTTCAAGTGGATTGTCTTTGTCTGAGATTGAGATAAATGCAGTATAGCATGTATGAAACCCAATTTTTAGTAAATAAATGGATTTGGATGATATTATAGTTCTTTTGTTATTTGGATCAGTTGTACTTTCTGATATCGTTTCGATTCCTATAGAAATCCTCTGCATTATTGCTTCTGCGGCTTGCATTCCAAAGTCTTGGAGTGGTTTATGGTGACTTGGGCACTTCTCCCTTATATGTTTTCAACAATACATTTCCTGGTAAAATTGAAGATCCAGAGGATGTTGTTGGAGCTCTTTCATTGATTATATACTCCCTGACTCTTATCCCGCTCCTCAAGTATGTCTTTGTTGTGTGTAAAGCAAATGACAATGGACAAGGTGAGCTTATATCAGTGAACGAGGATACCTTTGTAATAATTTAATTTGATATGATTTTGATAATGAAAACGCTTCTTAATGCATTGGAGGATGCAGAACCATAGGCTTGAATAATTAAGATCCTTTTTATCAAAATTCACTCCAGTAATGCTAAAACTACTATCATGTACCTATTTTTAAATGTTGATAATGCAATTTTCTCTTTCCGATGCTCATCAGGCACCATTACATCATACTAATCCTATTTGTCATGCAGGTGGAACGTTTGCTCTATATTCTCTGCTTTGTAGACATGCAAAAATAAAAATCATTCCTAATCAACACAGGACTGATGAGGAGCTAACTACTTATAGTCGTTCTACATTTCATGAAAAATCATTTGCTGCTAAAACAAAGAGATGGTTGGAGAGACATTTGTCCAGGAAGAATTCGCTTCTCATTCTTGTCCTGGTCGGTACATGCATGGTCATTGGTGATGGAATACTCACTCCTGCAATATCAGGTATTTTGCTCGTAATCCTTCATGCTTGACCTTCATGCCCATGAGTATTAAACCTTTACCAAACTTTACTTATCAACGGAAATTGTGTAATATAGCATTGATATGCTAGTGTCAGTACGCTTATTTTACTCCTTCCTGAAGCGATGGCTGCTATCTTTGGCAGTTCTTTCAGCAGCTGGGGGCATCAAGGTAGACCATCCAGACATGAGCAATGGTATCTCCCTACTCTTCCTTAGGCATTATTCATTCTTTTGCAGCCCCGTTTTTTAACTATTTCTATAATGTTTGGCCACCTTTCTGTAAAGTTTGTTCTTATTTTCTTTTTCCATTATGCAGGTGTTGTTGTAGTTGTCGCTGTTGTAATATTAGTAGGTTTATTTAGCATGCAACACTATGGTACAGATAAAGTTAGCTGGCTCTTTGCCCCAATCGTGCTTCTTTGGTTTCTTGTAATTGGAGGCATTGGCATATATAATATTTGGAAATACGACAGCAGTGTTTTGAAAGCATTTTATCCTGTAAACATATACCGATATTTTAAGCGGGGTGGCCAAGATGGATGGACCTCTCTTGGGGGTGTTATGCTTAGTATAACAGGTAAATTTACTATCAGTTTTTATATTCCAGCTATCTTCTTTAAGGTATCAATTTAAAAGTTCATTAAACTTGCACTGAAACTAGCCACATGATTTTGATGCCTAATGAATCGTTACAGGTACGGAGGCGCTTTTTGCAGATCTAGCCCATTTTCCAGTTTCAGCTGTGCAGCTTGCTTTTACCGTCGTTGTATTTCCTTGCCTTCTCCTAGCATATTCTGGACAAGCTGCATACCTCCTAGATAACAGGGATCATGTGGCCGATGCATTTTATCGCTCTATCCCAGGTTAGTTCTTATATCTATTTTATGGTGTGATTATAATCTGTCTGATACGTAATGATGTTATTGTAGGCTAACATTACTCCAGTAGTCTTTGTCCTCCTTCCCTTCTTCTTTTCTCTCTTTTCTCTCAGATGCTGTTGGTACCTAGTTTCCCATTTAATGCGGTAAATTGCTATTTGCAGATTCTAATAATTTTTCTCTTGCAGATAGCATATATTGGCCTGTTTTCGTCATTGCTACTGCTGCTGCTATCGTTGCAAGTCAGGCCACCATATCAGCGACTTTTTCAATTATCAAGCAAGCCCTTGCACATGGTTGTTTTCCACGAGTGAAGGTTGTACATACATCAAAGAAGTTCCTTGGCCAAATATATGTTCCAGATATCAATTGGATCCTCATGGTCCTTTGCATTGCTGTAACTGCTGGATTCAAGAATCAAAACCAAATTGGAAATGCTTATGGTAAGTTTATCCTTCTTATTTCATCAAAGTTTCTTAATGCAACGGGAAGCATTGAATTCCAAATATGTCTCAAGTCATACAAGATTTGGAGTAGAAAATTTTCTTCCTGTGCGTCTGCAGATGGGCCAAGTGTTCATCCAGGGGTTCTGCGTAATTTATAGAAACATAATATAGCTTTTAGCTTCTTGTGTCAAGTCATGGTACCATTTCCAATTACGTTGTACCAGATAGAAAAGTCATATATCGATTGCATAATAATTTTTTTTTTTTTGGTTGCTGCAGGGACTGCTGTGGTGATCGTCATGTTGGTAACCACATTACTTATGACTTTAATCATGATTTTGGTCTGGCGATGTCATTGGATTCTTGTCCTTCTCTTCACCGGCTTGTCCTTGGTTATCGAGTGCACATACTTTTCTGCTGTACTCTTCAAGGTTGATCAAGGTGGGTGGATTCCCCTTGTTATTGCAGCAGCCTTTCTGCTTATCATGTATGTTTGGCATTATGGTACAGTGAAACGCTATGAGTTTGAGATGCATAGTAAGGTTTCTATGGCATGGATTCTTGGGCTTGGCCCTAGTTTAGGACTAGTGCGGGTTCCTGGAATTGGACTGGTGTACACTGAACTAGCAAGTGGCGTTCCTCACATTTTTTCCCACTTCATCACTAACCTACCGGCCATCCATTCTGTTGTTGTTTTCGTTTGTGTGAAGTACCTTCCTGTCTACACTGTTCCGGAAGAGGAAAGGTTCCTTGTAAAGCGGATTGGACCCAAGAACTTCCACATGTTTCGTTGCGTTGCTAGGTATGGCTACAAAGACCTTCATAAGAAAGATGATGATTTTGAGAAAAAGTTGTTCGATAACCTGTTCTTATTTGTGCGGCTTGAGTCAATGATGGAAGGGTGTTCAGATTCAGATGAATATAGCTTGTATGGGCAGCAAACTGAGCAGTCAAGAGATGGTCTGTTGAATGATAATGGCAACACAATTTCATCCAATATTGATACCACCACAGTCTCATCTGTGGATTCAATTGTGCCTGTCAGATCTCCGATGCATGCAAATTTGACAGTCAGATCGTCTGGGCAAATAAGCAGCCAGACGGAGATGGATGAGTTAGAATTTTTGAACAGGTGTAGGGATGCAGGTGTGGTGCACATTCTGGGAAATACAATGGTGAGGGCAAGAAGGGATGCAAAATTTTACAAGAAAATAGCAATTGATTATGTATATGCATTTCTTAGGAAGATATGTAGGGAAAACAGTGTGATTTTTAATGTTCCTCATGAGAGTCTGTTGAACGTAGGACAGATTTTTTATGTATAAGGTTTTTCATTTTCCTGATGTATGTATGTATGTATGTATGTATGTATGACTGTTTGTATATCATAAATAAGAGTAACATTTTTTTTTAATTTTTAATTATTCCAGTGTTTTGAGCCTTTAGCCACCTCTCCAGTCAGTCCAGTCCAGTGTGAGAAGAAAAAAGAAAAGGAGAGAAAGGCCAACAATTACAATAGGCAAGCTAAACTTTGTTGGCTACGCTGAGGACTGGCAAACCAAAAAAAAAAATTTGTATCCATTGTTGACAGTACACAACACAAATAATAGCTTTACATATAAACAAGTTTCGTCAGTCTTACAAAACACAATCGTATCTCAGTCTCACACTCTCAATAATGGGAGCTGAGCTCCTCCTCCCTTTGCTCATCATATTCATATAATAATAGTAATAATAAACACAACGTTTATGGAGTAAAATAAATTAAACTGTCAAAAATTAGGGAATTATTGAGAGCCATCATTTAGATACCTGCTTCTGCGCGCGGGTGATTTGGTCTTCATATTGGTAGAGTGCTGTCCGATCCCAAACTCGAATTTGTGCATAATATATATATATATATATATATATATATACAAATATATAGATCTAGATATAACTGAGCACGTGTCTTTGCTTCCATTTTGACAATCTGATATTTTTGCAGCACGGCACATGTACGAAAGAGAAGTGAAATGGCTTGAGCACAGGTAGAATCACTAAGCATGGAAAAGTGCTGCGATGGAATCCGTCATTTTTGGGAAGATTACATTTATCAAATTCTAATTATCGATTAATTCATTTTTCCGTTGTTTAATGCATTGCTAATTAAAGAACAATTGCCGAGCGTCAATCATGGAATTTTGTCTCCCACAAGAAATTAGTATCAATATTCAGCCATGCTTAATAAATTTTAGTGGGAGATGGTAGCTACCCCTGCCCCGGCCCCTGCTCCTGCCCGTCACATGGATGCGCGCATTTCCAAAAGGAAACCATTCTCTGTTTCTCTCTTGTCTCAATGATTAAAAATATGCTTCCAAGAACAGATTCAATTAACTGCAATCTTGCTGCTGGGGATAAATTTTTCTAATTTTTCTATTCTAACTGGCTATTGTCTGAAATGAAATGAAATGGAATCTTAATTACCTACGTGTTACCATTCAAACCACTGCACTTTATCAATATTTTTAATAACAAACACAACAAGTTGTTTAGGTCATCTACTGACTAAATACAGAAAATCTCCTTGTCTATCAGCAAAGTTGTGCAAAACTAATCCACGCCAAGCAAGGAGAAGTCAATTGTTATCAGGTTTTGGGTTTAAAACTAAAGATTTCACACTCCATTACTCCCTAAACGTGTATATATATATATATATATATTATAGTATTACCTTACTGGCACATTAAAACTAACATATTAAGTTTACAACTTTCCAATCCTCCTCTTTTGTATGATCATTAACATTCAAATAATAATAACAATGGTAATAAAAGAAAATGAAAAGAAGATTAAGGAGAAGCGAAGGTAGAGTGACTATGAGAAGCAGCTGCAGGCAGCCTGTGGGTGGAGGAGGGTCTTCTCCGGTTGGCCACAAACCTTGAAGAGAAAGCATAGAACTTATAGTAATCTTCATCGTCTACTACGCTACCACAGCCGCTTCTATCGAAGTTGAGAGAATAGCTCAATGGGTCATACCGGCACTGGAATGAACTTTGCCTACCTGCTCCAGCACCGCGCACCATCTCTTTGCTCTTTTTCTTCACCTTCCTCAAAATCTTTGCTATAACTGCACAACAGCAACTTGGCGTCGATCCATTTTTGCCCACTGATGATGTTCTACCACTCGTCGCTCCAGTGGTGGCGGTGGTCCTCCCTGTCGCACCAGTATCGCCGCCGCTTTTGGTGGTGCAGGTGTTTTTTTGGCACCTAAGAAGCCATATTTGTGCCATCGATCGTTTTCCTTTCTCTTTCTGTCTTGCTAGCAGTTGGATATTGGGAATTTTGTGGGGAAGTGGTAAAAACTATTAAAAAGAAGGAAATAAACAAGAGGAGGAGAGAGTGAGGGGATCATTTGGATATCGGTTCTGAAGCATAAATAGAGGAGTAGGGAAGTGCAGTCACGTCCTAGGGAGAGAGTGGAGGTGGGGCGGGTGGTTTCTGTTACATATTAAAATGCAATTAACACCTAATTTTTATTTTCATGCAAAGCCAAAGCCAAATGAGTCAAACGTGATCTGGCTTTCGTTACACTTTGATATTTCATCATCCACGTGACCCACAACGCAAGGAGTTCAAAAAAAAATAAAAAAAGAAAGGAAAGGAAAAGCTGGAGAGAAGATGGTGAACTTTTCGAGTTAGAAGCAAATTAGGTACCTAGCTAGACTTATTTGAAGAAGAAAGTAAAGTGCTGAATTCAAAGTCCTGTGGCTGTACACAAGCAAAGCATGTCCGTTCTCATTTCCTATGGGTTGGATGGGTTCCTTATTCTATTCCATCTCAGTCAGAACTGAGAGAGTGAGACAGAGGATTAATCAGTTTGTAATGAGTATGTATGTGTGTAATGTATATATTGGGGGGGGGGGAGGGGGTGTGAGTTATTATTTTCAAATAATTAATGACCATTCTTCTGTTCTGCAATCTTCATGCGACCACATAATCTATAACATATGACCAATTGAAAGCGGCACATGGGTTAATTTCTGCACTTTACAACTGATCAAAATGAAATGAGGTAATATAAAGTTAGTATTTAATGGTAACGAAAAGAAAGAAGTCTGAAATAAATATAAGTTGGTGCGGAAGAGGCAGCAGTAGCAGGGTCGGAAAAAACATGAGTGAATGATTGGGGGCAGTGGGCGGGTGGGAAGAAGAGGCATCTTCTGCTACTAGCCAGGCAGTAGGTAGGCAATATAGAAATTATAAATAGTAATTTGACTCACTCACAGTCAAAGATCATATGAGGTGACTTTGAAATTGACAGTCCCCATTTTCTGTGTTTATTATATATTCATCTGGATCCATTCCTCATACTCTGTTACCAAAAAAGAAAAAGTAGTTTATTATATATATATATATATTAATTAATTATATATACACCTCTTTCTCAGAGTCTCTCATGTGCGCAGAACATGCTCTTTGCAACGTCCATATATGGTATAGTATTTTATACAAATAGTAGTAACAAGACTAAATTTTTAAATAACTTTGTTTTAGGGTTAAAATAATAAATTAATAATAATTTCTATTTGCAATATATTGTTGCATATTATATTATACTATATTATTTGATTGTGTCAGTTTCCACGCGGTTTCAAAGGTTGATCTAGTTGGTTGGATTTCCCAGAAAACAAGACTCGCTTTCTGCTGACTGCTGAACTGACCTATAAAGAACTTACTGCTGCTTGAAAGGAAAATAATAGTAGTATTTAACGTGCATGATTCAAATATTCAACTCGGGGTCGAGGGATGACTGAAGAGGGCTTTTTTTTAATGTCAAACTAGGTTAAAGTTCTGTTGCTTTGCACATTCTGGATTCCTTTTTTTCATTATCTTTGCTTTGAGTTTAATTTTGTTTAGTTTTACGTTCAAAGATGCAGGAGAGTACTTTATAGTGAGTAAAGAGATTTAGAGGCTCAAGGTTTCGATTTGTTAATGTTAATTTGAATCTTGATCCTTGAACAATGAAACCGACCACTCAAATTAGCATTAGTTAAGTTGTTGGATTTGTCTTTCACTACTTGTTATTTATACGACTCTAGAAATTTCGAAGAACTTCAATTTTCATGGTCATCTCCACAAAGGCTCATTCTCTTGTCAATAGTTTCCAAGGACTATTCACTTGAATGAGAATTTCCTTTTTCTTTTTTCTTTTTTCTTTTTGTTCGAATTTTCCAATTCCTAAGGAATTAGTGCCTTTTAAGGCACTTGCAAAGATGTCCTTTCAAATTGTGCAGAGAATGGTCCGAGGCTCTCCCCTACCCTACTTTACGTTGGATATGATTATTTATTATTGATCAAGGAGTTCACCAATATGCTTAGGGCTAAATCCATTAAATCTGAATTTCCTTTCGTCCTTATAGAGACTTGTAACAATCAACATATAACTTATCAAAAATTATTTAATTAATATATATTTTATATCTAAATAATTGATATAATTTAAAAAGTAAGTTGGTTTATGCTGTGCCTTTGGACTTTGGCAGAATTTTTAAACAATGTGATTTCATTCTAGTTGTAGGGACAATTGAACTCTATCGCTCTCACCACAAATATGATGTTTGTTGATACAAGGATTACGCCCGCTATGAGGTATTATCCGCTTTAGAATAGGGAAATGATAGCCTTTAATTTATAAGCCACAGTCTATATTTTTGGTTGTGGATACAGGGATTGCGCCCGCTATGAGGTATTGTCCGCTTTAGATTAGGAAAATGATAGCCTTTAATTTATAAACCACAGTCCATATTTTTAGTTGTGGATACAGGGATTGCGCCCGCTATGAGGTATTGTCTGCTTTAGAATAGGGAAAGGATAGCCTTTAATTTATAAGCCACAGTCCATAATTTTGGGTGTGAACTGTGTATGTCGAGTGGACATATTTTAATGATAACTTACAGGGATTGCTTGGACTGTATTATATGCCAAGTTCCGTGGTAACTTAGAGTTACTCATTTATATGCCAAGTTTCATATTTTGCAACTTGAATGAGATTTCAGTTATGAGCTTATGGTTTGTCGGCTTTCACAAACAGCACCATTGTTGATTCAAGGATAGTCCTTATTTTGGAATAGTGTATAAACCGTTCTTACAATTTTATCCTTTAAGAAAATGTATCTCAATAAGGGAATGATAGCTTTTACTTTATAAGTCATAGTCTATATCTATAGTTAATAGATATGGGATTGTTTCTCAACCATGCTTATTGGTCTTGCTCAACAAAGAATGCAAAGGGATGCTCTAGCTTTCTCTAATAGTGTTATGTGATTGCTAAGAACTTTGCCTTTTATATGGATAACAATGTCTCATGCTTCCTAGGCCATATATAATAATTAATAGCACAAGAAGTATGGTTCCCTTGTATTGAGCACTGTTCAAATTACCATTATGTTTGTAGAAGCTAATAAAAACTTGTTGTCGGATTTCCATGCAAATAGACATATCGTAAACAAGTAAAACGAAAATAAAGTATAATATCATTCCCACAATAAATTGAATAAATTTACTAAATACTAAAATTAAAACAACTTAATCATATCCAAACAATTAGTTAAAGGGTTGTAAAGTAAAATTAAAATTAAACTAAAATTAACTAAATTAACAAAACAAATTAAATAAGGTTCACTTAATCAATAATAAAAGCCTAGGTTAAAATTACACTAACACTTCATTTAATCGTGTTTTATATCTTAATTTGATTAATGATAATGAGATTAACCTAGAGTTCTAATTTATTTATAAGTATCTTCCGATAATCTTATAAAAATATTTTTCTTAACCAATTTACTATATTTCTATGCAAATTGAATTAAAAGAAATGCATTAAACTTATATTCTAATTTGGTTACATATAGCGTGCTTATATATTCATATCTAACATACCGATCAATTCATCATAATAAATTAATATGAAACATATGTCATTCAATCCAGTCTAAACGCAAAATTTCTTTTTCCAAATTCATTAAGGTTATCAAATCAATCTAATCGGTGGCCAATCAATTAGAAGCATCAATAACAAGATTGAACAAGCAACTCAAATATTACTAAATGAAGAAAATAAAATAAAATAATTCAAACTATATATTGAGTTCCAATGTAACGTTAGAAAAATAAATTTAGTTCATAATAATTAAATAAAATACAAAATATTGAAGTTTAATTATCATAAATATCACAATAAAGATAAAAAGATGAGGACAAACAGAGCTTTAATGGTTTCTCTTCTCTTCAGAGAACTAAAGAAAAATAAAACTATAAAGTATCTAGGTTCTAATTCTAAGAGCCTTATATATATATGTATATATATATATACATATTAAAAAAAGCAAAACCTTAAAAGAAAAAACTTGATCTACAAGTAGCTTGAATAGATTATTTTTGAAAACTGTCAAGTTTAATCATTTACTTAATTTAGTCCATTTTACAATTTTATTAAATTGTTACGCTTTTAAATTTTTTTTTTCAATTTTGACTTATAAAAATATACAAATTATTTAAATAACTAAGTAATTTAAATATAAAAAATAAATAATCTTAAATTAAAAATTACTAAAAATATATAAA
>JBBYHK010000001.1:3932405-3963409 GCA_038382065.1 Adansonia grandidieri | reverse complement strand
AAAATCCATGAACTTAAGCACATTTTTGGCTTACCAAAGAGAAGAAAAAAATGTATCAAACAAATAAAACTCCAAAGTTTAAGTGGAGATTTATACCTTAACAAAGCTTTCAAATTTTTTAAAAGTATTTCTTTTTTTTAACTCTTTTTTTTGTCTCCAAAAACTCTAAGAAAACATCCTGCCCCATTTATAGGGGATGATGATTCCATGTCTTTTTCATCATTTTTTCCTTTTTTTAATTTTTTTTTTCATGTTAAGCTTACTTGTTAGGCTGGAAATAATAAATGTTGTGTCATAAGCCCATACCTCGTTATCTTTTCTTACAAGCCACTCTATTATCGAGGTCATGATGAAGTTGATCAGCTTATGTAATGGGTAATTGGATTTAACCAACTTGGTTAGAAAGTAATTGGATGAGAAAACAAGCTAGTTAGCATGTAACTAGTTGAAAAAAGTAAATCAAATGAAATTAAACAAAATTTCAAAAAATCAAAATAAAATGGGAATTAATGCTAATTGATCATAGACAAAATTTTAGAAATGAAATGGTGCAAAAGATCTTGATTGGAAGTTTAAAACTCATAAAATTTTACAAGAAATGCCTTAATGTAGGAAAATTGACATATATGAAACAAAATTCAAAACCCATGAAATAAACTAAAATTTTCAAAACTGTTTTAATGGAAGTTATATAACAATATTAGATGAATTTTAAAAATTTTAAACTGAGAAAAATTCCCCCCGAAATCGTTTAAGGAATAGAAAACTCGGTTTTTTAGAAACGGAGGAAGTTTAAGAAAAAAAATCAAAACACAAGAAAATGAATGAATTTTGAAAATTGAATGAATCAAATAATAATATTCGATAAATTTTAAAAATCATAAACCAAGAAAAATCACCCCGAAAACATTTATGGAGTAGAAAACTCTGCATTTCAGAAATAAGAGAATTTCAAGAAAAAAATTCAAAACTCATGAAAATAAATGAATTTTCCAAAACTAATTTAATGTGACCAAACAATAATATTGGATGACTTTTGATGTTTGAAACTTGAGAGAATTCCATCTAAAATTTTACGAGTAAAGAAAAACTCGTATTTGAATACCAAGAAAAATTACGAAATTTCATTGACATTGAAGTAAAACAAATTCAAGACCACATATTATTCAAAACATTAATTTCTAAGGTGAAGAAAATGATCTTGTAAAATTTTAAAAATAGATCAACAAGAACCAAAAGTAAATTCACGAGCATTATACTTGTAAGACTACAAAATTCAAAATTAATTTATAAAATTTATAGTTTGACACTTCACAGTAAAAAATGCCAATATATATTTTTCCTTGAATATTTATGATTTTTTGAGGTGAGAATCGACATAAAACCACACCGTTGTCGGCAAAAATATCCGACCACCAATTTTTTATGTTTTTAGAAAAATCTCAGGAAATTCCTAAAAATAGAAAAATTAACCATGAGATCATTCGCAGAGGTAATTTCCAAAATTTGTCAAAAACTTACTCAAAAACAAAAATTTTTCCTTTGCGAATTTGTCCTTTTTACCCGAGAAAGTAGATTTTTCCATCATGTGTATATACAATTATTTACAAATGACTGATTAAAATGATAAAAATGCGAAACCGCTCTGGTGGAGGTTGACCTCTATCAGAGTGGCTACTACATTTTCGTTCTGGGATACTTAAAACTTTTGGGGACAGACAACCTAGATGAAATTAGGTGTCTACACACTAAAAGCATTATAAATAACTATATGATGTTCTTAACATAATCAAAAAATATGCTAAGCCTACACCTTTGGAATATGGTAGGTGTGTTGCAAATATCAAACGGCATGCATCAGTAGGCAAATGTCCCAAATAGGCATGTGAAAGTTTTTTTCCTTCAGTCCTTCAAAGCGATGGCAATCTGATTACAACCTGAGTAACCATAGAGAAACAATAATGAAAATGATGCGTGTAGACAACTAATTTTGGCTTGGCCTCTTTTGAAATAATTATGCCTAATTTGAGACTTATAATGGAAATACACCTCTTTTTCTTCCCAATAAAATTTTGATACTTGGGGACTCAATTGGAAAGTTTAGGATGCCTAGAGACTAAATTAAATAAGTGGAAACATTTAAAAATTAAAATTTTCATGCAAATCATGTGAATGCATCAATATATTTCATTAATATATCAGTACATCATCAGGTAAGGTTGATTTTAGCTACTGGGAAACTTTTATATCAATAAATTGGCCCATAATGTATCGATACTTTATAAAAAAAAACTAGGCATAGAAAGTCTATGCACTTTAGATTTGCTAGTATTCACCTTCCTAACCACTCCAAAGACCTATAACCACTTCATAATCATGCGAAGCATATTTTAGTAACATTTTTACACCAAAATAGAAAAGATTCTACGTTTTCAAATATGCCATTTAGCTAAAACCATTAGAGCTTAATTAAATTTTTTCTAAGTAGAGTAAACTCTCTAGTTATGTTCAAGAGCCAATGGACCTGTAATTTGATTATTTTCCAGCCAAATAAGCTTAGGTTGGTTAAAATGTAATGTGATGCTATTTTGAGTAAGAGTTAAAAATGCTTCCATGCATGCGTAAAGAGTATGGCCATTTACGATTTTCTTTGGAAGCATACATGGGAGCTTGGTGAATTGAGTAAGTATATTCCATACTCCATTTGAAAGGTCCCAGCCCTTTGATCAGAACACCTAGTGGGTTAAAGAGTTTCTTGCTAGCAAGCTTGCTTGAGGTCTCAAATGAAGGGTACGAATACATGAGGATGAGAAGTGATCATCTAAGAAGGTTTAAAACTCTGGGATGTTCATAATAGGGAGAATTCATCTTTCTCAGCTAGGTAGCTAGTAGCAAAAGGAAACACAAAAAAAGAGAGTTAAAAAAAAAGAAAAAGTAAAAAAAAAAAGGGAGATAATCCAAATTTATTTAGAGGTATTCTTTTTGTTTAGTTTTTAGATTATTTTATGTATATTTCTCTTCTTCTTGTGTGGGCTTGAGGATCCCAAGCCATGCTTAGGTGATGGTTGTGCCAAAGGTGTAAAAACCATGTTTATAGCCAAATTTGAGCTTTTATCTCCAAATGTTTTATTTTGGTTTTCTTTAATGATTTATTTTAAGTGTTATAAAAAATCAACATTCTATCAAAAAACTTGTTTTTGAACATTTTAGACTAAGTTTGCTTAATTTTTGGTGGCTTTTATCAAGTTATTTCCTTTACTCCAACATTGGTTTGTCCTTTCTTGTTGTTCATCTTTCATATTATGTTGCATGCATTGCATGTCATTTTTAAGCCATATGCTCATGAGTTTCATGTCTGTGCCATTTTTTTGACATATTATAATAATGATGTTAACATTTCCATGCATATTAATGGATTTATATAAGTTGGAGTCAATAAACATGTATTAAAGTCACGCATGATGTTACTATCACTTATTTTTGAAAGACAAATATTTTTAGGTGTATTTTGGAAGTTGGTCAACCCTAGGGTCTTTTTGTAATTTTTTCAAAAATGTTTTCATACATATTATGGACTATTTAGCAATTTTTGTGAATCTTAGGGTCATTTAGTTTACTTTCCATAACCTAAGGACCATTTAACAATTTTTGTGTTTTAGAGTCACTTAGGTCATTTCCCATAAGTTAGGAAACATATCATAATTTTTAGGCATTTAAGGGTCATTTAGGTCATTTTCATAACATAATCGTGTAGTAATTTCCATGCGTTTTAGGGTCGTTGGTCATTTCCACAATCTAAAGACCATTTTGCAATTTTCATGCATTTTAGGGCCATTTAAATTATTTCCCATAATCTAGGGGCCATTTAGCTATTTTCATGCATTTCAGGGTCATTTAGGTTATTTTTTCATTATTTAGGGACTATTAGGCGATTTTCATACATTTTGGAGTCTTTTAAGGTCAATGTTTTACTTATTATCAAAACTGACGAAAATCGAGTCATTAGGATTAGTTTTGTTCCTTTCACTGAAACTGAGTCCAAGATCCTTTTGTTTTATAAAGATTTTTTTTGAATAAAATACGTGTTTTCTTAACCTAAGGCAATGTCTTGGAGTTAAAATAGTCTATAGATCTCTTCTAGCATATGTGAAGGATTTTATGGATTATATTAATAACAAGGTTTCTTATTTAGAAAAAGTAAATCAAAATTATTTTAAATTTCACAAAACAAAATATTCATATTCCATCAAGTCTTTTGGTGGGGTATGGAAGAAAGTTTGTTTAAAAAAATCCAATTTACTTTTAAACGAATAATAATGTTGTATAGAAATTTTTAGATGTAGGAGAATTATAATCAAATATCGCATATCAATAATAATTTAAATCAAGATTTAGGTTAATATGTAATTAATAGGTATTAATTTATGGGTGTCGTGGGGGGGATATGTCTCACTTTGTGCGTAACCAACTCCCAAACACTATGTTGGTGTATGCCCTTAAGCCAATCAGATTGGACATGGGATACATAGTCAATTAACTATATACATGTTACTATTTTATAGTGACTAAAGTTTTCCTTCATGTTAGTGATGTGATTGACTTTCATGAAAGCATTGATTGGATGAAGCCCTTGAAACACAATGGCCTTACAAAGATAGTAATGAGTTATGAAGATGAGATCCTTTCATCAATGCCATGTTTCTAAAATTGTTCCTAGTTATCATATTGTCAAGATAATGCATTGACAATGCATAAAGACTGGAATATGCTAAGCTTCCATGCGTTAGATGCATGTAACTCTTCGATCTTATAGAAGTTGAAGTATATGGGATACCTGGGGATAACATATGTGTATTTGTTTTATGAAAACAATTTCATTGAATATTGCGCATATGAAAACTTTGTTTGGTATTAGTCACTTAAGTGTCTATGGAATATGTTCTCATGTGCCATTCATGTAAATAGTCCTTAGACTTATGATACTAGGTTATCTTATATGTGGAGTATCATACTTGGAGATCATCATGAATGGGTCCACAATAGATGGATACTAAATAAAGGTGGTTTTAGGTATGATGCGAAACATATTGAAGATGAATGAGTGATCTGAGGAGGATTCACCACTCCAAGTGACATTAGAAATATATCTTGAATGATCTTGACTATGGTTAATCGGATTAAAGAATCTAGCCAAAACATAGTGAATTATGATGAAACATTCCTTGTAGATTCGTGATCATTAACCTTAAGTTGCAAGATCGAATATGAATTAAAGTATAAGTAGACACTGTACCATGCTCATGCCCATTTTAGGATATATGGTGAAAGGGCCGTATTACACTAATAGGCTGGTTACTAAAAGGTTTTGATAAGGTCACATCGACTTTTCAACATTTAGGTGGTCATGATGGGTTCTTAGATCCTGCTCTTGATCTATGAACATGATTAATGAGATTAATTATGTTCATTGACAACAGATTAGGAACGCAATAGGTCACACACAATAGGATAATATTGTCGGATTAAAATCAGGATTTAATTAAGTTTGACTTAATTAAATAAAAGATAATTAAACGCAGGACTTAATTCAAAAGTTTAATTAAGAATTAATTTAATACAAAAATTTAGATTTTGTGAAATCTAAAATTTTGTCATCTTTTTAAGACATAGTAGATAAATTTGTTTTATCTAGGTAATGTCTAAATTGATATATACTATGTCTGGATGGATAATGTCTGAATTAAGACATTAAAATGTGGATATGTCTAGCTAAGATCCTTGGATAATCTTATTAAAAGATTAAGTATTCAGATAATAATTATTAATAAGATTATTTTTAAATTAAAACAATTTTAATTTAATCTATGAATTTTATTTAGATTAAAATTCATAAAAGGATAATTCAATCTTGCTAATATGGTTTCTACTTGTCTATCTTTTTTTTTAATAATGTGATAATTAAATAAGGTAAATTAAATTATTTATTTGATAAATAAAAGAGATTACTCTAGATTAAATCTCTAAAGGAACCTAACTTAGCTAAATAATCTATAGTGCACCAAGCTAGAATTATGTTTAGGTTCATGGTGCCTTGACCGAATTCCCTAGAACCCATTTTAGTTATAAGATTTGGCCACCATAGTGAGGAGAGTAGGGATCAAATTGAATTACTTGTGGTGAAAGAGTTTCACCTATGTAAATAAGTGTGATTTGATAAAAACTCTTCCAAGAGGAAGAGACTGAATTCGACTAAGTGATTATTAGAGGGGACAGCTAATTAGTGTTGATAGAGATGAAAAACACTTAGAAGTGAATTAGTTTTTAAGACAAGTTCTCTAAAAAATTCTCCCAAGTGTGGCCATTCCAAAAAGTAGGAAACCACTATTGTCACTAACTATTCTAGCTCCTCGCTTGCATATTTTTCCTTTTTCTCTAGAAAAAACACCACTCTAGAATAGTTCTTGGATCGAGTGAAGAAAGAACCAAGCCTAAATCATCTTTTGCTTGAGTCTTTTTGAGTCTTTTGGTTAGCACTGGAGAACTGCTGATCCTTGAGAAGGCCCCCATTACCATCCGTGTGTATTATCGTTGGATGCAAGACAAGTGTGTTATTCATGACCTCATAGATCCAATCAGACACCAAGCCCTCCACCTTCAGGTTTTCTCGTATTGGATTTAACTTTAGGTTATGATATCTGAAAGTTAGGTAATCCTTTTATAGATATGTGATTTAATCTTATTAAATCTGATTTTAATTTACTACATGTCAATTCCCTCTTAAAGATCTATAAGGAAGTCCAGTTATTCCTGTGTTTAATGTTTTCGTTGTTGTATATGTTATTCTATAAATTTTTTAAATGATATTATTGTATGAGGTTAGACTTCACTAGGAATACGAATTCCTGCACCCTTTTAATGTAATCTCTAGTTAATATGCAGATCTTGGAGTTTGTTTTCAAGGTTGTTGTAGCCTTCAAAAGATGAACTATTGTAGGTGACCAATCTCAGTTAGCCAAAAATAAAGTATGGCATAACATTAATAGATGCTCTTGAATCTAACATAGCTTATTCAAACCTAGTGTTGCCAATGGTCCAGGGTATAGTGAACGTACTTAGGTCCTTGCACTTAGGCAGAGTTTCTTTCGATAAACTCCAATAAGGATGAGTGGGCTCCTGAAGGGGATACACTAAAGACAATGGGCGCCCCCACTATTACCTTTTCATTACCCTATAGCTTTTGTTTAGAGGTATACAATTCTTTAAGAAACTTGGCAAATTGAAGCTCCTATTTTTAGGAAGTCTCGAGGCAAAGGTAATTAGATTACAAAAATTTTATAAATAACATATAAACATGGTCATAGAAACATAAGAAAAAAGATAATCCCAGACTCCCTAAACTAGATTGTTTTGCATAATCATGACTAATCTTTAAGATCAAGAAACCTAAACATCTATTTAAGATTGAAACATACCTCAATCTTGAGAAGTCTCTCAGCAAATCCATGACCCAATTACCAAAAACACCGAGCCTGATTGTTGTAAACCAAAGCTATCGAAGCATACAACCTCTCACGATTATGCACACAGGTGACCTAGAAAACCTTCAACAAGGAAGAGACTTGACTACTAGGAGTTATGCTAGCAACATAGATTTCAATAAATCTTCTTTTGCACTTAGAAGATCTTGATTCAAGAAACAAAACAAAGAAGAAAATGATTTTTCTCTAAGAAAAACATAGATTGTGTAATCTTTCTTCAAAGATTTAAGAGAAAATGCAAAGCTTGATTTTACTAGTTTCTTGGCTGATTTTCTAAGTCCTCTCATAACTAGGTGGGATGATAACCATAAAGCAATATATCTACAGTTAAAATTTTAATTCTTAAAAAATTACAAATTTACTTATATTAGACATATAAACCTGTCTTAATTTAATTTTTACTAATCACCCTTATGTGTGTGACCTATTAGGCCTCCATTATATTAACAATAAATATAAAATAGCCTAATTAATAATGTTTTATATTTATAGACAAAGATTGAGCAACGCATCATTGCTAGCCAACATGGAGGGAGTATACACATGGTTTTGACGAGCCTTTTAGTGTTCAATATCTCACTGTAATAAATATCCTTTCATCATGTATCCTAGAATTAGCAAGAATATGGTTCAATGTCTACTTTTAGCTCATTCCATATTAGTATAAAACTCACATGTGTTTACTTTATAATCAATATTGCCTTGGCTGAGGACTTTGAGTTAACACAAGCTATGTACATGCGAGATATGTTCCCTCATATCACTTGGGGTGATAAATCCTCTATGGACCACTCATTCACTTACCATATAATTCATACCATACCTAAAAACACCCTACCATAAGCATCCATCTATTGTGAACCTGTTTGTAATGGAATCTAAGCATGACACTTCTTATATGAGATGACTTGGTGTTAGAAAACTAAGGATCACTTACACTACTAACATATAAGAGTATTTTAATTGACACTTGAGTGAAATACCAAATGAAACTCTCATAGCGAGTCATGTTCAGTGAACTTGTTATCATAATAACCACCCATATGATGTCCCCAAGTATCTCCATACTTCAACTTATGAGATTAGTTGCATGCATCTTATGCATGGAGACTATACATATGCCAGTCTTTGTGCATTGTTAATGTCCTCTCTTAACAATATGATAACCAGGAATGTTTTTAGAAATATAACTTTAATGCATAGGGATCTCATAATTATAACTCTTTACAATTCCTTTACAAGGACAATGTTTTTCATAAGCTTTATCTACATAGGATATTTATAACGATTTTACAATTAAATCTTATGGATAAAGAACTACCTTTATAATAGTAAATAATTATAATGTTTGATTACATGAAATCACTAAATGATAATGCCTTACAAGCCACAATGATTGGTTTGCAGGACTTACACTGGCATTTTTTATAGTATATAAAAAAGAAATATTTACCTTTACCTTATGAAAAGTTTTTCAGATCTCCTTCTGTTGTTCTTCCTTTTTGGATTTTGCTAACCTGCTTGGAAATGGTGGAGTAATATAAGAAAAGATGAAAGATTCAAGGCTAACCTTAGCAAATAACATGTCTGATTGTGTTAACCCATTAATGTTTTCTTCATGTTTAGCACATTTCTTAGTTGGCACAATGGTAATTAGTCCTTTAGTGAAGCCTCGATGGTCAATTAGGAATGGAATAAGAAGTAGCTGGTTGTTGATTTTGTGCATAGCTGAATTTCTTTTTCCTTATATTATATGTGTTTAAGAAAAGATCATATTTGCATTGTTGGCCTAAGAATCCAAACATGGCATAAACTTACTCATTTTGAAGCATTGGGCACATATCAATTGTGTGCCTATTGTAGAATAGATATCATAAGATTTTACTTGATGCGAATTCCCTATAGCTATTTGTTGCACAAAGAAAAACAAACAAATTGTTGGAAGAATTACTTTCCATATTTACTTTCTTGGACGGTGATAGGTCATGTTACATGCTAAATTGCTCGAAATTGATTGCCATAATGGAGATGAAAATCCTTGAGGCTTTGGGAGTCTTATCACCCAAAGCTCCTCCTCTTACAGCATCAATCATGCTCTGCTCCATAGGCATGAGACCTTCATAAAATATTAGATTAAAAATTGTTCACTTATCTAATAATGCAAAAAATTTGCACATAGCTTCTTGAATCATTCCCAATACCTATACAAAGATTCTCTATTGTACTATCAAATGCCACATATTTTTTCCTAATATTAGTAGCCTTAGGTGCAAGAAAATATTTCTCTACGAATAATTTATTTAGTCTCATTCCATGTGGTGATGGTCCCAAAGTGTAAATAATAGACTTATTTTTTAATGGAATCTTACCAGAGAGAATTTAAAGGCTCTTAAGTAGATTTACTCCTCAGAGATACCAGTTTGCTTTATGCTTGAGCATAAAATGAAACTCTTTTTTTTTTTTGGCCAAACAACAAACATTCATTCATTCTAGAAAACATAATAGAAACATACAAAACCATATAATTATTTTCATCTTTCAGCCATACAAAGCTTGCCTTAGGATCAGTAAGAGAAGTAAAACCATACATCTTAATCACCCTAAAGCTCACAACAAAACGTCAATGAAAGAGCTGGAAGACTATTCTTGTCTAAAATAAAAACCAAAGAGGGTGAGAGCTTCAAAACCTAATTGGTATGTATATTCTCCTTTCTAATTGGTTAGTCACCCAATTTGCAACTTTATTAGCTATTCTATGAATCCACTTGAATTTAACCTGCTCAAAATGATTCTTCTTTGCCCTTATATCTTTTATAATACGATAAATTCTCCATATGCCTACTCTTTTTGGTCGATTAATCTCTATATTTAAAAGCTTTGGGTTTTTTTCACTATAATCTTCTTCAATTTTATTTTCTCTACCATTATCATTTCTTTTTTGACTGCTAGAGCTTTAGCTTTAATAGTAGAGCTTACTGCAACAACTTTATCCTTTCCTCCAACAAGCTTGCTCTCTTCATCCCTAACCATTACGCTAATGTTAGTATTCCCTGATTCAGTGCAAAATGCCCCATCAGAATTAATCTTTATCCAACTTTTTTTGGTTTTTCCCTTTACTTGACATCTTAATAACCCTCATCTAAAAATATTTACTATTATTATCCTCTTGTAAATTTACTCTGTCCAAACTTGCCCTATTGATTCTTTAAATCACCTAAATTTGATCTAGATTCATTTTTTAAATCATAGCACTATATCTTTCCTTCCAAATAAACTAGTAGGCATATGTGACAATTACCATCAAGTTTATTTGTTCATTTTCTTGTTGATTATCCATCTTATTTACACTTACAAATTATTCATCATAATATGTAATTGAGTTTCTATTAATCTTACAGTTTGTCTATAGTGCAAACCAAACAACCTTTGTCCAGTTACACATCAGCAACACAAGCTCATTGGTTTCCTCATTCCTCTTACAAAAAGTACATATAGGTGAATTTATAATTTTTCTTTCCTACAGATTCCATTTTGTTGCCACGGAATTGGTGCACACCTTCCAAAGGAAATTTCTTATTTTAGTACCAATTGATAATGTCCATAAAGTCTTCCAAACTTTACTATCTATATTATGAGATGAAGAAAGCTTTATATTAATCCTTGCAATCTTATATGTAACCACATGATAACCTACTTTAATTGCGTATCCTTTAGTTTTTGTAGTAGACCAAATCATCCTGCCATTTCCTCTATTTTGGCATAAAGGTATATAAAGATAATTTTTACAGCTTCCTCTTATTTGTATTTCCTAATTGCATCCAACTTCTATTCTCCTTCCTTTTTTATCTATAATTTCACTAACCTTCTTTGTTGATATGTACTCTTCCCATTCTTCACCTTTTTTTTCTATCTAACATTATTCTTGGGATCCATTTATACTCCCATATTACAATTTTTCCCTATCAATTGTTTGCCATTAGATATTTTCTTTAAGAAACTCCCTCATTTCCAGCAAGCTAGCCTAAATCCAGGATGCCATTACCCCTTTCTTGGCCTCCATGACTGACCACTTTGGGATATAAATCCCTTCGTGATTTGTGCCCAATAAACATTCTCTTCCTTAATTAGCCTTCAACTCTACTTTGCTAGCATTCTTTATTAAACAAACATAAATCTTTGAAACCCATCCCCCTATCTCTTTCTTAACAATGAGTTTTTACCATTTAATCTAGTGAATCCTTCTTTCCTTTTCTATCTAGCCCAACTAGAAATTGGTTATGGCTAAATTTTTTCCTCATAAATTTTCCTTGGCAATTTAAAGCACTGCATAGTATACATAAGCATTGCACATATTATTGCTTTAATCAACACTTCTTGTCCACCCATTGATAGTAAACTTTACTTCCATGTTTGAATTTTCCTCAATATCTTTTTTAACATATGCCATAGCTTCGAACTTTGTTTTTCCCCACAAAGAAGGGACTCTCAAATAACTACTAGGAGTATCAGCACCTTTAATTTGAAGGTTGGTCTCTATCTCTTCTTTAACTTCCTTGCCTACATTTGTGCTGAAAATAATGCTTGACTTATTAAAGTTGATCATCTATCTTTATGCATTACAATAAGCTAGCATATTTCGATCATCACACATAACTAAGAGTAGAAGCAGTCATTAAAAAAGAGTTATCTGCTAAAAATAAATTAGAAAGATAAGGATAATCCTTACCTAGTTTAATACTTTCAACACTATTATTTCCAATGGATTTATTTACTGTTCTAGATAAGACATCTAAGATAAACAGGAAAAGGTAAAGGGATAAAGGATCCCCTTACTTCAGACCTCTAGATAAGACAATTGTACTAAACTGCTTTCCATTCACAATTAGATTGTAAGAAATAGAAGATACTATAAGAAACTTCTTAAAATGTTTATTAGGATCTTCTCCTACAAAACCATGAAAAATTAGGAGAAAATGGACCATCCCAAATTTAAGCTCAAATGCTACCTCAATGTGAGGATATTTAATACATAATGACTATTGATCTAGATTTAACAAGGCCAACTATGTAAGAGTTCAGTTTACAACCACTTTTTTTGTTTAAGATGAATTAGTTAATGAAAATGTAGTGTGGATGGTGAGATTCAAATGGATGGTGAAGAATAGAATTAGTCTTAGGCTTAAAGCTCAAAAAGGAGTCAAACTTGATAGCGATAAGGGAAAATATCAACTCATTGAAAAGAAGCTCAAAGTAATAAAAGAAGTTGAGGAGTTTTACGATGTTAATGTAGATGAGTTAATCTTAATATCAAATTTAATCTTACTTCTTAAGTTCAAGATGCTAAACTTCGAATAGTTTGATGGCACCATGTTTTTTCTAGCCCATGTCAAGATGTTCATTGAAAAAAATGATTAGGCATCCTTTCAATGACAAGCTGTTAATCCTCAAAGACAGCCTATTCAATGCGATCAAGATGGTATAATGAGTTAAATCAGAGCTAGATACAAAGGTGGAAATACCTGGCCAAAGCATTTCTCTAATAGTACAAGCATATGTCAAACTAGGCATTGGACCAATTATCTTTCTAGAATTTAAAGAAAAAATCAAAGGAAACCTTCAAATACTATGCCCAAAGATGGAGTGACGTAGTAGCCTAAATGCAAAGCCTTTGTTTGAGAAAGAGATAACATCCTTATTTTTTAATACACTACCAAACCCAATTTTTGTCAAACTCATAATAAATGTCACAAAAATTTAACTAATTGAGAATGCCTTAAAAACTAGAAAGATATGGCTAGAGATGTGCGTACAGTGCAAAAAAGAAAGACAACTGAAAAGCAGGAAGAAATCCAAGTTGTCTTCCCAATAAACCAACCACTCATGAATCCTAGTCAATGTTAGTATCACCCTAACGAGACATGTTATCCTATCTTGAATAGTATATCCCAAGATCCTTAAGAATCTATGCTTATAATTATGCCAACTATAACATCTGTGCATAAGCAAAATACTCAAGGAAACATTCAAAGTAAATATAAGAAGCAAAATCAAAATCGTGTTGAGTAGATCCCTATGTCTTATACAAAGCTATTACCCAAACTTATCAAGAATCACCTCTTAACACCTATCCAAATGGGTCTCATATTTAGATTGCTATGATGCCAAACAATGTTACGATTATCATTGCGATAATTTTAGGCCATTTAACAAAGGATTGTCCTACTTTGAAGTACAAAGTCACGAACCTCATGAAGGCTGAAAGGTTGAGCTTTAAAGAAAAGAAAGCCAGATGTCATTAGAAGGTATTAGGAGATACGCATTGAGAATAGATGGGCTTATAAGAAGGGGAAGCATGCCATAAAATATGAGATAAGCACTAAGAATATATGGGTTTATAACAAGAGCAGCATTAGTTTGTGAAAATGCATATTTTGAATTTTGAATGTTTTGATAAGATAAAATGTTTCCCAAAAAGAAAATATTTTCAAAAAGCATGATGATAAAAATTCTCAAGAACACTAATGATCATTGTTAGAAATATATTCATACCTTTGCATTCATTTCCATGTGAATAAAACCATGATCATTTGAATGACCTAATGATTCAAGGAAATAGCTTTAAATCCCTAAATCGTCATTTCCTTGAAATGATTAAAAAGAAAAGCTTAACCTAAGAGTGATGGATTAAGGTTTCCAAAAAATTATGAACTCCTTCGAAAATCAAACAAATGAAATTTTCTTATAAGGAACCTAATTGTGGTAATTGGATATGTACCAAGATTGTGTCTGAAATCCTATTTTTTTTCCATTGACCAAAGCATCAATCCCATAACTATCCCTTAGAAGTCGCTTATTACTTATACCTTAGGGCCTGATAATGATAACTAAACAAAATGCCCCTTGTCCTTAATAAAACTTTTTGAGCCATATTTTTTTCTGACCATTTTCAAATAGCTTAACCAAAGTTGACCATCAATGCAAACTTTAAGCAACAAAACATAAAATTTCCTTGCAAACATGAATCGCATGATTATTTGATTTCCTGTGTTAGTAAATTAAGAATGAAACATGCTTGCAAACACGAAAAGGAAAGGGGAATGCATGAATTTAAAAAAAAAACAAAAAAAATAAAGAAAATCAAAAAGAAAGAAAGGAAAATTCAAATGCACCATCATGTGATTAACATTCTCCAAATATTTCCGTAGAATCTTTTTCTTAAATAGTGATTTTTTAGGTTAAATAGTTGTGTTTAAAGTGATAAACGGCTTTTTTTATCACGCTTTCATAGATATAGATAAATTTTCCTTTTTCTAACCTCACTGAGGCTAAAGAATTATTTATTTTTGTAACCCCTAATCAAGGATTATCTTTCACACAAGAGTGCGTGAAGAAAGTCAGAGAAAATATAAGGGCTGGATCTTTCATTCAACATTCCAAAGAAAATACCTAACATTCGAGGATAAATACAGAAAGAATCAAGTTTCCAAATTTTGGAATTCCTTTAAAAAGAAAAAGAAGACAAATAAAAAGAAAGAAAGAAAAGATAAAAAAAAACATAGAAAGAAAAGAAAAAGTGCAAATAATAAGAAAAAATGATAAATGATAAAGAAAGAAAGGATGATGAAATAAGGAAATGTAGTACTTTTGGAGAATAAAAAGAATGAAACCACCCTAGAATAAAATGATCCTTGATCTAGTCACCCTCAAACACTTTATTTAGGCATACTTGTCCTTTCTTTTGAAACACCGAACCTTGGCCTACATCATTATCTTAAAAAGTTTATTCTTATCAAATATGATTATTTGAACTTGTAGGTTAATTCCTCAGAAAATTTCATTTTGGAAAGCTTATGAACTCTTTTTAAGAGCATGATAAGCAATCAAAGAAAAAGAAATGAAAGAATGGAAAGAATAAAGCTTTATAGTGAAAACACAAAAATAGCCAATCTAGAGCAAAACAAAAGAATTATTGGTATCACCTATAGGAATTGCTAAAATCTTGCAAGGTGAAAAATCATTTTAAAGAAATTTAGGGACATCCAAAAATACCTAAGTACCTTAAGTTGTCAACTCTCACTTGGAAAAATTGATCCCAAAAGTTAAATTTTCACCTTTTCCAAATTTTGAAACCTTTCACGACCAATCCCGATACCTATTGAAGTGCTAATGGTTAAGAGACTTAAAGGACCATCAAATTTGTTTGATTTTTAAAGAAACTTATATTTCATATGACATGATACATTCGTCCCTAAGAAAATAGGCATGTATCTTGTGCCTAAGAAAATAGGCATTTATCCTATGCCATTATGAAAGTTTTGGTATAACCAAAGTTTTTAAGCTCTTTAACCTATTTTAAGGAAAAATCAGATAATGACTCATGAAATTTTAACAAAAGATCATTAGCCTTTAAGAGACTTGAACATTATATGCTTTTAACCTAGAGATTTTAGACAAAATAAATTGTTCATTTAACCAATTGTTTTGAGAAACCTAAAAAACTGACATGAAAAGAGATAAAAATTCTTCAAGTTAAAGGGCACTAAATCAGAATAAGGCATGATCCATGGGATGGAGAAGATAAAATGAAAATTTAACATTAATTATTGATAAAAATTTAAAAATCATCAGTGTAAGATGATGACAAAAGATTAAGAAATGAGTGATCTTTTTCAAGGCATGAAAGATGAAAATATATCTTAATTTGAAAACAATAAGAACAATTAAGTCAAATCTGGGAGATAGCCAAATAGAGTTTCGATTTTCATATCATTCAAAGCACATGCTTTATTTGCTATCATTTGCATTTACATCATTTCACATGCATCTACAAAATTATGTGATATTGGTATTTGCATCGTTTCATGTGCATTTACCTCTTTACTAATACTTGCATTTTCATTGTTTCGTGCGCATTTGCACCATTAGATGAGCTAGAATTTGCATCATTTCATGTGCATTTATCTTATTATTGATACTTACATTCACATTGTTTCATGAGCATCTACATTGGTAATTTACACATTTACATCACTTCACTTCTTCTTAAACAATGTCATTATCTTTAGGATCCTTGAATTATCATACGTACCTAATGGCTATAATTACATCAATCATAGAATAATCACACACATTTCCAAAGTCATCAATGGTAGAATTTGAAGCATTCAGGAAATTTCAAGTCTTGGGTGGCAAACTCTGAAGCATTTATGAAAGGTTTCTCAATAAGTCTTTGGTGAAGGAATACAAGGCATTTAAGACTTTTTTGCAATGAGTCTTCAGTGATGAAATTTAAAACATCTAAAAGAGTTTTTCTTTTAACAAAAACTCTTTAGTGGCAAGATTTAAAGCATTCAAAAGTTTTTTTTAAAAAGTCTTTGGTGGTAAGATCTTAAGAACTCAAAAGAGTTTGTTTAAAAACAAATCTTTAGTGATGAAACCTGAAGCACTAAAAGTATTCATTTAAAAACAATTCATCAGTGGTGAAATCCAAAGTACTTAAAAGAGTTTGTTCAAAAAACAAGTCTTTGGTGGTGAAATTCAAAGCATTAAAAAAGAATTTGTTTAAAGACAAGTCTTTAGTGGTAATCCAAAGCTTATGGTGGTAGTAACTTGAATAATTTTCAAAGTCTTTGGTGGTATATCCAAATCTCCTGGTGGTCATAACTAAAATAAATGTCAAACTCTTTTGTGGTGTAACTAAAGTTTTTAGTGGTGGTAACTAGAATAATTTTTAAAGTCTTTGGTGGTATATCTAAATATGTTGATGGTGGTTATTGAACTTATGTCCTTCTGAACAAGTCAAAAGTTAAACTCGTTAAAGTCAAACTCATATCCTACTAAACAAGTTAAAAAGAGTTAACCTGCATCATTTTGAGCAAGTCAAAAAGTTACACTTGTATCCTTCCAAGCAAGCCGAAAGTGAAACCAGTATCCTTTCAAATAGGTTAAAGATCAAAGATTGACTCCATATAAATTAAGTAATTTTTTATCTAAGGTTTCACCGTAGTCACCTTCTCGACTTAAGATTTCATCCAAGTGATTTTCTTGGGTAATAGGTTTTACCCTCGTTGCTGCTCTTGACTAATAGGTTTTAACCTAGTCGTCTTTCTCGACTAATACATTTTACCCTAGTTGCTTTCTTTAATTAATAGGTTTTGTCCTAGCAACTTTTTTCAACTAATAGGTTTTGCCCTAATCATTTTTTTGACTAATAGGTTATGCCTTAGTTTTTTTTCTTTTAACTAATAGGCTTTGCCATAGTCACCTCCCCCACTTTCGGTTTCACTCTGGTCATCTCTCTAACTATTAGGTTTCACCTTGGTAATTTTTCTGACTATTAGGTTTTTCCCTAATCAACCATTTCTAACTTAAGCTTTCATATATTCTTCTGACTAAAGGTTTTGCCCTAGTCACCCCTTTTAACTCGAGATTTCACTCTAGTTACCTTTTCAAAGAAGGTTTTGCCCTAGTAATCTTTTATTGATTTCCTTCCCCCTAAGGTCTTATCCTAAACATTTGATCTTTAAATCTTCTTCCATTTAAGGCTTATAGCCTGAATCAAACTAATGTTTATAATCTTTTCGTTGTTCCTGATTCTCAGCAAAAAGCAAAGAGGGGCAGCTATAGACACCAAATTCATCCAAGCTTTCTCTCTAACAATCCAAAATGGCCAATATCAAGAATTGAGTGACCATCCCGGTAAGGCTTAACCTCTTTCATAAGGACCAAGCCTTTTTGAAACCTATTTGGTTGTGTTAAAATGACTACTTGTAGGCATGGTCAAAAAATAACAATTTTAGGTTTCGTACAGAACAAACCCCAATTACAAATGATGAATTTAGAGAGAAAAGCTAATTTTTATTTTTTCCACGAAATTACGGTTTGATTTTTAAATATATGTTATCCTTAATTTAATTTTAAATTTTTAGAAAATTTTTTAGTCTTTTTGGTGAAACTCGCGAATCAATTGTTGTATATTTTTATTGACACATGTATAGTATTTATGCAATTTTCACTTTAAAAATAAAACAATTTGCAAAAGAAGTCACAGCAACATTTATATGCTAAGTGTCAAATTGTTATATTAATTTCAATTTTTAACAATACTGCTAGTTTTCTGCTTACAAAATTTTTTTTATAAACTTGTTTCAGGTTTTGGATTTGTTATTTTTATCTATAAATATTTTGATAAATAAATTGAACCTAGTTCATCTTTTTCCAAACTCGTGCCCATTTTGGAATTTTCTACGCTTATTTCAATAGAAAATTTTGGGTTCTATGAGGTGTTTTCATAAAATATTTTTGAGTTTAGGATTCTCAATTTTTCATACTTTTGATTGAATATTTCAAAATTCATCCTCTTTAGATTTGAATTAATTTTTGGAAGTTTCCATTTTTTTTTTAGATATGGAATTTTCTTCAGTAAGGATTATTTTCATAAACTTTCTTCAAGTTTAAATTTTAATTTTAATTTTTCTCTTTTTTTGCGCATGATATCTTTTTCAATTTATTTTGATTATATCCTTTTTAAAATTCAAAACTGTGGATTTTTATTTTTATTCATGCATAGATATCCTACTTGGAATATGAATTTATCGAATTTTCCACTAACACTTCTGTAGTCTGGAAATTAAATCTTTTTTATATATATGAGACTTTGGAAAAATTCTCATGATTTTCTTAATTTTATTTTGTTTGAGATTTTTGTAGATTTCTCACCAAAATTTTTCTAATTGGGATTTTATACGTTAATTTCATAAATTCAATTTTTTCCTTACGATCTTTAATTGAAATTCCTACATGATTAAATTCCTAGTTGAATTTGTCTCAAGGATTTTAGTTCATCTTTTCAAGACATGGATTTTTATTTAATTTTTACTCCTTTACAATTTAGTCCTTCCCATTAAATTTCTTCCATTTGATTTTAATTAGAGCTTGTTACACATTAATTTCCTCAATCCAATTTTTCCTTATGGCTTCTCAATTAGAGTTTTCATGATTTAATTCTTAATGAGAATTTCATAACATGTAAACTTTGTTTGAACCATTATGTACATGAATTCTAATTCAATTTTCATTCTTCGTAATTTAACCCTTTTTATTTAAATTCTTCCATTTGATTTTCAATTAAGGACTTGTTAGACATAGATTCATTAATTATTTTTCACATGCGTATACATAGGGCCTTAATTAAATATTTTCATACATGAAATTTTTAATTGGAATTCCCACATATGAATTTTTCCAATTTCCAACATGACTCGCTTACTTGGTTACATCAGCTTGGAAAACTATTCCAAGGCTTAGTAAATCAAGTTCATTTGATGACTTTGACATGTAAATTATGATTTTCCCGTATGATATTATTTTTTATAATTTATATTTAATTTATAATTTTTTAATTGGAATTTTTGTTCCTAATGTTTCCAATTTTGGACTTTATTCATTGATTTAATCGCAAGCTTAAAAATTAATCCAAAGCTTATGGGATTAAATTTATTTGATTAATTTGACTCATGAATCACAATTTTACTTATATATTAACATTTTTCTAATTATATTCAGTTTTAACTAATTTTAAATTCATTTATATATTTAATTTAATTTAATCTTTGTTCAAATTTCCATATGTCCCATATGCATTAACGGGACAAAGATTTTCATAATCATTCTTCCACCTCTTTCCATTGCCTATGGTTATTTATGCATGGAATAGTAATTTCCTACTAAGGGAATTTGATGGAAATAATAAAAAAATTCAAAACAAAAGTGAATATATGATATTTTCAGCATGACGAGGACGGCATTTTCATTGTGACAAGGGAGGGGGATTCTTTTTATCATCTTTTCTTCCTTCAACAAAAAACTTCTTTGCTATTAGTATTTCAACTTGGTTTTCTAAAATAAGGTTTGGTGTGTAAGCTTTGAAGTTTGAATTTCAAGTGATTTTTTATTAAATAAAGGTATTTTTTTTCATTTAAATTCCTATCAATTTCTACACCATTCATGTCATCTTTTGATTGTTTTTTATGACATTTTCACTTAATTTTTAAGGATAAAAATCTTGGTTTTTAAGTTTTAATTTGGATTTTTAAGTGTTTGCAACAAGGAAAAAGGTATTCTTTTCATTTTCTTTGAATATTTTTCATATTTCCATCATGCATTCACATTCATTTTCATACTTTTGATTTCTAGAGTTCATGATCCTCATTGGTAGCTTAAGAAACCTAATAAATTTAGGTGATAGCCATGACCCAATTTTCTTTAATTTTTGTTCTCACTTGAGTTAAAATTCATTAAAACCATGGTTTAAGAACTTGCACTTTGTAAATTATATTTTCAGAAATAGTACTAATTTTGAGTTTTGATGAATATGTGATCTACGCATTGTGTTTGATTTCATGTTGTATGAAGCTATGGAATTTTGATTAGGCTTGTTCATAATTTCTTTAAATTTGTTCGTAGATGTGTTAATCGAGTTTAGTAGTGACCAAGATGTTTTCCCACTCGTTTTGCATGCTTAAAGTAATGAAAATGAATTATTTTACGTTCTCCATCATGGTTGAAGGCATGGGTTTTTTTGTAATTTTTTTAGGCCACTTAAGACCATTATCCAACATTTGGAATTTTTAGGGGCCAAAATTAATTTCCCTAATATTTTTAGGTCTTCGAAAGATAATTTCAATTCTTGACCAAATCATGCAAATTTTCATCCTTTTGGGGCCTTTTTGCAATTTTAGAAACCTTAAAGGCTAATGTGTAATTTTTACTAAATTTGTTATATGGTGAATTTGCCTTGGCCGAATGTTTTTAAGTTAATTTTAGGACATCTTGTGTATTTTGGATGCATTTAGGCGCTTATTTAGTATTTTTATTTTATTTTGAAAACATTTTTTTGTAATTTTAGAAACTTTAGGGATTAAGTTGTAAAAACTAAAAAAAAAAATTATTTTTTCAAGGCCAAGGGCGCATAGCCGAATGGTCTTAGAGTCCTTAGGTAAATTTTCCACACGTATCTAACACATGTTAGTGTTTGTTTATGCATTTTAGTCATTTTATATATTAAATTGCAAATTTTAATAGTTTAGGAACCATTTGGCAAAATATTGTACTTTAAGGCTATTTAGGTCATTTCTCATATGAATTACCATTTAGGGTATTTTGGATATTTTATGAACATTTTTGGTATTTTAAGTCATTTTGGGGTCAAAGTGAAATTTTGAAAACTTTAGGGACCTATTAGTACTTTTTGTTATATAACTTGCCTACTTAAGGTATAATAGTCATTTCATCTCATTATCGCATACTTTAATGTCGTCAAGATACTTTTAATATCAAAGGTGTACTTTAAGGGTATAATAGTCATTTCATCTCATTATTGAGTCCTTTAAGGTCACCTATATACTTTTATGTCAAAGATGTACTTTAGGTAAGTTATTTTTAAAGTCCATTAGGGTCATTGGGATATTTTCACGTTGAAAGTATCTTTAGAGGACAATTGTTAGTGTATGCTCTTGAACCAATTAGATTAGGAAAAGGAAAATAACAGTTAATTAGTTGCATACCAATTACTAGCTAAAGTGACACAAGGTTTTCCTTTATGTTAGTGGCATGATTGACTATCATGAAACCACTAGGTGGATTAAGCTCATGAAACATAATGGCCTCGCAAATTATGTAATGAGTTATGATAATGAGATCCTTATACATCGAAACTGTGTTTCTAAAAACATTCATGGTCATCATATTGTCAAGATAGGGCATTGACAATGCACAAAAACTAGCATACACTAAGCTTCTATGCATTTGATGTGTGCAACCCTTTGATTTGATCAGTTAAAGTATAGAGATACTTAGGGATAGCATATAAGTGCTTATTTTATGGAAAAAAGTTTGTTGAACATAGCCTGTATGAGAACTTCATTTGGTATGAGTCACGCAAGTGTCTATGGAATATGTTATTATTTACGAGTCATGTATAATAATTCTCAAACTTATGATACCAAGTCATCTCATATGGGGAGTATCATGCTTCGATCGAATGAGACCAAAATAGATGGATGCTTATGGTAAGGTGATTAGGTATGGCATGAAACATATGGTAGATGGATGACTAATTTTAAAGAAGATTCACCACTCCAAGTGACATTAAAGACATATCTCGAATGATTTTTACTATGGTTAATGGGATTAAAATCTTCAACTGGGGCACAGTGAATTATATGGAATATTTCCTTATAGATTTATGATTGTTTACTATGAGTTTAAAGATCATTAACCATGCTTATGCTTATTCTGATAGATATGATGAAAGGACTATATTACACTGATAGGCTAGAACTGAAAGGTTTCGATGAGGCCATAATTGACTCTTTAACATTTGGTTGGTCATGATGGGTTGCTAGATCCCACTCTTAATCTATGAACATGATTAGTAAGATTAATTATATTCATTGTCAATCTGCTAGGAATCTAATGGATCACACATAATAAGATGATATTGTTGGATTAAATTTAGGACTTCATTAAGTTTGACTTAATTAAATAAAAGGTAATCAAATGGAGGACTTAAAGTTTAATTAAGATTTAATTTAGACTTAATTAAATTTGGATTCATGAAATCTAAATTTTTTATTGTTGTTTTTTTAAGACATGGTGGATAAAATTGTTTTATCTAGATGATGTCTAAATTAGGACATACCATGTCTAGGAGGATGATGTCTTAGACTAATATATCCCTTTGGATAATCTTATGATATATTAATCATTTTGATAATTAATGTTAAAGAAATATTATTATTGACTTAAAACTGTTTTGATCAAATATATTAAGATAAAATTCATAAAGGGATAGCTAGATTAAACGAATAGATTTCTTGCTACTTATCTTGTGTTTATAATTATTTCATAATTATATATATAAGATAAGTTAAATAAGGATTATGTATAAGTTATTGAATTAAAATTCCTAAGAAACCTAATGCTAGTTAACTTGTCTATGGCTCGCCTAGCATGAATTATGTACACTTTCATTATGCCTTGGTCGAAACTCCTAATGCCCATATTATGTGCAAGGTTCAACCACCATAAATAAGTGTTATGATCAAATTAAATTACTGAAGTGAAAGTATTTCATATAGGTAACTAATTTAAAGTTGATCAAAAGTCTCTTTAAGAGGATTAAGGAGAATTTGGGTAAGCATAAGTAAAAGGGGAATGTACCTAACACAATTGAGATACTTTGAGAGGTGATAAAAAAATGAGAAGAATAATTCTCTCTTATTCTTTTTAGTGTCACTACCCCAAGGAAAAAATACCACCTAGTCGCCATCTTATTGCCTCCTAAATAACACCATTATTCTTTCATTTGTGGTGAAAAAACCATCCTAAAAAAGTTCTCAAATTGTGTGAAGGAAGAAATTATTCGTAGTTACCTTTTGGTTAAGGCTCGATGAGCTTTCTGGCTAGCATTGGAGAACCATTGAACCTTATGAAGGCTCTTACAATAATCTGTGTGAATAACTGTTAGAGGCAAGACATGTGTGGTCTCATGACCTTAGAGATATTATCAGGGCACCTACTCATTACCTTTCAAGGAATTTCAATTTGGATTTAACTTTAGATTACAATATCTGAGAGTCAGGTATTCCTTAAAAAGATGATTGATTTAGTCTTATTAAATTATGATATATTTTACTACATGTAAGTCCCCTCTTAAAGATTTGTAAGGAAGTTTGGCTATTTCTATGTTTAATACTTCCGTTGCTTATTTGTGTTATTTTGTTTATTTTTTAAATCTGAAAATTTCATGTGGTCGAACTTTATTAGGATTCATATTCCTTCAACATTTTGGTCTCTTCGACCAACTCCGAGTCCTAGATTGAGTTTTATTACTTTATTTCCATTTTTAATAAAATCAAAATTTACAAAAAAAATAAGGTAATATCTCTAAGTTAAAGTGGTATGTGGGATGTCTTATAGCATATGGGAGAGGTTTCATAGATTATTGTAATAACAAGATATTTTTTTATAAGTAAAACCAAGACTTTTTGAATTTCACAAAATAAAACTCTATATTTTTCTGGTTTCATTTGGCAGGGCATGAATGACATTTTGATTTTAAAAAAATCTTAAAAACCCAATTTTCTCAAATGAAATAACAAATTTAGCTTATGAAATTTTGAAATACAAGAATTAAATTAAATATTGGATACCAAAATTGAATTAAATTGAGCTTTAAATTAGCTCGTAATTAATGGTAATCATTTTCAAGTGTATTGAAAAGGATCGATCCTCACTTGTGATTGTAATCGACTCCCAAACCCCTCCATGTTATCTCTAGTATTTATGTGCACCTCAAATTTTGTGTTTTTTGAGGGTTTAATAAGCTTAAAAATACAAACTCCGATAGGTGACCAATCTCACTTAGCCAAAATATAATGGTGATGACTCCAAGTCAAATGTTTGTTTCATAGTAACCATTTAGGGTTAAGTCATGTTAACAAATTAGTCCCAAATATGAACAAAAATAAAAAGAAATATGGGATTCATTCACTTTTAAGTCTAACGAGTCAGTTTGCATCTTGACCTTGTCACGAAAAATTACAGTCATGTCTAGGGTTTTGACGTCATTATTAACTAAATAAAGAATTTAGTTATACGTGTTTGATGTTTTCAAGAATATGTTCATTAGAAAAATCAAGCAAGAGCAAAAGAAAAGGAAGGAAGAAAGAAAGAAAGAAGAAATAAAGCATGGTGGCCAATTGTAATCTCCTACTATTCCTCTTAGTCTCCTTTTTCTTTTATTTTTCCCTTCTTGTTCTCCTCTTTTTGTTTTTAGCCTCCTTTTAATTCACCTAGTACTTTCTCTTGAATGTCAAGGTCTAGTCTCTATTTATAATAGTTGAAAAAAAACCCTACGAGAAGTAGTAGAATCGTAGTCAAAGTAGGAAATTATGTTGTCACTTTTTGAGCAAATTTGGTGGACAAAATCTTATGCTTATTGGGCAAGAATCTGGCTATTACTTAGATTGTAAGAATAAAGATTATGCCAAAGAATTTGTTCTTTTAATTCCAATATCTTATTTTATCTAGTGATGGTGATATTATAAGCTTATTAATATCCTTATTTACATGTTTTTCCTTCATTCTCCAAAATAAATCTGAAATTGAAAAAATAAAGATAAGAAACATAATAAAACTAAGAATAGAAAGTGTATAAAATGTGTGATTTATGAACTTATTAGATGTCACAGCACGATTAGGGAATGTTTCAATCATACCGTGCTCATGGTTCATTTACTTCCAAAGGAAGCTTAACTATTTTCATGCGATGTTGTTTATTTATTCATATTTACTGAAAATAGGAAATTTCTTAACCATAAAAAACCAGGCTTTATATATGACAAAAAATAGAAAATTTATTCCATTCACTTTTGGTGGAGGTTTTAGATTCCATAATAAGTGGGTTAAAAGAATAACACTATCAAGTTATATTATAAATTTAAAATCTAAAATTTGATAGATTTTTAACACTATTTATAAAATTAAAAAAGCCCTTAATGTATTAAAAACAAACAAAAAAAATTCCAAATTGTGAATCTATCATTTAAAGTTCTTATGACAAGGCTCAATGCAGTCACTACTTATCAATCAAATTTCACTTGCAATTGTCCAAGAAATTAGTCCTAAATAACAACTAGAGTAAGAGGGTGCCAAAGTATGGGAAGTTGTTTGATGACATCTATACTAATATTATAGTTCTTGATTAGTGTCACAAGTTAATTAGACAGCAATTTAGTTGGAGGAATGTTAAAAAAAATATGATTAGAATTATATTATTAAGGACATCTTTAAAACTTACTTATTTCTTTAAAAAAATCTCCACTTTTTAAAAACTACTCAGATTTAAAAAACCACTATTCATTTCACTAATTATCCACTTAAAATAATTTACCTTTCTTTTTTACATTTTTATCTATAATCTCATTTAAAATTTAAAAAAAAATCATATTTTTCAACCACATAGTGGATGTGCCAAAATATAGTTTGATATTATGATTTAATTAGTCCTTTTGTAATTCATTAATTGAATTGGTTGTAAGTAAATATGCCTCAGAGCTAATCAAATTAAACTTAATGGCATACGGTCAAATAATTAGACTCATTACTACAGCATAGTGATAGAAGGTTTTCTTTCATTTCACTGGCATGAATGACAATCGTGAAACCATTAATTGGATGAAGCCCTTAGAGCTTATAAGACCTTGTAAAGGACTTATAGAGTTATAATTATTGGATCCTTATGCATCAAAACCATGTTTTTGAATCTGTTCTTAGTTATCATATTTTCTAGATGGGGCATTGGTAAAGCTCAAAGACTAGGACATATGAATTTAGTTGATTTTTTGTACTCTAGCAATTGAGTTGGCTATAAATAAATATGCCCTAAAGCCAATCATAGAGGAGTTAGTGGCATACAATAAATATTAAACCTATTACTACATCATAGAGATACAAGGTTTTCTTTAATGTTAATGGTATGATTGTTAATCATGAAAACACTAATTTAATGAAGCTTATGGAACATATAAGACCTTACAAAGGAATTATAAAGGGTTATTAATTATGGGATCCTTATGCATCAAAACCAGGTTTTTAAATCTATACCTAGTCATCATATTGCTAAGATAAGGCATTGGCAAAGCTCAAGACTATGCCATCCTACATATGAAATAAGTAACTGTTTTACAGAAACAACTTCACTGAACATGCCTGTATGAGAACTTTATTTGGTATTAGTTGCTCAAGTGTATATAAGAATGTTCTCATGTACTAGTCGTGTAACTAGTTCTTAGACTTGTGATAGCAAGTCATCTTGTATGGGGAGTCTCATACTTTGATTTCATTTGAATAGTTCTGTGAAAAGGGATGCCGATTGTAGGGTAATTTAGGTATGGCATGAAACAATATTGAAGTGGATGAATGGATGAGTAATCTGGAAAGGGTTCACCACCCCCAATGACATTGGAGGTGTATCCTATCTATTATTAGCTATGGTTAATGGGATCAATGTCTTTGACCAAAGCAAATTGAATTTAGGAGAAATCATTTCTCTAAATTCACAACATTAACCATGAGCTTTAGGAACTAATATGGGTTGAAGCAAGAGTAGACACTACACTATACTCATACTTAATCAACATCTGGTATTGTATTTGTTTTGAGTAATAAAAATGTTTTAATACTACTATCATTCTTAAACCTGTCTATGAGTTAAGCTATTTACGTAATTCGGGTCTTGGATATGGCATTTCTTTATTTAATTTGACTCAAATTACTATTTAATAATAAAAATATTTTTAATTTAACTTCAATTATAAAAATATATAAATATTAATGTAAAAATTATTTTCTTAATTTTTATTAACTTATGAACAATAATTCAAGCTTTTGCTTTGAAATTTTTTTACATTTCTTACCAAGTCTTAAGTTGATCTCAACTCAAAAACCTAAATTACTATTCATAAATTAATAAAAAATTATTTTTATATTATATTATATTAATATATTTTATAATTAAATTTAAATAAAAAATATTTTTTTATATATTTATAAGTATTGATATACTGAAACTAAAACAAAAAATATGTCTAACTTATTGGCTCTCTTCATAGAATAATATACTTAGCTATTATCATTTAACAGCAAAATTTTCAAATAAAAAAAATGTAGTTTTGATAAGTAATTAAAATAGTAATATATTATCTGTCCATGAGTTGTGCTACTTGCTTAAGTTGGGTCTTGGACATAATATTTCTTGATTTGATTCAACTCAAATTATTATTTAATACTAAAAATATTTTTAACTTAACTTTAATTATAAAATATAAAAATATCAATATAAAAAAAATATTCTTAATTTTTTATTAATTTAATCATCAATAATTCAGGCTTTCGCCTTGAAATATTTTAGATTTTTTACCAAAGCCTGTATTGGCTGTGACTTAAAAGCTTGAATTAGTATTCATCAATTAATTAGAAATTAAAAAATATTTTACATTGTATTATATTAATATATTTTATAATTAAATTTAACTTAGAATATTTTTCATATATTTTTATAACTATTGATATACCAAAACTTAAAAAAATATATATATTTAACTTATTTGCTCTCTTTGTCGAATAGTATACTTAGTTGTTATCATTAAACTACAAAATTTTCTAATAAAAAATGTAGTTTTGATAAGTAATTATAACAACAGTGTATTAAAATTTAAAAAAAAAACATCTTTAACATATTGACTCTTTGTAAAATTTTATAATTTGATTAATTCTATAAAAACTAAAAATCCTTACATAACACTTTTAATCCTTTGTAATATAAATTATAAATAATATGAATTTAATAAAAGAATAAAAATATAAAATAAAGTAACACAAAATTGGTTCATATCCTAACTTTCGAAATTGGTTACTTGCGCAAATGATTATGTCATGAATTTAATCAATTAATTAAGAATTGTTTTACATACAGTCACCATACATTTATACTCAAACATAAAAAATATTTATTCAAATTCTTTCATAATTTAACAGTAAAATAAAAATTCAAATTTTTATGATATAATTAAATAATTTAAAATTTATCAATGACATTCATTTGATAAAATGACAGACTTAATTTATAAATTTGATTTGATTACAGCGTAATGTTATGTATTGTGAAAAGATCACAACGTCATAGCTCTTCGACTTTTGCTGCTCTTTACAATCATCTAATTATTTAACAAACAAATAATTTAAACAATACATCCAAAACCGAATGTTGCTATTTTATCTTGATGTTTTATATCTTTCTTCTTCAATGAACCAAAATTAGTAAATTATAATTATAATCCCATTTGTATTGACATTATTATTTTAGTAATGTTCTTTTTTTAAAATAAAATTTATTTGTTACTTGATTTAATAAAAAACTATCAATTAAAAAGTTTGCTTTAATAAACATTTCAACATTAATAGAAAAATAAAAAATGATTTTCAACAAACAAAATAAGAAACTAATTAACAAAAAACTTAGATTAAAATTAGTTAATATTAATTAAAAATATATATATCAATTAAGAAAATTTTAGATTAATAAGGACTTCAAGATTAGTAAGAAAATAATAATAAAGATTAGTTAATATTTTAATTTAATAAAAATCATTAATAAAAACCTATTAAAAATTAGTTAATAATAAAAATATATATCAATCAAGAAAATTCTACATAATAAAGGCTTCAAGATTAATAAAATAATAAATAAAGAGTAGTCAATATTTTAATTTATTAAAAATTCATTAAGAAAAAAATATTTAATATTAATAAAAAATATATCAATTAAAAGATATATAATAATAAGGAATTTAAGGTTAATGAGAAACTTACTCAATATTTTAATTTTAATAAGAAGTCATTAATTAAGGACATAAGAGGAAATATTATAAATTATCAAAGGTATTTTGGAGTTGGTACTTATATATGTTATGCATTATAGATATGACATTACTTTTTGTCATTTATTTAATTATGATATCTAGCAATTTTTCAAATAATAAATCATAAAACACGAACCAAGTTTTGACATTACATAACTTTGTTTAGATTTGGATGCTGAGGGATGTATATCCCTTATATGCCCCCCAAAAAGATAGGATATCCATCATAGAGACTATGTCGGTTCGAAGGAGTTGAAAATAATGCCTCAAAAGTGGCACTGTTAAAATGTCTACTAGCTAGCCCGTTGCTAAAATATGCAACAATTGAAGCTATCATTTGATCACTTTCTCCCCAATAAAATTAATGTTAATGGAAGTGAAAAGGATCGAGTCCTAGCAAAGTCTGACCTCATGCATAAATAGCATTTAAAAATTTATAATTTAACATATTATATCAGCTAAAACAGCAAACACAAAAAATTGGACTTCCCTATGGATCTAGAGGTAGGGTTTTACATGTGGCAAAAATAATTGAATTAAATCTAAATTTAATCAGTCATATGATTAAAAAGATTACCTAACTCATCATAATCTTAACTTTTGCAAATCCGAAAGATTCCTAAATCTGAATCAACTGGTTTCCTGAGAGGTAATCAAAAAATCACAAGCAGTTCAAGTGTTTTGCCTCCAATGGTGATCCACACAGACAATAGTTGAAACATTCTTTGGCCTCATGGATCTCTAGTGCTAGCCAGATTGCTTTTAAAGCCATAACCAAAAGATAATTTGCCAACTAGTGTAGATCTGAGAAGATTTAGGATTGATTCTTCACCTTTGGTGCAATGAAAAAGAAAAACAACTCTTGAAAAAATGTATATTTCATACAGATGTAAGGAAACGAATCTAAAAATCATAATTTGTTTATTCTAATCAATTTCACTAAGATAGAAAACTAATTTTGTACCTTCATTGCAATCAAGAA
>JBBYHK010000001.1:3907479-3932305 GCA_038382065.1 Adansonia grandidieri | reverse complement strand
AAAAATCATAATTTGTTTATTCTAATCAATTTCACTAAGATAGAAAACTAATTTTGTACCTTCATTGCAATCAAGAATGATTCCTAACTACTAAGAATTTGAATCAAAGTAGTACTTGGCATAGGGAATAATGGTTGGCGCAATTAGCTTCAAGAAGATCTAAGGATTCTTGCTTTGAGTTTTGATAGTCTACTTATTCCTAAAAAGATTTAATGTTGTATATATATGCCTCTTAGAGTAGGTTTAGATGGTTAATGAGTGAGCCAAACCCACAAAAAATAAACTTGCAGGTGACAACACTTTTAAGGTATCCTTTAGCTAAAGTAAAACTATTTTTAACTAGCTTGTCCAAGGTCGGGCCTTAATAGTAACATACAACCCAATAGCACCTTAAGGATAGCTGCACCATGCACCTAGCCCATTAGCAAGCCCAACTTGAAGTAGTTTATAACTAAACTCCCTTGTCTTGCTAATTTAGGTCTTTTAACCTAAACCCCTAATTCACATGTTAAATAGTTTAATCCATAATTAAATTTCTAACCCAAGTAAAATAATTTTAATCATGTTAGTAATATTAAATAATTAATTAAATGATTATCAAATAATTTATTTGATTTCCAAATATAAATATTTAGCTTATTTAATATTTCCCTTAAAGCCATGTTTACACTTAAACATTTTTTTAGTAAGTCACTATTATCACTGTTGCCTTATTAAGAGATCTTTAATTAGATTTTACAAATCTAATTTATATCTTAAGTTATTTCTAATTGAACTTATTCAATTAAGTGCTCTTCAATTTATCTTTTTTTTTCAATTAAGTCCAACTTAATTAAAAATCATATTTAATTTATCAGTTCTGTCTTATTGAGTATGACCCATTAGATTCCTAACATGTTGGCAATGAGATAAATAATCTTATTAGTTATGTTCATAGATCAAAAGTAGGACACTGATAGAATAAAGCGAGACTTCTTTAAAACCTTTCAGTAACCAGTCTATCAGTGCACTATGATCTTTTCACCAAATATCCCATATTATGGATAAGCATGAAGCAATATCTACTCAAACCTCTATCCATGTTAGTTCTTACAACTTATGGTTAATGATCATGAATCTATGCAAACTATTCTTCATAATTTGTTGTGCTCAGGCTAGAGACTTAATCCAATTAACTATAGTCAAGATCATTTGAGATATATCTCCAAAGTCACTCAACGTGATGAATCCTTTCTGGATCACTTATCTATCTTCAGTATGTTTTATATCATACCTAAAACCACCATTATTTTCACATCCATCCATTGTGGTCCCGTTCATGATAATCTCTAAGTATGATACTCCATATAGAAGATGACCTAGTACCGCAGGTCTAAGGAGTAGTATACATGGATGGTACATAAGAACATCTTCCATAGGCACTTGAATGATTTTCACCAAATGGAGTTCTAATTCAGATCATGTTTAGTGAACTTGCTTCCATAAAACAAGCACCCATATGCTATCCCTGAGTATCTTATATATTTTAACTTCTATGAGATCAAAGACTTGCATGCATCCAATGGTTGAAAGTTTAACATATACTAGTCTTTATGCATTGCCAATGCCTTATCTTGACAATAGATGACTAGATACATTTTTAGAATTACAGCTTTAATGCATAAGGTTCTTACCATCATAACGGATTACTATCCTTGCAAGGCCATTGTGTTTCAAGCGCTTTTTCTAGTTAATGTTTGCAGGAGTGTCAATCATGCCACTAACATGATGAAAAACTTATGTTACTTTAACTTAATAAAATGTGTTTGTTATTTGACCATGTATCCCATTACCCAATTTGATTGGTTCAAGGCATACACCTTCATTTCCCGCTTGCACTTAAAGCAATCGCATTGCTCTGTGTGGAGTATATGTCTAATTCATTAGGGATAATTGCAATTATCAAATCATCAAATAGTTAGACCTCAATGAGACTGTGATTCCAATCCTATGGCTCAGTTATCTCGAATAAATATTGGAATCATCTTATTAGCCCAATGGCCAAAGATCCAAAGCAAATCTTTTCGACAGCCTTTGATAAAATAATTTTTTGATACCTTTAGGATATAAATATGCAATATCTTTAGTTGAAACTCTTTTCAATATTACATCCAAGTATATAGAACTTTTATTTGTCATTTATTCATGAATATTAACCTTTAATAATTCAAAAATACTCCCACTAAATCCTACAAGTATAAGACTTCTTGCAAGTAACTTAATCTTTAACTAGATTTAAAATTGAGTTAATTAGGCTTACTTAATTTGCATAATTTGATTTGATAGACAAGGATGTAGAATAATTCTCTTAAGATTTATTAAATAAAGGAAATCATAAAAAAATGGCATCTATATGCTAGCAATAAAAGATATATGTTCAAAACACTTATCCTAAAAAATTTTCCTAAATTATTCCATAAAGCTGAAAAAAATGTCTAATGTTTCAATACAATAAATTAAAAAAATGAAAACTCTTGATAACTTTTATGCATAAGGGCATAAGCTTGCTCCATATCATCCAGGTTACTCTTCTTGTCATTAATCCATCTTTATTTGTCCTTTCCCTTGTCTTTATCAATGGTCCTTAATATATGTTAAACATATTTAGTGCCAATAATTGGTATCATATACCAAAGGAAAGTAGATGAAATTTTTGAATTTATACCCAAGGTCTAAACTCCTTTCAACTTTTTGTTCTTGACCAATTCAAGGTAGTCTTTGCAGTTTCTGCTCCAATGACCAAGTTTTCTGCAATGGTGACAAGTTCCTTATTAGTTCCTTTTTTGGCCTTTACTTTACCAATTGGCTTCAAACTCTTTGAGCCAAAAGATTTAACCTTTCTTATTTTCTTTTTTCTTCTTCTTCTTTTTCTTCTTTTTCTTCTTCTTCCTCTTAAAAATAACAAGTGGATAGCCTTTTTATTGGTGAAAGACTTTTCTATCATAGTCAACATGTTCAGCAATCTTGGAAGGAGATGTCTCTAGGTGATTCATGTTGAAGTTTAACATGAATTGTGAAAAACTTAAAGGCAAAAAGGAAAGAACCAAATCAATGGCTAACTCATTATCCATCGACCAACCTAACTGTTCCAAACAAGTGATCTAGCCAATCATCTTAAGCATATAAGTCCTAACAAGAGCTTTTTTAAACATCTTTGTTTGGAACATTTCTTTTGACATGTCGAATCTCTCAGTGCATCTTTCCTTACCGAACAATTCTTTAAAGTTTAAGATGATGTCTGGAGCATCCATGCCTTTGTGTTGCTTTTAGAAATAGAAAGTCATGCTAGCCATCATCACACATGTGGCTTGCATAAGATCATCTTCATGAACTCTATATGCATCTCGTTCTTCTTGAAAAGTATTAAGTCTAGGCTCAAAAGGTATAAGCTTATCAAGGACATAAGGTTGTGTTCTTGTGTTAAAACAATTTTAATGTCCCGAAGCCAGTTAATAAAATTTAGCCCAGTTAACTTGTTAGCATCCAGTATGCTACACAGTAACAAATAAAAAGTCATACTTCTCATTTATCTTATATGAATTCATAAAATATTTAATGTTAATAACATACATAAAAGTAATCATTTAGTTAGGCTTTGATGTTAGAATGATTATTCTCATTATTTTTGCATAACTATAACCCTAATCGGTAATACACGAAGTTCAAAATTTAAATCTTCTAAATGAGCTATGACCCCTTTCATCCTTTTATAACCTTGGGTTTGCTTAACAAGCCATATAGAACTAATTAGGTAGTAACTTATTTTGCATCTCTATGCAGCTCCTAGATCGGTTAAATGGTAACCCTTTACTTGAATGTATAGTATTCATTTCACTTAACCATTGCTGCTAATGCCATGCGGTCAAGTTGTATGCATCCAAATAACATGGCTTTAGTTGAGTAAGACCCATTAGTTATAACTCAAGCAATTTGAGTGGGGGGATCTTGAGTTTACCCAACAAATCCCTATAGCCAAAACTCAGGTATCTTGTTCTAATCTAAAGGATGGCATCTGATCATCCTTAAGCATGGACTCAATATTTTACGAGGGATTTTTAGTTTAATTAATTAAGTCTCATGAATTGATTTGAATTGGCTTGCATTAGCATTTATTTCAAGTACATACTTATCATATAAAATATTAACATAAAATAAACCTAATTATGCAATCCTATATGGATGATTATGGACTTTTATCTATATCTAGTTTCCATGAGCCATTTGGAAACTAGTTAGTAAAAACCCTAAGATATCTTACCAAGTCTTCTCCAATCTTGATAGTGATCTCCTTGGACAATTCGCCATAATGCCATCTTCAATTTGCATTTATGAAAAAAATAAAATTCTTCTAATTTAACATAATTCTAAATCTAGAACTATGTAACATTTACATACGTTTGATAGAAACCTCAAGTTACATTCAAAAAGAATTAGGTGAGAAGAGAGTTTGACAATTCTAAAATGTAACAAAGGTAAGGTTGGGTTTGCAAACCCTGTTTAATAAAATTAAATACCATAAGAAAATATTTCAACCGTACATCCACCTAGTCACACTAATGTCTAAGTCCATGACCGTCCATCATGCTTCAACAAATTATAACACAATTACTATGTGTAATTAATATGACATGTAATCACATGTATACAATGCATGTATAAACAAGTTTATAACATTCAACAAAGCATCTATAAAAATGGCCATGGAGATTAACCACATTAAATCTTTTCCTAGCTTTTAGGAAACTAGTCTTAATTGGACATTTACTTAACTTTTAGGTGATTTGTCTTAACAAGGATAGATGCTTTTAATTGCATGGTTCTGTTAGGTTTCCAAAATTAACACCTTTAAAAATTCAAAATTGAAGTGACTCATTTAAGTGACTTATTTAATTAAACAATTTAAGAAAATAAGTTTCCAAATCTTAATTCTTTTAAAACATGTCTATTAAAAAATTCTAGTTGAATTGAAACTCTCTCATTATTCTTGACTTTTAGGAACCTTGTTTCATTAGATAACTCCTTATCCAATCCAACTAAAACTCATTCCACATTATAATTCTTTATTTTAAGGAATTTTACTCCCTCTAGAAAACTAAATAGGACTTTAACAAGTAGTGCCCTCATTTTAGGCAATCTTTTTGGCCATGATTTTTGACTGCCACCTCTAGATGGTGTTCAGGAATTGTTTCAAGTGCTGGAAAATCTCATTAGATGCTGCCAAGAACTAATTCACAGCTTCATCCATGATGACAACTAATTTGCCTCTAATCACAGGTTTTAAGCGCAAACTTGGGAGGTGACATCACCTATCTGCAAACCCCAGTATTAAAACATGATATCCACACCTATAGAGGATGTCAAAGACACTAATATTAGATACTAAAAGTTCATCAAGATGCTACCAAAGTTCCAACCAAAGCAACAAACTTGATGGCAAAAGGTTGCCATTCTAATTGCAAATTGCATGGAACACCTTAGTATGCTTTAACTTTTAGAAACCAAAACTTATTCAAGAATCAAGTATTCTTTAATTAACTTGTTGTTCTAAGATGTAGCAAACCTTTGAAACTTTTTCATTTAAGATTTCATAGTGCATTGGAGCAAGAAACCACCTAAAGTTAACTTACAAAATCATGTTATGTGATTTCACCAAGATAATTCAAGATTGCATTTCTTTGCATTAGAACATGCTCAAATAATTTAAAATTAATTTGTATGAAATATCATAGGATAAAATTGAATCACAAAAATCACTTTTTAGAACAAAGAAACCAGTAGAAAAAAATCATAGAAGAAATTGCAACATGGGTCTACATGTCTTTAGGTTTCAATAGTTTAACTTATATTCTATCCAAATTGATAAAAACTAATTTTTATTAATTATTAAATAGTTTAATAATGACTAATACACCTTTTAAGCATGCTTTCCAAAATTAATGAAATTTATAAAAAATATTTTTCAAAGCTCTAATGCACTAAACTTATAGATATACACATATAACATTCGAATGTCAATTACCATTAATTAGACTATACCAAACATAAGTAATTTGTAATCTATAGGCTCTGATACCACTTGAAAGGGATCATAGTCCTAGCAATGTCTGGCCTCATGCATAAATAGCATTTAAAATATAATTTGACATAGTATATGCAGTAGAAATAGTAAACACAAAAAAAGTTGGACTTTGCTATGGATCAATTAGGTTAGATGTTAAATGTGGTAGACATAATTGAATTAAATCTAAATTTAATCAATCATATGATTAGAAATTACCTAACTCAAAGATATTGTAATCTTGAGTTTTACAGATCTGGAAGATTCCTAAATCTAAATCAGTAGGCTTTTTGAGATGTAATCTGGAATCATGAGCAGTTCAAGTGCTTGGTTCCAACGGTGATCCACACAGAAAGTACTTAAAACCTTCTGTGGCTAGGTGGTTCTTCAATGCTAGCCAAATGGCTTCTTAAGCCACAACCAAAAATAATTTACCAACAAGCACAAAATCTAGGAATAGTTGCCCACCTTTGGCATAATGAAGAGGAAAAACAGCTCCCTAAGAAGATGGTTGTTTCACATAGATGTAAGAAACTGAATCCAAAAATCATAATTTTTTGTTCTAATCAATTCCACTAAAATAGAAAACTAATTTTCTACCTTAGTTGCAATTCAAAAACAATTCCTGACTACTAGGAATTTAAATCTACGTAATATTTGGCTTAGAAAATTAGGGGTTGGGGCAATTAGCTTTAAAAAGATCTAAGGATTCTTACAATTCTCTGATAGCCTACTTATTCCCAAAAAGACCTAAGGTTGTATATATAAGCCTCTTAGAGTAGATTTATATGTTTAATGAGTGAACTAGAGCAAATAAAAGTAAACATGCAAATAGCATCACTTTTAAGGTTTCCCAAAGCCTAATTAAAACAATTTTTAACTAGCTTGTCCAAGATTGGGCCTTAGAAGTAACATACAGCAGTAACACCTTAAGGATAGCTGCATCATGTGCTTAGCCCATTAGTAAGCCCAACTTATAGTAGTTCATAACTATATTCCCTTGTCTTGCTAATTTAAGGCTTTTTACCCAAACCCCTAATTAACATATTAGATAATTTAATCCATAATTAAATTTTTAACCCAAGTAAAAACAATTTTACTTCATGTGAATAAAATTAAATAATTAATTAAATAATTATCAAATAATTTATTTAACTTTCAAATATAAATATTTTACTTATTTAATATTTTCCTTAAAATATTGTTTACACTTAAACATGTTCTTAATAAGACTTTGTTATCATTGTTGCCTTATTAAGACATTTATACTTAGATTTTACAAATCTAATTTATGTTTTAAATTATTCTTAAATAAACTTATTTAATTAAGTCTTCTTCAATTTATCTTTTATTCAATTAAGTCTAACTTAATTAAACACCAAATTTAATTTAACAATTTCGTCTCATTGTGTGTGACCCATTAGGTTCCCAACATGTTGGTAATAAATATAAGTAATCTTATTAATCATGTTCATAGATTACGAAAGGGATCTAGCAACCCATCATGACCAACCAATACGGATAGAATGAAGTATGACTTTTTTAAAACCTTTAAATGACCAATCTATCAATGCACTACATTTCTTTTCACCAGATATCCTAGATTGAGGATGAGTATGGTGCAATGTCTACTCAAACCTCTATCCATGTTACTTCTTGCAACTCATGGTTAATGATCATGAATCTATGAGGAACTATCTCTTCTAATTCACTATGCTCTAACCAGATACTTTAATCTAATTAACCATAGTCAAAATCATTCAAGATATATCTCCAATGTCACTCAAAGTGGTGAATCCTTTATAGATCTTTCATTCATCTTCAATATGTTTTATATCATATCCAAAACCACCCTTATTTTGGTATCCATCCATTGTTGACCCATTCGTGATGATATTTAACTATAATACTCCACATATAAGATGACCTAGTACACAAGTTAAGGATTAATATACATAGCTGGCACATTAGAACATTTTTCGTAGACACTTAAATGACCTATACCAATTAGAGTTCTAATTCAATCCATGTTTAGTGAACTTGTTTCCATAAAACAGGCACTCGTATTCTTTCCCCTAGTATCTCATATACCTAAATTTCTATGAGATCAAAGAGTTGCATGCATCGAATGCATCGAGGCTTAGCATATACTAGTTTTTTTGCATTGTCAATGCCCTATCTTGACAATACGATGACTATGAACATTTTTGGAAACACTACTTTGATGCATAAGGATCTTATTATCGTAACCCATTACTATCTTTCCAAGACTATTATGTTTCAAGGGCTTCATTCAATTAGTGTTTGCATTGGTGTTAATCAAGCCACTAACACCAAGGAAAACTTATGTTACTTTAAGATAGTAAAATGTATATTGTTATTGGACCATGTACCCAATTTTTCAATTTGATTGGTTCAAGGTCATACACCAACTTGAAGTGTGTTTTATTCTATTATAATAACGCCAAGAAATTGGATTTCTAGCAAAATAAGTGATAAAGGCAAATGTGGAGTAGTGATCATTCTTGTTAAATGCATAATATGCATCCAATAAAAGTAACAAGGACATGCCATTTGGTGGAATGCTTCTAATCAAAGACCACGACATATAGTGCCTTTGAAACATTAAGGAACTCATTTCCTTGCTATTTAATGAAGCTCTATGGGCTTTGTGCAAGGCTTGTGATAATTTGTTGATAGCAAAATAATACCAGCTTAAGTAATAGCTAGATATTGGAATGATCCAATAATCTTCCTATACTCAGTGGAATCTATGAGAAGGCTACAATCATTAAATTGCAACTAATATGAACTAGATATCGATATTGATGTCCTAACATCCAAGCATTTGTGTTTTACCTGAAAAGTTTGCTATATATTTCTCTTGTGAGTGAAACATACCAACATGTAAGAATTTGAACCACTTGAACACCGAGGTAATAATTCAAAACATCCAATTCCTTAAGAACAAAGCCTTGATCACACTATTAAGAAAATTCTCATTCTTGCCTATAAGTAAAAGATCATCAACATAAGCGAAAATATAGACCGTGTTTTTTTTGCTATGTAAATCAGATTTCGATTATTGAAATCCAAGCTAAGAACAAGTGAGCGAAGATTAGTATACCAAACTCGTGGATTGGTTGTAGCCATATAGTGATTTTTGCAATTTGCTAACATAGGCATTATTTTAATGATCAATAAATCATGATTCATGCTACACATAAGCAACCTCTGATATATCGTATGTAAAGATACATTATACATATCTATTTGTTGTTTTATACCTTTTGGGAAACAATAAAAAGAAGTAGTCTAATTGTTTAAACTTAACAACGGGGCTGAATGTCTATGAAAAATCAATGCTCAGCTGTTAATGAAAACTTTTTGTGATAAGTTAAACTTTTCTTGAGCAATAATGCCATCAGGATTATGTTTGATTCAAAGTATCAACATACAATCAATGACATTTTAAGTTGCTACCAAAGGAATAAGAACCCAAGTGCCATTTTGTTCAAAGCATTAAATTCTTCTAACTTAGCTTCATTTACAAAGGATTTGTTAATACTTGAAAATTAGAATAAGCTTAAGCATAGAAGCATGGTACTTTATAGCTTTGGCAAGTTGATTTCGTTTGAAATTTTGGTTTTGGGATATAATGACTATGTAATGTATGTGCTAGGCAGTGAGGATGTAATAGCTGATGGTATAGGAGTTAAAATAAAAGAAGAATGTTGGGCTTTGTATACTACGTACATGAACAAACGATTAAATGATATGCATTCAAAATAAATAAATAAAATATTAAGGTAAATAACAAATACAAAAAAATTTGATTTTACCCAATTCGAAGAATTGATTGAGTCAAGGTTTAGAACCTTTAACCTTAAGACAAAATTTGCTTGCCTTTCGGGTGCTTGACAGTATTTGCAACTCATCTCTTGAGCCTCTTCAATCATATTACCAATCGATAGCACTTACCAACAGTAACAGAACAAACCAATGGGCTTTGTTAATATCTTGTAGATGAATTAACAAATGTAGAAAGGAGTAAAAATTTTTGAGTGATTTTTTTATCCAATTTAATCTATTTATAGGAGTTCAAAAACCCAATCTGGATAGTTTTAAAGGATAAAACCTATTCAAATTTTAAATTTTAGATTTTGAAATTTTGGATAATATTAGAATTTAAATTTAAAATTTAAATTTCAGATGACAATTTTAAAATCCAAACAGAATATCCTATCCAGACTAAATTCTCTTTCTCTTCAAGTGGACATTATGAGATCAATTCTCATTCACCTCAAATATAATTGTGCAATTGGTTTATACACCATGTATTTATGTATGATAATCTAGGTATTGAGATATGTATTTCATATTTATACACTCTTATTGGCCAATTGATATCCAACAACGCCCTACATGAATGGAAAGTGTCTGAATAAGATGATAAACTATCTCAGAATATGACAGAGAATAACTTGAATGGTTATTGCATTGGGATATGCAACTTTTGGCCTTAAACTTTCCATAGCGATAACTATCAGATTCACTCGGCTAAATAATGAACTTGATGTTTTAAACTATTCAGCTTTTCTTGCAAAACCATGACAATAGGTGTCATATAATTCCTCTCCGAACACCCTTGGTTCTCACGATTGTATTCATTTTGGCCCCGAACATGTCCTAGTTTTTTAGAGTGCTGTAGAGAATTTAACCTTATCAATTCTCATAGAAATGACCATACTTCACACTCACATAGATGACATCTTATTAAGGGCATCTTGTAATAACCCACTTGATCTCATCAAGCTATAAAAATCATTAAAAACATAGCTTAACCTAACTTTATTGCTGGCAACTAATTCACTATAAAAATGGGTAAGAGTTGCAACTCTTTTAATAATGCTCACACTAAGTTAACATAACTCAGTTGTCCCTTTAAAACTAGATCATGGGATCTCTGATCAACTAGGCTGGGTTGTCATTATATTACTTTTAATTCATAGGCTTAAGTCTTATTCCCCTCAATGATTTATAGACTTGCTTTCTTGCTAAGCCTTTAGTAAGTGGATCCATAACACTATGCTTTGATTTTATGTCATTAATAAAGATAATCTCATTTAGGAGCAATTGTCTCATGGTATTATGTCTTTGATGAATATGTCAAGACTAACCATTATACAAATAATCTACCAATTGTAAATTGGCTATTGCAATGTATACATATTGCAAGCACAAGTTTCGACCAACATGGAATATCTTCTAAAAATTTCTAAAGCCACTTTGCTTCATCTCCAACTTTATATAAAGATATAAACTCAAGTTTCCATCATGGATTTGCTTATGCGTGTTTGTTTAAAAGATTTCCAATACCTTATAGCTCCTCTAATAGTAAATACAAATTCGCTAGTGGATTTCGAGACTTTAGTATCCGATATCTAATTTGCATCATTGCATCCTTCAAATACAGCCAGGTATCTCATATTAATATAGACCATAATTTGAGGTATATCTCAAATATCTGACTGCCTTTACAATGGCCTTCTAATGATCTTTTCTAGGATTATTCGTAAATCTACTTAGTTTTCTTAATAAGTAAGACATGACTGGTCATATATAGTTCATTAGATACATTAAGATATCAATTATATATGAATATTCAACTTGAGATATTGCATCACAAGTATTCTTTCTTAGATGTAAATTTACATCTACAGATGTTTTGCCTATGTTGGTATCATTTTTATTAAATCTCTCAAGGGTCTTATTCACATAATGATCGTGAATTAATTCCAAGCCTTCTTGTTATTTATAAATTTTTATTCCTAGAATCACATCTGTTACACCATATCTTTCATATCAAACTTACTGGTCAACTATGATTTGGTCGCTCTAATGATCTAATCATTACTATTTATGATCAACATATTGTCTATTTATATATAAACAATGACATACCCTTATCAGTATACTTTATGTGTACATATTTATCGTATTCATTAATGCAAACCCATTTGACAACATTATTTTATTAAATTTTTAAGCTGTTGTTTCGATGCTTGCTTTAAACCATATAATGATTGAACAAGCCTACAAACCTTCCTTTACTAACCTAGAACTACAAACACTTTGGGTTGTTCCATATAGATTTCTTTATCTAATTCTCCACTCAGGAAAGCAGTCTTAACATCCATTATGTATCTTGAGATTGTTAAAAGCTGCTATATCTATTAACATTCAAATGGATATTATTCTCATAACTAGTGAGTACATACTAAAATAATCAAATTTCTTCCTTTTACTTGTATTCTTTTATTGTAGGCCAAGCTTTATATTTATCTATAAATCCATCTACCTTTATCTTCCTCTTAAATATCCACTTGGATCCTAATGGCTTATCCTATGAGGAAGATCCATCAGTTTCCATGTATAATTTCACATGATGGACTCTATTTTATTGTTAATAGCCTCTTTCTAGAATAGTGCTTTTAGAGATGACCTAGCATCTTTAAACATTTAAGGTTCATTTTCTAACGAATACGTTAAAAAATTTGAACCATAAGTGGCTGGTAGTTTAGCCTGTTTACTCTTTGAAGGTTTGATTTGTTCCTCGTCATCCATTTATGGATCACTACTCAAGTCCTATGCATTCTTTTCATAGTCTTATTTTCTTGTGTTCCCTTCTAGGGAAATAAATCTTCAAAAAACAAAACATTCTTTAATTCAATAATCGTATTGATGTGAACGCCAATAATGTTTAACTTATACGCAAGAAAAACAATAAGTTGCACTATTATTTGCATATCCAATGAATATGCAATTTACAGTCTTAGGTTCTATCTTTAACATTTTAGCCAGAAGAATGACTACCTTCGCAAGACAACCCTATATTTCATCCATCATAGAAAGATCCTATAGGGTATTGTTTGATAAAAGGTATTTTATTTAAAATATAATTGGCTGTTAAAATAGCCTCCCTCACAAGTTTTGAAGAAACCCAAAGCTTATTAACAAAGCATTCATCATGTCTTTCAATATATAGTTTTTGCACTCCATAACTTTTTTAAGCTAAAATAAGGAGCAGTGGTTTGACGAATTATTCCATTTTCTCACAAAGTTCATTAAACAATAAATTCTATTCACCACCTCTATCACTCCTTATTTCTTTAGTCTTCTCTCAACCTTGATCTTAAAGAGCTTAAAAGCTTCTAAGGCCCCATCTTTGCTTCTTAGCAAATAGATGTAACAATATCTCCTGCAATCATTAATAAACTTTTTACCACCTCTAGTTTGCAGGAACTTTAAATAACAGATATCTATGTGAGTTAAATCTAGAGATTTGCTCTGTCTTTGTATCTAATACAAAAAAGCCTTAGCAGATTTGCATTCCACACAAGTATTAAACTTGTAATTTTTATTAAATCAAATTTTTAAAAGGAAACCCAAATTGTTAATCCTTTGCAAGTTCTTATAACTTCATACAAGTGTTAATCCTTTAGTCTTCTCTAAACCTTGATTTTAAAGAGCTTAAGAGCTTATAAGGCACTGTCTTTGCTTCTTAACAAATAGATATAACAATATCTTATGTAATCATTAATAAACTTTTTACCACTTTTAGTTTGCAGGAACTTTAAATCATAGATATCTGAGTTAAATCTAGAGATTCGCTTCGTCGTTGTATTAGATACAAAAAAGCCTTAGCAAATTTGCATTCCACACAAGTGTCAAACTTGTAATTTTTATTAAATCAAATTTTTAAAAGCAAACCCAAATTGTTAATCCTTTGCAAGATCTTATAATTCATGTGACCTAATCTACTATGCCAATAGATTAGAAAACTCAAGCAAATATGCTGGAAAATTCATTTTATTTATCTCATCATTTTTTGTTACAACATTCGTTACATTGAGCTTGAAAAGCCCATAATATAGATAACTTTTCCCGACAAAAAGCCCTATTTAGAGAGTATAAATTTATGAAACTCAAACTAACTCAAATTTGTTCATGCTTAACAATGAGCTAGATACCAAATTCTCACGAATTTTAATTGCATAAACAACATTGTTCTAGGTTATTTTTTTTCTTGGATATCATCTTGAGCATCACCTTTTATGGCCTCATTTTTTACATACCAAAGAGTTTCCCATAAATAATTGCTTATCATAAGCAACTTTTTTATACTCGGAGAAACTTTTCCTATCAGAACACATTTGACAAGTGGCACCGATGTCAACCAACCAAGTCATCGAGTATTCCGACTATGTTTACTTCTGTCACTATAGCTATAAACTTAATCTTATCACCATCAACTAAGTCGACTTGAGCTTTGATTTTGTTCTTGTTCTAATGACAATCTCTAGCACAATGTCTATGCTTATTCTATAAATAAATACCTATGAACTTATTAACACTAGCTTTCTTATTGCCTTGGGAAAAACTAGAAAGAACTTGTTTTCTTTTTATGCAAATGTTTCAAAACACTTGCCTTGACATCCATAGTCTGAGCACCACTCTTCCTTTCTAAATCATAACTATCTTCCTCAATTCTTAACCAAAATCATAGTTTTTGAGTCCACCATCTTGAAGTCTAAAAAGTGACCGACTATGAATTCTTCATGCCGACATCTTTGGTATTATACTTCTTGTCTAAGTACTCCTACAATACTTCCTATCTTTATCAAACTATACATGTTGCATAACATGTTATCAAGTCCATTGAGGATATAATTCTTGCATAAGAAATTTGAATATCCACTAAGGCTACCTCGGTATTATCCGTTTCTCTTTCTTTGAGAACTGAGGCCTACTCCTGCAAAAATTGGATCAGATTCAAAGTGGTTATATTAATCAGCACTTTATGCTACCATTGCTTGAAGTTCACACTGTTTAACTTCTCAAGTCTCTCACCATGCGTAGCATGTGAAGATAATTGCACTACAGACACACTCTCATTACCAATAGTTGGTTCTACCATATATTATTTTCTAAAATAACATGATCAATTCTAATCATAATTTATAACACTTGTTTGAAAACAAGATAAACCGTCCCTAAATTATAAAAATATCTAAACATGGATATGATTAATCATCAAATAAAATTGACAAGAAGATTATCTAGTTAAATAGTTTATAAAACTACAACTTCCATGAACTAATTAATCTTATATAAATATATAAATAAACACCAAGACTTAAAATAATGAACAATATAGAAATAAGTATATATATATACTCAACCAAAATATACAATTATATATAATATATAAAATTACAGAGGCTGAGATAACAAGACAAAGCACAAACCAAAGTCTTACAATATAAAACAAAACCATGATATTAGTGCCACGAAAACATCAAAGAGAAACCAATTCAAACTAATGTTACAAGTACTAATCAGTAAAAATATATCAGCATAGAATATTTTCTAAAACAATATTAAACTAATGAGTGAAAAGAAATAAACATATAAAAATATATTTTTTTAATAATATATATTACATTGATGAAAATGATTATCATAAAACCAAAAACAAACCATGATTATGAATTTAAACATTGGTTGATAATCAAAAAGTACAAAAACAAATATAATGATTATCAAGGATAATATATTAAAGTAACAAATCAACCAACATATGAAGACAGTATATATATATATATATCAAAGTTGAAACAAGCAGTACACACAAATTATAAATAGGAGTACTAGCAACTGATTGAAAAGAAACAATGAAAAACAAAGTTGATAATAATCAACAGTGCATATCTAATGAAAATAAAAATAGTATATAAAAATATATCAATTTTCATCTTTAGATTATTTTGGCACTATATACAGCATACATGAACAAACAGTTAAAGAATATGTATTCAAAATAAATAAAATATTAAGGCAGACAATAAATGTGAAAAAATTTGGTTTACCAAATCTAAAGAACTGATTGAGTCAAGGTTTAGAGCTTTTAACCTTAAGATGAAATTTGCTTATGTCTCTAATGTTTGACAAAATTCATAACTTGTCTCCTAGGCCTCATCAATCGTGTTATTAGTTGAAAGCATTTATTGATAGTAACACCACAACTGATGGGCTTTATTAATTTCTCTCAAATGAATAGACATATGCAAAAAAAAGTAGAAAATTTTCAAGCAATTTTTCCTTCTCTAATTTGATCTATTTATAAGAGTTTAAAGATGTTAACCTTTTAGGGTGAATAAAATTAAGAGGGGTGAATTGCTTTCTCAAAAAACTTTTCACAAATTAAATTTTTGATAAATAAAATTGAAAAATCTAGACATTGATATTTGGATTACAAGTTAGTGAATAATATAAAGACAATTAAAGAGCTAAGGAAAAAGAAGCAAACTCAAGTATTTAGAGAGGTTCAGCCTCAATTGCCTATGTCCTCCACCTCGACCACAGTTGTTGCCTTTGATTTCTCTAATTCACTAACTTGAATTGCCTACCTTTCAAGGACAAGGTATAAGCTTTGCACTCCCTATCTTTCTACGCTAAGATAGCAACCTTTGGTGGCTAAGATAGAAACCTTTCTTTACTTTTCAATAGCTTAGTAGGAATCTCCATTTTTTTGAAAGATGTTGCATGTAAACAAATAAAACTCGAAAAGATAGGTGTTTACTAGAGTTTAAGCAGAAAGGATGATAATTCTAAAGATAGAATTACAAGGAATATGTGAATATATAGGATGAATTAATCCTATACATAATGAACTATCTAGAAATATGAAAGAGATGAAAAATATAGCTCGAAGCTCAATCCTTTAGTTCATCACCTTGTTAAAGATGTTGGAAAGGATTATTTATAGCATGGATCATGAATATGGCCACTAGGAATGTTTGGTGAAGGAATATAGCAATTGGAGCCTTTAAAATATGATTTCCTATTGTTCCCCATGCCTCTATATCGATATAATTGAGAGAGTATCGATACTTTATGTTTAACAGTCCAAAATATAATCATTGAACAGTCCTAATCGATACAAAATAATCTCTCTCAATACATGAATAGTGATTTCTGCATTTCAAGGTTATTTAGCTACTGCCAAGCTTTGTATTGGTACAAACACTTAAGGTATCGATACATTCATATAAAAATCATCTTTGAGGGTTTTTCATGACTTTAAAACACATAAAGCTTATCTAAAAAATGTTTTATACCAAAGTATCCATTAAGAACATATTTTTGAGTGACAAGAGGAGTTAAAAACATTTTGGTATTTTTTCCTAAGTATTTTCAAAGTCAATTCAAGGAAAATACGAATTTGAAAATATTTAATTACAAGCTAATTAAGCTTTAGTTATATCAAAACCAAGATTAATTCAAAGCTAATATAGCTAACAAAAGCCCAATCTAAATGATTTTAAATGATAAAACCAATTCAAGTTTTAAAATTTAAATTTTAAATTTAAATTCTAAAAAGTTAGCTAACATTGGAATTTAAATTTAAATTTTAAATTTTAGATGACAATTTTAAAATTCAAATTAGATAACTAATTTTAAAATCCAAATAGAATATCTTATCTAGAATAGATTCTCTTACTCTTTAAGTAGATATTTTAAGATTAATTTCTCATTTACCTTGGATATCAATTGCGTAACAAGTTTATGCACCATGTATCTACGTATGATAACCTATGTATTGGTGTATGTATTTCGCATTTATCCACACTTATTGGCACATTAATATCTAACAAAGAATCGAAGTCATTTAATGAAGGAGAGAAAACTATATTTAGTTGATATAGCATTAGAATCTATGGTGGTTGTCGATACTTAAATCGCAGTTGGAGACAAATGAGATGCTCTTACAGCAAGATCAGTTGGGGACATAGAACTTGAATGAGGCATATTATTAAGATTAAAAAATGAGTAGGTTGAAGATGTCTTTGTGGAACAATAGCAAAACTAGAAAAAGAATATTCATCTAACTCCCAAGTTGTTATAGCAAAGGAGTTCTCATTATATAAAACATGTCATAAGACATAAATGTTGTTAGTAATAGGATATAAAATTGTAGACTCCTTTTTTTAATGAGTAACCATGGAAAACACAAGGAGTTGAACAACTTGGCAATTTATGTCCAATTCTTGGACACTATCAAAAGATAACAATAACATAAACAACAAAATATCCTTAATTTAGAATATTTTAGATTCTTGTTAAACAAGATTTGTAAAGAGGATTTCAGAAAGATATGATTGTATTGTTAAAGAATTTCCAAACAAGATTTTTGAAATAAGAAAATAGAAAAAGTACATCAAGCTTTTTCTTTAAAGGGTATAGTTAAACGTAATAAGAATAACATCAACCAGTCAAAGTTGGACCCCAAACATCTATATAAAGAAGTTGTATAAAGAAATTCAAAATTACTAGTACTAACAAGACTGAGATACATGGAATCAAAAAAAAAAAAAAAAAACAAAACTAGAGATACTAAAAGAAAGCTTATGGCTTTTATTTGAATGACATGAAATACAAGAAGAGTATGATTTATTTGAGTGTGGTAAGGATTAAGACTTCAAAACATGATGTAAATAGGAGAAGATAGATGACCAAGATGCTTTTGCCAATCAGGGACAGATGCTCAAGTGTTTATAAATGTAACTGGTGAAAATGATGGATGGCTTGATAGAAGACGAAAGTTTATAATCATCATCAATGTTCCTAACACATAGTAACACTTCTTTTGTTGATAGATTCGTTACCACAAAAGACTTGAAAAATAATTCAACAAAAAAAAATTGAATTTGCAAAGTATAGATAGAGAAATCAAATTATTTTAAATGGAATACACAAGATGTGTTGTAAAAGATAAGGTATAAACACTTGTTTTTTTCTTTTTTGGTCAATAACATATCATGCAATTACAACTCTTGTAGATGGCGTACCGTGGTACATTGGTTGCTCATGCACTACTTATGTAAACTCCCTGGCGTAGCATTTTTTGCCAGTTACATCCAACACTCTAATTATATTCCATCGCTACTATCATACTATACTCCTTTTTTAAGCACTTTTAAGCAATTGCTTGTGTACAAAGTGATTTGCAATATAAATAACAAGATCTACAACTACAATGAAGACTGTGTAACTAACCTAGGAAAGTTGGTAAAATTATTAGGTTTCTTCTACATAGGGATGCCCTAAAGAGCAAGGCTTGGAGGCTCAAATATGAAGACTATTAAGAAGTTCATTTCTTAACCTCTCTTTGGAACACAAGGGCTTTTTTTTCTTGTTGAATAGGCCGTGCACTCTTAAATGTGTTGTCATGTATCTACTTTTCATTGATTGAAACACTCCAAAGTTGTAACTTACAACATAACCTCCATTTTGATAAACTGCTTTTGGCAACCTCACTCTTTCTTTCACTATCCATGATTTATGACATTTTCATGTGAATGGTCTCTTGATAACTTCCCACTCTTTTTTCATAATACTCTTGGTAATTTACTTTGAAAGTCTATTAATGGAGGTTCAATGGTTTCATTTGGGATCTTTTAGTAATTTAACAAACTTTAGCTCTCTAATTCTCTCGGTAACTCTTTATCTACAACTTAGCCAAAAAAAACTCTTTATCTACAATTACTATTATAACCATATCTTCCACTATCCTCAATCACCTACAGCTTTCATCAAAATAACCTGACACCACAGTTGTTTTTAAAAGGTCTACTCCAATCTTCCTTTCTTCATCTCCTTATGACATTTCGTTTTACTGTTTTGTAAAGTTTTTTCTTCCGATTAAAAAAACTTTTCCATAAGAATAACCAAAAGACTTAAATTTAATGGTCAGTACTAGTTATTTTCAAACCTATTTCATCTCCAATAGTTAATTCATTTGGACCATCATAGTCTGAGTGAATATATAAGTTCTAAGTCATTGATGATTTGGTGGAAAGCAGCAGAATCCATGACCCAAGTTTTGTCTGAATCATGTGAGGAAGATGTACAATTGGAGATTTAAATAGTGGTTGTAATACAAATATTATAGCTACTATTTTGCTATTTTCTCTTTTTTCCACTGTCAATATATATGACCAAAATTTATCACAATTAATTTCAATAATATTTGTTACTTCATAACTATAATAAATGTGACAAGACCAAAAACACATTTATGAACGCAATTTAAATTGCTAGTTGGGAGCCAAATTACTATTGACCTTTATAACACTGTTGGCAGAATTTCTTGGCTTATATGCTGATTAGTATTAGCAGCAACATTTAATTTTTCTCCAGGAAGAAAAAATGACTCCCATGTCAAGAAGGATGATTACAATTAGAGTTGAAAGCAAAACCATTTTTCCTTTAAACATTAGCTGTAGTAATCAAATATGCAGTATCCATCTAACCGGTTCTTCTTGTTTCAAATGTTCTTCCAAGGAGATGGAACTTTCCTGAGCTCTAATAGTAGGTGCAGTTTCTTGGTACTCAAGCCAGATGGTACGACCTCGAGGATATGCAAAGCATGATCATCCTAATGAATAGGGCGAACACCAAGAGCTAACTCATATCTACACAAACCTTCGTGATATGCAAAGAGTCATTAAGTGCATGATTTTAGTTTCACGTTTTGTGTTGGTAAAACACTATTTTAGTCATAACTCTGGAACTGGTTTTGTTGGCATAAGTTCAGAGGTGTAAGCCACAATTGCATTGAACAGCATTTGATCTTTGCCTTTTCCATTCTAAATAATTTGGATTTGTCAGAAGCTTGCTCATTTTTGGTAATAGTCATCAGAGTGTCACGCACATCACAGTGTAATTATAACAAACAAGAATAACGTTAAATTGGGTACGTCGAGAAGGAAAGTTTGTAGCAGTTAACTTTAAAAGAAGATGGCCTGCAATGTTGATAGAAATTAAAGTAGAATTATTAATAATAATAAAATAAGGATTGGAGATGAATTGCCAGTTGCCATGCGTGGAGAAAAATTTTGGTTGTTAAAGTTGTTTTTTAAACTATGATACCACGTAGGATAAAAGGTTGCATAAAGGAATCAATTTCAGTTATTTTGTAAAACAATACAAACTGAGATAGATTTTATCTTTAGGTAAAAATAAGATAAAGATATATGTTATATTTAAATTCAAGTTTACATTGCTTTATTTAATATTATCCTTTACAGAACAAACACCTGCAAGCAACGATACTTGGAAACTCCCAGACACCAAGAACCTTTGCATGAAGAGCAGTTGTCTAAGACTCTAAACCCGCGATTCTACGTGGAATGACCCAGCTGCCTTGGAGCCGTGTTGTGACCACAAAGCAAAAAGGCTCCACTGCCTGCTGCGAACTTGTTGCATGCAGCAGCAAGCAGTCAAGCACCTACTCGGAAATCAAAAACTACAAATTTAAACAAACCCATGTTTGTCAAGCATATCCCCCCCACACCCCCCCCCCCAACCATATCTAGTTATCCACCATATCACAAAACACCAATCAATAGTTCTGCATTGCCCTTAATTTAGTTGTCAAAACCATTTTAATTAACTATCAAATCCTTTAGTTTGTCCTAGCAAAGATCTTAAACCCATTTACATCACAATTATATACTTGCTAGAAGGAAAAGTAGTGCATATTTTTTCCGTTGTGAAATTTGATCCACAACGATTAAGTAATTATGAAATAAAAATTCTATGAACTAGATTTATCGGTATCCTAATTTTACTGAAAGAAAAAATAATATATATATATATATATATAAAGCCACGAACATTCAAACAAAAAGGAAACAAAGTTAATAAATTTAACATTCTATTATATGATCAGGTGAAACTAGAGTTGATATCTTTATGGCCGCCAAAATTGCTTCTATCTCTGATGAATGAAGCACAGAGGAGGAGAAAGTTTTACCAACTGCAGTTTACATCTACCACTTTATGATGGATTATTTTCTTCCTCACTGCTTAGGTAATTACATCGCTGCAGGAGCCAAACCAAGAGTCAATTCTAATCCAACATCAGTACTCTCGTCGGTTTGGCTTGCAAACTTCAAAACAGGATTCTTTAGCGAACCCTCCACAGTCTCCACTGAGAACATGCTCTCATCTTCTTTGCTGTCACCATTTCCCAGTTGGCTCGTCCACGGATCGTAACTGGATGAGTCAGCCGGTCGCTTGGACTTGGTCGCGGATCGCTTGAAACGGATGCTCTTGCCCTTGTCGATGTCAGCTGTATTGGGGTCCTTGGAGACGTGGCGGATGTCGTATGTTTTGAGTGGGGAAATCGGTTGCTGCGAAAGTGATTCAGAAGAAGAATCTTGGGTTATCGGCGAGCCTTTGAGCACTGCATCAACTGCCGCTTGGCACTCAGCCCAGTTACCGGACCAGAGCATGCCAATTGACCCATAAACTGGATTTACAACACGGCCACAAGCCTCATATAGAAGTGACCTAAATATAGCTGCAATACGAATAAGACGAATTATACTTTTCAGCCATGAATAACATCGATCAGCTGCCAGAAAAAAAAAACAATCATTTTTTTATTAAAAAGGAAAAAAGAAAAGGAATATGGATTAATTACCAGGGCGTAGGTTTTCAGGGCCGGCTTCGATAAGATTGAGTAGGCCAGCACGGCCATAGAACTTGGCCAGGAAGAGAGTAGCATTTGCTTGAGAATCAGGGGACTTGATCCATTGAAGACAAGGTCTAATGACGCAGTTTTGGCTACAGCCCTTTCGCAGGACCCTGCAGCCGTTGCAGCTCATCCTCATAGTAATTTGTTTGGCTTGGGGAATATTTCACAGAGAGAGAGAGAGAGTACGGAAAGGAAGAGTGAAGAGGAAGGGTATATATGGGGCAGGGCGGGGGGCAGGAAGCAGAAGCGCAGTGGTTTCCAAAATTTCCAAAAGAGTGGTGAAGCGAAAGACCTGAAAACCAGGGGTGACTGTATTTACTTTTCCTATCTTTTTCTTGTTTGGGACTTCCCTCTTTGGAAAGTGGGATTCCCCCCAATATGGCTTTGGTGCTTTCTTCTTCCTCAAACCACCCTACATGCAAGATTTTATTACAAAACCCACCAACCATTTTAACTCCAATTTATTTTACTCATATTTGTTTAAAACCTTGAATACTTAAAATTTCATTTATTTTTAAATATATAATTAAACATTTTATAAAGAATAAAATTAAAACCGTATTTGTTAATTGAAATCTATTTCATGTATAAATTATATTAAATTAATATAAAGTTTTACGTTTTGATGCTAATGCAAAATTAATACTATGAAAATAAAAATATTCAACTTAAAGTTAATTGTTTTTTATTTTAAACTTTTGAAAATATAGAAGTTTTCATCAATTTTTAATTATTTAATTATCAAATAAATATATTTAATAAAACTTTTAAATAAATTAAATTAAATTAAAATTTTTATTAATAAATCCATTTATCAAAAGTATTTATATAAAATTAAATTTCTTATTTACAAATTAGATAAATCTTATAAATAATAAAAAAAATTTACCATGATCATTTTGTCAAATCAAAAATAAAATCTCCATCTTCGCAGTTCTATATATATTATAATTTATAGATTAAAATTTTCTGATAAATTTTATACTAATCATTTATATTACTTAGCATTAAATAAGCAAATCTTTAAAGAAAAGAATGATAAGCCTTGAATTGGTTTTAATTTCCTATTTTTCCATCTTACTATTATCCTTTATATTTGTTGCCATTTTTTTATTAACTTTGCGTTCAAGTACTAATTTCTTTTGGTAATTTAATGTTATGACTTTTTTTTTTGTTAGTAATAATTAAAAAGAATGTTTTTAACATAAATATATATATATATTTTTTTTAAAATGGAAACATCAAAACAACAAGAAGGCCGCTTTATGAAGGATCAATTGTCAAAAACAGAGCAAAGGATAAAGGTGTAATTTATAGGACAAAGAAGGAGAAAAAGGTAAAAGGAAAAAAGAAAAAGAGGAAGAAGACAGAATTTGAAAGGTGGAAGCCATGCAAGCAAAGTGAGGTGACAGGAAGAAAAACCGCAACTTACGCACGTGCAAAGCACGAGCCCTTTTGTCTTAGAACCGCTGCGTCCCGCCGCATCTCATTGCGAGCTCAGCCCTATTAAGATATACACCTCCAGGTTTTCAGGAATCCGTACAAATAAAGTGAACTAATTATTATTGTTATTTTTTTTCTCTAAAGAAAACCATTTTACCATCTTTTCCTCCCAAATAAAAAGCATCTATTTCTATTTTTTAAAATAACAAATAAATAAATACATTATAATTCTTTTTGAAAAATATTAGAGCATCAGGAACACGTGTTAGGAGAATGTTTTTAAAGCGCTTAACATCTTCACAAATTTAAACAAATATCTGTAGGCATCCTAACCGGATTTTATTTATTTTATTTTATTTTATTTTTAATACCTTCCATGTATTTTCATTGTTTTCTTAACAAAAACAATTTGCCTTAAATTAGGTTATTTCTACTATTTTGTGCAAGACTGTGGGCGCCCAAAGAGAGTCCTGCCTGAGGTTTTAATTATTAAACTACCTAATTTCTATTTTGATTTTATCTTGAGTTCCATTTGGCTTGGATACACTCTCTCAAAAGGAAGGACAACCACACCAAGATAAAATTGCCCTATATACTCTTCATTTATGTAGCTTTTTCATAAACTGAGTTTTGGAAAACTTTGAAAATTTGGGTGTGTGTGAGCTGTACAGGAAGAA
>JBBYHK010000001.1:3820888-3879146 GCA_038382065.1 Adansonia grandidieri | reverse complement strand
AATTAATTGGTTATATAAAGTCAATTTGTTAAATAATTTTATTACAAAAAAATTGTAAAATTTATAATTAAAACTTTAACCTTATAAAAATTATTTAATTATAATTTAATTATTTTATTTTAATATTAATTTTAAATTAGGATTGATCTCAATTTCAAACTTCTAAAGTCAAATTATTTTAAATTTAATTTAATTTAATTTAAATTAAAAATTTTAAATTTAAATTTTTATTTTTTAATCAAATCAAATTAGATTAAAATCTAACCTCAAATTTTTTTACTTTATTACAAGGTCATAATAATAAAATTCGAAGGGAAAATATCATCACAGTCTTAAGGATGTGACCTCTGTGGCCAAAATAATAATAATGATAAGTACGTGACCTTAATTTGTATTTCTGGAAAGTTTCCATACAGTTCTCCAAGCTGCCGAGACCATGTTTTCCCGACAGGTGTTAGGTCGTTGAGTTGGTTTAGATTTAAATATATTAAAATTTAATTTATTTACTTTCAAATTAAAAAATTTATTTTTAATATTTTAAATATATTAAAATTTTAAAAATATATTATATTAATATTTATATATTTTATAATTAAATTTAAATAAAATTTTTATTATATAAATAATAATTTAAATTAAATTAAAATAATATAAATTACTAAAAAATTTATCCCACGCTAAAAACCAAAAGATAGACTGATCCACCTTTGATGTTTGTTTGAAAGCTAGGACACTTGACGTAATGTGTTTCAATTTTAATAAATTTGTTGGTGAGTTGTTATGTACAATGATTTTAACAAATTTGTTATTTTTTTTATCCTAAAAATTCAATTTTGTTTTATGTTAATTGATTTTATGGGAAAAAGGATAATTTTATTATTATCTGATTGTATTTATTTAAATTTTGGATTTATCACTATGGATAATTATTTATCTATACCAATACCAATACATTAAAAATAATCCCTTAAGGGTTCTTATCTGTAACGTGGTGGGCTTCTTTGCTCGCCACGTGGTGAGCTTTTTTAATTATTCGTTTTAGTTTTTTATTTTTTTAAAGGGATCAGCTCATTCGTAAATTTATAGATCAATTTAATATTTTTATCCGATCCATTTAAGAAAAAATATTTTATTTTATTAATTATTTTAAATTTTTATTTTATTTTTGAATTATGTATTTAAAGTGATTGATTAGCATGATAATTCATAGGTTGATTTAAAATCAATAGTTAACTCACTTAGGAAAAAAATAATTTTATTTTATTAATTTTTTTATTTTTTTAGATTTGAAGTTCTTTCCCCTAAAAACAACAATGCCTTCGACTAAGCATGAGCAATCAATGAAATAATTTTATTTTAATAATGTATTTAAAAGAGTTAATTTGTATAATAATTTAAAAGTTAATTTAGAATAATCAATCCCGCATAGGAAAAAATTAAAAAGAAATTTATTTTATTAATTTATTTAATTTTTTAAATTTAGATTTAGATTTTTAATGATATTTTTAAAGGAGTTGTTTATATATGACCTATGAGTTAATTTAGGATGTGTATATGACAAGCACGGAATAAGTTTTAAAAATTATTTTATTAATTGATCATTTATATTTAATTTTTAAATAATATATTTAAAGGCTAGATTCGTAAGTTGACTCACGACTCGATTTAGGATCCATACCTGATTCTCTTGGAAAAAATTTAAAAACCGAAATATATTTCATTAATTATTTTTATTTTATTTTATTTTTAAATGATGTATTAAAGGAGTTAATTCTTAAAATGATTTGTGAATCAATTTAGAATTCATACCAAACCCATTTAAGAAAATTTTGTTTTATAATCATTTTAATTTTAAATAATTTACTTAAAAAGATTGATCTGCATATTAACTCGAAGTCTGATATAAGATTCATATCTAACCCACATGAAAAAAAATAAAAAATAAATTGATTTTATTAATTATTTTTATTTTAATTTAAGATAATATATTTAAAATGATTGATATGTACTTTACCTAACATATTGATTTAAAATCGTATTCAATTTTAAATATAATATTTAAATATATAATTATTATTTAATAAAATTAGAACTAAATTTTATTAATAATTAAATAAAATTCATAAATAAAAATTAAAAAGTCCCAGCGAAAACGAGCATAATTCTAATTATATATATTATTGGTACATATAATTCTGACTATGTTTAATAATTTCATAAAAAGTGCATGATTTGGATTAAATTTCCTTTTTTAGAAATTCTAATTTTAAACGCAGACAAGGCCAGCGACAAAACTGATCAGTGTCACCTGCAATTTGTACTATTGTATTAAATCTGCTAGTTGTTAATGGGAACCGCATTCAAAAAAAAAAAAAAAAGAAGACAAATCTAATCCAATCAAGACATGAAAGCATTAATAAATTCTTCTTCAAAGTTCATGGTTCTTGTTCCAAAAGGGACCCTTACACGAACAAAATATAATTTTTTTATTCGTTCATTTTACGGTATGAAATAAATTTTTAATTTTTTTAATAATATTTTTATACGAATTTAAATTTTAATTCTCTAAGTATGTTTTATCATGCATCCAACACTCATTTTGGTGAAAAAAATATAATTTTCACATAACATTTTATCTTTAACAAAATACTTGTGACATTGTTAACAATTACATTGCATTATGCATGTAATGTCTAAGATACTAACAACTGCGAAAAGCCATGCGTCTGGGGTAAAATCCGCACCTGTGATTTAGATCTTCGGATAGAAAAGAAAAGAGAATGAGAAAAACAAAGAAAACCTCAACAACTCACCTTTTTATTTATTAATTATTTGGAATGTAACACTCGACTAAACCTTACAAGTCTATATAATAGCTCTGACCTGACGTTACAATTATTATTTTATAATTTTAATTTTTTTCTTATTTGTTATTTCTTTCTATGTTTACAATAAACATGACTTCAAAACACTTTCGCGGATACGATTTAATTTGAATCACCGGGAAGTACTCGGTAATTCATGATTGGTACAAAGGAGTTGAATTGTTGGAAACAGCTATTTGTTGAGCAAAGGTAAAACAGTTGGTGGTGCTGCAGCAACAAAGGAAGCTCCCTTGACGAATCTCCCTTTCAATCGAGGCTTCTTCTCCGCATTCAGTTTGCGAACCTCGTACCTTATTTTCTTCGAGAACAACCTTGTTCTCCGCTTTTGTCTGTACCTTGATATTCTTGCTTCCCTACCTCCATCCGCCATTGCCCGCTTGGCTCCCATTCCAATCAAATCACTGTAACTGTGGCGAACTTCGGTTCCATCAGTTACCTGCAAATTTAAACAAAATCTTGTAATATTAACCAAGAGCTTAACGCGGACAAAATTGTTCATACTTCATACTGGAAGCAAGAATATCATGCAAATTAGAAATTATTTGCTCAATATCTATATATGGAATAGTAAATTATATAGGAAGATTAAGTAAAAAGCTACCATGCAATGAGGCCAGCATTCACCGTCTGGATCAAAATCTGGTCGGCAACCAGAAGTCCATGGAGACCCTTGGCTTGCCCATGCAATGATTATCGCTTCATAATCCAGGCTCAAATGTAACTTCCTCTTCTTGTTTTTGGCAGTATCCTCCTCGAATCCCACATCTGCATTAGCCTTCATTGTTGCCTTTTGCTTTATCAACTCATCAACCTCTCCGCAGGTTGGTGGAGAGTCATAATTAAAACTCAACTGAAAGGGTTCTCTCGCCATAACGATTTCAGAATCGACATGGCACTCTCTAACAGCTTCAAAACTCTCTTCATCTTCGATCTTCACTTGACCGTTTCCTAAGGAACAATCCCTGAAGTCCTTCTCTTTAGAGACTATTAGCCCCAGGTCCTCTATGACAAAGGACTCATTTTCAAGACCCTTCCCAAGCAAACTCTCAATGTCAGCTCCAAACTCTGCAAGATCCATCTCAGAAGGGAGAAGCCCGTTTGAACGATCCACATCTTCTTCATTACGAGCCAGGAAAGCTTTAGATCCACCCGCAGCAGCATCCGTTGTTTCAACATCATTTCCTGCGATCACGGCAGCTTCTTTTGACGTTGTAGAAGTGCATAGTTCAGCAACAAAGTGATCAAATATTGGAACCCTATAAACAAGCTGCTGATCCTCTTCGTTCTCTTCATGCGACATCTCATCAGCACCGACTTCAGGTACGAGAAGAAAGGGGTTGTTTTTATTGCTTTTCGTCTGGTTAGCTTTAACTAGATTTCGATGTACAGAAGCCTTCACGGGTCGCCTTGTCCTTGCCTTTCTGGTAAACCCTTTATCCCATGATGGTGAAAAGCTCTCCAAGGCGGCTTTATTAATACTTGAAGACTTAAAAGAAGCAGTTTTCAGGCGAACTCTTTCATGTCTACGAGCAAGTGGATACGCCGAATGAACAGAAGAATCACAGGCTTGGCAAAGAAAAGCATCGTCAGCTGCACAGTACCATCGAGCCCGTTTCTTTACACAGTTATCACAAGCTCTAGCCGTTCTGCCACCAACGGCGTTGGCCACACTTTTGGTCGAAATCATGGAGCTAATATCCCGATTATTCTAAGAGCAAAGTTGCAAGTCGTCGAAATTAGTTCAAAAAACAAATTCAGAGTGAAACGAATGATGCCAAAGTGCATCAGGAAATGTTGAATTGTGCTTTATTAATTTGGAGAGACTCTTTGCAGTGACCCACAAACCGCCCTTTGTGCAGCAGTTTTGGCAGCTTTTAGAAGCACTTCTATGTCTTTCAGATTCAGCACTGATGGATTGCGCTTTTTGGTCCATAACAAGGCCTTATCTGGATTTTCATTGGTTGAGACTGTAAAGTTCATCCTGATCTCTGTCTTTTCATTGGCTACCTCTCTAACCAAGGGATTTCTGGTGGGTCCTAGGTGCCAAGATTGAGAAATTAATGAGTCATTTTCATCCCATCTGCACGTTTCCTTGTCAATCATTTTTCATCTCTGGTAGGAATTTGAATGAGACTCTTATGTTTCTAGGTCTTACCCCCCGCTAGCATTATATCTGTTTCGAGTTCAGATACTTTCTGGTGCTTCCCTTCTGGACTTGCCTTATCTAGTTATCTCTTTCTCAAGCTTTGGATCTTCTTCATTATATCTCAGTACTGCAACACGGTCATGCAAGCAAAGCCAATACAATCTTCACACTTTAGTAACCAGGGTCTACCAGAGCCATCATGCTCTTTTAACTAAAACCAAAGAAACCGAATAACTAAAAGCCGCAAAATAAAGCCAAATCCCAAAACTAGTTCGGATGAACTTCGATTCTAACCCTTCCAACCTGATGACTTAATAAGAGAAAAAGTAAAAAAGCTAAACTTAGAAAAAAATTTAAACTCAAAATATGAGTATGAAATGATTTAAACTTAAAAAATTTAATAAACTTGAAAAACTCGAATCCAAAAAAAAATCAAATCTCGAAAATACCCAAAATCCAAAATCAACTCAAATCACATTATAAACCTGAATTTAATGCTAAAAATAAGAATAATTAAATTGTTAGTAAATAATTTTATAAAAAAAATTTAATTATTAATTTTACTATAATATCTTTTTATTGATTTATTTAAAAATTAAAATTTAATATATAATAAAATGATAATTTTATCAAAATATTTATTTTGTAATTGTAACTTTAACTTATAAATCCAACATATAAGTAAGTATGTTTATTCATAATTATCAACAATTAATTTAAAATTAAAACCATCTTAAGATAACAACATCAGAAAAATTAATTTATATGTAGGTAATTAAGTTTTGAATAAAAGATAAGTGTTTTTAAAAGAGATTATTTTTAAAAATCTATTGAAAGAGATTTTCAAGATAAAGTTGAAAGTATATAAGATGATTATTAACTTCTTAAAGATTTTGTTTTTCTTAAATTTCAATTTAACGTTTGATTTATTTATTTTTCTCTCACATATATAAGTGATTATATATATATATATAAAGTCATCCTATTAACTAATTACTTACAAACCCACAAACAATCATACTACTATAATTTTGCATAAGATAATGAAATAAATAAAAAAAATTAAGAAATCGAAAGCTTAATTATAATGAGATCCAAAACATGATTCTTATACAGTTATAGTACTAATTGTTTGATTTTCTTTTATGTTTGAATTAATTAATTAATATATATATTGCATTTTTTTTAGAATTTACAAATTTGTTTCTTAATTAATTATTTTTAAAATTTTAAACAAATTAATTAGTAGAATCATCATATTATCGTACATATTCGGTTCATGTAAATGTGTTGTCTCTAAAAGTATAATATCTATAAATCATTATATATCACCTTATCTTCATTGGATGTTACAATATTATATTGCTATTCAAATAGAAATTATTAGACTATTAGAATATATATTCTACATATATCATATCAAGTAATTTTAATAATGATCTTTTTTAAAAAAAGTTAGCTTAAAGTTATCATTAAAACAAATAATTGAGTTATAACTATTAGTAGTACTTTTATTTTTTGCATTGTCTTACGTACTCTTAAATTTTAATTTTATTTCTTCTTTGCATATAGTCATTTGCGCATTTGATTTAATTATTGTTGTACACAATTATATTTGTATGTATCCATACTATAAATCATAATAAATATTAAATAGAGAGTTTATCGAATCAATGATTTTAAATATCAAAATGATAACATATAATACCAGTTATATAACAAATTGATTTTACATACTAAATTAATTTTATATCTTGTTGGTGTTAACGTATATTGATACTAATATACAAATATAATTAAAAAATATCATATCATACAAAACCTTATTTAAAACAATAATAATCTATTTTTTGGATCTAACGTTTAAATTATATAAGAAAATTACATTTAACATAGAATAAAAAAATAAAACTTGAATCCAACCTGATTTCGAAAAGATACAAACTTGAAAAGATTTAAAATTTAAAGTATCCATACTTAAAAAATTTTAAACTCGAAAAAATTAAAATTATAAAAAAAATTATAAACTCTAAAAAACTCAAATTTTAATTAAACTCAGCCAAACTCATTTAATCGCCGCCTCTACTAATAACTCCTTTTTGAACTTCATCGTGTAAAAGTCAATACTCAAGATTATGTTATTATCCTTTTGTATTAAGGCAAGTTCATGCACCTGAATATTTGATTCAAACTCAAATAATTACATTTTTTTTTCTTAAAGAGTTGAAAATGAATCCTGTTATCTCTATAAAAAAAAAAAAAAGGAAAAAATTCAACAAGTTTCGTGACACATGAAACAGTAAAGAGATGAGAGCCACAAGTCTACAATCTATAATATATAATTATAAATTAAAGTATCCCTGAGGGTTCTGTTGCAGAGAGAAGATGAGGCAGAACAGCTGTCTTCTTTTTTCATTTTTCTTTTTTTCCTAAGAAAAAAAAACTAACCATTTGAAAATATTTATGAATGCATGTATTCTAATAAATAATTATTAATAAAAATAAAGATACTTTCTTTTTGCAAGGGATAATAGTATACAATTAGATATTCTATACTATTTAATTTTTTATTTAGATTTTGCAGATTTGAATAATTTATAAATATAAATATTAAATTTATTATCCGAAATAAATTTAAAATAGATTCAGAGTTATACTTTTGGCTATTTATTATCTAAATTTGTTTTAATTTTGGTTCAAATTATATCAGATATCTGAATCCGTTGTCTAATTTTATTTTATTCATACGAATTCAAGCATCTGAATCTGATTTTTATTTATATATTTAGTTGTTATTTAATTTTATATTTTTTTAATAAAATAATTTAATAATTCTAATATTTAGAAGATTCGAATATTTAATGGATATTTCTTTATGAATCGGACATGAATTTGGATAGTAATCAAATACTAAACTGATTTATATTGGGATAAATTAAGCATATTCAGATTCTAATATTTAAAAAAATTATAGATATTTTTTTCTACCATCCCTAAGCAAAAATTTTGAAATATTTAATTTTTATCTTGAAAAAGGTAATTATTTGAATGTTACAATATTCATTTAAATATTATTTAATAAAAATTGTATTAGTTTCTTTTTTTTCTTTTTTTTTTCAAAATCCTCTTAGCGAATAAGGAACGTTCTAGTTATAATTAAATCTCCATTTTAATTCAAACTTAATACGTAATTTAGACATGTCATTTAGACTTTTCATTAGTCTTAAAAGAAAAGGAAATCTCCATTTTAATTCAAAATTAATACGCAATTTAGACATGTCATTTAGGTTTTTCATTAGTCTTGAAAGAAAAGGACCGTTCTTGTAACATTTATGGAAAAAGAAGTCAATAGCTTGACAAAGTCGTGCTTGGCATAAATAAAGTTTAGAAAAATTAAATGATATATATATATATATATATATATATTATATAAGAATTGAGTTTAGATATAGTTTAGGGCCTGTAGCATGTTTATCGTAGGATTTAAAGGAAATTGGATAAAGGTGATGTGGAGATTCTTAAGAGCCTTAAAATCTAACTGGGAAGAAAAAATTTCTGCTATAGGATAAGGTGGTCCGTTATCATGTTAAATGCGAGTTTAGCATATTATAAGGAGTCGATTTTATCTAATCCAGTATTCATCCAATTTAATGTAATTTTAAGCTTGAAAGATATTTAAAAAGGGATATGTTTTAATTTTTTTATTTGAACTAAGTTCTGAATAGACCTGCTCATGGGCTGGGCCGGGTCGGATTCGAGCCGAGCTTAAGTATAATATTAATATTAAATATGCTTATCCAAGCCCGGCCTGACCAGAAATATGAGCCTCGAATTTTGCTCAAGCCCGCCCATATTTGTAAATAGATAGTCCAAGCCCATTTAGGCCCGTCCATATTATTTCAAAAAAATATATATTTTTTAAAAATTTAATCTTCATTAATTTAATAATTTTATTTATTAAGTTTATAAATATAAATAATTTAACTTAGTTTTTAAAGTTTACACTATAATATTATATATATGTATTATTTATATGACAAAAAATACATAATACATAAAATATAAAATAAATATATATAATTTAATAGTAAAATAGGTTGGACTGAGCTCGGGCTTTGAATGTTGAACTCAAGGCCCGACCCATTTTTTGATCGAGCATAATTTTTTTGTTCAAACCTATTTTTCGAGCCTAATATGTTTATCCAAACCCTCTCGAATGTCGAGCGGACCTTCGAGCTTGGACGGAAAGCCTGATCCTTGAGCAAGTCTAGTTCTAGAGTATTAACTTTTTTACTTGAACTAAGTTCGGGAATATAATTATATGTAAAGAAGAATTAGCACCCACAGCATCTATGCTAGACCTGCGCAAGGGCCGGGCTACCTGCCCAAGCCTGAAGATCCACCCGATATTTGGAAGGGTTTGGACAAATATATTAGGGCCAAAAAATGGGCTTGAACAAAAAAATTAGGCTTGATTAAAAAATAGGCCGGGCCTTGGGTTTAACTTTCAAAGCTTGAGCCCGACCCAGCCCAACCTATTTTACTATTACATTATATATATTTATTTTATATTTTATTTATTATATAATTTTTATCATATAAACAATACATATATATAATATTATAGTATAAACTTTAAAAACTAAGTTAAATTATTTATATTTATAAACTTAATAAAATAATATTATTAAATTAATAAAGATTAATTTTTTTTTAAATATATTTTTAAAAAATAAATTTAAAAAAATTATAATATGGGCGGGCTTAAATGGGCTTGGACTATCTATTTACAAATATGGGCAGGTTTGGGTAAAATTTGAGGCCCATATTTCAGACCGGTTTGGGCTTGGACAAACATATTTAATGTTAATACCGTACTCAAGTTCGGCCTGAATCCAGTCTGGCTCGACCCATTAGCAGACCTAATCTATGCATGTGGATAGTATCTAATAAGACGAATGCTACTATATTTGTTTTTATTAATTGAAGTTTAGTGTTGATATTTTAAATGTTAGAAGATTTTTTAAGATCTTTTCCATTACAAGAGACCGTTTGTTCCTTAAGAGTCCAATGCCAGATTTATTAAACACGACAAAAAGATGATATATTCTTAACCCAATTTTATTTCATAATATTTATTAAAAATAAATTTCGACTATTATACTGAAATTATCCCTACACTTTCTATCATACTAGCAGAATTTAGGTGGGCCATCATCGCCTAGAAACTTCTTAGGAGAGTAACCGTTTGCAATCCTATAAGAATTCTACCTTTGGATAATCTCCATTTATTTTAACTTAATCTATTAGTTAGAATTGATGTGGGGAAAACATTATAAAATAAATAAATAAAATTCATAATTAAACAAATACAGAATTAGTAGCTTACATGCAAAAGTAAAAATCATGATGAATATGTGGAACATAAATAAATAAACATATAAAAGAAATAAAATTAGTAAAATTAGTATCAAGTAAGAATTTAAATTAAAATAATAAAAATTAAAAGAAAAGAAAAATAATTAAAACAACTAAAGGGAAAATAATTACAATTAAAAATTTAGCAAAGTATAAAAATATTTTAAAGGAATTAAGTAGAATAAATTTAAAATAAGCAAATTGAATTAAAAATATCCAAAAAAAGCTTTTAACTGTTTTATTTGTATTACATAGGTATTCCTCCAATTATTCGAGTGTTTTGATTTTGATCACCCGACTTTTACATACTAATGTTATAAAAATAATATTTTATCTCTCAGATGTTAGTTTACTAACTATTAGATGACTTGGCAATGCCATATCATTTGATAGACATCATGTAGTAATGCTTCATCATTTGATACATCATGTGTCATTATGAATTTAAAAAAAAAAATTACGACAATTAAAAACATAAATTAGACTTTTGATCATTTAACTTTTTAATTATTTTTATTTTAGTCACCCAATTTTGAAAGCCACATAATTTGATCACTAACGATAATTTATTTTATTTTTGATAACTTTTATTAAATAATTTATTTGCTTTATTTTAAATAAATAGAGTTAAAAGTTAAATTAAATTTCATTGTCTTCACACTTTTACTTTTACATTAATAATATTAAAAAAAACTTATATTAACTTGTAATTCTAAAGATGGAAAAAAAAACTTTGTATACTACTAAGAAATCTCGTTTATGAATAATTTATGAATTATATTTATTTATAAAATTTACAATTATAAGTTTAAAAATTTAATAAATTACAAGAATCACATAAGATACATGACAACAAATACTAAGTTATTAGAAATAAGGTTAACATACCTCATATTTATAAAAATATAATCTTTCTTTCATAGTTTTGTAAATATGTTACATTTATATAAGTTTAGATAATAAAAAATCTTCAAATTTTTATTTATTTTGGTTAAATTCTTATATTTTTATTAATAGCAAATAGGTCTTTAATTTTTAATTTGTACTTAAAAAACCTTTAATCTTAAGTTTATATCCAAATAAACTCTTAAGTTTTAATTTCTATCTAAATTATTTTTTATTTTTTTAGAAGTGATTTTTTTTTTGTTGAAAATAAAGGCTTATTTAGCTCTAAATTGATGCTAAGAACTTTTAGTTGAATGAAATAAAATTATAAGGACCTAAAAAAGTGAAAAAAAATCATTGACTTATCTAATATTTTAATCATCTGTTATAATCAAAGTAAATATATTATTAAATTTAAATTTTGGTCTCCAAATGGTTTATTGTTTATATAGCTTTTATAATGATATGATCACAAACAACTTTAAAATTCACTATAATAAACTATTTTATTATTTTTGTCATATATATTAAAATATCATAAGAAAATACTCAAATAAGCATGTAAAATTTATAATAAGAAATAAACATTCATTATTTATATCCTATGGAATTAAAATTGTTTTGTTTATGTTATTGTAATTATACCATTTAAGCCATTTTAAAGTCAAGTCAATTATCAAATATTCACGAATGAGCAAAAATTTCAGCAACTTTGGTGACAAAATTATGAAGTTTTCATAGTTGAGTGAACAAAATAGATATTTTCTAAAGGTAAAATAATCAAAAGTGTAATTTATTTTATTTTTATTTTATTTTTCTTTAAAATTGACAATTTCATGTTAACAATGCCACATGACATGTCATATTATGTGGCAATGCCATGTGGTATCTAACATTTGGCATCACCATATCAGCCAGCTATCAGTCCCTAATGGCTTAATGCCTAAATTGATAATTTTGTTGGGTAACTAAAACCAAGACAAATGAATAATTGAGTAGCTATCTGTATAGTTTACCTTAAACCTTAATCTAAGGGTTGGAAAAGTAAATTACCTTTTTTTTTTCTCTCATTTTTTGAAAGTATTCGTTTTCTGATAGCTATATTAGCTTTGAATTAATCTTGATTTTAATATAATGAAAACTTAAGTTTAATTAGCTTGTAATTAAATATTTTCAACTTAGTAATTTTCCTTAAATTATGTTAGCTATATTGGCTTTAAATTAATTTCAATTCTAATATAAAAAACTTAAGCTTAATTAGCTTGAAATTAAATATTTTTAACTTAGTATTTTTTCTTGAATTATTTTGAATATTACTTTTAAAAATACTAGAATGTTTCTAACTCTTTAACTTACTAAAAAATGTGTTCTTAATGCATACTTTGCTATAAAACATTCTTTGAGATAAGTTTTATAAGGTTTAAAGTAATGAAAAACACTTTAAAATTAATTTTCACATAATGTATTAAACCCTTATCTGTTATCAATATATTAAACCATTGTGTCGATACAATAATTAAGGTTTTGATACACTATTGAACTGTATCGATACATAACCTTCCAATGTTCATATTTTGTATATACAAATGCAATGTATCAATACCCACGGTAATTATATTGATACATCATCGTGAGAATGAATGGGAAATCACATTAATAAAACTTCCAATGGCTCTATCACATCCTCAAAAAGTCCTTGATAGCCATAATCATCTTTCTAGTTATAAAAGGGCTTCCCCAACACCTCTATAATTAAGAATGAAGAAGAGAATGAATTTGTAGCTAAATGTTTCATTTTATTTAATCTTTCTAGTAGTTTAAATTGTTTATAGGATTTATTTTTCCTATCTTTGTATTCCTTTGTAAATTCTATTATTAGAATTCTTCATTCTTAAGCTCGTACTTGTAAACACTAAAAGTTTTATAGCTCTTCTTTGTTTACACCCAAAACTTTGTAAAAATGAGAGGTTATTACCATAGCCATTAAAACGTAAAACGGTTATATTTAATATAGAAAAGGCAAAGGGAAAGAGGTTTCTATCTAAGCTTTCAAAATATAGAAAGTTGTAAAGTTTATACTTTGTCTATACTTTCTCTTTGAAAAGTATCAATTCAAAGTTAGTGAATTGGGAACTCCTTGGTAGGTAAGCTACAGGAGAGGATGTAGGTAAGGAATTAAACTTTTAAAATTTCAAATGTTCACTTTTCTATCCCTTACTATTTATTTGTTTATTTCACTAATTTCTAATTCCAAATGTCATCATCTAAATTTCTCAATTTATAATTAAACTTTTAATTTTCAAAATAATTTTGAGAAATTAATTCGCCCTTTTTGATTTCATTCATCATAAAGTCAATAATTGGTATTAGAGCTTTGGTCTCAGTTTTTTTAGGCTTAATATCTTTAAGCTAAAACCAAAGAAAATGCAAGGTAATTATATGATTGATATCAAGCTAAGGAGACATTATAAGGTCTCATGCCTTCAACGGTGAAGATTATTTGCATTGGAAGATGAAGATGAAGTTATTTGTCAAAGCCAATGATTATCAAGTATGGAAGATAATCATGAAGGGTTTAACCATCCCAATGAAAATGGCAGGAAGATGAATAAGTCTCTAAGAAGAAAAGTAAATAGGATGAGAGAGATACCAAGATGGCTCAACTTAATGTTAAGGTGATGCAAACTTTTTTTGTGCTTTAAAGCCAATGAGTACTATGGGATGTCTTTATATGAAAATGCCAAGAAGATATGGGATAAGTTGGCAATCACCATAAAGGAACCAATCAAGTTAAGGAGTCTAAGATTACTATACTCACTGAGATGGTTAAAATAAAACTAGAAAAGTACATCAAGAAGATGCTTGATAGATTTCATGCATATTATCAATGGCTTAAAGGGCTTGGCAAACAAGGAGGTGGTTAATAAATTGCTAAATAATCTTTCAAAGTTTTGGGAAGCTAAGGTTACTGTAATTGAGGAATCAAATGACCTTAATTTTCTTGCTTTGGATAAGCTCATCGGTTCTTTCCACACTTACGAAATGAAAATGAATCATGAAAAAGAGCAACTAGGAGTTGCCTTAAATCATTTATGAATAAAAAAAGAGGATGATGATGAAAATGATGACGAAGAAGAAAAGATGATTATATTTTCTAAGAGATGTAAGAAATTCTTGAAGATTGATAAAGGCAAATCATCTTAAAGGAGCAAGGTTAAAAATGTGGTGTTCTACAATTGAAATAAATTGTGCCATGTCAAATATGATTATCCTTTATTCAACAAGGAGAAGGCCAAAAAGAAAGAAATTGTACTAACATGGAGTAATAGTGATACTTTCGATGGTAAAGATTGGTGATCAATTGCCCAACTTTTGTTTCATGGCTTTTAATAAGCTAAAGAGACCTCAAATTTTAGCAATTTAAATTCTTACACATTTGATGAATTGCAAGATGCAATTGATGATGAAGTCGTAGAGTTTGAAGAAAGCTTAAAATATAAGAAAATGATTTCAAAATTAAAAGTTAAAAATAATTTATAATTAAAATGAAAAATTATTTCAGAAAATGAAAAGAATGATTTGAAAAATGATCTTAATGTTTCCAAGCAAAGAATTGAAATTTTAGGGAAAAAAAGTTAATTTTGATTTGAAAAAGAAAATTGAAACATGGAACACGAAAAAAAAAACTATTTTAGAAAAATATTTTCAAATTAATATGATCAAATGCATAATTACAATTATCGTGGTCATACTTAGCATACTTGTGCTATTAAGAAAAGGAGTCAATTTAAAGTGAGACAAGTGTGGGTTTGAAAAGGAACAACTAACTCAGTAACTAACTTTCAAGGCAAACAAATTTGGATACCAAAGACCAAGTTATTATTTTTTTAGATGTGTTAGAGCAATAAAGAGCAAACCAACTTGATTGGATGCTTTGAGAGACACAAAAAGGGATGATGGGTAACTTCTATGCTTTAAATTTTTTGAATGAGTATGTTTGCTTCTTTATGTTTGATTGAATTGTTGTTAATGTTTTTATGTAAAATTTTCTTACGAAAAAGTCTTATTTGATGTGTTGATGCAAACATTTTTAAAAGAAATACATATTTTGCGTTTTGATTATGTATGAGCTCAACGAAAAATGCATTTGAGAAATATTTGCTTATTGTGACATATTTATATAATTTTTGAGATAATGTTAGTGAAGCATGAACTCAAGCATGACCTATTCATAAAAGTCTAATTTTAAATGGTATCATGTTTTGAGTACTTAGCAAGCTTTATTGCATGAGTAAATTGTATGCATATTCTTAGGGAGAGCATATAAGCTTGCATATGTAATTTTATACCATGAACATGAGTTTAGCCTTTTAATGCCTTTCATGCTTTATATGTCTTTTATAAAGTTTAAGTTGGTTGAATATGCTAATTGCTCATGAAAACATGTTTTATGGCTTAACCAAGTTTCATGCACATTGAATATGACTATGAACTTGTACATATTTGTTCTGAAAAATGTCATATTTCAATGCTTAAGGTTGCATATTGCTTGAACTTAATGCATAACTTGACTAATATTCAAAATCTTTCAATCTTAATGTTAAAAGTTATTTTGATTCAAAACTTTTTGGTCATTCTTTTTAATGTTTAATATAAAAAATTTGCATTTAAATTTCAAATCATGGGTTTTCAGATGAAAATTTGCATGTTTTTTAAGCATTTTTCAAGAAAAATCTATATTATATCGATATCCTTAAAGACTATATCAATACATTATATGAAACCCCAAAAAACCCAAATTGTATTGATACAATGAAGATTGTGTCAATACAATAAAGATTTTATCGATACTTGCAGGCTATTTTGAGCTATTTTGGGTCTAAAAATGCATGTTTGATATTTTTAATGGGCTTTCACTTCGAACACTTCATTATTACCATTCCAAATCATGATTAACATCATTTTTACTCATCACATGCTTATATTAACATAATTTTGATAAGTTTATCATAAATCAAATTATGAACAAATGTTTATAATTGATTCATAATGCTTATATGTACAAAATGTTTTTTTTGGCTAAATTGATTTTTCTTCTTTAAACAATAATAATTGGTACCAATTGTGCTAACTATTACCAATTAGTTTTTAAATATTTTTAAGCAACACTTGATCTTAGTTATGCTCAATGAAATTTAATTTAGTAATAAATGGTGTTATTTGTTCTTTCTTTCAAAAATTTGTGCTTATTGAACATCTTTTCTTGAATATATATATTTATAGATTACCCTTGATATCTTGGTACTACGAAAACTTATTTTTTGTCAAAATTTTTCTAAGTTATGCAAGATGACATGAAGATAAAAAGCCATTCCTTGAATGCATACTTGCAAAGTACAAGAAGCATACCAAGCATGCTAATCTCATCCAAATCAAGCTAGCATATTGAGAATTGCTTAACATTTGCAATCATGGACTCAAAGTCAAAATAGGCGTATTAAAAAGTTTGGTAAGATTAAGGTAATTGCTAAGCTAACATATTCAACTCTTATTTTTTAGCATTAAGTTTAATAACTTACATACATTAATGATTAACAATTGACATCATTATATGTCATGCATGCTTGAAATATTTGTTTTGTATGAACCTTTGAACATGTTTAAAGGTTAAAACACCTTAAATGAATTAAATTGACTTAGCTCATAGACCTAAATGCCTATGCTTGATCTTAATACATGTTCATTGATTGAGTTCAACCATCTTTTAACACAATTGATATATACCTCCTTGTGACTACATGCTTAAATTGCATATAGACACTATGCACTAATACTTGGTATATTTTCTTGTGAAAATGATTAAAATGATGGTTTATGTCTAAATTGCTCAAATTGATCTTATTATAAATTCTTTGTATGCGCAAATCAATTTCCAATTTGGAAGTTTTCTATGTTTTTCTTGAAAAATATCTTTAATTTTCTATATGGTTTATTAATTGATTGATTATGAGTAGTATGCATATGGACTAAAATTTTAACAATAAGTATCTGTTATGCATATAGACAACAATTGAGATTTATTTAATAAAAATTGGTATGGCTCAGGGATAAGATGTAGGCAAGAAGCTGAACCTATATAAATCTGAGTGTTTGCTTCTTTATCCCTTACTCATTTATTTGTTTATTTCACTAACTTACAATTGCAATTATTTCATTGTTTATATTTCTCAATTTATAATTAAAATTTTAATTTGTAAAAGAATTTTGAGAAATCAATTCACCCTTTCTTAATTTTATTCATCACAAGATCTAACAAATTATTTTGAATATACTTTGAAAAAAAAACACTAGAATGTTTCTAACTATTTAACATATTCAAAAATGTGTTCTTAATGCATACTTTAGTATAAAACATTTTTGGAATAAGTTTTATAAGCTTTAAAGTCATGAAAAATAGTTTAAAAATGATTTTCATATAAATGTGTCGATTTCATAGATGCATGTAACAATACAATGCTTGCTAATAACTAAACTAAGTTGAAACCCTTATTTGTATTGATGCAATTAAGCAATGTATCGATACAATCAATACATGTAACTATATATGGCTTTCAAACGGTCATATTTTGTATGCTTAAATGCAACGTATCAATACCCATGTTAATTGTATCGTACGTCCTAACAAGTCCCAATGGCCATAATCATCTTCGTAGCTATACAAAGGCTTCTCCAACAGCTCCATAAGCAAGAATTAACAAAAATATGAGCACATAGTCAAATCTTTCATCTATTTCATCTTTCTAAGTATTTCAATCTTGTATAGGATTAATTCTTTGTATTATTCTTGTATTCATTATATTTCTATCTTTAAGATTATCATCCTTTGTGACAGGACATCTTGGACTTGTGCTTATTGACATAAACATAAAAGTTTAGTTAGAATTAAACATACACAGCTTAAAGTAAATAAAAAGTATCTGGATTTCCTCAAAATCTTAGGTAAGGATATATATGTGATCTCAGTGCAATTTGAAATATAGATTTAATAAAAATATACCTGCTTAGAGACTCTTAACTTTAATTGTGTCAACCCTTATACGTATGCACCATGGGTTGATTATTACGATATCTTCTTGAGGCCAAAAGTATCTTAAGAATTCTACATCTAATGGTGATCCACACAAATTCCTATTAGAGCCTTCATAAAGTTTAGTGGTTTTTCGTTGCTAGCCAGAAGGATTTTCAAGCTTTAACCAAAAGATATATTGTTAGTGTAAGCCTTGCAAGCAATTGAATTTACTTGTAAAGCACTAGCTTAATTATTTTAATGTAAAATACATTATTATTAGATTAATGTAATGAGGTATTTCTTTATTTTTATTTGATTGAGCATGACCCGAATTCCAACATAGATAATGTTCAAATCTAAAGTGATCCGAGAACAGTTCCTGCACCTATTATGTTAAGAAGAAATGGCTGTTTCACGCAAATACTAGTAAACGAGTCAAAAAATCTCAATTTTTTATCTCAGTCAATCCCTTTAGGATAGAAAGCTGGTTTTCTATTTTTGTTGTGATCAAAAACAATTTGATACAACTCCGGAATGCAAATCGACATAATCAGGCTTATGGAGGTTAGGGTATTGCATTACATGTTTTTTGGGAGGTTTGGGATTCTTGCAACCTATTCCCAAAAAGTTCTAAAGATGTTTATATAAACATCATGGACTAGGTTTAGCTATTTAATGCATAAATCAAAACCCATTAGAAATAGCTCTATAGATGGTACCACTTTGGAGTGTTTCTTGGAGCTTAATTAAAACTATTTTAATTAGCTTGTTCAAGATTAGGCCTTAGTGGTAACTTAGTAATATTTTAGCCTAATAGCACATCAAGGATAGCTATTCCATGTGCTTAGCCCATTAGCAAGCCTAACTTTGAGTAGTTCACAACTAAAATCTCTTGATTTTATAATTAGGGTTTTTGGCCCAACCCCTTAATTTATATTTTAGTAATTTAAATCATAATCAATTTTTTTAACCCAAGTAAAACAAAGTTTACTTCATGTAAATAATATTAACTAATTATCTAATAATTTATTTAACTTTCCAAATATAATTATTTGACTTTATTTAATAATATCCCTAAAACTATGTCTACAAATAAACATTATCTTGAATTGACATTCTTATCTTTATTGCCATATTAAGATATCTCTAATTAGATTTCATAAATATAGTTTATATCTTGAATTATTCTTAAGGAAACTTACTCAATTAAGTCCTCCTTATTTTACCTTTTATTGATTAAGTTCTACTTAAATTAAATCTTGATTTTAATTTAACATATCATCTTATTTTGTATGACCCATCAGGCTCCCAACATGTTGGCAATGAATATAACTAATCTTACTAATTATATTCATAGATGAAGAGTTGGATCAAGAGTGTGATCGAGGAACCCATCATGACAACTTAAATGTTGAAAAGTTAATATGGCTTCGGAGAAGCTTCGGTAACTAGTCTTGTAGTGCAATTCAGACCTTTCGCCAAATATCTTGAAAAGACCATGAACATGGTGCACTGTCTACTCATATACCAATCCATATTAGTTCCTATAGCTTATGGTTACCCTTAAGAATTTAGAGAAATAATTTCTCCTAAGTTCATTGTTGGCCAATTGTCACAACATGGCTGGGGTATGAATTTTGACTAGCCGAACTTAAAAAAAAGGTGTACCCTTCATTCCTATATATATATTTAATTTTTTTTTTCATTTTTGGGAACCAAGTCGTTAAGATGAATCACTCACTTGACTTAATACTAAATAATTATTATGAAACAACCATTTGTCTGGGGTCACCACCAATCTATTTTAGCTAGGTGAGATTGGACACCTACTAGAGTTTATATCTTGAGGGTTATGAAAGCCCTAAAAATAAACTTTGAGGTTCGTGATAATACCAGAGATCATATGAAAGGGTCTGGGAGTTGGTTACAATCACTAGTAAAGATCAATCCCTCACATGATGCCTAAAAATCAGTACCTTATTAATCACATGTTAACTTAAAATTTGATTTTATTTGGTTTCAATATCCAATATTTAGTTGTAATTCTTGTATTTCAAAATTTTCAAATCCCACATTTATTATTCCATTTGAAAAAATTAGGTTTTTTATGTTTTTAAAATCAAAATATCTTTCTACCTCACTCGAAGACCGAAGGAATATGAAAGGTCAGAATATCTTGCACACCCCACTAAAGGATCAGAGGAATATGAAAGGTTTTATTTTCATGAAATTTGAAGTCTAGATTTTACTCATTTTAAAAAAAGATATCTCATCATTACAATAATCTATTAAACCCCTTCTATATACTGAGAGACATTCCATATACCATTTAATTTGGAGACATTGCTTGATTTTAAAAAATTCCAATTTTTATGAAAAATAATAAAAACTTATCCTAAGATCTAGTTTTGATGAACGATACAAAACTAGACTTTAATGACTTAGACTTGGTCGAAGAGGCTAAAATGTCCTTTAAAGGTTCTAGTGACTCTAAATGATTCAGTTCTAAGATAAATTATTAAAATATCCCTAAGGCATACCTTCGACATGAAAGTACTCTGGTAACCCTAAGGATTTAAAAATATTATGGAATGGCCATTTTACCCTAAATGGATAACTTAAATGGCAAATATGACCTAAAATGCAAAAGTTACTAATAAGCCTCTAAATTTTTCAAAATTGAATTTTAACCCTAAAATGACTAAATTGCTAAGAAAGTCCCTTAAATGACTAAAATACCATAGATGGGTAATTTGACATGAGAAATGACCTTTTTAACCTTAAAATGCAAGGCTTTACCTAATGGACTCCAAAATTTTCAATTTAATCCTTATATCACAAATAAACATTAAAATCATCGAAATCAATATGAAAATCATGCCACTGATCATAAGAACCATTCAGCCAAGTATCTATGGCCTTAGAATAGTTTAAATTTTGCAAACCCTTAAACTTTGTAAAATTACAAAAAGTCCTCTAAAAGGCTATAAATGCATGATATGTATTTAAAAATGTTAAAAATGCATGAAAACACTTCTAAAAATGCTATAAAGTGTTTGGCCAAGCTTGGATAGCCTTAGGAAAATTTTTGCAATTAGTCCCTGTATTTTTCATAATTATAAAATGACCCTTAAAAGATAAAAAAAAAAACTTTGCTAAATAATCCCTACAAGGTTCAACCAACTTTAAAATACATATCCAAGGCCTTAAAAATTTTGAGAAATTATTTTTAAGTCCTCACAACTTCTAATATTATAAAATAGTCCTAAATATCACTAAAGCAAGCATGGAAATTCATCCATGGGCCATAATCATATTCGGTCATCACCAAAACAACCATGAAAAAATTTTCTCAACATAACTTCACAAATAACAAGATAAACATATATCCTAGTTTCTACCAAACTCAAATATGCATGAAATCAAGAAAAAAATGAAATATCGACATATTTATCAACACTTCACATGAAAATACCTAGGAAAATAGCACAAAATAATGTACATACTAAGATCACATCATTTCTGCCATAAACATATTTTTTGTTCATGAAAATCTAATTATTGTTAAGAAAAATTAAATCTAACAATTAAATCAAGAAAATTACTCATGGCCTTTATACCTAGCTTTTCAACATGGATCAAAATCTATGAGCACAAGCAATCATTAGGGTCATTAAAAGGATGAAACATGATGGAAATGAATGAAAATCAAAATTTCTCTAAGTAAACTACCTTTAAAGCATAGAAATTTAGAAAAAAAAGCTTGGAAAGTTCTTAAAAAAAAAATCTAAGTTTGTTCATGAAACCATTTTCCATAAAATGAACTATCGTCCCCCTATTTAAAAGAGGGAGGATTCGGCCAAGGGAGAAAAAACTCCTCTGGTTGAATTTCCTTTTTATTTTCTTTATTGTTATTTTTTGATTTTTTTGGTTGATATTTAATTAAAGATAAGAATAAATAAATTAATTTTGTTATTTTGTGCTAATCACCATATATGAGCCATTAATCTACTTTATAGACCCTATGAGTCACCATGATAAGGTTAAAGCTTAAGCTAATGACATAGTTAGGATATAACTAAATTTGTTAAGGAAAAATTTAATTCCAAGTAAATTAGTTCTCATGTAACTAAATTATCAAATTCTAAAATTAAAATTAAAATAAAATAAATATAAAAAAATTTCAAAAATGAAGAAATAAATAAAATCATATTTACAAATTTCAAGAAAAAGAATAAATTGGAAGGACTAAATTGTAGACTTGGCAACATTTGACACAATTATATGAATGTGATACGTTAAAAGTAAAAAAAAATGACACAATACGAATACATTTTCAAAATCTATATAATACGAATTATAAACGTATCAAAATTGATATAAATATAAAAAACATCAAACACAATTATGACATAAAAAAATATATGAATATGATATGAATAAATTTTAACAAATTGAAAATTGTATATTGAAGAAATAAAATTTCATGTGATAAATTCAAGTAAGAATTTAATCAAGTAGGAGGCTTAATTAAATATCTATTAAAAAATTTTGACCAAAAAGAATTAATAAAATTTTTGGAGAGAGAAAAGGTTAATAGGCCTTGTTGTAAAATCCAAATGGGCTTGTTAGAAAATTAAACTAAGCTTGTTGGGCTTGTTAGAAAATAAGAAAGTTCTTATTGGGCTTGTAAGAAAGTTTATGGATTTGTTGAAGAATTTATGGGCTTTGAGGCCCATAATTTAAATTTAAAGGTTTTAAGCCCATGAAATAAAAAAATTCCTTGGCCTATAGAAAAATAAATAAATAAAATAAATGAGAAAATATTTAATATGTGAAAACTCAAATAAAAATTTCCATGAGAAAATTTGCAGTCAAGGAAATCAATTTAAAAGCCCTTTTTATGAAGGCTTGGAAAGTATATCCGGAAACATGAAAATTCTAAAATATGACAGACTGTAAAGAAATTTAATGCATTACTCATAACATTAAGCAATAAAAATTATAAGAATGAAGACCTAAAATCCAGAGCAAGTTTTATTGAAAAAAATTTACGACCAGAAGGATCGTGATATTGTAAAAATTTTAAAATTGAGTATTAAATTTGACAATTTGAGACCTCTTGATAAAAAATGCCAATACGGATTTTTTTCTTGAACATCTAAATTTTTTCAGAATGATTATCGACATAAATACTAAATTGGTATTAGTAAAAATGTACGATAGTCGATTTTTAAAATTTCACAAAAAATTTTAGAAAAGTTATAAAGAAAAAAGGGAAATTTGATCATGACATCATGTCCAAAATTTAATTTCAAAATCTGATCAAAAAAATTCCAAAAACTTATTTTTGTCTGAATATTCGTCTTTTTTATCCAAGATTTATTCTTTATAACCTTTGAAACTACACTTTTTTTGTCACGTGCATGTATGGCCATTTAGGCATGACTAAATAGGCCTTGAAAACACCTAGTCCACTTGGAGGAGCTAGCCTCCTACCAAGGTGATTACTAGGTTTTCAATCTCAGATTTTTTAGACTATTGGAGAAAGGACCCTGACGAAATTAGGTGTTTACACCAATGACTTTAGCATGTTGGTCAAAGCCAATAACTTTGTCTCCAATGTTACTTGGAGTTGTGAATCCTCTCTTGGTCACTCATTCACCTTTGTACGGTTCATGCCATACCTTAAACCACCCTACCATAAGCATCCATTTATTGTGGACTCATTCATTTTGGAACCAAAGCATGATACTCCCCATACAAGATGACTTGGTATCACAAGTCTAAAGACTAATTTACATGACTAGCATATGAGAACATATTCTATAGACACTTAAGTGACTTATAGCAAATGGAGTTCTCATACATGCCATGTTCAGTGAATTTATTTTTACAAAACAAGCACCCATATGCTATCCCTAAGTAGATTTATACTTCAATTTCTATGAGATCAAAAAGTTACATGCAAATGCATGGAGGCTTAGCATATGCTAGTTTTTGTGCATTGTTAATGCCCAGTGTTAACAATACAACGACTAGGAATGTTTTTAGATGCACAGCTTTGATGCATAAGGGTCTTATCATCGTAACTCATTACTAACTTAACAAGGCCATTTTGTTTACTAGGTTTTATCTAATTAGTGTTTGCATGAGTGTTAATCACGCCACTAACATAGAGGAAAACCTTAAATCACTAACATATATGATTGTTTTGGATTATTAACTTATATAAATGCCCATTCAAGCCAATGGGCTCTAGGGCATGTACTAATATCTTTCACTTACATTAAGCCAATTGTTAAAATATCCAATGCTGAACTCTTTTGATTAGCAATTATGTTTTAACTTGGATAAAGCTCAATAATATTGTGACAATATGCTTCAATCATATTCATGATAATTTCATTATCAAAGTCGTTAATATTCGGATTACAGCAAGACCTAGATTCCAATCATGTGGCTCAGTTGTCACTCAAACAACTAATTAGGAATCTTTTATTGGCTTGTAAGCTAATGATCCAAATCTAACTCCTTTTTCATTTATGACCTTCAAGATGTAAACATGCAATCCTCACTAGTTTGAAACAATTTCCAAATAATTACATTTTTAACATCATGGCTATTTATTACTAAGTTGAATTATGATCTTTAACTTTTAAAGAATCATAAATGCCGCCCACTAATGTTACATGTATAGATTTTAAAAGAATTGGATTCAAAATTTATTTTGTATCTTACAAATTATAGGCCGTTTAGTATACTTAATACTATTGCAAGTTGTATGTTTGAGAACAACCATAACATAAAACAAATTCTATGATTAATGATTTATTCAATGAGTACTGAATCTAAGCTCAGCATCAATTACAAGCAATCATCCTCAATTGGATCTAATGTTTACAAAAAAAAAAAAAACACGATTACATTTCAGAAACATATATCATGGCTCAATTGGATTTAATGTTTAGGAAAAAATTATGATTATGTTTAAGAAACATGTATCAAGAAGGCAAACCTTGATCAAATTAACAAGGTTGTCATTACCTATGGTCCATCTTCACTACTCTTTTCATTTGGGCTTTGTGGTACTTCATATATATATATATCTAAGTACCAACTTCTAGGTATCATATACCACGAGAAGTGAGTTAATCTTAGTATTTATTTAATATTGAAAATTTTATAGGTTTCCTAATTTTGATCATATCAAAATTTTCCTTGCAATTTTTACTCTATTAATCTAGCTATCCACTATGTTTGCATATTTCCTTATCATCTTTATTGTCTTTCTTCAAAAGAAAGTATATGGATAATGCATGGATCATGATCCATCTAAAGTGCTCAAGTTTTGAAATACATCTTATCATATAAGGCCTGATTAGGCTACCTTCTAATATCTTATTTAGGAATAATTCCTTAGGGATGTTGAACCTCTTATTATGATTTTCCTTATAGAATAATTCTTTAAGGTTTTAAATGATTTCATAATTTTAAATAGCTCATTTCGAAGTTTAGACATCATATTAGCCATCATCACAATGAAGCTTGATCAAAGTCATCAGTATGAACTTGATAGACTATCCCTAACCTAGTGAGCTATTCCAGGATATGCCTTTCAAATGTACTAAGACAATCTTAATAATGTGGGATTAGTCAATAGAGTTTGGCCTACCAAAACTTATTAGCATCATTATGCTAACTTAGCGATAGCTTATTAGTCATGTTGTGTTTATTTCCATTATGAACAAAAGCATTTTATAGATAATAATTTGCAATTTCAATCATTCAGCAAGGTTTTACAACTTTAATGATTGTCCTCATTATTTTATCGAGTTTACAGGCCTCAATCGTAAGTCAAGAAGTTCAACATTTGAATCTTCTTAATGAGCTAAGCACCTTTTTCACATTTATATAACTTTGAGTGACTCAATAAATCATGTAAAAACTATTTGGGTAGGCAACTTAGTTTACTTATTGCATCCCTACACAACTATAAAATTAGTTAGGTGGTAACTCTTTGCCTAAATACATTATATGTATTTCACTTAACCATTTCGTTTAAAGTCATATAGTCGAGTGCGACAAATCCGAACCATACAATGATAGTTGAGTAAGACTCATTTTTCACGACTGAAACAATTCAAATGGAAGAGACTTTGAGTGACTTAACAAATCCCTATGGTCAAAACTCGAGTATCTTGTTATGAACAATAGAAGGCATCTAATCATGCTTCTATTTGGACTCAATATTTTATGAAGGATTTTTAATCATTTATCTTAGGTCTCATTACTTTGTTTGATTAGCATTATTCAATCATATATCACATATATATATATATATTCAAAATTAAATATAAGACATGCAATTTACTGGGATAATTATGGATTTATCTATCTAGCTTCCTTAAGCTTTTAGAAAACTAATTGGTTAAATTCCTAGGGATCACATACAAGGTCTTTGTAAGTCTTGATGATGATTTGCTTGGTCTTTTCTTCTTGGCTCTATCTTCTTTACATCTTGGATTTACATGTACTCTAATCTTAACATAAATCTAAATCTACATATCATATGTGATATCCTATGTACCAGTTACATATCTTTGTAAGAAACTTCGAGTTACATTTGAAAGGAGTTAGGTGACAAGATAATTTATAACCCATAATTAAAAGAGAAGGTAGGGTTAGCAAACCCTATTTATAAAATAAATATCGAAAGAAAAATTCAACCATCCATAACTTAGTCATACTAAGGTCTAGTCCATAATCATCCTCATGCTAACATAGTCATATTATAAGCATGAAACAACATAAAAATAGCAAATCACTTAGTGATGTGTGTCATTTGCATAAACATCATCAAACAATTGGGATGATTTGTCAAATTATTTAGTGATTTTAGTTCTTTAATTAAAACATTTTAAATTAAATTCCTAACTTTTAAGAATATTGTTTTAAATTGAGCATTACTTAAGTTTCAGGTTGTTTGTCTTTATTAGAATGTTATCTAACTTTTATATAACTTTGTATTAATTTAGAAAAATCATCCATTTTAGGAAACTTGTTTCTCCAAAAACCATTTTAAGGCATTAATTATACATTACCTAACTTTTAGGTTGTTTGTTTTAATTAGGACATTATCTAACTTTTATATAACTTTGTCTTAATTTGAATAAACTATTTAACATGTAATATTTCCTAAGCCATTTAGGAAACTTGCTTTCCAAGTTTTTTTTGAAGTCTTAATAATTAATCCATTTTAATTTAAATAAGAAAGTAATTTTCTTACATGATTAACATTTTTTCTAATCACATTAAAACAAATACTAATTGAATTAGAATTAATCATTAAAATTTAATATATTTTTCAATTAAACAATTTAATTGAATTTTAATTCCATGTTTACTTCATTTTTCAATACATGTCTTAAACATATTTAAGAAATTATTACAATTGGATTATTAGGTGTCTAATGAGAACTAGGAGTCCTAATGCAACTCAACCTCTTAGGGAGGTGCATTGTGCAAACTTTGCTAACTTTTAGCAAATTTATTTTTTTTATTTAAATTTTAGATTATCTTGATTTGATCATATCAGACTTAGAATTTCAAAGAAAATCGAAGTTACATGAATCCTACGCCAAGTAGGAGAATGTGGCATATTAGGTTTCCTAGTCATACTGGGATTTAGTTCCCATCATGCTTCGTATTCAAGCTATCCTAGTCCAACTCAAATTCTATCATCTTTCTCCCACTAAACCTCTAAAAATACAGCAAATTTTCAACAAAATCTTGCTGCCATGAATGCCACCTTGAGGTTCCAATGAGGAAGATAAAGTGCTGCACACATTAAGCGCATTTAATGCATATGATATTGCTCAGAATTGAAATGTTTTCAATTTTGATTTTAACCTAATTTTTTCTAAAAAAGTATTATGAACTTTTCATGACACCTTCAAGGTGGAAAAACATGGAAAAATCATAGCAATGGCTGCTAAAAATTTCAGCAACATCAAAACACCAAAATAGAGCCATTTTAAGAACAGTCAACGCTAGAATCTAATATCAATTTAATTAAAAACATATTTTAAAATAACTAATATTGATAATAAACATGGATTAACATTCTGGAAAAAAAAAATTAAAACAAAATAATTTTTTTAATTTTTAATTTAAGAAATGAATCAAAATAACACCGAAATAACCCAGAAAGCTTAAGACATGTGATAACTTTAATCTAAATTAATTAAAATAATTTTAATTAATTATTTAAACACTTTTAAACATGATTAAAGCAAAAAATTATGTGTTGTCTAGATTTAAAAATTGAATAAAAAATAAATTTTGGAGGATTTTACTAAAACTGAAAATCACCAAATCAACACGGAAATCAATTAAATTAATTATTACTAAAAACTTACATGCTAGACCACATGTAGTCCACTAACCTTAAGCTCAATACCACTGTTACGAAATCCTAGGCTCATGCTTATCGATATAAATAGAAAATCTAATCATAATTAAACATATGTTGTGAAAAGTAAACAAAGAAGTACTTGGATTTCCTTAAGACCTTAGGCAGAGATACATATGTGATCTGATAGCAATTTAAAACATAGATCTGATAGAAATCATACCTGCTTAGAGACTCGTCACTCTAAGCATGTTGATCCTGGCATGAACGCACTATGGGTTGATTACTTTGATCTCTTCTTGAGGCCAAAAGTAGTCTAAGTGTTCTGCCTCTAATGATGATCCACATAGATGCCTATTAGAGTTTTCGTGAGGTTCAATGGCTCTCTAGTGCTAGAAAAAAGGCTTCTTAAGCCTTAACTAAAAGATATATAGCCAAAAAGTTTAAATTTGAAGTGATCTGAGAACAATTCATACATCTATTGTGCCAAAAGGAAGAATAAATGGCTTCATAGAGAAGTAGTTGTTTTGCGTAGATGCCTAATCCAAAAATCTTGGTTTTTTATCTTGATTAATTCCTTTAGGATAGAAAACTGATTTTCTACTTTCGTTGTGATAAAAAACACTTTGAGACTACTTAAGAATGCAAATCGACACAATTAAGCTTAGAGAAGTTGGAATATTGCATTACATGCTTGGGATGTTAAGGGTTCTTGATTAGGGTTCTTCGATAGCCAACCTATTCCCAAAAAGTCTTAAAGATGTTTATATAAACATCTTGGACTAGGTTTAGCTATTTAACAAATGAACTAGACCCCTTAAAAACAGTCCTATAGATGGTGCCATTTTGGAGTGTTTCTTGAAAATTTAAAACTATTTTAATTAGATTGTCTAAGAGTGAGCCTTAGTAGAACTTATTAATATTTTAGTCTAATAGTACAACGATGATAGCTATTCCACGTGCTTAGCTCATTAGTAAGCCCAACTTAGAGTAATTCACAATTAAACTCTTTACACTTGATAATTAGGGCTTTTAGCCCAACACGTTACATGTTAGATAATTTAATTGATAATTAAATTTTCTAACCCAAGTAAAATAATTTTTATTTTATGTAAATAATATTAAATAATTATCAAATAATTTATTTAATTTTTAAATACAATTATTTGGGTTTTATTTAATAATATCCCTAAAACCATGTCTACAAATAGACATTATCTTAATAAGGTATTTTTATCTTTACCACTATATGAAGACATCTCTAATAGATTTCATACATCTATTTATGTCAAAATTATTCTTAATTAAACTTATTCAATAAAGTCTTCATCATTCTACCTTTTATTTAATTAAATCATACTTAATTAAATCTCAATTTTAAGCCAACAGATCATCTTATTGTGTGTAGCCTATTAGGTTCCTAACATGTTGGCAAAGAATATAATTAATCTAATTAATTATATTTATAAATCAAAAGTGGGATGTAGCAACTCATCATGACCACCTAAATGTTGAAGACTCAATATGAGCTCGAAGAAACCTCTTAGTAACTAGCCTTGCCATGTAATTTGGTCCTTTCACCAAATATCCTAAAAAGACCATAAAAATGGTGCAATGTCTACCCATGTACCAATCCATATTAATTCTAGCAGCTTATGGTTAATCTCAAGAATTTAGAGAAATAATTTCTCTTAAATTCATCATGCGTTGGCCAACAACTTTATCAAGTTAACCAAAGCCACGAACAAATGAGATATGTCTCTGATATCACTTGAAGTAGTGAATCCTTTTTGGATCACTCATTCACCTTCATATGGTTCAAGCCATACCCAAAACCACTCTTCTATAAACACATATTTATTGTTGACCCGTTCATGATGGAATCAGAGCATGATACTTCTCATATAAGATGACCTGGTATCACAAGTGTGAGGACTAATATACGCAATTGGTAGATCAAAACATATTCTGTAAACACTTGAGTGACTTATACCAAATGGAGTTCTCATATGGGTCACGTTCAGTGAACTTAGTTTCACAAAACAAGCACCCATATGCTATCTTCAAGCATCTCTATACTTTAACTTGTATAAGATCAAAGAGTTGCATGCATCAAATACATGAAGGCTTAGCATATGCTAATCTTTGTGCATTGTCAATGCCCTATCTTGACAATATGATGACTAGAAACATTTTTAGAAATATGGCTTTGATGTATAAGGATCTTATATCGTAACTCATTATTAATTTTGCAAAAACATTATGTTTCATAGGCTTTATCCAATTAGTGTTTGCATGAGTGTCAATCATGCCACTAACATGAAATAAAACCTTGAATAACTAACATAAGTCATTGGTTTGAATTATTAACTTATATATATGCCTCATTCAAACCGATTGGCTTTAGGGCATATACTAACATCTCCTATTTGCACTAAGCCAATGACTAATGCATCTAATGCCAAACTTTTTCAATTAGCAATCATGTCTCAACTTAGAAAAAGCTTTAGTACTATTGTGAGAATATGCTTTGATCATATTCATGATAATCTCATTATCAAATTCATTAACTATTTGGATCACGATATGACCCATATTCTAATCATATGGTTTAGTTGTTAGTTTAACAACTATTAGGAATCTTTTATTAGCTTTAAGTTAATGATCCAAATATAACTACTTTTGTAAGCCTAAAGAAAAGAGTTCGTTTATGACCTTTAGGGTGTAAACATGTTATCCTTTCTAGTTTGGAACACTTTCTAAATAATTGTAATTTTAATATCATGGCTATTTATCGCTAAGTCAAATTATAATCTTTAACTTTTAAAGAATCATAAAAGCATCCCACTAAATCCTACATGTGTAGATTTAAAGGGGAATTAGTTTCGAAAATTATTTTTGAATCCTAAACATTATAGGCCATTTAATATTCTCAATACTATTGCAAGTTGTATGTTTAAGAATTATGCTACCATAAAATAAAACAAATTTTTATTATTAATTATTTATTCAATAAGGACTGAATCTAACCTTAGTATTGATGCATGCAATCATTCTTAAATGGTATGTCAATGCAAAAAAAAAAAAACATCTAATGTTTATGAATATATCGTGATTATGCTTCAGAAACTTGAAACAAGAAGGCAGGTTTTGATCAATATCAACAAGGTTGCCATTACCTATGTTCCATCTTCACTACGCCTTTCATTTAGGTCTTACAATATGTCATACATATTTAAATACAAACTTTTGTGTATCATATACCAAGAGAAATGAATTAATCTTTGTACTTATCTAATATGGAAACTTTTGTAAATTTTTTAATTTTAATCATATCAAAATTTTTCTTGCAATCTTTACTCTATTAATCTAACTATCCACTATGTTGGCATATTCTTTTATCATCTCTATTGTTTTTCTTTACAAAGGATTAGCAATAGTGCATATATGATATTTTAAGGCATAAGTTGAGTACCTAATATAGGGGTTCCTTGATCTGAACAATGAAATGAATTGCATGCAATGAAGTAAAGGGGTGCCAACTTACACAACGATACTACGTCTTTGGCTCCCTTCACCTTTATAAATTAGAATAATCAATCCTAGAAGTGTTGCTTCTTTCAAGTGGAAAGAGATCTCGGATTAAGGAATGAGACTTGACTAGGAAACCAAAACTAAGTGGCTATTTTTCTTTCATACTGAGAAAGTGAGAGTTTTTTTGCTAGAATCCCAAACGATTTTTTCTGAAATTTTCTAATTTTTCCATAGAAGCCATTGAGTTAGCCTTCTAATGAGCTTCGCTTGCTTCCAAAAAAGCTTGGACAAAGAAGATATGACTTGTCAATCACATACTACTTAGAATCCCCAAGACTAGTGATCAAAATTTAATATGAGCTATTTTTGACCCCTAAAATGATTTTTCATTATTTTGAGTATTTTTTCTAAAAACTACAAGAAATTCCCTTTCTAGAAAGGTATCGTTTTTGACTTTTTGAGTCCCAATGTGTCTCAGGAGATTTTTCAAAGTTTGTTGCACCTATTTCCCCACATCTACTGTTAGTGCTCAACTGAGTCCAACTTCAAAAATTATTTTCTCCTAGAATGCAATTTTTAGGATTTTTTTTGAGTATTTTTATATTAAACCTGGTCTAGTTACCTTTTGAACAATTTCTTGGTTGTAGCTTAAAAGCTTCAAATAAACCCAAAATAAAATCAAGAAGTCATACAGTGTAATCTTATCCCCTTGTTTTACCCTTAGTTAAACTTAAGCAATCAACCTGTGTTCATTCTTCGAGGCATTTGGATGCCTCAGAAAGAGTCTGATAAGTAATCTAATAGCGTCATAATCATGTATGAGTCTCATTAGGCTCGAATCAAGGCTTAATAATTTTTAAATAAAATCAATTTAAGTTTTTTACCAAATTCTTTGGTTTTAAACCAAAATCCAACTTGTTTTATCAAAAAACCAAAAATATGCTATTTTCAAAAATTACCAAAATTTTCATGAACCTAGATTTTTCAATTCCGTTTCTTAACTCTCATAAAAAATCATTATTTTCTCTCTCTTATGTTTTCTCTAATTTTTTAACAAAACCATTAGTTTTCATACCTTAATTAATGTATAAGTCTAAGTGTGTCTTAAAGTTGTTAATTGGTTTTCCTTAGATAATCGACGACAACTATAAGATACATCCTTATTGGCTTTCCCTTCCATGCTTTGTTTGCTTTTATTTGTATGCAATATATTTATTATAATTTTTATATGCCTTATTAACACAATTCCATTGTTGGCGCCTAATTTTGAACTAATATTTTCAAATTAAAATTCTTAAAAATAATTAAGGCAATGTTTCGTGCCGGTATCCCTTCAATACTCAATATGAAACATCTTATTCAAATTAAATCTAGAAATCACTTGATCAAAAACTCAATGTTTCACCATCTTTTTGGGTTAAATAGGGGAATTTAAATTTATTATAAAAATCTAGATTTACTATTTTAAAAAATGCATTATAAAAGGGGATTACACAAAAAATAATGACAATTTAAAACCAAGAAAAACCAAAAAAATCAAAGTTGAGATAATCTATGGTTAGATAGTACCGATTTAGGGCATCATAGGGGTATTAATCTTTTCCTACATAGCCAACTTCCAGACTCACTTGTTGAACTTTGATACACACAGACCGTAAAATCGATTCTTTGAGTTTTGTAACTTTAAAGAGTCGGTTGAATTTATTGGCTACTCCAAGTTTTCACTGCATCATGATGGCCATCAAAGGTTAGTCAGATAAGTGATTCATCTGAAGACCTTCTCTTTTTTCGCCCATATCATGCTGAAAATCCCATTGAGGATTATTCTAAATTGAGCCTATTTCCTGTCACAAAGAGCTGGGGTATGTTACGACAAAAAAGATGTACCAAATTATATATTTTTCAAAAAGAAAAATCTATATATAAACTAAATACAAATAGAAATAGAAAGAACATTTGGAGCATTTTATTGTCTTTTGGAATTGAAAAAAATCTTTCTCCTATTATTACATCATGCATTATTAATTATATTTGATAATTTTTCAATGTGTGTCTTGTTTTGTATATTTTAGTAATATAAACATGATATAAATGTGTCAAAACTTTAAATACACATTTATTAAATGTATTATATTAATTGTGTTAATTATTTTTAAATATATTGTGTCATGTTTATTATACTATTTAATATTTATTATATGTATCATATTTGTATTATGTTTTTTTATCGTAAATAAAATTATCAAAGTTTATCGTCGATGAAGGTTTTAAAATTCATAAGTAATATTAAAAAATTATAATATGTATATATATACTTTTGATTATATTACTTTTGTAATAATATCTTAAATGATATGTGATAGTCCTATTAGCTCTATTAATATATTATAAAACTCCACCAAAAATAATTTATGTTTAGATAAAGGTTTTTTTTTTAATTTTTTAATTTTCATTGTTTAGGAACTGGCGAATTGCAATGCGGATCTGAGGCTCGATACTTAACGGAACGCTCGGCCCAACGGCCTTTAAAATGGCCATAATAGTGGATAATAATATCTGATACTTTTCAAGGAAGCGATAGGGGTAAATTCGTAAATGAGCTGCACAATCCGTATTTCGGCCTTCAACGCTGTTAGGTCGCATTTCTCCGACGATTTGGAAAATCGTGGTGTACCGGAAAATCGCCATTACTGAATTGAAAGCTCCATAAGAGTAAGTTACAAGCTTTCACACTTGCGAACTACTTCGTTTAAACTTGAGGAGCAGTAAATTTTCTCCCCTTATGTTGGAATATTTCAATGCTTTCCGAAGTTACGTATAGTAGACATTGCATTGCATGTTTCAGGTTCTTTTGATTGTTTTTTTTCACTTAAGTGCAAATCTTAGCGGCTAAATTGTAATAATCAAACGGAAGAGGGAAAAAGAAAAAAGAAAAAGAATTGCTTTTAATATAATTTATATTTTGGTTCTAAGAAAAATTTTGAGTATTAATGAGGCCGGAAAGGAGTGAAAATATGGCAGCGGTTGTGGATAGTCAGAAAGATTGAAGTCAGTGTCAGTTAGATTTGATTAGTATGGCACAATAAATTCCTTTGAACAGGGATTTAAATTACTGTAATCACATCGTTTTTATTGTCTTTGCGAACATAATAAATGTTTCGCAGTGAATTAATATAAATACTAGTTGTGAATATAAATGGCAAACAAAGCCAAACCCTCAGACGTGAGTTAAATCCCTGGTTTTGACCATGTTACAACGTATTTGGGAGCTTGAAAAGGATGAACCTTTTTCAATGATCTCCAATTCCAACCATTTTGAGGAGCCCATCATCCTTGTCTTTTGGCAATCCCCAAGCTTCCTACAAAACTATGATAATGGTGGTTTGTGAGTGTAGAGGAATACGTTTTTCAGCCAATGAAAATTGAACTGTACGATTGGGACAGCGCAGTGAAATACATTGCGGGAAGGTTGAAAATCATATATGATTCCCTATTTTCTTTTAATTCAAGATGAACTTTCGTCCTTGTCCTGTGCTTTTGCAGTCCACTTTCAGTCAAATAGATTCTGTTGTAGATGATTTTAGCCATTATTTCTGCAGGATTTTAAGTATGGCATGGAGAAACCATATGCCTCGGCGTCCTGATAGTTTCCAAAGTTTTGGTAATGGTCCTCAGCGTGTTGTGAATCAGACACCAGGTCCTATGCCTTTTGGCCCTGCCACGTGGAAAGAAGTTGTTGACATGCAACACAGGGAAATGCGGAAGATTATTGCTGAAAATCGACTAATTATAGATGAGAATACTCGTCTTCAAAGGGAATTGACCGCTGCGGAAGATGAGATTTGCAGATTGAGCCAGGTGACAAACAAGCTCCAGGCTGGAAATGAGGCACAAACCAGCGAATTGATTGATATAGGAATGAAGCTTGAAGCAGAGCTTCATGCCTCTGAGCTGCTTAGGAAAGAGGTTTTGCAATTAAGAACTGAAATTAAAAAATTGAATGCTTTAAGGCTGGAATTTACTACCCAACTCCAGGTTCTTAATAAAGAGGTTAATCTTTTGCAAGCTGAGAATCAGCAGCTAACTGCTGTGGGGGCTGAAATTGAAGGAATGCAGAAGGAGCTTGTTGATGTCAGGTTTGAATTTGCTTAAAGATTCATTTAATAATTTGAGTTCTACTAACCTTTTTCTGTTCATGTATTGGGGTGAAAACATATGATAATATGTCTATGAGCTTACACGTTCATAGATGCCAAATACTACTCTTTCTACAAAAACGAAACTGAATCTGCATGTTTTTATAGGAGAGCTTTTGAATATGAAAAGAAACTTAATGAGCAACAAGCCGAACAGAAGAAAGCAATGGAGCAAGATCTTAGTTTCATGATTTGTGAATTTCAGAAGCTTCGTGCAAAGCAGATGAATGCAGAGAGGAGAGCACAAGGACTTGGTATCACTTTTTGTATTCTACAACTATGCAACTAGTTATATAAATTATCGTAACTGTTATTATATGTGGATCCTCTTATTGATGGGTTTACCATGTACTGTTCTCCAAGAGCATTTTGGTTTAAAAGCCTCCTTGATATTTATATAGGTGGTTATCAAATGATGAATGGAAGCCCCGAAATAAGATATCCTGGTGATGCATTTGCTGAAGGCTACCATGGTGGCTGGGGGCCCAACGGGAAACACAATCCTTCATGGCATTGATGTCATGAAGAAGGTTGGATAGATGATCTGGTTTTGAGTTGGCTTCCCTACGTTTTAGGCTCTTAGCTTCTTGGTGATAGAGCAAACAACTTTCATATAGAGAAAGAAAACATCTATTGAAACTGCGGTAAGGTGTTGTTTTGCCTTTGAATCCAGCTGTGCTGTTATTGTTTGTGCTTGCATATTAAGGAGACAAGCGGACTGCCAAAAAAAAATGTAGAGATACAGAATCTAGATGCCTTCAATATGCTATGCTGATAAAATCAAATGCTTACAGGAAGGGAAAATGAATATTAGCACAGTGTTCGATGTCATCAATAATATCATCAACAGTGACAAAATTCTAATGGTGGTTCTCTATTTCATGTTTTAGCAGGAATTGAACTATCAATTTTGGTTATTATTCCAGCCTTCTATGTAAGTATTGTCATGACGTGTCAAATACAAATTCTGACGCTAGACATAAAAAGTAAGAGTCATCACTAATTTTTTTTAAATGTGTGATTAGATCACCTATATGAATATATTCTTTTTGAGGTTATCCTAAGCTTGACTAAGGTATCTTAAAAGAATCTGTTCTGGTCTACGTTCAGAACTAGATTCGAGAGTTCGGTTATGTATGGGGAATAATAGGCACCCCCACAACACCTGTCACAAAGACAGCACCTAGTTAGCCTAATGTTAAACTAAAGGTCCTATGGTTTAAAAGGTTTTAATTTATTAGTCAAATATTTAATTATTGAAAATATTTTCTAAGGAATTCTTCATCATACTGGTGGAATGCCTGAGAAAAATTTTCTCACCTCAAGAGTATTTAAGGAAATCCATTTGCTTTCTTAAATTCACTTCATCATCGGATTCATTTTAATATTTTATGAAAATAATTCTAAATTTTATCTAAACATCTAATTTATTTATTTTTAATTGAAAATTAAATATTGAAAATATTTTCAAGAAATTCTCGATCATGCTGGTGGAATTTTGAAAAATATTTCCTCACTTCAAAAGTATTCAAAGGAACTCGTTTGCTATTTTGAAGAGGCTCTGTCATCGGATTTATTTTAGTCTTTTATGTAAAGTAAAAAAATTTTAAATTTTTATTCCTAGTTAATTAAATTTTTTATTTATAAAAATTAACTAATACCTTTAGTATTGAAAATTATCGACTAAACTTTCCATCGTGCTGGTGAAATTTAATCAAAATTTTCTCACTCGGGAAATTCTTAGAAATCAACTATTTACAACTTCCTCGAGTTCTATCATCGGAAAGATCTCAATTAATTTTAGCCTAAATTAATTGTTATACAAGATTTATTAAGACTAGCCATTATAAAAAATATATATACTTATTGAAATTTTATTATAAATAAACGAAATAAGTTCATAAATAAATAATAATAATAATAATGAATAAATAAAGTAATAAATCACTAAAATAAAGTAATAAGTATTTAGTAAGAATAAGAATCTTTTAAAATAAAATGAAGAAATTAATAATAAAAAAAATTAAAATCAATAGGTCTAAACCTACATGGATCCACGTAAGTTTTAGTTTAAATGTTCTGTTGCAAGTTGCAATATTCCTTTGTAATAGAAAATAAACTTTAAAAAAAATTCACAGTCCCTAAACCAAATTTGAAGAACGTATATAAAACTATAAAAAATTTTAATTGATTGTCAAGAAAATTCAAACAGTTTTTGTTCATCTAAAATTGCAGATGTTTTATTAAAAAATATTTCTTTTTCAAACTTGATAGGAATGAATTTCAATCTTTATTAGACTTACAAAACAATTTTTGAAAAAACTGTTTCCATATATCAAAAAGTTCACATGGTCATCGGAAAAAAAATTTTTCTAGATTTTTTTTACTCTTTTTTTTTTTAAAAAAACTTTGATAAATTTTTTTTATGAAACTATGAATAATAAGAATAGTGTTGATGTGACAAACAAGAAGAAAGAAGAAAAAAAATCAAAGAAAAACTAAAAAATTTACCTAAAGAAAAATGCCAAGCCTTTCTCCCAAAGCCAAACATCTCCGAACAATCTAAAAAAAATTTTTCTTTTTTTTTTTGTGTGTACCTCTCTTTTTTTCTTTTTTTTTTTTTTTGAATTCTTAGATCTTATTTATAGGGGAGATTGATAGACCAAGCATTAATGATGGAATCAAAAACCCCAATTTCTTTTCCAAAATTTAGAATTTAAATCCCACAATTTTTGCTATGTCAACTCTAATTTTACGTATTTTTGACAATTTAATTTTAATGATCTTTGACCAATCTTCCTCTCAATTCAATCTTGACACAATTAGAAATTTGCAATTTTAACTTTCTCTTTTTTTTTTTTTAGAAAAAATGAAGATAAAAATTTTCAAAGGGATATGAGCTTTCCAAATATTGGATTATGGAACCCGAGCTTAAAATTGGGTGTCTACAACTACCCTTCTTTGTGCACTTGCTATAGAACAGGAAGTGTACAAAGATGTAGACACTCGTATGTTAGACCTTATTGCAGTTGTTGATATTTTGGGAGATGCCCTCTCAACCAAGCATAAACTTTAAAAAATTTCAAACGAAAAAACTCCTTCACCGAGGCTTTAATTTTAAAAATTTGAAATAAAACTCCTCCGCCGAGGCTTTAACTTTAAAATCTGTAAAAACTCATCCAACGAGGCTTCAACTTTAAAATTTTGAAAACTCCTCCATCGAGTCTTCAACTTTAAAAATTTAAAACTCCTCCATCGAGGCTTCCACTTTAAAAATTTGAAATAACTTATCCACTGAGGCTTCAACTTAAAAATTTAAAATAACTCCTCCACTGAGGCTTTAACTTTAAAAATTTAAAATGCCACTATCGAGGCTTCAACTTTGAAAATTTGAAATAACTCCTCCACTGAGCTTCAACTTTAAAAATATAACCAAGCTAATCTGATACTAAAGAAAGAATCACTCTTAAGAATCAAATCTCTATCTAAAGTGTTATGAATGCTATGAATGGAATGTAATGCATCTACAATGAAACATTATGATCATGAACCCAAACATTCCTCAAATTATGATAACAAAATTGATTTAAAAATGTTCTTATTGCCTCATCAATTCTAATTTTTCAACTTTCACTCTTCGCTGATTAGACTGATTTGCCCCATCTGAGCCTCACTGTACATTTATTTCCACAAATGTCAACATCCCTACTGTATTGCTCCTATTTCCATCCTTTCTACCATGTAATTCTTTATTTTCTTACCAAAGTAATGAAAGAATCTTTCAGTAACATCTTTATTAATTTATCTTTCATAATTTTCAACTCAACAATAAACAAAATGCATTGTACATTTCCTCAACAAGAATGTAGGGCAAGGTAAAGGCAAAGGCAAGGTAAAGGCAAAAGCATTGTAAACTAGGAAAAATAATTCTCTATTAGTATAAGAAAAGGAAAAAAGGAATAGAATTCAATAGAAATTTAAGTAGGCCATTTCAAAGAAAATTACAAAGGAAAATCTAGATAAGGTAATTGGTACTCAAATAATGAACATCCAAATGATCATGATCAGTCCAATCCTTGACTTCGCCTTGAAAGCTTGCTCGATTGATGCCCCCAACACATTTCAGACTCGAATTTGCCCCTTATTTTATGATCTTCAATCGATGTTGACGGTCCAAATTGCCTTTTTCAGGTTTTCAAGTTTGAGGATTTTGCCCCAATCATAAGAGCTTCAAACTATGCTGGACTTTATCTAAGTTGCCTTTCCAGGTTTTCAACTTAGATCCCACCAATAACTTAAATTGCCATTACGGGTTTTCAATTTAAGTTTTTTTTTTCTTTTTTTCTCTCTTTTTTTTCTTTTTTCTATTTTTTTCTTTTTTTTTCAAGCAAAATATTTTTTTATAGTATCTGAATTGATTGGGTTTGGTAATTCATCCCCATCCATCTTAGTCAAAATTAATGCCCCACCTGAAAAGGCCTTTTTCACAACATATGGACCCTCCTAGTTTGATGTCAATTTCCCTCGATGATCATGCTGATATGGAAGAATTTTCTTCAAGACCAATTCTCTTTTTCAAAAGCTTCTAGGGTGAACCTTCTTATTGTATGCTCGCATCATTCTCTTTTGATATAGTTGGCCATGACAAAGTGCCACAAGCCTTTTTTCTTCAATAAGGTTTAGCCATTCGTATCGTTCTCGTATCTATTCAGCTTCTTCCAATTCAAACTCCTTTAATACCCTTAAGGATGGTATTTCTACCTCGATTGGTAATACAGCCTCCGTTTCATACACCAATGGAAATGGGCTTGCCCTAGTAGACATACGCACTGATGTTCTATAAGCATGCAGGGCAAAATGCAACTTTTCATGCCAATCTTTATATGTCTTAGTCATCTTTTCCATAATTCTCTTAACATTTTTGTTAGTTGCCTCTATTGCTCTATTAATCTTTGGACGATAAGGTGCAGAATTTTGGTGTTTAATCTTAAACTATGTGCACACTTCTTCCACCATTGTGTTGTTCAAATTATAAGCATTATCTAAAATGATTCTCTCTAGAGTCCATACCGACATATTATCTCTATTTTGATGAATTTACACACAACTATTCACGTAAAATTTGCATAAGAGATTGCCTCCACCCATTTCGTGAAATGGTCAATGACAACAAGAATGAACTTGTGTCCATTTGACGCTTTTGGAGTGATTGGTCCTATTACATCCATGCCCCACATTGAGAAAGGCCATGGTGGTGCCAAAACATGCAATTCATTCAGGGGAGCATGAATTTTAGTAGCATAAATTTGACATTTGTGGCACTTTCGAGCGTAATCAATACAATCATTCTCCATTGTGACTAGTAATAACCTGCCCTCATAACTTGCCTTGTCATCATATCGCCATTAACATGTGCTCCACATGCCCCATCATGTACTTCTTCCATTATTCTCCATGCTTCTATTGCATTCACACATCTCAAAAGTACTTGATCTTGACTCCTTTTATATAGCATATCACCATTGAACAAAAAAACCCATAGCTAACCTTCGAATGAATTTCTTATCATTATCTAACCCATGCTCAAGATACTGTTGATGCTTATTATACTGTAAGATATCATGGTACCATGGTTTCCCATCAACCTCTTCTTCTACCTCAGAACAGTGTGCAGGCGAATATTTCATAGTCAACTCAATAGTTTAGATGTTAACATCAGTACCCACTTTGAACATTGAAGCCAATGTAGTAAGAGCATCGGCGATTTGATTTTCTTCTCGAAAGAGATGTTGAAAAAGAACCTTTTTGAATCGCTTAGCCAATCCTATCACATGCTTTTGGTATAGGACCAACTTCGAATCCCTTGTTTCCTATTCTCCTCAGAGTTGGTAAATAACCAAACTATTTCTCTGTATAAATCCAACACATCAATTTTTTTATCAATTGCTGCTCGTAAGCCCATAATGCAAGCTTCATATTCAACCATACTATTAGTGTAACTGAAAGCCAATCTAGCAGTGACTGGGAAATATTTCCTATCTGGGGATACCAAAATTGCACTAATCCCATGCCCCAAAGCATTTGATGCTCGATCAAAATACATTTTTCATGTTTTCTTCTCACATCCTTCTACATCTTCTTAGAGAACTAGCATCAAATCTTTATCTGAAAAGTCGAACCTTATAGGGTCATAATCTTCAGCAGCTCTATCAGTGAGGAATTATGCTATTACACTCCCTTTTACAACTTTTCGGATCATATATACTATATCATACTCAGAAAGCATGACCTGCCATCTTGTTATCTTTCTTGACAATGATGGTTTTTCAAAAATGTATTTCAAGGGATCCAACTTTGCTATGAGCAATGTAGTGTGGTGTAACATATATTGCTTGAGCCTATGAGCTCTCCAAGCTAACACACAACACATCTTTTCTAGCGGTCAACACTTAGACTCGTAATCAGTGAATTTTTTGCTCAGATAATAAATGGCTTGCTCTTTCTTGCCCTTTTCATCTAATTGCCCTAGCAAAGATGCCATCAATCTTTCCCGTACTATTAAATATAGAATCAAAGGTTTCCTTAAGACTGGAGGTACAAGAACAGATGGATTCGATAAGTATTCTTTGATCCTTTCAAAAGCATTTTAACAATCCTAATTCCATTCACTTATGCTGTCTTTGCGAAGAAGCTTAAAGATGGGATCACATTTAGATGTAAGTTGAGAGATAAAACGAGCAATATAATTCAACCTTCCTAAGAAGCCTCTTACTTCCTTTTGTGTACTAAGAGGAGACAAATTTTGTATAGCTCGTATCTTATCAGGATCCACCTCAATCCGTCTTTTACTGACTATGAAACCTAGCAACTTTCTAGAACTGACACCAAATGTACACTTGGCAGGATTCAACTTGAGTTGAAATTTTCTCATCATTTCAAAGAATTTTCTGAGATGGTCTACGTGATTTTCTACCTCACGGGACTTGGCTATCCTATCATCAATATAAACCTCAATTTCTTTGTGCATCATATCATGGAATAATGTCACCATTGCCCTTTGATAAGTTGCTTTAGCATTCTTTAGTCCAAAAGGTATGACCCTATAGCAAAATGTTCCCCATATGGTTACAAAGGTAGTTTTCTTTTTGTCTTCAAGAGCCATCCTGATCCGATTATAACCTGAGAAACCATCCATAAAAGAGAAGAAAGAATATCTTGTAGTGTTATCTACAAGAGCATCAATATGAGGTAAACGAAAATTATCCTTTAGACTTGCCCTATTTAGGTCCTGATAGTCTATGCACATCCGTACTTTCCCATCTTTTTTAGGTATTGGGACTATATTGGCTACCCATTCTGGATATTTGGCTACTTCTAGAAATCCTACATCAAATTGCTTTTTAACCTCTTTTTTTATTTTTAACAACATCTCCGATTTCATGCGTCTCATCTTTTGTTGCACTGGTTTGCATTTTGGCTTTATAGGTAACTTATGCTCTACAATGTTGGTACTTAAACCTGGCATATCTGGATAAGACCAAGCGATACATCCGCATATTCTTAAAGCAATTATTTTAGCCTTTGCTTATCATCAAATAAGAATAATGTCCTGACTTTTACCTCTTTTTTATTTTTTTCATCACCTTGATTAACCAGTTCCGTAATTTCTTGATGAGGTTCTAGGGACTTCTCCTATTGTTCCACTAACCTCAACAAATCGGGTGATAAGGTGTCATCATCCAAGTTTTCTTCATTATTAAGTTCACCAACATGAACCGAGCTTTTAAAGTCAAATCTCAAATTATCATTATCATGATTGCTTGTATGTTCATTATTTGTATACCTGAAAATGGTTGAAAAAATGTATATTGGTATATGTGCGATATAAAATGAAATAGGATGAAGAGGAAATGTACTAAAAGGTATTCCATTTATTATTGAAATTGAAAATAACAAAATTAAATTAGCCCATACATAAGAAATTTCCTAATGTTTTTAGGCATGAATCATTAAGGAATAGATTATTAAATTACTTGGGTAAAGGTTTAAGAATAACAGGCCATTTCATTATCTTCCAGTTCTTCATTCAGCACTTGAAGGTGTTGGGTACAACAAGGGATCTTCTTGTTGACTTTTATTCTCCACCATATGGATTGATAAGTCCAAAAGAGCTTTATCTATTTCCTCAATCGGTGTTTCCTTTCGAATATTTAGGTTGATAAATCCTCATGAACAAAAAATGTCATACAAGTGAGGCACAGTCCATCCGTTAGTTCCCTATGTACGGCTCATGTAATGAACCATTCATTCTTTTTTTTTATTCTCTACTATCTCTCCTCTCTTTTCCATGTTAATCTATATCCTAATCCAAATCTTTCTATCTTCATCGGTATGAAAGGCAAGTTTACGATTCCATGCAAATCCTTTCCTAATCAAACTCAAACTCGCTAACCTTTCTTGACAGTTTAATTAAATGACATTTGAGTTATTTTAGGCATGCGGCCGTTTCTGAGCCTTTACCCACATATGTTGTATTGACAAACTTAAATTATCTAAATGAGCACTCCAAGGCTTCTTCAATAGCTTTCACATATGGGATTGGCGATAATTGAGTGACCAGTAAATCTTCTTCTCTAAACACACAAGCTTGATTATTGTCTACAACAAATTTCACTTTTTTGATGTAATGATGAAGGGATAGCCCCTGCAGCATGAATCCATGGCCTCCCTAATAAGCAGTTATAGGATGGTGAAATGTCCATCACCTGAAATTTGACATTAAAAGTGCAAGGACCAATTTGTAAAGGGATCTCGATATCACCCAACACCTCTCTATAGGTTCCATCAAAAGCCCTTACCACCATACTACTGGACTTTATGTAGGACATGTTCATAGGTAGCTTGGTTAGCGTACTTATAGGCATGACATTGATCGAGGATCCATTGTTAATGAGCACCATAGCCATAGTGTGGGTCTTACATCTTGTCCTGATATGCAAGGCTTTATTACTACTTCATCCATCTGTAGGCATCTCATCATCATTAAAAGTTATGTAGCTGGAAGTCACCAAACTCTCAGCAATGTGGCTCACATTTTCAACAAAAATGTTGTGACTGACATAAGCATGATTCAGTACTTTCATCAATGCATTTCTATAGGGCTCAGAATTTAGCAATAGTGATAACAGAGTGATACATGATGGTATCTTATTTAATTATTCCACCACACTATACTCGCTGTGCTTAATCAGCTGTAAAAACTCACAAGCTTTTTTCTCTGTCATAGGTTTCTGGAATTCTGAATCAAAGGTCTTTATTGGGTCTTTCTTACTTCTCAATTTTTCTTCTTTCCTCTTTAATTCTTCATTTTCACCTTTTTCTAATATCTCAAAAGAGTAGCATCGCCTATTCCTAGTCATTCCCCCTATACCAGTTATTTGTGCCGAATCTGTAGAGCAATGCAATCTTGGCTCAGCAGTTGTGGTTACAACTTTACAATCATATTTCCATGGTACAACTTTTTCATCCGAATAGGGGAATGGACTCGAAACATTAAAAGTAAGGATAGGCTTGTTAACTAAAGTCGATATTGACTTTTCATCATAATAAAATGTCACCAACTTGACCCTAAAAGATAACCCTGATGATGCTTCTTCATCAACAACATTTATGTCATTATTCTTATGATTGCTCGAGAACTCTACTTGGAATGAATCCATCAATTGTTGCACCTCTTACTCAAAATCAATGCACTCTTGGATCAAATGACCTACGGCCCCCATCTAGTACTTACATGTTTTAAAGGGATTATATGTCCTGCGATAAGTGCTTAGATTTGCTAGCATAGGGTAAATCATATAAGCTTTGATTAGAATGTTAAAGATTTGCCTTAACGAGATTATGATATCCTCCACTTTTCTTTTAATAATTTTTGCATTCTCATTTCACAAGGCATTAACTGCAAGTCCAGCATGATTAGGTAAAGGATTGCCATTGACATTTGGCTCTTCTTTCTTTTCAAAGTTTATTAACTCGACTTGAATTAGGCCTTGCACCCTTTACTTTAATGCATGCAATCCTAAGTAGAATGTCTAGTATTTCCTGCATGGTAATCACATCGAGCATTGGGATTATACCATCTAGGGTATCAAGGTTTCATGGGCTCAAGGTACACAGGTGCAATCAAATGATTCTTGATGAGATCCGAAAGTAACTAAGTGTAAGTTAAAGGATAGGGTTAATGAGAGTTCTTTCTTGATAGGGTCATGGTGCTCTTTGGTTGTTTGGTAATTGGGTTGGTTGGGCTAATTGAATCACAGGTCTTGTTGGTGGGATAGGTGCTCGAGGGTAAAAAGTTGGTTAAAATCTGGGTGATGGTGCAGACAGGTGAGTATAAGCAATGTTGTTTGAACTTGGATAATAGGTTTGGAGGATAGCATATGGGCTATAAGGTGTAAATCCTCCAAGTGGTCTTTCATAAGTAACTGTTTCTACCTCAGATTCTTTGTTTCTAGGGACTCTTCCTTTTTTTTACCCTAGATGAATCTCATGCCTCTAATTTCCTGCTTTTGATAGCATTTTCGATAATTTCCCTTATGATCACCATATATGCAAAGTTTTCTATAGCGTTTCCTATCATTTTTTCATAATAAAGAGCTCGAAGAGTACTAATAAACATCATGGTAGCTTCTTTCTCAGTGAGAGGTGGTTGGACTTGTGTAGCTAGGTCACACAACCTTTGAGCATACTCTTTGAAACTTTTCGTTAGCTTCTTTTCCATTGCCTGTAATGCCATCGTAGTGGGAGCCACGTCCATAATATATTTATATTGTGAAATAAATGCCCTATCCAATTCCTTCCATGAGCAGATGCGATTTTTGTCCAATTGTACATACCATTTAGTAGCCGAGCCTATAAGATTATCTTGGAAGACATGAATAAGCAACTTGTCATCATTTGCATGAGCTGCCATAAGACTATCTTGGAAAACATGAATAAGTAACTTGTCATAATTTGCATGAGCTGCCATCTTCTTGCAGTACATTGTAACATGTGTTACAAGACAAGTAGTGCCATTTTATTTCTCAAAGTCTAGAGTCTTGAATTTTAGTGGGATTACAACGTCGGGCACAAGACAAAGTCCCGCTGCATCCATGGATCTAAAAAAATCCATTCATTCCATAACTCAGAGCCTTTCTTCCAGAAGACTTACTTTTTGGGACCCAATGTCCTCTTTTGCTTCCTCTTCATTGAGTGTTAACTTTCTCTGTTCCTCTAGGTCATCTAAATTAGGGACTTGAATTAAGTCATTTAGCTTTAGCCTCATCATAGAGACAGTAACTTCTGGCATTTTAAGGTGTGCAGTAAGGACTTCCTCATTAACCAACTTGTACACAAGATTTTTGTTTTTCTCTTTCATCGGGTTTTCTTCCATTTTCCCTTTCCCCTTGTTCATTTCTTTCATCATTTCCATTAATTGAGCTAATTGCTCTATCATTTCCTCTTAAGCTTTCTCCTCTTTCAATCTTGTTGGATTGCTTTTCAGCCACGATTTTTACTCGTGATTGGGTACCGTAATGGTGCGAAGTAGATTGCTTTGTAAATTTTAGTCGACGAGCTATACTTGAACCAAAATATTGAGAAGTTAGGGTATTATGCATCTAAGTCAACTACCACATAGTTATTAATATGAATGCGTGAATGAATTATGCAAAAAAAGAAGAAGGAATATTTACCACATAACAGTTATTGATAAAAAGAAACTTTATTATTATTCTTAATAATGTTTTAAATAAAATCCATGAAAATAAAGCCTAACATCTATGGCCTCTAAACAAACTTCATTATCTGCCTATAATGATTCTGAGCCTCTTCTAAGAGTTCAAATAATTTTTGGCCATTATGTTGGAATGGATGCACATTCGCCTTCAACTCATTGATTTGATCATGCATTTCTTCTGTTTTTCGGGCACCAATGCAAATCTGGTTGAATAAATGCCTAAGATGTAGCTGCCTTTTCAAACTCGTGTCTTAGGCTTGTTTACATTTTTTTCTAACCTTTCAAGTCTAACGGTCAACTTTTGACACCTTTCCTCCCATCTCATACGTTTTATGTATGATTCCTCATTTTCCACCCTCATATGCTCGAGCTCCGAAGTCTTTTCAGTAACCATATCATCCAGTTCTTTAAATGCAGTCTTCAACATGTCACAATCTTGGTTTAGCTTTTCAATCCTCTCATTTTGCTTTGATCTTCTTTCTTCCAACTTCTTGATCTTCTCTCGCAAGTTTTTGTTTTCTTACTCTCCCTCATCTTTTTCTTCTTGCAGCTTTCTCTTAGCCAATTCTATTTTTATGATAGGGTCAGGAGGCATAACTTTAACTGAATGACTGATGTTTTCTTTAGGTGGTAACACTATATCTTTGGCTCGCTTCATATGCCACACCGAATATTCATGAGAGGTATTATTCGTGAATTTCCCTCCCTCCACTCAAATTGTTTCCTTCCAAGCATTGATGACACTTTCTTTCTTTTCTAAAGCGTCTTTATCTGTGTAAGCGAAGTCCATCTGATTAAGCCCATGAGTCATCGAAATAAACTGCTTATAGCCTACTTACCTTCGAACCACAGTCGATGTGTAAATGATAACTCCCCATAAACCTGGAAGTGGAACCCAAGGCCAATCCTCGCACTGGAATAAAGTCAGATCGTGACACATCCAAAGAGCCTTCCATACCATATCTCGACTTGTCAACCTTCTTAAGAATGCTACCCATTCAATTCTTGTTTTAGGTTCTGGCCGAGTACTGTCACGAAACTCTTTAATGGGAATATTAGTAGAAAAATGGTCTATGAAACTTGCTTTCCTCACACTGGAAATGGCTTATCATCCAAATGTGTAATACTTATGCACATCCATGGAATCATCCTTCCTATTTTTTCTACAGTGATTCAAAAACCTAGTTTTCTGCCAAGATGGTTGGTGCCGCACTTATTTGGTGTTCGACCTCATCAATGAAGTCTACCATTGCAATCTCCACATAACCTAAAACCTTAGGAAATATGACCATTCTATTAATAGCCAAAGCCATCATGCTCATAACCCTCTCTTTTTCGGGATTTTTGGTGATATAATCTCGAAAAAAACTCCAATGAATGCTTGTACTTCCTCCTTTTTATTTTTCAATGACCTCTATTTTATTAATCCCCATCATTTCAGCAAGCTTCCGACGGTAACCCATCTTGTTCTTTCAAAATATCTTATCCTGATTTAGAGTTTGAAGGTGTAACAATTCTGAATATTCCTCAATAATTGGGACTATATCTACCTCGTTAAATACAAAGCAGTTATATGAAAGATCCCAAAATTGAACTATGGCCCTTATCAAATTATTGTCCACTTTGATCCGCAAAAGTAATGCTATGTCCCCATATTTTCTCTGAAATGCTTCCTGGTTAGATAAGCTCCATGATCCCCAAATGTTCATCAAATCAGTTAGGTCATTTTGTGCAAGATTAAGATGGACTCTTTCTGAAACAATTGAGACATATTCAGCCGATAAACAATCACCTTCTACTAGCTGAGTTGCTTCTGATCTAGCCTTCAAATCATTTGAGGACTCATATTTGGTAGATTCTGACTTTGGTAGGCTTGCCATGATGTTACTTTAAAAATTATTTTTTAACAACAATAGTGATGTAGCAAGATATTCCAATAATGTCATGATGATGTGAATGCATGAAGAGGAAAAGAAAATAAAGTAAACTGGTTAGAAAAATATAATAATAAAAGCATAAGTATAAAAATATAAATATACATCTTGAAAAAAGATATGTTCCTTCATGTGTCTTATCTTGGGTTATTTTTATACAAGGGCTGGCATGACTCTATCCTAAAGTTGGCCTTTTAGGTTTTATTTACATGCTGGGTTAGGATAATTGATGAGTCTAAAAAGATCCCCAAATTGCTCCTTAACATCATCCATGGAGGATGAGTAAAGCACCCATATCCTCACCCATTATAAGCTTCAATCAGAAAGGGTTCAATTTGAGTGAGAGTATTTTCCTAACCACTACGAAGGTTATTACCTCATGAAAGCTTTGGTACTTTACACCTTGAGAGTGTTTCGCTAGCCCATGTGAAGGTTGACACCTTACGAGAGCGTAGCTACTTTACCCCTCCTAAAAGGACGAGCTCGGGTCTAAGGCTTTATGATATATTTGTGCAGTGTGTGTGAAGGAACAATTCAAACCTCCTTAACATTTTCATGTGTTTTGAAGAAAAGGATAAACATTAGCAAATGAACTGTGTAAAAAAAATTAAAAAAAAATAAACATAAACAAATAACCATTTTAAAACCAACTATGAGGAATTGGAGTATCAAAAGGCTAACTATGGTTCGACTCTTTAATGTCCCCAGTGAAGTTGCCAAGCTGTCATAACGTGCCAAATACGAATTCGGCCTCTAAATATAAAAGGTAAGAGTCACCACTAATCTTTTTTAAAGATATGATTAGATCACCTATATGAATCTATTCTTTTTAAGGTTATCCTAAGCTTGACTAAGGTACCCTAAAAGAATAGGTTCTGGTCTACGTTCAGAACTAGATTCGAGTGTTCGGTTACATGTAGGGAAGGATCGGCACCCTCACAACGCTTGTCACAAAGACAGCACCTAGTTAGCCTAATGTTAAACTAAAGGTCCTATGGTTTAAAAGGTCTTAATTTATTAGTCAAATATTTAATTATTGAAAATATTTTCTCACCTCAAGAGTATCTAAGGAAATCCATTTGCTTCCTTAAATTGACTCCATCGTCGGATTCATTTTAATATTTTATGAAAAAATTCTAAATTTTATCTAAACATCTAATTTATTTATTTTTAATTGAAAATTAAATATTGAAAATATTTTCAAGAAATTCTCCATCATATTGGTGAAATTTTGAGAAATATTTCCTCACCTTAACAGTATTTAAAGGAATTCATTTGCTCCCTTGAAGAGGCTTCATCGTCATATTTATTTTAGTATTTTATGTAGACAAGTAAAAATATCGTGCTGGTGGAATTTAATTAAAATTTTCTCACCTAGGAAATTCTTAGAAATCAACCATTTACAACTTTCTCAAGTTTCATCATCGGAAAGATCTCAATTAATTTTAGCCTAAATTAATTGTTATACAAGATTTATTAAGACTTGCCATTATAAAATATATATATATATATATACTTATTGAAATTTTATTATAAATAAACGAAATAAGTTCATAAATAAAAAATAATAATAATGAATAAATGAATAAATAAAATAATAAATCACTAAAATAAAGTAATAAGTATTTAGTAAGAATAAGAATCTTTTAAAATAAAATGAAGAAATTAATAATAAAAAAACAAAAAAAATTAAAATCAATAGGTATAAACCTACGTGGACCCACGTAGGTTTTAATTTAAATGTTCTATCGCAAGTTACAATGTTCCTTTTTAATAGAAAATAAACTTAAAAAAAAAAAAAAAACTTTCACAGCCCCGAAGCCAAATTTGAAGAACCTATATACATCTATAAAAAATTTTAATTGATTATCAAGAAAATTCAAAGAGTTTTTATTCATTTAAAATTGCAAATTTTTTTATTAAAAATATTTCTTTTTCAAACTTGATAGGAATGATTCTCAATCTTTATTAGACTTACAAACAATTTTTGAAAAAACTGTTTTCACATATAAAAAATTTCACATGATCAACGGAAAAAAAATTTCTAGATTTTTTTAACTCTTTTTTATTAAAAAAAAACTTTAATAAAATTTTTTTTGTGAAACTACGAATAATAAGAATAGTGTTGATGTTACAAACAAGAAGAAAGAAGAAAAAAAATCAAAGAAAAACTAAAAAAATTTACCTAAAGAAAAACGACAAGCCTTTTTCCCAAATCCAAACTTCTTCGAACAATCCAAAAATGTTTTTTTCTTTTCCTTTTTTTTTGTGTGTGTCTCTCTTTTTTCTTTTTTTTTTTTCTTTTCTCTCTCTCTCTTTTTTTTTTAAATCTTGGGTCTTATTTATATGAGAGATTGGTAGACCAAGCATTAATGATCGAATCAAAAACCTTAATTTTTTTTTTCAAAATTTAGAATTCAAATCCCATAATTTTAGTTATGTCAACTTTAATTTTACATATTTTTGACAATTTAATTTTAATGATCTTTGACCAATCTTCCTCTCACTTCAATCTTGACATAATTAAAAATTTACAATTTTAATTTTTTTTTTAAAAAAAATAAAGATAAAAATTTTTAAAGATATATGAACTTTTTAAATATTAGATTATAAAACCCGAGCCTGAAATCGAATGTCTACAAGTATAATGCGACTATCATACATAATGACTGCTTTCTCGTTTGCATTGAAGTAGTTTACAATTGGAAAAGGGCATTGGGGCTCCTCGGGTGCCAAGCCCGATCTAATTATGATTTAACCCCATTTTGATATTACTCTGGGTTTTATTTATATGCCAGAATTTTTGTTTGAAAGGCAGAGATTCCAGGATAAGCAGCACTGGAATAGGAACATATATGCTCTAGTTAGTCTTGTTATGTTGATAGTTGCGTAATGTTCAAGTTAAGTTCGGGTTGTTTCAAAAATTTATTATTTTAAAAGAATATTTTTATATTTTAAAATTAAATTTAAATAATAATATTTTTATTAAATAAATAGTAATTTGAATTGAGACAACTCAACTTGAATTATAAAAATCTTTGTTTAAACTTAACAAAATTTGAGCTGGACGGATAATTTAATTTATAAATATTATAATTAATGATATTTATAGATTGAATCAAACTGCCGTGACTGATAATTAAAAAAATCCTTGCTCAAAGCTTAGACTCATTTTCTTTATTAAAATTTTAAGATTAAAAAAATAAATATCTTATATATATATATATATTAAGATTAAAATTAAATAAAAATAATTTTAATAAAATAATTCGAATAAAAAAATCAAATAGTATAACCTTATATAAGCCCGACCCAACTCAAATTTGAAACCTTATATAAACCTTATGCAACCCTTATGCATAATTTGAAACGACAACGCTTTATTTAAACCCTCTTGAATTCTTCATTCACGCCTCCAGAAGCCTCTGTCCCTAGCAAGTTTCCCTATTTCCTTTTCCGTCAATTCTTCTCGTTGAAGCTGCAGTTCAACCATTTTGAGTAAATCCTACGATCTCTTTATCCTCTTTTTTTTTTTTTTTTTTAATCTTTGTCGTTTTTGTATTGTGTTTGGAATTGAACTGTTGTTGCAGAGTGGGCATTCTATAAGCCAATCAAAGAGGGAAGAAAAACAAGACGAAGAAATGAAATCGGTTGTGGGTGTTGTCGTATCGAATAAGATGCAGAAATCAGTGGTAGTAGCAGTGGACAGGCTGTTTCATCATAAGCTTTACAACCGCTACGTCAAACGCACCTCCAAGTTCATGGCCCATGACGAAAACAATCAATGCAACATCGGCGACAGGGTATGCCTTTTTTTTTTCCTTTCTTTCTTTGTTCAATTTTAGGAATGCCTTGCGTTTGAGTGTCATACTAATCTTCCCAATGCTTCAATATGTTTTTTTTTTCTTTTTTTTTTTTAAGGTTAAATTGGATCCTTCTAGGCCGTTAAGCAAGCGTAAACATTGGGTTGTTGCTGACATTCTCAAGAAAGCAAGAATTTATAAGCCCCCGTAGGTGGATGCTGCTGCAAATGCAACTATCAACAATGAAGCGCCACTTTCCTCAACCTCTTAAGGTTGGACTCCACTTCATTGTACTTAGTTGCAAAATTCAAAGTAAATTATTCACAATTTGAAACCCATTATTATTATGCGTGCTTGTGAGCAATAAATTATTTATGAAGGTTGGTATTTGATAAAAAAAAAAAAAAAAAAACCTCATTTTGATATGTTATAAATGTCATTATATTGTCTTAAAATCGTGGGCAGTTAGTTTGACCAACATTTAGAGCTGTTAGGAAATGTAATGGTCCTATTGCTAAATACCATTGAACGTTTTTTGCGCTTCGAAGAGATTTATGGATTACCAGTGGTGTTAACCCACGTCAGTTAAATTCTAGATTGCTTGTGGTCTTCTATTCAAGTTGGGTCTATTCACCTATAGCTAATTGATTGTAGGTTGGATGCTTAACATGGTATCAGAGACTAGATTCTGTTATGTTGGTTTCGTATGTTACTCTGCTTGTAGCCTGTTCAAGTAGTGTTATCCCACATCCATTAAGTCCTAAATTGCCTATGGTGGACCTTTCCACCTATAGCCAATTGATTTTAGGTTGGATGCTTAACATACTGCATGTCATAACGGAAGACCTGACGAACAATTGTCAAAATAACATGTTTGTCCGGCTAGTGTCTGTTGAAAGCCTGTTTCTGCTTGCATTGATATATTCCGCTTGTTCTGTGTTGAAGTTAAAAAAAAGACGTGTAAGAAACTTGCTTGTCATCCTACATCTGGTATCGTCCAAGATTTGAAATTCTTCCTAGCTGTTTTCATTTTCCAAAATATAGTTGAGAGTTGGTTTTGCTTTTTATCCTTGACTTGTAATTTAGAGATAATAATAATGGAGATTTGTTTTGGTAAGATAGCATATCAAGTAGGATAATTATTGTTAGCCCCAAATAACTCGAAAGTCATGATGTCAATGTCCAGCAGATTGTTTCTTGCGTTAATTTTTAAGTTTTGAAATCTTCACTTTAAATGGAAGTCATGTAAGCAAATCCTTCAACAATATTTTGTTAATGCTTCTATCAGAAAGTGCCAGACAATGGCGAAATGCTCATGTCGACAGGGCAAGGAGAGACCAACGAAAACATGGAGGAAACATAATAAACAACATTGCTCTTAAAGAGATTACTTGGTATATAGTTCTACAAAGAGAACAATAGCGGTCTCTGATTGCAGGAAATGACTTTTCATTGTTGTATGCTCATATTTGCCGGCGGCCTAAGTTATAGGAGAGAATTGCTGGCTTAAATGTAGGTTATGGGAGAGAATTGCTTGCTTAAATGAAACAAACAGTGTAACAACTGAACTTCTTGAAAAGTATGGGGATTCAAAATTTTTATGCTTATTTAAATGTCCTTTTACTATCTAATTTTGAGTGACAGCTTCTACAATTACTAGGCAAAATGAAATTTCAAAAAATCTTGGGCTGTATCAAGAGTATTATTCAAACCAGATTACATAAATTTTGTTCCACCATAGTTTTTGGCTCTATGTTCTAACCTTTCTCACTATAAAGTTAACGAATTCTAAACAATCAATGAATCAAAGCTCCTGGAGTTGGAGAGAAAATATTGTGTTATCGTCTTATGTTTTCATTTCCATTTTAATATTGTTTTTTCGTTTGATAGTAATCATGAAGATTTGTCTGTTCAAAAGCCTTCGCAACTCAGTGGCCGTGCTTGGCTTAAACTGCCTTGATGTTAACCATTGGTACAGTCTAATGCTACATCGCTCCAACTCTTTTCTTTAAGTATCCGTACCTGAGACCCTTGTTTGACGCATATCCAAATTTGGTTGTCAACCTACCAAATACATTAAAAATTTCGAACTTGTGTCAGATACATATCATGTCCAACACTCACATTCAAATCCAAGAAACATGGTTCTAATGTGAAGGCATTTCATGTAGTTCTTAATGAACTTTCTGTCGAAGTTATTTAATTTTTTTTTCCTTAATTGTTAATGCTGTGTTAGTTCCTAGAATTGTAATCTTTAAAAGATTTTGGCCTGTTGGTACTCTGAAATCATTTTTCTTCCTAAAACTAAAAGAAGGAAAGCTCTGTAGGAAACTTCTAAGCCTTGGTAAAGTTCTATTAGATTGTAGATTTTTCAAAGCAATGTTAGCCATAGGCTCTATATTAGTTTTTTCAGCTTTCTAGTTACAAGGGAACAGTGAGCAGGAAAGAGGAAATATTACATACATGGCTGTTCTGCTGGTCTTTGGTGCTAATGAATCTCTGACTTCATTTTTCCTTGAATTTTTGTAGTTTTATTAGTAATTCTTTTTCCCCTTTTCTGCTACCTTTCTCATGCTCTATATGAAGTTAGAAAGTATAGGAATAATTATTTCTCAAGAAAGATTGATAAATTGGTCAGTTGTAGAATTATGGAGACAAATGTTATGAGCCAAAAATGTAGCTTCTTTCGGACTTTTTCATTTTGCTTCTTAATTTCCAAGATGTAATTGAATAGTGAGAATTATGGAGACAAATGTTATGAGCCAAAAATGTAGCTTCTTTCAAACTTTCTCTTTTACTTCTTAATTTCTAGGATGTAATTGAATAGTGCGCTCGTGAATAGGTTGGGAATAAATTGGGTTAAAGTTCATTTATATTTGTTTATAAAGCTTACAAATGAGTTCAAACAAATTTTAGGTTCAATTAATAAATGAACAGAGTGTGAATATAGGTAAATTATGTTTGATAAATTGTTCAAGAAAAAATTCAGTACTGTTTAATCCTTTTCTAGTTACTATTTTTAAGCTTTAATATCTTTTAACTAAGTACAAAACACAACTTAATACTTACGTCATCAAGAAGTATGTTACATCTATTAAAATCATCCATATTTTTATAAGAAAAAATTACTGTTGTAGACAAATTTAATAGATCCAAAAACGATCAGTTATTATCCACTTGACCCTTGAATGGAGTTAATCTTCCCATAATCCCACATCGAGAAAAAACGATGATTTCGAGGACATATTAACTATAATTCTTTTCAGCACGGTTATTAACTTAATTTGAAAATTGTATAACACTCAGCAAAATGTTATATGAGGTTCATATTTAGAAATGGTGAATTTTAATATAATTTTTAAATATGATTGGCTAATTATATTATAGGTGAAAATGCTGTTTTTTTATACAAATAATATATATTTTTTTATTTACTAAAATAGATTAAAATCAGATTATTATTTACTAAAATAGGTTAAAATCAGATTATTTATTGAAATAGGTTAATTTTTTAAATTAGTCGAGAAATCGGTGATTTCATAATTTAGTTGAAAAATTGTTAAATCAAATGGCGATTTTTTAACTTATTTTGAGAATAACCAAATCAAGTGACGATTTTTTAATTAAATTCAACTCAATTGTAATTCAATTGTAATTTCGGTGCAAGTCCGACGGTGGAGGTAGAAACAATTGGCGATTTCCCACCGACAAATTTTTTTTTTCAATTTTGTTTTTTTTTTTTGTTTTTTTTTTTTTTTTTTTTTTTTTTTTTTTTTTTTTTTGTTTATCAATTATAAGGGTTACGAGGCCCTTATAATCGAGATTCGATGAGGGATATGACAGAAGTCATATCTCTCAAGGTCACGGGTATTTACCCGTGACCTTTATATAATTGAGGGTCGGAGAGAGCCCTCTATAAAATGAGCTCTCTCAACCCTCTTATAAATCGTAAGAAAAAAAAAGTTTCTTTCTCTTACGAATCGTAAAAAAAAAAAAATTCGAGAGGAATATAATCAAGTTAAGGTGTCGTTGAAAGTTAAGTAATCGAGTTACAACTTTTTTACAGGTATGATTGAATTTTATTCGTAAAAATAATTTTCGATATGATTATATAATTTTTTTTTATAATTATGTTTTATTTTCATTTGTGAAAGGGTTTTAATATTGACTATAATTAATTATACGTAATATTTAT
>JBBYHK010000001.1:3803357-3818233 GCA_038382065.1 Adansonia grandidieri | reverse complement strand
AAAATAAGAAACATAATACATTCATCTCAAAGTTAATATATTGGATTAAATCTAAGTTTAAAATATTTAACATGTACTCAAATTTGAATGGATTCTAACTGATTTCTTTTATCACTAAACATTTAAATAATTTTATTAATTTATTTCAAATAAAAAAACGTAATACATTCATCTTAAGGTTAATATATTGGATTAAAAATAGGTTTAAAATATTTAGCATGTACTTGAATTAGAATATAATTTAATTAAATTTAATTTTATAGTAATTAAAGATAATTTTAAAACTAATTAAATTCTTATTATTTGTGATTAAAAATTGGGTAAAAATGAAAATAAAAACTAAATATATAATTAGTTATTAAAAAAGGTATAATTTGTATTTTCATTTAAAATTTACCTAGTAAATAAATCTTAGGGGGTAATGACGTAATCTGTTTTTCATCAATCCTCGGGGATAAGTGAGAATATTTCAATCCAGAGGGTAGGTATATTTCTCTAAAACCTTATGGAGTAAGTGTATTTTTCCAAAAATTGATAAAAAAAATTAACCTTTCCATTTAATTTAAGATAAATTAACCTAAAATAATAATATAAGATTTATTCTGGTTTTTATTTTTATTGGGATCAATTTGATTTTCATTTTATTATTGTGTTAATTTTGTTTAAATTTAGCAAAAATCAATCACATGTGAGCATGTGATTAACAATTATGTTGAACTTAGATTAAATTGACCAGAAATTGACTAAAAATTGATAAAAAAAAAAAATTAAAGTTCCCATTCAATTTAGGATAAATTGGCCAAAAGTAATAATATAAAGGTTAAATTGATAAAAAAAATAAAAACACAAGTATCAAATTGCTCCAATTAAAAAAAAAAAAAAAGAAATAAAGATCCAAGTAATCCAATTCGCAAATTCGAAGGCTGAATTTATCTTTATGCCTTAAATGAACTTTCCTCCATCTTGATACAGAAATAGGAGGGGCACACATATGGGAATGATGAAAAAAAAAGGTTAAAAAGGATATCGTTTCAATACTCTAAAAAAAATATAAAGTAAGCAAGAATAATTCATATTTAAAAGGCAGAAAATTTAAAAATAATTAAATCTTAGTTAACTACATTATAAATAAAATATTTAATTGAAGGAGAAAAAAATTTAATCATCTCACCTTGCAAAAAAGGAAAAATTGCAAATCCTTTTTTTTTTTTTTTTCCTTTTGCGAAAACGACGGAAAAGGAAAAACATTCCGCATTTTCTTGCTAGTGAGAGTAAAAGGATATTATGAGAGCCAAAATTAACATAAATAGAAAAAATAAGAGCCAAAATGATTTAGAGTCTATTAGGCTCAGCTTTTTTTCTTTTTTTTTGGGTTTAAAAGTTATTATGAAATTCTTGTGAAAAATAAGAGACTTAAAAATTATTCTAGAATCGTTTAGTAATTTTATTTTTATATGCTCTTTTCTTTATAAATATCAAATTATATTTTTAAGTGAAAATAAAAATTATTTTAAAAGCTTGCTTATTTTTTAAAAAGCTCTCATTCTTAGACTCTCTTTTTTTTTTTTCTCAATTTTATTTTTTAAAAATAAGTTGACGTTTTTAAGAGTTTCTTATAAAAACCTCTTTGGCTTGACTTCTATTTTTAAAGAGCATTTAAGTAAAAAAAGAAAAAAAAACCATGCCAAATAGGCATTTAAATTAAATTTGTATTCATGCCCTTAGTCAATTTTCCTCTAACTTGCAACTGAAATTGAAGGGGAGCATACTATGAGATTCTTAGGCTTTTCTTATGATGAAAAATAGTAAAAGAGGATAACAAATATCGTTTTAATCCTCCAAAACTAATATAAAGCAAATGAGATGAGTTCATGTTTAAAAGGGAGAAAAATAAATGAATAAGTAAAACAATCAAAATCTTTGTTGACTAAATTATAATGATGTATACAAATATGAATGTGAAGGATTTTTAAAATAGTGAAAATAATTATTGTTATTCAGTGTATTTTTAAATTATTATTTTAAATATTTTTTATTATTAATAAGATTTATCTAATTTAAAAGTAAAATGTTTAATTAGATTAAGTTGATAATAATAAAAAATAAAAGTAAATCAATTTATTTGATATAAATGTAAAAGGGTTAAAATTTTTCATTAATTGTTTTATCTTCATAATTAATTTTACATTAAAATTAAAAATAATAAAATTTATAATAATTTAATATAATTTGTCCATAAAACAAACTTTATATTTTAATATAAATTTCAATTAACATACACTTCATTCATTTTATTTATTTTTTAAAAATATATAAATACATATAATTAAAATAAACAAAATAACTAATTTTCACATGCGAACATGTAAGCTAGCGTTATTGAAGGGGGAGACGGTTGCTGGTAATTTCGTTATTTCTTTTTTTTTTTTTTTTTTAAAAGGACAATCTTCCAGATGATATTACATAAATAACGGATGGATGTGTCGGTCAGCCATTCGTTCAATTTTGTATGTGTTTGTTTGGATGCTCCATTTTTTATATGGAAAGGTTTCCATAAAGAAAGCACACTGTCAAAAGTCGTTTTCAAGCACCCATGACCACGTTTTATGCAACTTGCTTATCATTTGAGCATTTGAGCACTTAATATTTGGCTTATGCGATTTAAACATTATTTTTTATGTTTTTAATTAGGTTCAAATTTTTCTTTCCAAATTAATATGTATTATCTTAAAGTATTTGACAGAAAATTATATGCATTTCTATTTCTATTTCTATTTCTATTTCTATCTACATGAAGAAAAACATTATGCAATGAGTGGCATTATATACACACAATAGTTTCCCTTGAACCCAATGGTAGACATAATGCGCGTATTTTATCAAAGGATTGGCCTCTATACATTGGTACTGAAGATTTTTAGCTCTACAAACAAGATTAAAAAATTATTATATGTTTCATTTTATATTTATACTATAAAATAAAAGATTTTTAAAAATAAAATAAGAGAAAAATCAACAAAATTTTTTTTTTCTATTTTGAATTTAGTAGTATTAAAGATAAAGGTTATCACTAATTTATGGATAAATGTAGTCCCAAATTTTTCAAAGACACGGTTTTAAAAAATGATTATAAGGGATGATTTTCTTCTTATTTAAAACTTTTATCTTTTAGAAATAATTATTTATTGTTATCGATTCCTTTAAAATTTATAATATTAGTTTTTTTTTTTTTCCTATAGATATGAGTCATCTATCCTATTTGTAGATTCTAAAAACTTTATTAATGGTTTATGAGATAATTTCTTTTCATCAATATCTAATTTTGTCCTTCTAATTATTTCAAAATCTTTTTTGCCCATTTAAAAGCTTTATTGTTTTTAATTTTTATAGTAAAGATTTTTCCTTTTTAGAAAGATCTTTAAAATATTGCTTAAAATGATTTTTATTTAATATACTATTAGTGAAGTATAAAAATTTTATAAGCAGAATTACGAGATCACATGTCTTATTTAGACCTGTCAATTAAGCAGGTTAGGTTGGTTTCAGGTTAGATTAAGTTGAGTTAGGTCATTTTAGGTTTTTAAATTTTCAATCATTTTCAGGTTTAGATCATGTTAGTTTCAGGTCACTTCAGGTTTTAACCACTTAAGTTTTGGGTTATGTTAAGAAAAAGATACAGTTTGGGTTGACGTATAGTGCGACTTGACAAATATATTGGGTCATATGGGATTCTCTCATTCTCTCATCCGATCGAGATATCCTCTGTTTCACCCAAAAAAGATATGAGCTTACTCTCTCCCTCTCTTTTCTATTCCTATTCCAAAATAAAATATTGAAAATAATCACTAATCCAGAATATTCAGAAGATTCTTCTTACTAAAATAGAAAATATATCAAAAAACTAAAAAGTTTTTTTTTTTTTTGTAACTCATATGATTAAAAAAATATGATAAATCTAGATAGATCCTAGATGCATATTTTATATTTGATATTGGTTGACTGGGTATATAAGTTATGTTATACTATTGAATAACAAGTATTTAATTATCTATTTATAGAGAATTTGTATCCTTGGGAGTCCTTAATGATTAAACAAACGAAGATTTTACCATGAATACAATTTTAGAGAGACGCGAAAGTGAAAGCCTATGGGGTTGCTTCTGTAATTGGATAACTACCACTGAAAACCATTTTTACATCGGATGCTTTGGTTTTTTTATGATCCCTACCTTATTGATTGCAACTTCTGCAAAAAAAAGGTATACTATGACCATCTCTTATAAGATGAAATGGATGGAATATAATGAAATAGAGCCACTTTGAATCTCCCTATGAAATGAGGCATGGAAAGGAGCCACTACGAAGAAGCTCCCGAGGTTAATAAGGAATTTTGAGTTCCTATTGGTCATGGGTTGAGAATGAGAAATTCAGGTTATTTTGGGTTCAGGTCAATCGAGTTTAATACTTAGGTTAATCGGGTACAGGTCATTTTTTATTCAAGTCATCTGGGGTTCTGGTCAATTGGGTTTAACACTGGAGATCGGTTTCGGGTCCATTAAGTTTAACATGCAGGTTTATCAGGTTTGATCATTTTATATTCAAGTTATTTCCGGTTAATTGTTTAGGTTAATTCAGGTTCGAGCCATTTAGAGTTTGGGCTATTTCGGGTTCGGATCATTTCGGATTTGGGTCATTATAGGTTTTGGTTGGTGGATTTTAAATTGTTGACATTTTCTGATCAAATTGGATTAGGTCGAGTTTGGATTCAGATGGGTTGATCTAATTTTTCAAGTTTTGATTAGAATTGACAGGTCTAGGTCTAGTCTCATTTATTTTTCTTTTAAATTTGTTTTTATTCTAGTTGATCAAGAAATTCTTTTATTTCAACAATAATACATTCTTGAAGATAATTCTTGAGCTGACAAATTTAACCTTGAAAAATCTATTTCTTTTTTCTCAAGTTCTATCTTTTGAAGATTGAGAATAAGTCCATGTGTAACCAACTATTCAGCAATTTGTTTAAATGCTTTCTGTGCTCTTACACTGTTTCTAAATACAGTCATATATCATCTATATAAAACAAACAAATTTCTTTAATTTCAAAGGCGGATTCATTTTTTAAATATATGAATATTACATAGATGCAGATGCCAAATTGTCCATAGGTTAAGTCCTTGAAGTGCACCAAAGTCTGTCAATAATTATGACTATTCATTTAGCTTTATTTGTCAAAATATCAATTTATAATCAAATTTATTATAATATTATGCATGTTTTACTTGATAATGTTTCTTATAAATAACTGGCATCAAATAATTTGGTGATGGTGTGCAACTGCGCATCAAACATAAATAAGGTTTATATTGATTGGGTTAACTCAATCTCTTCAATCGAATTGCCAGCAACCGAGTGCGGACAGTGCAAGCGATGAATGTTTGCTCCACTTGAGTCTCTTAATCAGCAGCACCTGTAATTTGACCTATCGTTTTGAATCAGTTGTAATTTGAACCGCATTTAGAAACTCATAGTAAATGAATCGAGAAAAGAGGTGAAAGGAAAGCACTGATATGCTTCTTCAGTATTCAGATCTCAGAAAAGAATCGCATGAGAATATCCGAGAAAAACAAAGAAAATTTAAACAACTCCGCTTTTATTTTATTATTATTATTTGGAGCATGCAGAACATTAAAGGCCTGAAGCTTTAGGAACTAGCCACAAATTCACTGGTTATTAGTACAATCTAATCTAATTGAATTGTTCAAACAGCTATTTGTTGAGCAAAGGAAAAGCAGGTCCAGCAAGAAATGATGTCCTCTTCACGAACCTGCCTTTCATTCGAGGCCTCTTCTCTGCATTCAGTTTGCGGACTTCGTACCTTATTTTCTTCGAGAACAACCTTGTTCTTCGCTTTTCTCTGTACCTCGATACTCTTGCTTGTCTGCCACCATCCCCCATTGCTTGGTTGCCTCCTATTCCAGTCAAAACACCATAGTTGTGGCAAACTTCTGTTCCATCAGTTCCCTGGAAATTAAGAAAGAAGTCTTTGTAATTAGCAATTTTGTTTTTCTTACAACCGAGGTCATAACTTGTAAAATAAAAAATATATTATCGATATTAAAATTTAAATTTCAAATTTAAAAGATATTATTTTTTAAAAATGACTTTATACCTACGAAAAAAAATTGAATAAACTCCAGGCCTTTACGCCTAGAAAGCTGCCCATAATGGAAGCAAAAAAATATATAGCAAGCTATAAATTATTAGCTTCTGTAATCATTTGTGTTTTTCCCCTTTTTCCTTTTTGAGCTACTTTATGCTACTGAGGCATTATGCAGGATGCATAATAACATCTATTATTTATATGGGAACATTAAGTAGGAAGTTACCTCACAAAAAGGCCAGCATTTGTCTAGATCAATATCCGGTCGGCCACCAGAAGTCCATGGAGACTTCTGGTTTGCCCAGGCAGTGATTACCGCTTCATGGTCCAGGCTCAAAAGTATCTTCCTCTTCGTCCTTTTTGCAGTACCCTCCTCATACTCCCCATCCCCCTTACTCTTCACCGTTAACTCTTCCTTCACCAGCTCATCCTCCTCTCCACAAGTTGCTGGAGAATCATAATTAAAACTCAACTCAAAGGGTTCTCTCGCCATATCCATATCAGACTCGACATGGTACTCTCTACCGGCTTCAGAACTCTCTTCATCTTCAATCTTCAGTTTAGCGTTTCCTAAGGAACAGATCCTGAAGTCCTTCTCTTTAGAGTCAATTATCCCCAGCTGCTCCATGGCAAAGGACTCATTTTCGAGACCCTTACCAAGCAAACTATCAACATCAGCTGCAAACTCTGCAAGATCCACCTCAGACGGGAAAGGCCCATGTGAACCATCCACATCTTGTATATTACAATTAGCCAGGAAAGCTTTTGATTCACTCCCAGCAGCATCACCTGTTTTTACAGCACTCACAGCAGCTTCATTTGACGTTGTAGAACTACATAGTTCAGCAACAAAAGGATCAAATATTGGTACCCTATAAAGAAGCTGCTCCTCTTCGTTCTCTTCATGCGATATCTCATCAGGACCAACTTCAGGGACAAGAGGAGCGGCGTTGTTGTTCCTTTCCGTATGCTTAGCTAGAAGTAGCTTATGATGAATAGTAGCCTTCGCGGGTCGCCTTGTCCTTGCCTTTCTGGTAAACCCTTTATCCCATGATGGTGAAAGGCTCTCCAACGGAACTTTGTTACTTGAGGACTTATCTGAAGAAGCAGTTTTCAGGCGAACTCTTTCATGTCTACGAGCGAGTGGATTCGCCGAATGAACAGAAGAATCACAGGTTTGGCAGAGAAAAGCATCGTCAGCAGCACAGTACCAACGAGCCCGTTTCTTTATACAGCTATCGCAAGCTCTAGCAGTTTTGCCACCAACGGCGTTAGCCACTTTTTTCCGAGAAATCATGGAGGTAATATATCGATTTCTCCAAATTAAACAGTCAAAATAAAACTAGGATTCTTAAAGAAAAGTTATAAGCATAGAAATTAATCAATAAAATAAAACAAGAGAAAAACGAATCAAGCCGAAGAGAATAAAAAATGTTAAATTGCGCCTTATTATTAATTATTCTCAGAGACTTTCAAAGTTTCAAAGTGGTACAATTATTTTGTATGTGGTGGGTAGTATGACCCACCAACAGCTCCTTTTGAGCCATTTAGCACGGGGGAATTCTAAAAACGTGACATCAATAAATAATTATCATAAAAATAAAAATTAATTTTAAAAAATAACAGTTATTGAAATTATTAATAAAGAGATTACAATTACCTATTTACTCTTCTCTTTGTTCGTCTCTCCTTTTTAGGGGGAGAGTACAACTGATTATATCTAAATGTATATTGTCATGTATGTTGTCCTAGGAATGAGCACAATTGCTCTTGATTATTTTCACATGTTTCACGGGTGTACAGTAGAGCGTCGGATCCATTTTAGGGTCGTGTACATTCTTTAAAGTGTAGTTATACATTTAAGTATAATCAGTTGTATATTTAGGTATAATTAGTTGTACATTTAGTTATAATCAGTTACACATTTTGTTGGAGTTTATCGTACATTTCGATATCCTCACACGTACATCAAAGCACGCATAGGCATTGATTTCTCTTGATGCTCCCTATACGAATGCACCACGTAAGCGCATTTCGTAATGCATATACTACACACTCGATGTACATATCTTGTGCAATGTACATTAACTGCATAACTTGTGTCCCATGCGTGATTGGCATATATGTTGTCCTGCGAATAAGCATAATTGCTCTTGAATATTTTCACATGCTTCATGGGTGCATGATGGAGCGTATGATCCGTTTTAGGATTTGTACATTCTTCATAATCAGTTGTACATTTAGGTATAAGTTGTTGTACATTTCGCTGGAGTATGTCGTACATTCTGATATCCATACACATACATCAAGACATGCGTACACATTTAATTATTATTTTTATATATTAATTCGAGATTAATATATTTTTTTATTTTTATTATTTTTAAATAATTTAATAAAAATATTTTTATTTTTATAATATAATATATATTAAGTAATTTATAAATAATATATATTATTTTTAATTTTTTGAAAAATAATTTGAAATTTAAGATAAATATTTTTTTATTTTTATTATTTTTAAATAGTATTTAATACATATAATTTATACATAATATATAATACTATGTATATGATATATAACATATATTATTATATATTATATGTAATATAAAATGTATATAATATGGATAAAATATATATATTTTATATAATATACAAATATATAAAAATTTATATTATTATAAATATATTTAATATATAAATATGTAAAATTAATATTATATATATAATATAAACAGGGGGAAGTTGATTGTTTTACAAGGGAACCGATTCCCAATATATTAATATGTAATAATTTAAGATTTAATATAAAATATTTTTATTTTTATATAATATATATTATTTTTAATATATAAAATATTTAATTTTCATTATTTTTAATAGTAATTCAAGATTTAATATAAAAATTTTTATATTAAATTATTTTTAAGTAGTAATTTAGGATTTAATATGAAATATATTTTTATTTTTTATTATTTATAAATGATAATTCGAGATTTAACATAAAATATATTTTTTTATTACTTTTAAATAATAACTCAAAATTTAATAAAAATACTTTTTAATATTTTATTATTTTTAAATAATATTTTTAATTTATATTATTGATATATATATTTTATATATTTATAATTTATATATAATATATATATGCAAAAAGGAGAGACAAAGACAAAAGAGAGAGGTTAATAGGTAATTGTAATCTCTTTATTAATAATTCGAATAATTATAATTTTTTCTTTAAAATTATTTTTTCTACTTCACCTTTATTTAATAATTATTTATTGATTTAACGTTTTTCGAATTCTCCCTTTTAACAACCTTCGGATGCAGTTGTGGGCCCACAACAAGGCCTTATCCGGATTTAATTGGTTGAGAGTGTAAAGCTCATCCTTATATCTGGCTTCCCATTGGCTACCTCTCTAATCAAAGGGATTTCTTGTGGGTCCCAATTGCCAAGGTTCGAGAATAAAGTCCTGGGATCCCATCTACTCATTTCTGTGTGTCCATATTTTCCCCTCTGGTTAGGAATTTGGAGGCCGAGGGAGACCCTTTTGTTCTCGCGCCTTCCCCCCGCTGCTGCTGCTGCCGCTGCATTTGACCTCTTCTCAGTTCCGATCCCTTTTGCGGTCCCCCGACTTTCCACACTTGCCTTATCCATTTCCCTCATTCTTAAGCTTTGGCTTCTCTCCCATTATATCTGGATCTCACTGCAACTGGGCCAGGCAAACCATTACAATTTTCACACTAAAGTAACTCTCATCAACAACATCATCGAAATAGACGTGTGAAAATCAAACTTTTTATTAAAATATTACAAATTTTTTTTTTTCAAAATAAATTAATCTTAAATTATTTATCAAAATAAATTAATTTTAAAAGGATAGTGAAAAATAGTTAAATTAAATGACACTTTCTTAGCGTGAAAAATCATCACACATAAGGTGGTGATTTCTCATTTATGTAAGTTAAAAATCGTCACACTTGATGTTAGGAAAATTAAAAAATAAAAAAATAAAAAATATAAACAAATGTTTATTCAAAGGGATAATTAAAAATTATATTATAATTAAGGGAATAAAATAATCAAAATTACTCCTACTGAAATTACCCTATACCTTTTTCTTCTTCCCATCATCATTTTCTTCTTCAACTTAAGAATTAACTTCTCAACTTAGCAATAAGGAAAAACAAAAGCTAACACCAAAGACAAATCATGTAAGCTTCGATCTAAGTTTTTATACAGCAATAAAATAAAAAAGTAATCGAAAAAAGCAAGTGAATTAGTTTCTAGATTCTCAAAGAAGATAATTGCATAGTTATGCATGTAATTTAGTTTAAGACTTTATTCGGGAGAAATTATTAACATAAATTTAAAAAGATTAATATTATAAAATATACTTATATATTAATTAAAACTGATTATAAATTAAGAGTATTTGAGTAATTACAGTCTCTTTAAATATAATTCATTTCCTTAAATGTAATTATTATTTTTTATTGTCCTTTTTATTAAAAAATTTTCATTGTCCTTTTTATGTTTTACTTAAAGAATTATCATCTAACATAAGCAAAATAATATAATTATTATAAAAATTATAATTTTCAAAATAACCGTATAACAAATTCAAGCACAAAATAATACACACGTACAACATAACAAGTAAAATGTAAAACTTAAAACTATTATTTTGTATAATATAACTATATAACTGTATAAAATAATTGTATCATTGTATAACACAAGTAATAATATAAAATTATATTTATTCATGGGGGACCATTTTTTTTGGTGTTGAATAACAATGCGAAGCTCTCCTATTATATAGTGGCAGTACTTTCTATTCAACATTTTTAATTTCATTGCCACGTATGTTCGGACTTTGACGTCCAAGGCCTATTACTTGCATTGTTGGTGCTTCTTCCTAAATGGCTACTTCTTGAATCGACCTGTAATCCTTAGTAACCAGGTCAATGTCTGCCATATCAAAAAACCCTAAACCGCTACTTGAAGAACCAGTAACTGTTGACCAAAAATCGGATAGGTACTTTTTGTCAAGGAGGTACCAAGCTTCTATATAATAGACATATATCTTACAGTGAAAGTAGATTGATTCATCCCAATGGAATCAAGAGGTTAGTATCTAACCTAGTTGTTGGTGGCTCTAGTCAATAGTACTTATCATCATCATCATCCCTAGCATGACTAAAGGAATATCGGTGATTGTATAATAATCTTAGATCATATTCTGGTTCGGGATGACTAAATGACATCCTAGGTGTACTAACATTATCAACATGTGCTGAACTAGGTTGATATGTCCTCCAACTAACTTCATGTCATCAGCTACATCTATGAAGCTCCATAGAAGGGCTTAGATTTAAAGTTTCTTGATTATATGACCTATTTGTAACATCATGAACTCTTGATGATGGAAAAATAAAAAGCCGACTTTCAGTATAAAACCATTTAATGTATTCATATGATAGTATGAAATTTTTGTTCAAAATTTTAGGATCATGAGCAAGTCATTTGAAACATCTTTTCCAAAACTAGATCCAGTTTTTTTCGACCTAGTTTTTTATACCGCGCATGTTTATAAACTTCGTCAAGGTTTACTAGTATTTGGGGGATTGGTTGTTGCATCCCAAACTAGCGTAGGACCCTGTCTACCTATTGCCACTTCATAACTTGAAAGCATATTAATGTTGTGTTTGCCTTCTAGATGTAGCCATTTTGGATAGCTTCTTGTAGAAGGCATGCCATAATTTCATTTGAAGTATATGGGCTCCATAGAAACTGCAAAAAAAGATAAAAACTATTATTGAACAGTATGCAATATGTTTGGTTAAATATGCACGTACTGGAGGTAAACTATTAAAAAAATTTACCTTATTATGTCCTATGTAATCTAGTCATGCTCTAGTGCTTTCTATATCAGTAGTTATGTAAGTGAACTACTTTGGACAACACCATTTGTTCAAATATATATAACATATGAATAACTCTTATGTGTACAAATAGTTGTAATATAAATTAAATACTTAAATTTATTAACATGACGCAAGAGGGTATATGAGATTTTGTTTAACCAGCAATTCAAGAAACAACATCTGGTACTATACTCATGATTACAATAGTATTTAACAGTCACATATGTCATGCATCCCTCTAACTGTTGCACGAAAGAGTTTCCTATACAAGAACCTAAACATGAGGAACCTTAGCTATACTTTGCAACGATACTCAAATCTCCTAAAAGTGAAAGATGCATTAAATAAACCCGATTCTCAAATTTATCAAGCATTAACATTTCTCTAGTAATGCATAAAATGCATGCTCTAGTAGCACATTCTAGTTGTCATTAGTTGCATGTTCAGGGAGATTATGGAATGTTTATGTCAACCAAGTCATTTTGATAGTTGAGCCCTGAATAATATTTTTTGGAAGGATCACACCAAATAATTGATCGAACGAAGCCTTCTAGTGTAACAAGCTCTCTCCTGTTACTTCCTTGGCATTAATTGGTAAACCCAGTTAAAGCGCAACATCTTCTAGGTAATTGTACATTCACTGCATGCAAAATGAAACATGCGCATCACAAGTCTCCATCATGCACTAGCACATGTATTAGTCCTATCTCAAATTCACATCAGTTTACTAAGTTCCTATAGTAAAATCTGACTCTTTTTAAATAATTTTCAATTAAGCAATTCGGTGGCTGAAGAGAAACATTTTGCAATCAGTTCTCCAATCAAGTGTCTTGTTAAAAAAGTTATTAATCCATTAGTTATAAAATTTATAATTAATAATGTTTATATATAATATTAACAAAATTTTAGTACCTCATATAATATCCTTAACGATACGTGATAGTCTTGTAATTTTAACAATGATGACGATGATTACGATGATGATGAAACCATTGAATTGATCGAAAATTTCCTATAACAACATTTTTTATTTAAATTCATCATTGCCTAACCTTAAAAAAGAATTAAACAAAATTTCCACAAATTAAAAAAAAAAAAACATACCTTCAAAATATTTGAATGGTTTAATCCCTTCAAACTGAAATTCAACTCCTTTTTCTTACGGTCCATAGAAACCAGATAAAGCTTTTCTTACGGTCCATAGAAACCAGATAAAGCTCATTGCATGGTCGTGACACTTAAAATATTTTTGGAAAAATTTCATTAGAGGTCCATGGAGTTTTAATTTTTAATAACAAATTAGTGAAATATAATAATTATATTAAAGGAAATGAACTATATTTAAGGAAACCATAATTACTCAAATACCTTTAATTCATACTCATTTTTCTAATTAATATATATGTATAATTTACAATATTAATCTTTTCCAATTTCTATTAATAATTTCCGTAGAATTCGGTTCTGAACTAAATTACAAGCATGACTACTTGATTATTTTCTTTGAAAATAAGGAAACTAGTTCGCTTGCTTTTTTTTAGCTCCTTTTTATTTTAATGTTGTATAAGAACCTAAATTCGAGTTCACATGATTCATCTTTGGTGGTAACTTCTGTTTTTCTTTATTACTAAGTTAAAAAGTTGATTTTTAGGTTGAGGAAGAAGAAAATGATGACGGAAAGAAGAAAGTGTATTAGGTAATTTCAATTTCCTTAAGAATAATTTTGATTGTTTTTATTTCATTAACTTTAATTATAATTTTTAACTACCCCTTTTAACAAAAATATTTTCACTTTTTTATTTTATAATTTTTTTAGTTATATGAGAAATCAACATTTGATGTGTCGATACAAGCGAGAAATCGTCACATTAGACGGCGATGGGAAATTGCCATACTAGGTGGTGATTTCTCACTTGTGTAAGTGGGAAATTGCTACTTGATGTGACAATTTCCCATTAAATGATGATATCTTAGTATACTTTTAAAATTAACCTATTCGATAAATAAACTAAAAATTAATTTATTTTAATAAATAAAAATATTCTTAATATTTTAATAAAAAAGCTGTAAGAATCAGTGAAGATTACTTTTATTATCTTTTGCTTTGGACCAAGTTTTTATTTAGTGCATAGAAGGCTGCTTAGGAGAAAAAAATTTAAATTCAAAATTTATTAAATATTACTTTCCATAATCGGCTTTATGAGGTAGCTAAATTAAATTCAGGTTCTAAAGCAAGCTTTTGGACGTGAGTTTGATTCAATGGCAAATAAATACATCATTTTCTGAAAGAGTTGGATTATAATTTGAATTCCATTGCCCTTAAAAAATTAAGCCTCATGACACAATGAGGCATTAAAAGAGATACAAGCCATAAATTATAATTAATCTCCTTTTCAACTCACTAATTGATGCACAATTTAGAATTTAGACATGTCATTTAGGCTTTTAAGTCGTAAATGACAAAGACCCTCCATGGAATAGATTATATATGTTGATAAAAAGGAGCCAACATCTTGAGAATTTGAGTTATTTTCTTAAACTAAGGTAATTTTTAATTTTAATTACTCAAATGGCATACTTTTAAACTTTATTCTAAAACAAAGGTAGTTGGACCTAATTGGAATCCACGTCATCATTTTTTGCTAGGTCATCGTCTCTTTCATTAAATTGTTACGTTTCTTTCTCTTCCCTACAATTGCATTGTATCTTTTTCAAATTTGTTTTAAATTAATCTCAGAAAGGTAGTTTTATTGCCTAGTTAGTCTACAACGACACCCTA
>JBBYHK010000001.1:3642167-3800099 GCA_038382065.1 Adansonia grandidieri | reverse complement strand
ATCACCCTCTTAGGATTATCATGCATTATTGTGGCTTTTGGTTGTGGTAGTTTAAGATTTGGATGCCTTAATGCCCCCTTTGATATGCAAAATGCCTCTTTTCATCCTTATTAGTTTGATATCTTTTGCTCATGCAGTTTATGCCATATCTATGCATCATGTTATCCTTAATCCATGTATGAATCATTAGCCTAACATATTTCAAGCACATTTATACATTAACTTGCATGAACCACTGTCATTTTTAGCATCCATAACATTTTCTTATCACAATGCATAACACTTTCTTTGTCTAAACCATTGGTAAAGTTAGCATCCTCATTCATGTTATGTGCCATCCCCTTGTATGTCTGTTGTCTCCTCCTTATCAAAATGCATGTTTGATGGCTGTCAAAAACTGATTTTTAAAACCCCCCAAGCCAAGCATGTTAACCGCAACCAATAAGGATTAGCATGGACTAGCATTTTCCTTAAAGTTAGCAAAATATCTTAGGAAAATTAAGTTTTCCAGATCTGGAATATTGGTTAAACATGCTCAAATCTTCTGATTTTGAAATGAAATTGGTCTTACAATTATGCCCTAAATGTTTGTGCCTTTTTTTAGCCAAAACCTTGAGTGGTATGATCAATGGACTGTTTCATCACCCCAAACTATCTAGGACTGTGCAAATGAGTTCGTGATGCTCATGCCACTCTTTCCACTCAGTCATAGATGTTTGAATGTCAATGACTCGAGTTTGGACCTATAGACATAAAAAAATAACAGATATCCCCTACTTTGCTTTGTCCCCTGCTAGCAGCACAACTGTTGCAAATTGAAAAATCACTTTAAAATCTTAAATGATTTTTCATGAATTTTTTGATATTTTTCTCTCAAAGCATGTCGAATTATCTTTAAAAAGATGTCTTATTCACCCTCGGATCATTTCGGATGAGGGAGTTATGATTTTTCAAATCTAAACTGTCTGGGACCGCTAGAATCCAAATATGTATTCTGGTTGGGCTGCTCAGGCCTACTAAATGATTTTTCCAAAATTTTTGAACAATTTTCCTAAAAGATTCATGAAATCCCTTTTTCAAAAAGGTATCGCTTGCAATTTTTCAATACCAAATGAGTTCAGGGTGATTTTTCAAATTTTAACACACCTTGTCCCTCATATGCTCTGCCAATAGCTCAATCAATCCAAACTTGAAAATTTATTCCCTTAGAAAGTGACTTTTGGGATATGGGGAATATTTTTAGGTTGACCCTCATCGAGTTACCTTTCTAACGGTATCTTGTCCACCTTCTGAAGCCTTCAAAACAATTTACAATAAATTCAGGAAGTAGGATAGCACGATGATGTCCCCTGTTTTCGGTTATGGTCAAAATTGAGTTATCTTCTCAAATTTCATCTCGAGACATTCGAATGCCTCCGTATCACCATGATCAGAATCGAGAACATGCTTTTACCTCCCATTGGCTCATATCAAGGCACAAACACATTTTACATCTTTACCATCCTCATTCACAATAATTTTATTTGCCAAAAGTTGTCAAAAGACTCACATTCCCTAAATCACAAGGTTTTGTTAACTTAAGTTTTTCCAACTCGACTTCTCTAAAGAGTGTCAGACGTGTCACTCTTGGGGATACTCCAACCTCGCCCTTTCGAGGGGATACTCCAACCTCATTTTTCAAAATTATTGAGATTGAGAAAAACCTTTCTTTGTCAAAATGATTTGTCATCCAAGGGGATCTCCAACCCTGACCTTCCAAGGGGATACTCCAACATTACTTTTCAAAATTGTCAAGATTAAAAAAAATCCTCCTTTGTCAAAATTATTTATCATCCATGAGGATACTCCAACCCTACCTTTTCGAAGGGATACTTCAACCTTGTCTTTCAACTATAGTTAATTTTTTCCAACCCAGGTACATCTAAACAATTGATAATTTGGTTATTCCCAGATAATTGATGCCAATTACGAGATAAATTCCAATAGTCTATCCCTTTTCTTTATCATTGCATTGAATGATCCATATTATGTTACTTCATTTGTTGCTTTACTAATATGATTTCTTTGTGATGATTGTTTGCATTCAAGTTTTCTAATCATTTCAAATAAAACTAAGGGTAATATTCCACGTGGGTATCTCTCCAGTGCCTAAGGTGAAATATTGCATTTTTCAAAGTAAAATCCAGAGGTCATTTTATTGAAAATCACTATATTCCCCATCTCTTCAGGGCATATATGAGATTAAATCTTTTTTCATTAAAACCTGGATTTGTATTTCTATAAGATTTATGCATTGAAAGAAGGGTTATATCAAAATAGTGACAAGTTAAGATCGAAAGAACTAAAATCGAGATAAGACATAGCTAGTAAGGTACCAATTTCGGACGTCGTAAAAAGGTTCGTACCTCATTGCATGTAACCAACTCCTAAACCCAAATGATGAATATTTCCATTACGTAGACCATGGGATCGATGTTTTGACTTTTGCATCGAAACAAAGGCTTCAATATTCATCCAATCATGCCTAGCCTGAAATGATCAGTGGCAACTTTAAGCGTTGACCATTTTGTAATGGTCTTTCAAGATCAATAAGATAAGCGATTCGTTTTATGGTCCCTCCTCAATGTGTCATAAGTCGAGAATCTATACTTTCTTATTCTCATTACATCGTGATGGAAAAGTTTCGATTAAGTAGACATTCCAAGTCAGAAAAATACTTTAAGTTGTATGCACTCATAGATCTGCGAGGATCCATCCAGGGTACGTTGCGATAGCTTGGCGACTCCACTGGGGATAGTATAGAGAGTTAGGCTAAAAACTAGCCGTGTCTTGCTAGGTTCCTAGTTCTTTCGATCTTCAATCATTATTTAACTATGACCCTTTTTTTTCGTTTTGTCAACTAATCTTTTATTTGACATGATTGTTAGAATTGTCTTATTTTTGAATAATCATTAGTTTAATAAAAATGGTAATACGAAAGTAAACAAAAAGGTTTGATGGTTTCCCCATCACACACCACGTATTTGCATATGCATTAGTGTCTTGCCAAACTCCATGGCGTGGTTACAACCCAATCATTAGGAGAAGCCAGCTATCCACCTTCATGAGTAACCCTTCATATAGGCATGGCAATAACTTCTCGGATGTAAATTACCTATGTCTCTCATAAGTAACCCCTCGTATTTGCATAGGGAAATACATCCAACGGATTAAACCCGTTTCGCCAAACCTGTGATGGGTCTAGGATCGGGGTCCCTCAACTGTACTTACTGGATGGAAGATCAATTTGGATACCTATTTAGGCGTCAACTTAAACCTCATATAGTGAGCCCTACGAGCTAAACCATGTCAAACCATACTGGAACACTACTAGAATACTTAGAGAATAAGGTCACTCGAGGAAACGTTCTTAACCTTTACTCTTAATTACAATAATTATGTAGGTGACAATGAGTATACAATTGTCACCCGTATCTGTATTTTTATCATTTATCAAGACACACCGTCGTGCTGCCCGAATGACAGCTAACCTTTGTATAAATAAGTGACGGTGAACAAAAACCATTGTTCATAATGTTTTATACTGTAAGCCATTATGCTGTTTGAGTCATGGCTTAACGCATATCTGCACTAGTCATGATGAACGAATATTACTACTGGTCGATTATTTTTCCATCAAAATAAGATATTGCATCACCTTATAAAGGGAAGATTGCATCCTAGTATGTTAAATGCTACCTGTTTCTTATCTCACCACCTTGGTTGAGACATGTTATGATTTTTTTCTGATGTTCTTAAACTCTTTATTTCCTTACATTTATCTCTTATATGTTCCACTAACTTATTTTTCCTTTGTTTATGTTTTGGTGCATGAATCATTTAATCATAACCATCATGACTATCATCATTTTGGGACAATTATTATGGTTCGGTGTTCTATCGAGTGCTTTGAAAATGTCAAAACATGGTCAGAAGGTCGCCAACGTCAAGATGGGGACATCCTAAAGCCCGGTTACATCTCAAAAATGCATGAACAGGTCAAGGTCAGTTTTTGTCAGAATGATTGTCGAGAATTAAAGCATATTTGGGCAGTTGGGATAACAATGAGAAAAAAAAGCCTTCACTAAAAAGTATGGGGATATAGCTCTCTTACTTTGAGTTCAATTGGATGATGGCTTGTTGCGAGCAGTGACACAATTCTAGAATCCAGCCTACCGATGTTTCACCTTCAACCAACAAGATTTAGTCCCTACCATTGATGAGTACATAGCCTTGCTCAAAATAGAAAGGGCCAAGTTAGACTGGATTTACTGCAAAGCACTAACGCCTCCTCCGTTTAAGAAAAGGTTGAGGCAAATTCTTGGAGCCACAGAAGCATGGGTTGATAATCATGTCAAAGTAAAAGGGAGCAGTGAATGCATTTCTTGGGCCAGCTTAAAAGAGGGCATGGTAAATCTTTCTGATAAAAAAAGCTTAAGATGTTTATGCTCTAGCAATCTACACACTCGTTATATTCCCGAAGACTTTGGGTTATGTGGAGGTGATAGTCATAGATTTCTTTTCTCACTTATGTTGGAACATCAACCTTGCTTCTGCCATTATCACCGAAACCATCCGCACCCTTAGCTTTTGTAAAAAAAAGAACAGGAAGATTTATCGGGTGTACCCCTTTGCTCCAGATATGGCTCTTAGGCTATTTTTATGTTAGGAAAGGGAGAGTCAGGTAAAATTTCTTCTTCAAGATCGGTCCTCTTTTTTTGGCATTAGAGGAAGATTGTCATTAAGATAAGACAGAAAAGCACTGGGTTGAGGAATTACAAAACGTCAAGGAGGAAAAAATCACATGGAGAACCCCATAGGTGTTCCCTCAGTCTATTATGTACAGATGTGGAGACTACACTTGTGTATCGCTCCTGAGATTATAGGGAAATACCAGTTACACTCCTCTATTGGTATTGCATCAGCTCCAATGCCAGCAATTCATCTCGTACTTCGAAGACTTGAGACACATTGCGTCAATTCCAATGCCAGCAATTCATCCTGTACTTTGAAGACTTGAGACACTGGGATTTTGAATATAAAGAGTCCAATTATAAATCGAAAGTTCAGTTAGCTTTCCAAGCTTGGAAAAAGATCCATTTTATGGAAAGATACTGGAGAGGAAGCCCTACCATGCCTGGATACGAAGAATAGAAACTCTATTGTATCAATGATCTATTGGCACCACCCTAACTCTGAGATATAGCAAATTCTAATAGAAAAATTACCTTCTGAGGTCGAGCCACTTAGGAGGGAGTTCGAGCGAGAAAAGGCATTCTTCGCTACAGAAATCTCTTGACTTAAAGAGGAAAAGGGCTAGCTAGAGACGGATATCTTTCTTAGGAGCGATGAAATGGATTAAGTTGTCAAAAGAAAGGGATTGCTTCAAAGATGACCTCGAGAGCCTGATCAAGGACTATGTGACACTCCAAAAAGCTAATAAGTCCTGATGTATTGGTAAGATATTAGTCGAATGGGATCTGAAAGTTGTTACTCTTAATCGCGAGTTGAATAAGCAAAAAAAGGAAGTCAGAACTAGCAAAGAAAAGTTCACGAGGGCATGTGCTATTGCTTCCACCTACCAATGAAGGAATCAAAGATTAGAGGCTCAAATGTGAGATACGAGATACGAGAGTCGCGAGGGCTGAAAATGAAGCCCTCATTCATAGAATCCAGGAGTTAGAACAGTTTCTTCAAGATCATCAAGATCATATCAATGAAATAACAAGGGCTTCCAAGCAACGTGAACTAGATTGGCAAGCGACAATCGACCAAGCACGTCTGAACTACCAAGAACAACATCAGCACCTCACTAAACAAGTTTAGATGGCTCAACGAGAGGTGGATGATGTGATTGAAGCAGCTTGGTCCATAAGGTGAGACATCGTACCTGTTAAAGATCGTAAGCAACGACTTTTGGGTTTTCTTGATCATGTGATTACACAATGTAATCACATTAGATACTTTTAGATGTAATCATATCGTAAAAGAAAGAACCTTTTTGTGACTATGAATGATGTTATTGACAAAGTTGTTCAAGAATCAATTGTCTCCAATGCATATGCATATTTAATTTTACCATTTTTCATTGCACTTGCATCAATCATTCATTATCTTAACTCGTCATTACATCAAAAATGCTCATCAATAAATACATTTTTAAAAGGTCTAATACGAGAATTAGGCCATAAAAGTGCAAGGGATTATGAGATCAATCAGGAATACGAAACCTTACATCATGCACCGCTACAACACATAACACCGTAACCAAATCATGGAGAGTGATCATGAAGCTCGTATTGAGCAACTTAAGCTAATGGTTAAGGAATCACAAGACCAAATGCTTCATTAGCAATACAAAACGCAAAATCAAATCGCAAAACTTATGGAACTAACGACTGCCTCTATCAAAGAAAAAGGGCAAACCTGTATTGCTGAAATAAGGAATGATCCTCCCAACGCTGAAAGTCCCCCTGCCAATAATCCAGAACCTGCCCAAAGGGAAGCTAGACAAGAACAATGGCCCACTCCTACACTTGCCACTTAGGCTTCACCATTTATCTACCTTAATCTTATTGCGGTAGGTCAATTCATTCCTGGCGCTCAAGGGGTGAACATAAGAGTCTCATCGGTAGATCCGATAACCTTTGACCATAAGGAACTAGAGAAAACAAAAGGTCAAAAGTCTACCATGACTGTGGAAGAAGTAAACAAATTTCAGCTACTAGAAAAATGCCTCCAAGCTATCGATGGGAGTGACAAGTTTGAAGCTCTTAACGTGCAATCACTGTCTTTGGTGTCCAACCTTATCATTCCTTTAAAGTTTAAAGTCCTAGAATTTGAAAAGTTTAATAGAACCATTGACCCTTCTATCCATGTTCGAATGTACCTACGAAAGATGATCGGGTACAAGAAAGATAAAAAGCTCCTCATCCATTGCTTTCAGCATAGCCTCATTAAGGTAGCAGCTTGGTGGTATGTCGAGCTAGACAATGTGAAAATCCAATCATGGGCGGACTTGGCTAAGGCCTTTTTGAATCAATATAAGCACGTCTCAGATTGGGCACAAGATCAACTTTTCTTAATGAATTTTAAGAAGAAATCTACTGAAAGATTTAGGTAATATGCCTAAAGGTGGAGAGAAGAAGCAGCCCTAGTCTAGCCTCCCCTTATAGAAAATGAGATGACAGTCATTTTTGTCCACACTTTACATGGCTCACAAGAAATGCCACCAAGAAATTACCAGACCTAGTCCTCTCTAGAGAAATGATTGACACAGCCATTAAGAGTGGTAGAATGTTAGTCGGGGAAACGTCTAAATCAAGCAAGAAGCCTATTGCCAGTAAAAAAGAAGGAATGAGAGACTAATGCCATAAGTTATGCTAGCTCATCTTAGCCAAAATGGCGTCAAATACCCGACCCTCATTACCCAAGCACGCTATATTCTTGCCCTATCACCATACCCCCTCAGCCAATTAATGCCATAACCTATAATCAATCCTTTGCAATCCCATCCAACCACCCATAAAGCTACCCTCCATAAGGTCACCAAAGTACCAATCGAGCAACCAATAATGCACCTGACAATCAAGGTGCAAATCAATAAAAACAATATTTTAGTCCCATCCTTATGACTTATAAGGAGTTCTACCTAACCTTGCTCCAAAATCATTTAGTGGCCCCAATCTATGTCCCAGAAAAGAAGCCACCATACCCAAAATGGTACAACCCTAGCATTCACTGTGAATACCATGCTGGGGTAGTAAGACATGACATTGAGAACTGCATATCTTTCAAATGAAATGTGAAAAATCTAATTAACTCAAAGTCTTGTAGTTTGAGACAAACCATGGACCAAATGTAGCTGCCAATCCTTTACTGAACCACACTGAGCCTGCTGCAAACATGATCAACGTTAAAAACAAATATAAAGTAAAGGCAAGCATAGAGGATGTAAGGATGCCAATGTTCTTAGTCTAGCAAGCATTGATTCAGGTCGGGTTACTCAATGCAACAAAAAAATTGGAAGACAATCCCGATAACTTTTGTGACTTCCACACAGTTATAAGTCATACCCTACATACATACAGGGAGTTTAGGTCCATGGTTCAAAGAATGATGAATGAAGGCCAGATAGAATTCTATGATGAGATCACACCTACTGTTGAATCTATCAATATGATAGGCGATGAAACCATGCAGCCACCTTATAAGAGAAATCGCCCCTCATTTTTTATGGCAAGTGAAGTCCTAAGGTTAGTCCTTCAACACCTACGCCAAAGTTAGTTGAGAAAGTACCTAAACCATTTCCTATAAGAGCAACAAAGCTGTTCCATAGAAATACGAGTATTAGGTAGTGATGATCGGAGAACTAACTCCCTCGACTGTTGTAATGGAACTATCAAGAGTTAGTCATCTAACTTGTAGCAGTAGGTGTTATGCTCCTCCAGCTCAAGAATAATAAAAGGTTGATGCATTTCCAAGCACCAGTACCACTTAGGCCTAAGCAAAGAATTTCGAGCCCGAGAAAGTCAAGGAAACAGTAAGTGAAAGAGAAGCCATGGAGTTTCTCAAGTTCATTAAGCATGGTGAATACTGCATTGTAGACCAGTTAAGCAATAACCCGCAAAGATTTCTGTGCTACCTTTAACTTTTAATTTAGAGCCTCACCAAAATGCATTACTAAAGGTGCTAAATGAAGCATATGCATCCTCGAACATCCTCATGGACAAGCTAGATCAGCTAGTAAACAACATCATGGTCGATAATTATATCTCCTTCACTGATGAAGAGATCCCACCCGAAGACAGAGGTAGTTATAAAGCTCTGTATACCATTACCCATTGCAAGGGACGTATTTTTCCAAAAGTGCTCATAGATAATAGGTCAACCCTTAATGTTATGCCTATGACTACATTAAGCAAACTCCTTGTTGATCAGTCTAACATCAAGAGTAGCCACACCATAGTCTGAGCTTTTGATGGAACATGTCGTGGAGTAATTGGAAATATCACAATCTAGCTTCAGATAAGCCTATGTACATATGAAATTGACTTCTAAGTTATGGATATTAATCCTTTTACAACTGCCTATTAGGAAGGCCATGGATACACTCCGTCAGAGCCATCCCATCTTCTCTCCATCAGAAGCTCAAATTTGTGATAAATGACAAAGTAGTCACCATCGAAGCTAAAAAAGAAATGATCGCCACTACTTTCACTAAGGATATCTATATAGAGCCTAATAAAGATGCACTGGATTCATCATTCCAATCCTTTAAGTTTGTCAAAGTGACATTTGTGGGAGAAAGATTGCCAATAGTTGAACAGCACCTGTCAAAGAGTACCCACTCGGGTTTAAAAATGACTGTTAGTAAAGGTTCTCGTGCTTGAAAAGGGCTTGGCAAGAATCTACAAGGGATAGTCCGAGCCTTATAAGTCACCACTCAAACCAACAAAAGAGGCTTAGGATTTAAGGCCAATGCGCACTTAAGAAAGTAGCAAGAAAAGAGGATCTGGAACTAGAAGGTGACACGATCATTAGGTCAAGAAGGGGAGTCAAAGCTGACAATGTTTTCATCTCTCCATAAGATATTTTGTTCGGGAGGTCGAATTGATCCAAGCCAATCGAAAAAGAAAAAGGCTAAAAATGTCTTGGTCATCCTAAACAGGGCAGTTAACAACCTTTATCTCTAAGATACCGAGCCATAAATTTTGTGTCCTTCCACTAAGACCTAATTTTGATGATAGGGGTCATGACGGTAACCCCTACACTTTTCCTATCCCTTTCATGTAATGTCAAGAAATGAAAACCTACCTGCCCTCGCCCAAAGGCAAATAAGTGTCCTATTTAATGGGCATTTTTTCTTTTAAACATTATCAATGAAATGACTTTTGCATATATCATTCCATATTATGTATCACTTTTCAACCTTTTTATCTTTATTACTCTTTTGCCTTTATCCAAATCCCTTAGTTATGTGTGTGTGCCTTTTGCATGTTTATTTCTTTACCCTTTCAGATGTCTTGACGATAGTGACATAGATGTATCTGATGGGTTTTTGAAGATCGATTTTGACCAGTCAATTTGCGCTAGTGAAGCTAATCTTGAAAAAGGTTTTGAAGAAAGCTCAGTACCTCCAGACCTCTTACAATTAGTCGAGCAAGAAGAGAAGCAAATCATGCCTCATAATGACCCAACGGAAGTAATAAATTTGGGTACTCAAGAGGATAAAAAAGAGGTTAAAATCAAAACCTCAATAAATCAATTACTAGTACTAAGTTGATAAAACTACTCCAGGAATATCGAGATGTATTCGCTTGGTCATATCGAGATATGCCAGGACTAGATGTTGATGTAATGGTCCACAACTTCCCACCAAGCCTAGATGCAAACTAATTCGGCAAAAGTTAAGGAGGATAAAGCCAAAAATGCTTCTTAAAATTAAAGAGGAAGTCAAGAAGCAATTTGATGCAGGGTTATTAGAGTAGCCAAATATCCAGAATGTGTTGCTAATATAGTCCCAGTCCTAAAAAAAGATGGCAAAGCATGAATGTTTGTTGATTATCAAGATTTCAATCGAGCTAGTCCCAAGGATAACTTCCTGCTACCCCATATCGAGACAATAAGGCGAAGAATTCTCTATTCTCCTTCATAGATGGATTCTCAAGCTACAACCAGATCAAGATGGCACCCGAAGACATGGAGAAAATAACTTTTATAACCATGTGGGTGATATTTTGCTATAATTTCATGCCCTTCAGACTAAAAAATGTTAAGGTAACCTATCAACGGGCCATGGTAGCCCTATTCCATGGCACGATGCACAAAGAAATTGTGGTATACATTGGTGACATGATTTCCAAGTCAATGAAAGAGGATGAGCATGTCACATACCTTCAAAAACTTTTTGAATGGCTATAAAAATTTTAATTCAAATTGAATCCTACCAAGTGTACCTTTGAAGTCACTTCGGGTAAGCTTCTAGGCTTTATAGTCAGTGAAAAAGGGATTGAAGTTGACCAAACAAAGTCAAAGCCATTCAAGATATGCCACCACCTTAAACCCAAAAGGAAGTGCGAAGCTTTTTAGGGAGACTAAACTATGTTGCAAGATTCATTATTGACAAATGCGACCTTATCTTTTGGCTCCTTTGCAAACAAAATCCAGGAGAGTGGAATAAGGCATGTCAAGTAGCCTTTGATAAAGTCAAACATTTTTTATCAAGCTCGCCCATGTTGGTACCACTGGTGCTCGATCGACCTTTAATCTTTTACTTAGCAGTTTTTGACAAGTCTATGGGTTATGTATTAGGATAGCATGATGAGTCAGGAAAGAAGGAACAAGCAATCTATTACTTAAGCAAAAAGTTCATAGAATGTGAGTGCAATTACTCCGTAGTCGAGGAGTTATGCTATGTTTTATTGTGGATGCCCAGAGGACTTAGGCAGTACATGCTGTATCACACCATATGATTGATTGCAAGGCTCTATCCTATCAAGTATCTATGCAAAGCCCCTGCACTATCAGGAAGGCTAGCTAGATGGCAAGTCCTACTTTATGAATATAACATTGCCTATGTCAGTTAAAAGGCCATCAAGGGTAGTGCGATAGCTGACTTTTTGGCTTAACGAGTGGCAGATGACTATCAACTAAATTTTGACTTCCTAGATGAAGATCTAATGTGCATTTCTAAAGATAAAGATGCCTTCAACCAAGATCAATCTTGGAAGATGTATTTTGATAGAGCATCAAATGCTCTAGGACATGGAATTGGGGCAATACTGATGTCACCCGATGGAAGTCATTATCCATTCACAGCAAGGCTAAATTTTGACTGCACGAATAATATCGCAAAATATGAAGCTTGTGTCATAGGGCTTCAAGCAGCCATTGACAAGAATGTTAAGATATTACAGATGTTTGGTGATTCAGCCCTAGTCATCTACCAATTGAAAGGAGAATGGCAAGCTCGCGATGCCAAGCTGATGCAATATAAGAAGCTGATAGTAAAGCTCAAGAAAGAATTTGATGGTATTAGTTTTTTACTCTTACCTCAAGAAGAGAACCAAATAGCTGATGCTTTGGCTACCTTATCATCCATGTTTAGAGTCAACCAAGAGTAAGATGTTGCTCCCATCCAAATGAGTATCTATATAACTCTAGTTCATTATCATAGTATCAAAAAAGAGAAGGATAGCCTACCATAATACTAGGACATCCTTCGTTACATCAAGGATTAGCAATATCCCAAATATGCAACTAAGACTGATAAAAGGACTATCAAAAGACTAGCTATGGGATTTGTTCTCGATGGAAAAATCTTATACAAAAGGAGTTACGATCAAGTATTACTCAGATGCGTTGATACTTCTGAAGTTAAAAAGATCCTAGAAGAAGTTCATGAAGGGATTTATGGAACACATGCTAATGGACATCGGATGGCCAAGTAAATCATGAGAGCGAGTTATTACTGGCTGACCCTTGAGAGAGACTGCATCAATTAATCTTGAAAATGCCATAAGTGTCAAATCTATGCGGACAAGACCAATATCCCTCTAACACCACTTCATGTCATGATGGCCCTATGGCCCTTTTCCATGTGGGGCATGGATGTGATCAGGCCAATCACCCCTAAAGCTTCTAATGGGCATCATTTTATCTTAGTAGTGATCGACTATTTCACTAAATGGATGAGGTTGCCTCGTATGCTAATGTCACTAGATCGACCGTCTATAAGTTTGTCAAGTGGGACATCATCTGTAGATATGGCCTCCCGAACCAAATCATCACAAACAACGCAAGCAATTTAAATAATAAAATGATGTAAGTGGTTTATTCATAGTTCAAGATCCAGCATCATAATTCTATCCCCTATCGCCTAAAGATGAATGGGGCAGTCGAGGTAGCCAACAAAAACATTAAAAGAATAGTTGAGAAAATGGCTGAGACTTACAAAGATTGGCATGAGAAGCTATTTTTTGCACTTTATGCCTATCAGACCTCAGTTCCCACTTCCACAGGTGCTACCCCATTTTCTCTTGTCTATAGGAGGAAGCTGTATTGCCTATCAAAGTTGAGATCCCTTCTGTCAGAGTCTTGATCAAAACCAAACTTGAAGAAGCTAAATAGCTCAAGAATGGATACGACCAACTCAACCTCATCGAGGAAAAATGCATGAAGGTCATCTGCCATGGTCAAATGTATTAAAGATGTATGATCTTAGCCCATGACAAAAGGATGTGCCCATGACAATTTCACCCAGGTGAATTGGTATTAAAGAAGATCTTCCCAATTCATAAAGATACAAAGGACAAGTGGACCCCTGATTGGGAAAACCATATATCGTGAAGCAAGCCTTCTTCAGAGGGGCCCTAATGTTGTCAAAAGTGGACAGCAATGCCTTGCCTAACCCAGTCAACTCAGATTCCATCAAGAAATATTACACGTAAAGGGTGAAAACCTAAACAAGCATCCTCTAAAAAAAGAAAAAAATAAAAATAAAACAAAAAACAACAAAAAAATTTAAAGAAAAGGAAAAAAAGGGGAAGAAAACAAAAAGGGGTCTAGATGAAAATCCAAGAAAGGCATCTGGGCCACCACCCTAAATATAGTTAAAAGCCCGCAATGATGACTTGAGAATATCAATTTTAAGAGGGCATGAATAGAGAACACCCATAGGATAAAGCAAAGCAATCTTAGGGATCTTTCAAAGGTTAGCTTATGCTAGGCACATTCATTGGTCGAGAAAGATTCTGAAAAACACATAAAGACATCCATGTCATGATTGTCAGAGGCATCTTTTACCCAAAAGATCACCTTTCTCACTACCCTATCAATTACTTGTCAAATAGTATATTGAGTTATGTCTCTTTGTTGTCATGAATAAATATTGCCTTATTTCTTTTAACTCATGTACAATTCACATTGCACTTGTCATTTAACTGATAATGTTTGGTAAACAACTAAAATAGGCATCAGGACATCTTGACATTACATCCAAAGGAAAAGAAAAGCACAAGGAATTCTGCTCATGCCTTGGTTGTCAAGATCATGCATTTTTCGCGTCCAAACACCCGCTCAGCATGACCATACACCAAACCATTTCTTATTTTCACAAGCCACATCTCAAGAAGAAAAAAACCATTTTAGGCTGACCAAAAAAAATTAACCATGTGTTCTATCAAAATCCTATTAAAACCAGAAACATCAACCTAATCAGTTGAATAGTCTCCAAATTGTTAACAATGCCCTCCATTTGTCAAAAAAATGATTAGGCTTCTTGAATCGAGAAACACAATAGTCCAAATTCTTGAGACTACATTTTTGGTCATATCCTCAGTGGAGCAGGGACAACCTATAATCCCTAGCGGGATTAAAAAAAATTTCATCTATAGTCACATCAAAGACAAATCACCATCCTTTTGAGAGTCTGAATGGCGTACAAACAGAACTATAGCTATCTCATGTATTAGACTTCACATCATGCAATCATGATAGCATCCCATATCATGCACTCATATTACCATCATGCATCATTTTTACAATATCATTTCAAGCCAGGTTTGCTGAACCTCCAAGGAATTCCTGGTAAAAACTTTAAGCTTCACAAACCAAGTGTCATTCAGGTAAGGTTTTTTTCTTCTCATCACCTCATGTTAAAACCCTTTCTATCAGGAAACTACTGTCAAAGGCTAGTGTTAAGAAATTGTTGTCCAGAAACTATTGTTAGAAACTTTTGTAGAGAACATTTATCAAAAGCTTTGTTAAGAATTTTGTCAAGAACTAGTGCCAAAACCCTTATCATCAAGAAATTTTGTCATGAACTATTAAGAAAAGCTTGTATTAGAAGTTTTATCAAAAAACATTGTCAGCACCTTCTCAAAGCCCACAAATCCATGGCACCCCTTTAAAGCCCACAAGTTAGTAAGCCCATAAGTCAGTGGCACCTCTTCAAAGCCCATAAATCAGTGGCACCCCTTCAAAGCCTGCGAGTTAGTGGCACCTTTCCAAAAGCCCACAAGTTAGTGGCACCCTTTTAAAGCTCATAAGTTAGTGGCAGCCTTTTCAAAGCCCATAAGTCAATGGCACCTTTCTAAAGCTGCACAAGCTGGCGGTATTCGAGTCAAAGCCCATATAAACTGGTGGCACCAAGTCTAAGTTAAAGCTCGCACAAGTGGGCGACACCCGAGTCAAAGCCTACACAAGCTGGTGGTACCAAGTTTAAGTTAAAGCTTGCACAAGCTGGCGACACCTAAGTCAAAGTCCGCACAAGTTGGCGGCACCCACATAAAAAAATCCATGTTATTTTGCACCTGCCTAAGGGGCTCCAACCTTAGAAAACCTAGCCCTTGATGTTTTGGAGAGTGTAATTCCACCCTGGACAAAATAGTGTCTATTTGTCCTTGCCCTATTCCTGATTCTCAGTAACAGTCAAAGAGGGGTAGTTGTAGACACTTTATTTTGTCCAGGCTAATTCTTTAACTAATCTGGAGCACGGACATAAGAGGGAGCAATGATCATTTTGAGGAGGTTAAGAAGGCCTCAGGATCATATGAAAGGTAAATGCAAAGATGTGGCATCAAATAACGTAGTTCAATGTGTCTAAGGACAAGATATAAGAAAATTCAAAATTTTACTCAAATGTATCAATACATGGTTCTCATGTCTCGATACAATGCTCTAATGATCCAAAATTTTGAAATGTTCCCATTTGTATCAATACAACATGTAGATGTATCGATACATGAGCCCCTCTATCGATAAAGACCTCATGTATCGATACTAGGCCATGCCAAGACTAAAACATGCATTTTGCAAAGAAATGCATCGATACATATCAACCTGTATCGATATAGTAGTTCATAGTATCGATACTATGGTTCATAGTATCGATACAATGATCATTATATCGATACCATCAAGGTTTTTAGACCAAATATATCGATACATTATGCAATGTATCAATACATGTGGGCCATTTTCACGGTCTAAGCATTTTTGACTCATCCACCATTGATCCAAAACTTAATTTTAACTCATTTTTTTTACATCAAGAAAGATTAAAACACATATCAGATTACGAATTTAGGCCATTTTCCCTACTCCTCCCTAGTTGTTGACCAATATTACCATCAGCCACCCTATTTGCTAGAAAATCATTTCAGCATTTAAACCAGCCACCCAATGAACATCACATTGGCACCAAGTTACTACCTACAACCACTCTATAGCCACCATGCTGACATCACTTTCTCTCACTTTGTTCCCCTTAAGAAATAACCAAAAACACTTCCAAATTGGGTCTAAAATGCTGGTATAAATGGACCACTTCTATTTCAGCTGAAAAATGTTAGATTCTAGTTCATTTTCAACTCCCAAAACACATTCCTACATAAAAAAAGAAAAACCAGAATCCCATGGGTCTTCACCCATCACCCAAAAATAGCCTTAAAATACTCATTCCCAGTCATTACATAATCAAAAAATCACCTTCATCCATACCAGAATGAAAACCTCATTATTTTTCTCTTTTTCTTGCTTATTAACAATAAGGAAAAGAGGGAAATTCAAGCCATCTTTACTACTCTAATTTTTTGGCCAAAAAGTGAAGTTTTGTTGGTATAACTTCTCACTTTATCACTTTCATTTTTTATTTTTTAGCACCTTCATCATTTTAGTGAGCTCTCCATGTTTCCATCATCCTTTTAGGATTATCATGCATTATTGTGGCTTTTGGTTGTGGTAGTTTAAGATTTGGATGCCTTAATGCCTTTTTGATGTGTAAAATGCCTCATTTCATCCTCATTAGTTTGATATCTCTTGCTCATGCATTTTATGCCATATCCATGCATCATATTATCCTTAATCCATGTATAAATCCTTAGCCTAACACATTTCAAGCACATTTATACATTAACTTGCATGAACCATTGTCATTTTCAGCATGTATAACATTTTGTTGTCACAATGCATAACACTTTCTTTGTTTAAACCATTGGTAAAGTTAGTATCCTCATTCATGTTATATGCCATCCCCTTTTCTGTTTGTTGTCTCCTCCTTGTCAAAATGCATGTTTGATGGCTGTCAAAAACTACTTTTTCAAAAACCCCTAAGCCATTATGTTAACCTCAACCAATGAGGATTACCATGGACTTAGCATTTTCCTTAAAGTTAGCAAAATATCTTAGGGAAAATTAAGTTTTTCCAGATCTAGAATCTTGGTTAAACAAGCTCAAATCTTCTGATTTTGAAACGAAAATGGTCTTACAATTATGCCCTAAATATTTATGCCTTTTTTTAGCCAAAACCTTGAGTGGTATGATCAATAAGCTGTTTCATCATCCCAAACTCTTTGGGGCTGTGCAAATGAGTTCGTGACACTCATGCCACTCTTTCCCCTCAGTCATAGACGTTCAAACGACAATGACTTGAGTTTGGACTTGTAGACAAAAAAGTGAGAGATATCCCCTGCTTTGCTTTGTCCCCTGCTGGCAGCACAACTATTGAAAATTGAAAAATCACTTTAAAATCCTAAACGATTTTTCATGAATTTTCTGATATTTTTCTCTCAGAGCATGTCGAATTATCTTTAAAATCATGTCTTATTCACCCCCGGATCATTTCAGATGAGAGAGTTATGATTTTTCAAATCTAAACTATCTGGAAACTCTAAAATCTAAATATGTATTCTGATTGGGCCATTTAGGCCCACTAAATGATTTTTCCAAATTTTTCAAACATTTTTCCTAAAGATTCATGAAATCCCCTTTTCAAAAGGTATTGCTTGCAATTGTTCAATACCAAATGAGTCTGAGGTGACTTTTTAAATTTTGACACACCTTGTCCCTCATATGCTCTGCCAATAGCTCAATCAATCCGAACTTGAAAATTTATTCCCTTGGAAAGTGACTTTTTGGGATATGGGGAATGTTTTTAGGTTGACCCTCATCGAGTTACCTTTCTAACTGTATCTTGTCCACCTTCTGAAGCCTTGAAACCAATTTACAATAAATTCAGGAAATAGGATAGCGTGATGATGTCCCTTGTTTTTGGTTATGGTCAAAATTGAGTTATCTTCCTGAATTTTGTCTCGACACATTTGAATGCCTTTGTATCACCTCGATCAGACTGGAGAACATGCTTTGACCTCCCTTGGCTTGTATCAAGGCACAAGCATATTTTACATCTTTACCATTCTTATTCATAATAATTTCATTTGCCAAAAGTTGTCCAAAAGCTTACATTCCCTAAATCACAAGGTTTTGCTAACTTAAGTTTTCCAACTTGACTTCTTTAGAGAGTGTCAGACGTGTCACTCTTGGGATACTCTAACCTCACCCTTTCAAAAAGATACTCTAACCCTTTTTTTCAAAGTTATCGAGATTGAAAAACCTTTCTTTGTCAAAATGATTTGTCATCCATGGGGATACTCCAACCCTATCCTTCCGAGGGGACACTTCAACCCTACTTTTCAAAATTATCAAGATTAAAAAAATCCTTCTCTGTCAAAATTATTTGTCATCCATAGGGATACTCCAATCTTGTCTTTCAACTACAGTTAATTTTCTCCTTCTCAGACTTTCATGGATGTGTTTAAAAAACCTTGTTCGATCAAGAAACCCAGGTGGATCTCAAAAATTGATAATTTTGTTATTCCTAGATAATCGATGCCAATTGAGAGATAAATTCCAATAGTCTATCCCTTTTCTTTATCATTGCATTGAATGATCCATGTTATGTTACTTCATTTGTTACCTTACTAACATGATTTCTTTGTGATGATTGTTTGCATTCATGTTGTCCAATCATTTTAAATAAAACTAAGGGTAATATTCCACGTGGGTATCTATCCATTGCCTAAGGTGAAATATTCCATTTCAATAGGCATCCGATCATGCCTAGCCCAAAATGATCGATGGTGACTCCAAATGTTGACCATTTCGTGATGGTAATCCGAGACCAATAAGATAAGTGATTCGTCTTATGGTCCCCCTTCAGTATGTCATAAGTCGAGAATCTATACTTTCTCGTTCTCATCACATCGCGAAGGAAAAGTCTCAATCAAGAAGACATTCCAAGTTAGAAAAATATTTTAAGTTGTACGCACTAATAGATCCACGAGGATCCACCCCAAGGTACATTGCGACATCTAAAAGCCTAATTTCGTAATTAGCTTTGGAGTTTAGAATTGCCTTCCATTTATTAGGTTTCCTATGTTTTAAGGTTTGCTAATGTTCAAAAGATTTTCTTGGAATGGTTGAGGTCATTTTTGAAAGTTAAGGTAACCCTTGATGTGTATGAAGGTTTCTAAGTTTGATTGACTCATATTAATTAGCTAACAGACTTGGCAAATTGGTTCTTAATATTCCTTGAAAGATGCATCTGATGGTTTAAATTGACTGATAGAAGTATGGTTTGAGGGCATAGATCAAGGATCATTGATTTAGCTTTACCTTTTGGCTAAGGTTTAATGAGGACATATTTTATCACGGTTTTTAAAATAAGAGTAGTTTGAATGGTAAGTCTGGTTGCAGTTTCAAATTCCACTCTTAACTTTTTTAAGCTTTAGAATATTTCCCCGTAAAATTTTATCTTCTTTGGAGTAATACTAAGAAATCCTCTTATCAATTTTGTACAATCTATCAAACATTATTGTCATCACATACCCTTTTACCTTTAGTCAAATTGAAGCGAGCGCACATACTTGAAAAAATAAGGTGGTGGTGTAGTTGAGCCTTTAGGTTACCCTTAATCAAGATTTGGATTAGGCATGGTAATATGAAGGGGAAAGAGACCGTCAGATGAATCGCTTATCGAACTAGTCTCAAGATGCTACCGTAAAATGGCCATAAATTTAAAGTCACCACCGATCATTTTAGGCTAAACATGATCAGATGCCTATTGAAAATAACATTTTGAATTACAAAATTTAAAGAATCAATTTCAAGGTCTATGAGGTCTAGAGATTCATCAATTAGGTTTAGAAGTTGCTTACAAGTAGGGAAGGATTAGCACCCCACAACGCCTAAAATCAATTCCTAAATAACGATATCTCACTTTGGCTTTTGTAGACACTTCATTTTGTCTGGACCAATTTTGGGTATCTTAGGAGTTAGGTAAAAGGTGATAAAATCAAAAAAATAGAAATAAAGCTAGGGGATAATCGTCACCTGATGACAAAGTTTTTTTTGGGAAGGTCTAAAACACCTATGGATCATTTTTAAAGAAAAATGCAAAAACGAGGCATCAAAGGTTATTTTCAAGGTGTCATTGGAGTCATTCAAGTGAGTACGTAAGCCAATTTTCATCTCTTTATGACCAAGGTAAGACAACTCAAGGAACCTAAGGTATGTGCAAGTCATATAGGTGCTTAACACTATCACAGGATTTCACATTACCAAAATTTTGAATTTCCATGTGTAGAAGGGTTTAGTATCGATACCTAAGGTGTGGTATTGATACCTAGCATGATTGTATCGATACAAGTCTTAGCAATAGCAAAAGTTATGATTTTTGGCAAAATGTATCAATACACAAGCATGAGTATCAATACAAGTCCATGAAATATCAATGCAGGGCTTCAAAGTCTCAAGACTGGAAATAATTTTTGCTCTTAGTATCAATACAAACCTCTTTGTATTGATACTCAGGAAAAAAATTGCCTTATGTATCGATACAACATGCTTTATATCGACATAATATGCATTTTGCTTTGCTTGGACCATTTTTCATCCTTCGAAAATCTGATTCAAACATGTCTTTAGCACTAAAAAACCATCATAAAGCATTACAAACCTTGGCTTTGGGCCAATGACCAGATTTAAACAAGTTTGGGCCCAAGCAGCCAATGCCAAAGGTCACTTTCATAAGAGATATGATGGTAAGGAGAGGGGCAAGCATATCAGCAGTTGGGAGGCTATTGCAGCCTTTTTGATTATTTTCTCAGCATGGCAGAACCAATAGCAATGGGGAGGCAGACTGAGCATGTTACCTGGATGTCTCCTTGGGCAAAGAAGAAAACCCAATAATGCCCTTAGTTTGTCTCCTCAAGCCATTGGCTGAGCATAAAGATAAAGAGAAATAGCTACCTACAAAAAACGAGCTTCCAGCTATAAAAAAAACTCTCCAGTAATCCTGGAAAACTCTTTACCCATCCCCATAAATCCTCCAGCCATTCTCAGCCCTAAAAACAATTCGAAAAACACTGTTTCATTGACTTCTATACTCTAACCACCACTGGAAAAGCTTCAAGAACGTAACTTTCCATACATTTTGATCTTTAAAAAGCCTCACCATCAACCATAAAACCAAAAAGCTACCTCTTTTCATCATTTTCTTGCTAAATAATAGCAAGGAGAAAGAAGAAATTAAGCCTACAGCCACTAATTCAAATAAAAGGAAGTTCAAGATTTTTTGGTATATCCTCTTTACCTTAATCTTTGTAGTTAATGTTTTGTCATTAACATCATCTTAGCAAAACCCTTTTTATGCTTTTATGGCCACTCTAAGACTCCTATGTATTTTCGTGGCTTTGGTTGTGGTAGTCCAGGATCTTGATATTTTTCTTGGTGCCTACATGCTATTTGGTCAACTAAGCATGTTACTTTGCATTTTCATCAACATAACAGCTCCTTCCACATTCACATATGTATCTCATGTTTAAAGCATGTATCTTAACATGTCATAGGTATGCTCATACAGTTCCTAGCAGCTTAATAGGTTCCATGAAATAAAAATACCTTTTTTATCATGTTCATCCTAAGTATGTTCATGCATCTATATATCATCTCTATGCATTCCTTTTATCTTTTCTATGAAAAATGTCATCTTTGCTTGTGCATATATGTTCTCCATGTTCTATATTATGTTTGTGGCACTTTGGTTATGTTGACATGCTTGTTTGAATGCTTAAAAACTTGATTTAAAAAAAATCCCTAAGTTAGGCACATGCCATCACCCACACATAGAGAATAAAATGGGCTTAAGATTTTTATGAAGTTGGTTTTCTAACCTTAGGGGTAAAGCAAGTATTTAGTTCTGGATTCATGGAAGAATGAGTGTAAGAACACTGGTTTTCAAAAAATGAATGAAGTCTTTTAGTGGAAAAATGTGAATCCTTGGTCCTTAGCTAAACACCCTCATGATGGCATAGTCAACGGGTTGTTCCATCGTCCCAAACTACTCTAGGATTATGGAATGAACTCATGACACCCATATCAACCCCTCATCTTGGTTATGGATGTTTGAACGTCCATGGCCTGAGCTCAACCCAATGAATAACCAAAAATACCGAACACCTCTCTTATTTTGTTCTGACAGCATAGTGGTCTGGTCTTGAAAAATTATTTAAAAATAAAAAATAATTTATCTGAAATGTATTGATATTTTTCCCTTGAAGGGTTGTGAATTACCTTTCCAACGATATCTTATTTACCTTCAGATCATCTCGGATGATATAGTTACAATTTTTTGAATCTTCACTATTTGGAACCCCTAGATCTGACGAGCAGTTTACTATTCGAGCTATTTCGGCCTAGCAAACAACATTTTTGAATCCCTTGAATATTTTTCCCATAGAGTTCTGAAATGCCCTTTTCAGAAAGGTATTATTTGCATTTTAACAATTCTGGATGAATCTGAGATGATTTTTCAAAGTCCATCATACCTTTACCCTATACATGTTGCCAGTGTTGAGTCAAGTTGAAATTCAAAAATTAATTCTACATAGAAAATGATTTTTTAGGACATTTGATATATTTTTACATTAATCCTCATCGAGTTACCTTTCCAACAGTACCTTGTTTACTCCCCAAGACCTCTAGATAAGCTTGAAATAAATTAAGAAAGAGAAACATTGCAATGATATCTTTTGTTTCTAACCCAATATCTGAAACGCTCTTATTGAGACGTTCAAATGCCTCATGATCTACTCGGCTCATTCCCATGACCTAAACCCCTCTTAGACTCAGACCAAGGCTAAACAAAAAAGGAACATTTAGACAAACTTTTGGCTTTCGATTTTCAAAGATCCCCTTATCCAAAAAAATGATCCTTTTCCTAATGACAAAAAATTTCCATTTTTGGGGATACTCCAACCCCATTACTCTGAAGGGATACTCCAACATTGCATTTACCTCAAAATGACATTGAATTTTTAATTTTAGGGATACTCTAACCCTATTGCTTTGAAGGGATACTCCAACCTCGCTTTTACCTCAAAATGACATCAAATTTTCATTTTCAAGGATACTTCAACCTTAATACTCTGAAAGGACACTTTAACCCCACTTTTTACTTTAAATCCAATATCAAACTTCCATTTTTGGGGATACTCTAACCCTACTCTTCTGAGGGGATACTATAACCTTGCTCTTCATATTTCTTCAAAAATCCAAGCTTTTCTCCCTCTCGAGTCATCGAAACCTTTTTCTCCTTAAATTCTCATCGAATCTGATTAAGTCTCAACGTTGTCATCTTGGTATTCATCAATAATAAAAAAAAACTATGAGATACATCTCGATCATCCTTTTTTTTATGTATTTTGTGTGTTTATCTTTGTGTGGATTTATTTATTGTTTTTCTTTTTATCTTACTAGTATGTTTCCTCTTATAGAGACCTCGAGCATTCATGCTTTAAAAATTACTTTCAAAATCATAAAAGGATATCTCGTGTCAGTACCTCTCCAATGTGTACATAAAATATTTGATTTTTTTTAAAAAAACCTATCTGAGGATCATTTTCTTCAAAAGCCCTTATGTTTCTCACCTCTTTGAGGCACACAGGTAATAAAAATTTTCATTAAAACTCAAACTCATATCTTTACAAAACTTCCTGCATTAGAGGGAATTATATTTAAATAATGATAAAAATGGAATCGAGGAAACCAAATTTCAAGGAAGGGATAGTTAGATGGTACCGATTTTCGAGCATTGTGGGGGTGCTAATCTTTCCCCATGCATAACCAACTCCCAGACCCAAAACAATGAATCTCTGGTATTATTTTCAATAGGCATCCGATAATGCCTAACTTAAAATGATCGGTGGTGACTCTTAGTTTATGGCCATTTCGTGGTGGCCATCCAAGACTAGTCGGATGAGCGATTCGTTTGACAGTCTTTTACTTTTTCATGTCAAATGTTAAAATATTTTTTAAGTCGAGCGTGCTTTGGCCCTTCAGATCATCCAAAGTTCATAAAGGCCAGGCACTTGGAACATCGATAGTTTTGATTTAATCGATTTCACTTTATCATTATTTCAGTATAATACTCTTTAATGCATGGATTTTTGTGCAAACTCTAGATCCAAGTTTTGGAAGAAAATTTATATCACCTATGCACCCCAAAGATGTCAAGAACATAAGGATTTTTTATGAAAATAATTTTTAATTAAATTTTAAAAATTCAAATATTTTATGCCAATCATAAGAGAGATATCGATGAGGAACACTGCCTTCTAACTTTTGAAAATAGTTTTGAAATATGAATGCACAATGGTCACTAAAAAAGAGAAACATGTTAGTAATACTATGTCATGTAAGAACAATCGCATACAAAGGCATTAAGAAAAGTAAGGACATTGGGATGATTATTGATGAGTAATTAGGATGAAAACTTTGAAAATTGTTTGGATTCGACGATAACTTAGAGATAAAAAAGGAGTTTTGATTAAAATGACCCAAGATATTTAAGAGAGAGAATATAAATTTTTAATGAAGAGCGAGGTTAGGGTCTCCCTTCAGAAGGTGGGGTTGGAGTATCTCAATGGTGATAGTTTTGGACATGTTTAAAAGAAAGTTTTGATTGAAAGCCTTTTTGGGAAGTTTCAGGAAAGAGAAAATTGTAAACTTTTGATAAAGAGCAGGGTTGAAGTAACCCCTCAGGAAGTGAGGTTGGAGTATCCCAAAGGTAAAAAATTTTTATCTATTAAAAAAAAGGTTTTGATTAGTAGTCATGAGAATGTCCGAAAGAGAAAATATAAGTTTTAAATAAAAAATAGAGTTGGAGTATCCCCTTAGAAAATGGGGCTGAAGTATTCAAAAAAGAAAAAAATTTAATATTTATAGAAAAAAGGAATATTTTGGATAAAGGTATTTTGAAAATAGAGCCCAAGAGTTTAAATAAAATTATTTTTTATTTTAGCCTTGATCTAAGTCTAGACGACTTATGTTATATTACATGACTACAGAGGGAGTCAATTCGGTACATTTTGAAAAGTTCAAATGGATTGCTAAAAATGGTCTAGGAAGTTGTGTTGATTTTAATTACAAAACAAGTGACAACATCATGCTGTTTCCCTTCTCAGTTTTGTTTTGGGTAAATTCAAAGGTGTTAAGAATTGAGCAAGGTACCATTGGAAAGGTGACTTGATGAGGTTTGATTTAAAAGTATTCCAAAAATCCTAGAAAAACACTTTTTAACTGGAATTAACTTTTGAAATTAGGTTTGTTTTTACATTGATGGCCTGTGTAGGGGAAAGGGCATGGTAGACTTTAGAAAATCATTTTAGACTCATTCGACATCATTAAATCACATACAATATCCTTGCAGAAAGAGAATTTCTAAAACTTTCTAGGAAAATTATTTAGAAAATCTGAAACAAAAAAAAACTCATCTGGTGGGACAAAGTAGCCCAAACAGAATGCAATTTGTTGGTTTCAGGGGTTTCAGAGAATAAAAGTTCAAAAAATCGTATCTCGTTTATCAAGAATGATCCTAGCGCAAACGTTACACCTTTAAGTTAATTTGATGCTCTTTCAGGGAAAAATGTTAGAAAATTTCAAAAAAAAAGTTCAATCTCAATAATTAATTTTTTTAATAGTGGGCATAGTGCTGCGAAGGCAAAAATAGAGGAGTTTTTTTGGTAGATTTAGGTTTTTCAAGACTAGACTCGAGCCAAAAACGTTTAAATGTCTGTGATAGAAAGTGATAAGTGACATGGGCATCACAAATTTGTTTCATAATGCTAGAGTAGTTTAGGCTAATGAAATAGCTTATTGCCATGCCACTAATAAGGGTATTGAACTCAAGATTAAGGCTTAATATTTTAACAAAAAAGGGTATTTTCCTAAGAAAACAACATTTTATTCAATCATGAATCAAGACTTGGGAAGTTTGATTTATCCCTAAGACAGAAGGTCTAATTTGGTGAAAACATTAAATCAATGCTAGTTTCTATCTATTTAAGGTAGCATAGATTTAACTCAGGGTTTCAAAAATCAAATTTTGCAATAAGCAAGCAAGCATTTTGACAAAATGTTATGAATGAGATGCAACATACATAACAGTGAACATAAACAACACATTCAAGCAAACAAAGATGATATTTTAATAAGAAAAGAGGAGGCAAAAATGTAAGATCATGACAAGTAAGATGCATGGGAATGTTAGAATAGATGTTAGTAAGAACATGTTTAGACAAGGAAAAAATGTGGTGGAATCTTCAAGAAGACATTTTGTTTCATGAAACCTTTCAAGATGCAAGAAAATGCATGAAAATGCTCAAAACATGCTAGGGTGAACATTCAAATATGAGGTGAATAAGTGAAGGTAGATGAAACATGGCAAGAAATGCATGAATAAGGCCTATTATGATGATGAAAATAAAACATGGCATATTTCACCATCCAAGCAACATCAAGGGCATCAAGAGGATCATCAATATGCTAAGACTACCATAACCAAGGCCATAATAATGCATGAAAATCTTAGAAGGGTCATGGTAAAATAAAGAGGCCACTAAGATCATAAGAATGCTAAAAAAATCAAAGAATAAGTAGAGCAAAAAGGAGAAAAAATAACAAAAGTATCAATCCTTAACCCTATTCTTTTAAACTGAAACTTTAGGCTTACCCTTTTCCTTTTTATAATGTTGAACAAAATGATGAAAAGAATTACTTTCTAGTTAGGATATGGATGGAGGGGAACTTTAAGAGGAAACATGAGTGGAATGGAAGGTTTTGGAAGGGTTTTTAATGTTGGTTTTAAGGAGCTACGGGAGTGGAGAAAGGTTTTTAGTTTTCTAGTGTCTAGGGGATATTGAGAGAATATATGAAAGTAAGTGCTTTCTTTACTAAGAATGTTCGTGTAGTAGGGTTTTTTTGAATGTCCTTCTCAGCTGAGCCAAAGTTGGCATATATAGCCATGTGACTATAAAGACAAAAAATGCAAAAAGCAAGGGCATTATGAGGTTTCGGTGCATGTACCTTATGCAGAGACAAGGTACTATGCTTAATTACCATGAAACTCATAAGTTTGCTCAACAAAAACAATGGATCAAAGCCACTTTATGCAACTAAGCATTAAGAAAAATCACCCTTACCCTTTGGTCATTTGCATAATGTCATAAAATGTCCCTTGTCTATTTGGGCCTAAATTTGTGTAAATCCAATTACAAGCCCAAAGGTAAGGCCTAAGGTTAATTTTGATGATTTTTGGTGCAAGAAACATGTTTGAATCAAATTTTTAAATTAATGGTGCAAAGGCCAAAAAATGGAACGAACTGAGCAAAAATGTATTGCTGTATTGATATAAATCATTTTGTATTGATACATAAGGTAATTTTTGCCTATGAGTATCGATACAATAAAGTATGTATCGATACTAAGAGCCAAAAAAGTTTTCAATCTCGAGACTTAGAGGTATGTATCTATACTTCACGGATTTGTATCTATACTCTTGCTTGAGTATCGATACATTTGGTCGAAAATCATAACTTTTGCTACTACTAAGGTCTGTATTGATACAAGCTTGCTATGTATCGATACCATTCATTAGATCTTGATACCAAACCCTCTTGTATCAATACTACATGTGAAATTTATAATTTTTAGCATTGTAAGAGCATCGTATCAATACCTATGCACCAATATGACTTGCACATACTTGTGGCTCTTTGAGCTACATTACTTTAGTTAAAAATAATGAGAAATTGACCTATGCTTCCAAAAATGCTCAAAATAATTACCTCTAATGCTTTAGAAGGTGGCCCAAACAAAATAAGGTGTCTACAATTATCAATTAAATGACAAGCATAATGCAATATGGTATGTAACTATGAAAAAGGAAATTCAAAAAATGAAATAGTTGTGTTTCATTTTTGAAAGAAAATGAATATAATTCATTGAATATCCTAGAAGTTGTAAAGAAAGTTAAAGATTAATTTTTCGTATACTCAATTCTTTTTTACTTGAATTTTCCATACAGTACTTCTGAAAACTTCTCTCAGATAACCAACCTTGTTGACATTGGACGTTCTTTGAAGAACCTCTTGGATCAGCTCATGGTATTTGCCCTAAACTGAGGTAGATATATCTTTTTGTTCGAGAATAAGGTTGGAAATGGTTAGTAAATTTGGGATAAGATAAAGAGCTTAGGCCAAAATTTGCTGTTTTAATAGAGGATGGTTCCGTTAAGTTAGAGCTAGCCTTGATTAGGTTTAAAAAAGGGCAAGGTCTAGTTAAGCCACCCTTTCAAAGATAAGGATGCCTATATTGATTTCCAATCGGAAGACCTCCTCAAGCATAATACTTTTTAATGGAATCAAATTGATAGGATTGGGTAAGTCATTGCTGTTTATCTTTATTAAAATTAATGTTCCACCTGAGAAAACTTACTTAAGCATATAGGAACCTTCTTATTTTGGAGTCTATTTTCCATGATTATCTTTATGAATTGGAAGAATCTTTTTGAGTACCAAGTCTCATTCTTAAAACTGATGAGGATGGATTTTTTTGTTATGAGCTCTCATTATACATTTCTAATACATTTGTTTATGACAGATAGCTTTCACTCTCTTTTCATTGATAAGGTTAAGTTTCTTGTATCGATTCTTGATCCATTTAGGTTTTTAATCTATGATTCCATCAAGACCTTAAGCGAAGGGATTTTGACTTTGATGGGTAAAACAACCTCTATCCCATAGACTAAAGAGAATGGGTAGCTCCAATGGAAGTCTAGATCACTGTGCGATAATCATGTAACGCAAAAGGTAACTTTTCATGCCAATTTTTATAAGTTTCGACCACTTTCTCAACTATTTTCTTAATGGTTTTATTCCCTTTCATTTTTGGATGGTATGGCACTAACTTATGATGGTTGATCTTAAACTGAAAGCATATTGCTTCCATTATTTTATTGTTCAAATTGCATGCACTATTCATAATGATTTGTTTGGGTAGTCCATATCAGTAGATGATGTCTCATTTCACAAACTTGCGCATAACTGATGTAGTGATGTTGGAATATAAGGTTGTTTCTACCTATTTGGTGAAGTAATCAATGGCAACCAAAACAAAGCGACGCCCATTTGAAGCATTAGGAATGATGGGTCCGATCATGTCCATGCTTCAAATAGAAAAAGGCCATAAGTCATTATGACGTGGAGAGGTAAAAAGGGGATATGGATTTTGTCCATATAAATTTGGCACTTGTGGCATTTTCGAGCATAATCCATGTAGTCTTTTACAAGCATTGACTAGTAATATCCAAACCTCATGACTTACTTTTCCATTCTGTGTCTGTTAGCGTGAGTACCATAAATTCTTTCATGGATCTCTTCCAGAATTCTCTTGGCTTAGGAGCATCCACACATCATAGTAATGTTTGATCCCAGCTTTTCTCGTATAAGACTTCTCCATCCAAAATAAAACTTGTAGACATTTTTTGGATAGTTCACTTGTTAATTTTTGTAACATGCTTTGGGTATCGTTGATCTTAAATGTAATAAAGAATTTAATGGTACCAAAGCAGCCTATCCCTCTCTTCTTTTATGTTATGGTAGTAGGTGGGAGCTTTGTGAATGCTCATCTGGATGTGTGTGACTTCTGACCTTTGAGTTACTTCAAACATAGAAGCTAGGGTCACTAAAGTGTTTGCCACTTGGTTGTTTTCCTAAGGTAAATGCTAGAAGCTAATTTCATCAAATTATTACTTTAGTTCATTGATTAGACTCTCGTATTGGAACAACTTATCATCTTATGTTTCTATTCTTTTTGAAGTTGATAAATAACTAAGGTGGAGTCCTCATACACTTGTAAAGTCTTGATGCCCCTCTTAATGGTCGCTTGAGCCCCAATACATATGCCTTGTATTCGACTATGTTATTGGTGCAATCAAAGATTAGTCTAGCAATGAAGGGATAATAACTCTGTTTGGTGAGATCAGAATAGCCCCTATTATGTGCCCTAATGCATCTTAATGCATTTGAGGCTTTATCAAAATACATTTTCCAAATTTGGCTACAATCGATGCCATCTTCTCTTTTAGATATGTAGATTAGGTCCTCATTTAGGAATTCAAAATTCAATGGCTCATAATCCCCTTCAACTTGACTTGCTAAGAACTCTATTATCGCACTACCTTTGATGGCTTTCTAACTCACATGAATGATATCATATTTAGAAAGTAAAACTTGCCACTGAGCCAACTTTCATGATAAAGTAGAAGGCTTGCACTAGTACTTGTTAGGGTCTAGTTTGGCTATCAGCCATATGCTGTGATATAACATGTATCACCTTAACCTTCAAGCCATCTAAGCTAAAGCACAACATAACTTTTCCATTGCAGAGTAGTTGTTTTCATACTCCACGAATTTCTTGCTTAAGTAGTAGCTCTTTCCTTCCCAACTCATCGTGCTGACCTAGTACATAGCCTATGACTTTTCAAAAACTAATAGATATAAGATTAGTGGTTAATTGGGCACTAACGGTACAACCCCTAGCATTTTTGAAAGGTAACACTTGACCTTATTGAAAGCTTGTTGGCACTTATCATTCCATTCATAAGGGTTTTTTCTTAAAGTGGGTAAAAAATTAAATCACATGTCTCAATTAGCTAAGATATGAATCTAGTTATATAGTTCAGCGTTCTAGGGAAACTCCTTACTTTCTTTTAGGTGTGAGGTAGTGGAAGGTTTTGGATAGCTTTTACCTTGTCAAGATTGACCTCAATTCCTTGTTCACTCACAATAAAGCCTAATAATTTGTTAGAGATAACACTGAAGGTGCTGTTAGTTAGATTTATTTTAGTTGGTATTTGTAGCTGTTGAAGAGTTTACAAAGGTCGATGACATACTCAATTTCTTTTGAGGACTTGGTAATCATATCATCCATATAAACCTCTATTTCTTTGTAAATAATGTCAAGAATAGTGTTACCATTGCCCTTTGGTAAGTTACCCTGGCATTCTTGAGTCTAAATGGCATAACCTTGTAGTAGAAGGTACCCAGATGGTCACAAAAGTGGTTTTCTCTATGTCTTCATGTGCCATTTTAATCTAATTACAGCCCAAAAATCCATCCATGAAAGAAAATAGGAATTTTTGGTTGTGTTATCTACTAAGGTATCGATGTGAGGCAAAGGGAAATTATCTTCAGGGCTAGCTCCATTGAAGTTCCTGTAGTCTACACACATTCGTATCTTACCATCCATTTTAAGAATTGAGACAATGTTGGCTACCTATTCAGGATACTTAGCTATGTCAAGAAATCTTGCATCAAATTACTTCTTTACTTATTCTTTAATTTTTAGAAATATCTTTGATTTCATTCTCCTAATTTTTTATTGTATGGGTTTGCACTTGGGTTTTAAAGAAAGTCTATGAACCATTATATCAGTGTTCAGCCTGAGCATGTCCTGGTAGGACTAGCAAATACATCCTAATATTCTTGGAAAAGGTCAATAAGTTTTATCTGAATTGATAAGTTTATAGAGTTTCTATCTTGACCTCCTTTTGATATTCTTTTGTCCTAAGGTTCGCAGTTTCAATAAGCTCTTCGTAGGGCAAGATTTGTTTCTTTTCTTGTTCAATTAATCTTAGTAAATCGAAAAACATAGTGCTTTCCTTGAAATTCCTCTTAGATTTGACCTCATGGATATAGATTGGTTGCTTAAAATCAATTTTCAAAATCCTAGTATAAACATTCATGTCATTTTCATTTGGGTGCTTGAAAATATAAAGAAGAATAATATAGGCAAAAAAAATACAAAGGGAAGAAAGAAAGTCAAGGATTTGATAGAAAATAAAGAGGGACACAAAAGATGGAATGCAAAATGCTTAATCACTTTTATTAATAATGATTGATAAAAATATGCCCGTACAAAGGATCCTACAGTGCTCTTGGGCAAAAGCATGTAGGTCTAGTTCATAGCATTACTTTGAATTAGATCGAAACAATACAAGAATCTCCACTTTAGTCATAATGCTTGGAACAAATCCTAAAGTGCACAAATTAGTCCCAGGACCGATTGCTAAAGTTCTTGGCTCATCAATTACATTAATAAAGAAGTCTCTGAATGCTTTACTAAAATAACCATGAGGTTGCCAGTCCTAGTAGTTCCTCCCTAATTCGGATTGATGTATCCTCTTCAATGAAACTTTCTTATTGTGGTAGTAGCACTAGTGGTTTGTATTCTAAATCTTGACCCTTCAGATGAGCCATTCTCTTTTCCCATGTTTTCTAAGCTTATTCTTCTATTGGTGGGCATTAGGCTTGAATCATAGACTTTCTTGTCAATTTGATGGGTGACTTTCAAAGCTTTAGGGATCCTTTGTAGATGCTTTCCTAGTCCCTTTCCAAACAAGCTAGCCTTACTGATGGTCAATTTAAGACTCATGTGAGTGTTTTTAAATGGATGAGGCTCAACCACAGGTAAACTTGCTTCGACATAGATGGCATTAGCAAAGTCAAACGATTAGAAAGAGGATTCCATTACACTCTCATTTGGCTTAATATAAAGGGCATCCATGAAAGTAGTAGCGATAATATCCTTCTCCTTACCAATACTGACAACGTTTTCTCGATGACAAATTTTAACTTTTGGTGTAATGGAAACAATATTGCCCCTACAGAATAGACCTAAGGTCTCCTCAATAGGTAATTATATGATGAAGCATTGTCCATTACATGAACATCCACTTCATACATGCACGACCCCATTTGAAGTGGTACAATGGTGTTCCCAACAACCTTTTTATATGTTCCATCAAATGCTTGTATCATTATACAGCTATGCTTGATATGAGAAATATTAATTAGAAGCTTGTTCAAGAATGTCAAAGGTACTACATTCAAGGCTGACCCATTATCAATGAGAACTTTTGGTAGCATGCTTTCTTTACAATAGGTGGTGATGTAGAGAGCTCTATAATTTCCCCTAGCTCCATTGGGTATTTCATCATTGTTGGAAGATATGTAATTATCCATAATAATATTGCTCACTAAGTGATCTAATTGGCCTATTGGAATGTCAAGTAAGACCTAGGTTTTATTCAAGACCTTGAGTAAAGCTTCTCTATGAGCTTTAGGATTCAAAAGCAATGATAGTATAGATATCAGTATAGATATCATAGTGGGTTGCCTGTTTAGTTGATCTATAATGCTATATTTGTTTTGCTTACCAAATTTAAAAAATTTCACAGCCTTTTCTCATTTATTGATTTTTTGATCGCTTCTGATTTTTTCCTCACCACCTTTAGTGTTTGAATTGTTGAGGGAACATTCTCTTTGTTGATTTTTGCTTGTAGTGTAGCTGGGGCATAGCATCTGCCATTGTGAATTAGATGGTTTACATCGAGGTTAATAGCAATAGTTTATTGGCTTGATTCCCAAGTTATCACTACTTAGTTTTCATATTTCTATGACACTACTTTGTCTTCTTTATATGGGAAAAGAGATAGGCGCTAAAACCATTCTCAGGGTAGGTTGTGTAGGCATGATTTTGGTATTTGGCTAATTAGCAAGTAAGATCAATTGTCTTTCAACTCCATAGAGGGGGACCTTCCTATCCTTTTCCATGGCATTGATAGGAAAGTCTATATTCTCCAATTCTTCATAGAACTCTATTTCTAAATGGTCTACCATCTTTTGGACCAATTTCAACAATTATAAATAGTTTGCAAAGTATACCTTTGTCCATAATAGCAATGGCAAGATCATTGGCATACTCTTTATCTTGACATCAGACCACTAACCCATCCTTTATGAGAGCCTTTTATATTGCTCATTGGCATTTTAACTTTTTCAACATTTTTCTTAACCTAACAATGTTTCCCATCAATCATAGCATTTACTCTCAATTTTATATGGTCTGAGAGTAGATTAGCTCCAACATTAGGTCATGCCCCGTGTTTGATTTTGATCATGCCTTTTTTTAGTAGGCCTTGAACTTTTCTCTTGAAAGAAGTGCAATTTTCAATATTATGACCTTGTACTCCAGCTGGTTTTTACAGTAGGCATCATATCATTTAGGATTAAAAGGTGACCTTGGAGTTATAAATATTGGAGCTACCAATTGACCTACCAGTGAACCAGCATAAACCTTTTTATAGGAATAAAGAAGTGGATTAAAATGCTCACTTTCTTGAAGGACTTGTTGATTGTTTAGTGTTTTGGTGTTACCATAGTTGTAGGATGAAGTATTCTGAGTAGAATTTTGACTAGGTTTGGTGAAAGATTCATAGTAAGATTAAATATAAAAAGGTATATTGATTGTGGTAATAGGGCATATAGGTTAAAGCCTGGACATGCCATGCGAGAAAAATACATGCTCGATATTAAATACGGATTCTGGGCGATCTTGGTAGGACTTTCATTAACAACATTCACCTATTTGTCTTTATCTTTGGAGGTAGACTTCTTGGTAGATTAGAGGATTCCACTTTTGACATCTTGTGATCTTTATAGGTTGTCAATCATTTCCCCAGCTATCACCATATCAGCAAAATTCTTTATAGCATTCCCTATTAACTTCTAGTAGTAAAGAGCTCACAGAGTGCTAAAAAATGTAACTATCATATCTTTTTTAGTTAGTGGAGGGTGAACCTAGGATAACTCTTCCTGCCACCTTTGGGCATACTGCTTAAAGTTTTTGGTAGCTTTTTTTTCCATGGTCAATGAAGAAAGATGATCCAAAGCCCAACTAGATACATACCTATACTGATCTAGGAAAGTTCAAGCCAAATTCGCCTACGACTGAATTCTAATTGCGTCAAGCTTTATATACCATCATGTAGCTATTGCGGTTAAGCTATCTTAAAAATAATGTATTAATAGTTTCACATTGTCTTCATGCCCAGCCAGCCATCTTCCTATAGTACACATGGATATGTATAGTAAGGTCTATAGTCCCATTATATTTATCAAATTATGATACCTTGAATTTAGTGGGATAACAAGGTTTGAAACTAGGCACAAGGATTAGGCATCCATTATTCCAAACTTATCACTTCTTTTTACAGCTCTAAGGTGTTCCTCCAATGACTTTTACTTAGTTTCATTTTCAACAACCTTGGCACACTTTGAACTAGCTGCTTTCTCTTATTCTATTTGCTCATCAAGGTTTAGAACTAAAGGATGATGATCCAATATTCATGCCATGAAATTCTTAAGACAAATGTGGTGTTGTCATAAGGTTTACATAGATGAATGGTTGAATGGATTGATGCTGTTGAAAGTGACTACTCTTGGGATGTTTTTTCAAGAGTGTTGGTGACTTTACCCCCAATTGAATTAACCTTGGGATTGGCTAGCTCCTTACTCTTATCAACTATATTTCTTTGCCCTTTATCCTTTAAGGTAACAGCAAGCAATTTTGTCAATTCAACTTGACTTTATAGTTCATCAGTTTTACAAGCTCCTAAGCTTCTCGATGCATAATTTTCAAGCCTCTTGATGCAAGCCTTGTGATCATTTTCCATTGCCTTTTGACATATATGGGTATTCTATTGATGTTAGGTGTTCAATTCCTTGTTTTATGAACCTTTGCACTTTAGAGTGATGCCAGATTGGACTTAATAATATGATGAGTATGGTGCATGCAAAAATAAAGATGAAATAATATACATGTCATAATATTATGGAAAAAACATAAGTAAACAATTAAACCATGTATACAAATACAAGACAATTGGATTTTGGCAATAGTTATGGAATAAGTATCTTATGTTTGAAAGAAACATTAATTATCGCCCATAAGCTTAAAAGTAATCGAATATGAAATTATCTCATGCTATTACATCATTGGATTACAAGTTTTAGATAGTTTAACAACTCCTATCCACTATCTCCTATGGCAACAAAGTTTCACCTCATAGATCTGGCTAATTCAACATGTCATCCATGCTGGTTTGAACCACGCAAATTTGCTCAATGAGATTTTGGAGAAGTTCCTTGTATTTCAATTGAGATTGGTTAGCCAAGATATAATAATGGTGCAATTCTTTAGTAGTCCTTGACAATCTCTCAAACTGATCTTGCTAGACCCAAAGGGCATGCTCCAATTCCTGAACCCCTACAGTGAAAGCTTCATCTTCAATCCTTCCCTCTTCAAGAACTTGTACTCGAGCTACCAAGCTTTTGCTTCTTTTTTGATAAATTAATGCAATTGCATGGGTCTTATTGAGTTTTTTGCAATAATATCCATTCGATTCTTCCAAGCTTCTAAGTTATTGGCAAAAGACACCATCTCAACTTTCTATTCAATAGGGTATTTATTAGTTCTTTGGTATTTCTTTATCTTTTAAAGTGCCATGTAGTCTTTCTTCAAGTCTTGAAGATCTTCTTTGATGGCATCTTCTGTCTTCACAAGGTTACATATCCACCCCTCTCAAATTTAACACTTATGCTCTAATTGGCTCTTTTTTTCTTGCAAGTGATGAGTTTCCTTAGTGAAAGTAGCTCTTTATGCTTAAAGATTTTAATCTCAAATGGAGGATTATTTGTCGAAATGTGAGGGATTCCTTTAGTGGGCAATGGTATGGTGTCATTAACTTGCCTAACCATCCAATCTTCATAGGTCAGAGTCATTGTTTTCTCTTTTTTCAATATGATTGGTAGGTCTTTTGCTATGCATCAATGATCGAGGAAACTGTCCAAGTTATTTCATTGGCATTCAGAGCTTGGGACTTTGCAATCCATTGATCTTACATGGTACTTACGGTAACTTTTTTTTGAAGAAATTTATGAAAGTACTAAAATTGGCATGTATGGTTATAGTGGTCTCTTACCCAAAAATGACTAAGAAGCCATACCTATAACATTGATAAGCATTTGATAAAGTTTGCCTTGCCTATTTTTCTCCTAAAATTTAAGGACCAGATACTCTTTTCTAAGATGGCGGAGCAGGATTGATACCATAACTTAGTTTTGAGCAAATATCTACCAGGACAGCCTCTATACATCCTAAAGCCCATGGAAAAAATGATCAAACCATAGATTGCTAATGCCAAAGCATCCTGAATCTTCTTCTTATCTAACTGGGGATTCATGACAGATTTTAAACTATTTGATGTGATACATGCATTATTCTTCGGTTTGACTAGATGTGAGTCTGCCTAGTATTCTCTCACTCTGAGCATACTGGCCAACTTTTTTTAAGGGTTGTAGGTTTTGCTGACTTAGAGTAAATTTCATTGAATTAGGCCCTTTTGAAATAAGTATGGCTACATATTCTTCTACAGTAGGGACTAGATCATGCCCATTGAAAGTGAAACACCTATATGTAGAATTCTAGAATTGTATCATGGCACATAGTAATTTGAAGCTGACTTTGACTTAAATTAGTAGAGTAATGTCCCTACAGTCTTTTGTAAAGATTGCCCTATTAGTCTCATCCCAACCATTCCATGCATCTTTTAACTCTAAGGTTGAATTGCTTGAAAATCATTTTAGCCCATTTTGAGATCTTTGAGATATATCAAGGCCAGAGATTATCCCTACTATCTCTGTTCCCTTTCAAACTTGGTTTTAACTGTATCCAAATCTTTAAAACCTTCGACTAGTACTTATGCAATGGTGAGATACTTGTTTATGGACATTACCTCTGGAACCAACTATCCTAAGATAGTATGAAATGACATGATGCATGGCAACAAAAGAAACACTAAGTTATTAACATATTAAAGAGAAGAAATAAATCACAAAATGAAAGTGCCTTGGGGCATTGCAATGCCTCGAGGTAAGCATGGAAAAAATATGGGTATAGATGTTTTGCCTATCAAACCTAGACTTATAGGACAACAAACCAACACGTTTAAGGTCTAAGTGTCCCATAAGGATGAAAATTAACACTTAAGACAGTGACAATTCATTCGTCACTATATAGTTACAAGCTAACGAGCCATCGATCAAATAATATGATGGCTTGTTGAGGTGTTTGCTCACATTGAGACATCATAAGTCCTCTAGGGATGCTAGGTACTCGTTTATCATTACCTAGTGATTGACAAACTTCAAGCCATTGATTAGGTAGCATAATGACTTATCCAAGTAGGCTCAATTCCTTGAGAGCCGATATCAATCTCAAAAGGTATGCCAGTGACAATATTCAAATATTATCTCTTTTAAAAGAAAAAGGTTGTTAGCCATCAGTCAAAGAGCATAAAGACATGCCCCGATAATATTATTACAACGAATGACATAATTCAGGATGAAAGAGAAAGCATTAGTAATGATGTTCATTCATTATCATTTATGCAACAAAGAAATGATAAAGAGGAGTAATAAGTAAGAAGTGTTTCCTTCAGTGTCTTATTCCCCAGGTTGATCTAGCAGTACTTCGGTATAGCTTGACATGGTTTGACTTTTATGGTTAAATATATGGGGTTAAGTTGACAATGAAAGGTTCCCAAATCATTCTTCCATCTGGTAAGGATAGTTGAGGCATCCCGATCTTGGGCCATCATAGGCTTGGCAGAACGGGTTTGATTTGGGTGGATATATTTTACTATGCCCATGCAGATAAAAAGAATGCCACAAGAGCATCTGTACTTTACACCACGAAAGATATTGCTAGCCCATGGGTAAAGAAGAAATACCATGAAGGACAGTTAGGTCACTTTCACCTAATAAAGGTGTTCTAAGAAAAGAATGGTTGAGAGTCTAATGAGATGTGAGTGCATAGTGTGTGTTAGGGAAAATATCAAACTTTTTTATTTACTTCTTATTACTGTTTTAAAGGAATGATCGTATCTTTCTTCTCTTTTTTGAAGGACAGAGGAGAACCCTAGCAATCACGAGAATTATGAAAACACAGAGAGTGATGGCAAATAAATATTGTGTACAAAGCAGAAGAAGAAAAGGGATTACATATAAATAATAACTAAAATCGAGGGAAACCAAGAATCATGATAAAATTTTGCTACTTGTAGGCCTGACCCTCAAAATCAAATCCCCAGTGGAGTGACCGAGCTACTGCGATGTGCCACCCTTTTTGCGTAATGCCCTATGGCTTAGAAACAAAAGGGAGGTGGGGCTTTGTCGCAACATGGTCGAATACAAATCCTGACTAGCCTAACTTAAAAATGGCAAATATACCCCTTGTTTCTATATATAACTATATATCATTTTTTTTTAATTTTTGGAGCCATATTAATTATTTTTTTATTTTTTTATTTTTTATGTCTAGGGATTGAGTTGTCGAGATAAATACCCACTCAACTTAACTCTAAATAGTTATTACAAAATGACCATTTATTTTGGAGTCACTACTAATCTATTTATTAGGTGAAATTAGTCACCTATCAAAGTTTTTGTTTTGAGAGTTACAAAACCCTTGAAACAAAACCTGAGGTCCACATTGATACTAGAGATCACATAAAAGGCCCTAGGAGTTAGTTAGAATCACGAGTAAGGATCGACCCTCTCATGATGCTAAAAAATCGACACCTTATTAATCATATGTTAATTTAAATTTAAATTTTTATTTGGTTCAATATATAATATTTAATTATAATTCTCATAATATTTTATTAAACAAATTTATTAATTTAAGAAAAGTCAGTTTTATTTTTTTTTTTGAAAATCACAATATCATTCATACCCTTTTGGAAAACCAAGAGGACACGAATTCTCTAACATACCTTGTCGGAGAACCTATGGAAGATGAAATGTTTTTATTTTTTTTACAAAAATTAAAAAATCTCAACTTTTATTTTGAAAAGGGTATCTCATTATTAAAGTATTCCGTAGAACCCTGCACATATTCTAGTAGGAATTCCACATATTAATTTAATTAAGACACATTGCCTTAATTAAAAAACTCGATTTTTTTTAAATATTGACGGTAAGATCTAAAAACAGTCCAATAAGGTAAACCTATTCTTAATGTGTACTTTTGACATGAAAGAATGCTAGTATCCACATAAGACTTGGTTCTAATGCAAACTTATGGAAACACCCCTAAGGTATATCTTTGATTTAAAAATATCCTGGTTATTCTAAGAACTTAAAAATGTTAATAAAAGTGTGAACCTATCTTAAAGATTCAACTTAAGGGAAATTATAAAATTCCTTTAGGGTATACCTTCGATGTGAAAGTATTGTTGTACCTTAACGAATACTAATACGATGCTAAAATGACAAACTTATTCTAAATATACACCTTTGGCATAGAAGCATCCTGGTTACTATCTAGGACTCAGTTTTAGGTAAAATTTTATCAAAATGCCCTTAGGGTATACCTTCGACATGAAAGTATCTCGGTACCCTAATGATTAATACAATGATAAAATGACAAACCTATCCTAAATATGCACCTTTGGCATAAAAACATCCCAGTTACCATCCAGAACTTGGTTTTAGGTAAAATTACTAAAATGCCCTTAGGGTATACCACCTATGTGGAAGTATCTCGGTACCCTAATGGATGCTAAAATAATCATGAAATGATTAATTTACCTTAACTAGCAAAATTAAAGTTCTAAAATTGGCGTAAAATGTAAAAATTCCAATTAAGCCCCCTAAACTTTTGAAAATTTCATTTTTGTACACTATGAAAAATCAAGAAAATACAAAAAGTTTTAAAAATTTTATACCTTAACTGTAGGCCATAAGAATAATAGAAATATTTAAAAGTGTCAAAAATGACCATTTACCCCTAAATTTTAACATTTGCTATTAGTCGCTAAGCTTTTCTAAAATTATATTTAGGTCCTTACATGGAAAAAAACATCACAAAACATTACAAACATATGAAAATGCATATGAAAAAACAGCAAACATATCCTCAAGGATTCAGCCAAACACCTTGGCCTTGAATAAAAATTTTTTAACTTTTTGCAAACTAATCCCAAAACTTTTTTAAATTTACATTTTGACCCCTACATGGGAAAATATCACAAAACATCACAACAAATCACCACACCAAGTAAGAACAACACAAAAGTCATGACAAAAATGTGTATGAAGATTCAGCCAAGCACTTCGAGCCATAAAACACAATTTTTACATATTTTGCAATTTAATACCTAAACTTTCTAAAATTGCAAAATAACCCTTAAAGTTTTAACATTACCTAAAGAATGTTTGCAAACACACAAATCATACTTCCCATGGATTATGAAGCTCTCTACCAAACCAAGAAACAGCCTAAAATCTTTTACATATTTTGCAATTTAGTCCCTATATTACTAACATCATAAAGTAATCTAAAAACCATCAAATCAAGGCAAAATAACCAAAAAATCATCATTATCAATTCCAATCAAATTCGGCCAAAGTGGAAAACATGATATAAAAACATGCTTTGATATAGAAAATCATGAAAAAAAGCATGAATAATTATTATTAAACTTAAATAAAAGAAAATCATAAAATAAATATGCTGATATACTAATCAATATATCAACGTCTAAACAACATGGAAGATATAATTTAAACATCAATATAAATACAACAAAACCGCAATCATAACAACAAAAATAATATTCCATTAAAAAAACAAGATTTAGCTGATAAAGCTAAAATAACAAGAAATACAAAAAATTTCTAAGTCATTGTGTTTAGCCTTTCAACATGGATGAAAATCCATGAGCCTTAACAAGACTTTGACTTAGGAATAAGAGTGGAAATAGATCAAAATGAAGAAAACTAAAGAAATCTAAGAAAATAAATGGTTATACCTTGAAGAAAAGGCTTGAAAACTAAGTAAAATTATGCTTTTCTAGTGTTTTTTGTTTTTTCTTTTCAAAAGCTCTTAAATGAATAGAAGTATCCTTATTTACAGGGATTAAGGTTGGCCAAGGCATGAAAGAAATGCCTCGGCTGAATGGTTTCTACACCATTCCGTTTCTTTTTTTAATTTTTTTAGTGTAATAATTATTTGTAATTTTGATTTGATTTAAATACAACTTGATTTGATTTAGATTTATTATTCTTGCCTTTTTATGAGTGGTGTCATGCATAACATCATTGATTTCTAGAGCTTTTTGTGTGACATTTGTATTTGAAATGAAATTCCATATCACCAAATTTAATTTATTCTAATAACAAACACAATTTTTCTGTACATGAAAAAAATTAAAAATAGCAAACTCATAAACTTTTGCAAGAAAAAACCTTATCGAAAAAAATTGTTCTGTGAAAAAAATGCAAAACTTAAAAAATAAATTCAATTTTTTGAAACTGATTAAATATGATTTAAACAGTAATATTTGAAGAATTTTGAAAATTATGAACTTAAAAAAAATCTTCTAAAAAATTTACTGAGTAGAAAACTTCATGTTTTAGAAACAAAAAAATTCTCAAAAAAATGTAAAACACATAAAATAAAATGAATTTCTCAAAACTGATGTAATACAAATTAAATAATAATATTTAAATAATTTTAAAAATCATAAACTTAAATATTGTCTAAAAAGCTTAACGGGGTAGAAAACTACATGTTTTAGAAACGTGAAAAATTCTAAAATTTATAAGAAATAAATTAATTTTGAAAAAAGTGATTTAATTATGGTCAAATGTGAATATTTGAAGAATTTTGAAACTTAAAATTTGAGAAAATTTCACCAAAAATTTTGCAGATAAAGGAAAATTTGTATTCTAAAATCGAGAAAATTTTGAAGAATTTCTTGAAACATATATAAAATGAATTAAACAAAACATATTATCCAAAATATTAATTACAAAATGGCATAGATGAAAATTCAAAAGTCGAAATAATTTTGCCAGGAAAAATTTCAAAAGCATGATACTTGCGGTATTGTGAAAAATTCAAAATTAATTACCAAAATGAACAAGTTGACACCTTATGGTATAAAATTCACCGACTGGATTAATTCAACTCCTCAGAACTTGGCAGGCTTGAGCCCATACAGCGATATGTTGTTGCTGAAGCAGCACTTGTTTCATCTCCTTGATAGACATGGTAAGAATTTTTCTTTCCTAAAGCAATCTAGATATTCTTTCTCGTTCTTCACTAAAAGTGGTACTAGGCTGCTTATTCCTCTTTAGGATCTTTTTAACTGAATACGGGTGTCAATATGTGCCTTTCACTCCCATTCATAAATGGCCACTTTTGTTTATTCCTAAAAGGTTTTAGCTTTCTGGCCTTAGCTCTTCACAAAATTTATGCATTTTTTCAGACATCTTACTAGAAGATCTACTCAAACTCTCAGATGTATCAATAAGTTTTATCTTTTTGTTTTGTTTAATCCAATCCTGCTTCATTAAATTATACTATTCTTCCATCTTTTAGACACCTTTTTTCGTAGCCTTTATCTTCATATTTAAATACATGACTTCTTCCTAAAGAGATTAGTTTTTAGTAGCCAATCTTTTTCAAACTTTTTTCGCTTCTTTTTTTAATAGCTCTACTTCAAAAGGCATATGAGGCCTTAGTTGTATAGATACCCAAGAATTAACTCCATCTGTACCTAAGATGATCAAATTACATCCTCAAATACATCTCCAAGCATCATATCTAGGAGTAGTTAGGTTTCTATAAGCATATAACCTTCAACCTTCATTCATATCTTTCTCTCCAATGTAAGGTTGTTGATTGAAGCGCATTCCTATAGCCTTCTCCATAATAGTCCAAATCCATGCTAGCTAACCTGGAAGTCATGAGAATAAATTTTTGAGATTCATACTATTGTCAAACCAATAGTGGTGTGTATCCTATTATGGCCCACAAACTGAGCAACAACGTAAAAAGTTATCGACCACATCAATACAGAAAAGGTTTAGGTGCAAACAAAGGAGCCCTTCATGTTAAATCTTCAGGGGCCAAATTCTTCAATGTCTCCACCAATTAAATTTTTGTTCCTAACCTGGACTAACTTTTCTTGATGAATTCTTAGAGAGAAACAGAATGTTAAAAGTAGGGCTTAATTTTATTAGCACCTTTACCCTAAAAATGCCTTTGAGCCTAAATGTATAGTAATAAGGCACTCCCAAAAAAATATGCCTCATCTTAATTTTTGACATGACTTGAGTGCTCATAAGATTTCTGTTAGAATGGCAAGAGTGGACTGGATGTTCCTCTTTAATCGATCAAAAAGATCCACTATGACTACTTCAACATGCTCGAGTATCTTTGGAAAGAACACTAATCCATATATAGCCAAGGCAAATGCTTCAGGGTTTCTTCCCTATCTGAGTTTTTTCTGATGTGTGTTTTTAGAAATTGTCATAAAATAATGCTCGTATTGCCTTTATGCTCAATATAATGAGGTGTTGATTAGAGTGGTAAATCAAGAATTTGTCTCAATTTCTTTTAAAGAGTTGCAAGGTTACTTCTTTACAATAGATAAGTCTTGACTTCAAAGGGCCTAACCTAAGTAAAAATGCAATTTCTTCTATAGTTGAAGTCATATCATGCTGATGAAATGAGAAGCACCTATATAAAGGGTCCTAGAACTCAATTAAGGCACAGACCAGTTGTTCATCCATCAGTATTCTAAGCAAAAGGGCAATATGTTCATATTTTTCTATGAATCAAGCGTATTTCGCATTACCTTAACCATCCCATATATCAGCCAACTCTGACAAATTATTTTGTCAAAGATCCAAATGCATAATTTTTAGCAGTTTTGGCATAAAATCCCTTGGTATACAATCCCTTGATACTTTCTGATTTGATTCTGACTCAATGCAAACCTCCTCAAATATTTTGGAAATAACCACTAAATATGCTTGTTCACTTATAAAGTCTAATGAAAATTAAATTAAGCTAAAATTCAAATCTAAAGCGTCCCTATATGAAAATGAGAAATGAACAAAAAAAAAAGAATAAATAAGTTTGTATCCATGAAAAACAATAAATCTAAACAAATGACAAAATTTAGCATGAAAAGACAATGCAAAAAAATTATCTAAATAAACACAATAATCAAATAAAAGAAAAAGGAAGAAAGATATATTTATCCTTTCATGTGTTCTTAATTTTTTGTGCTATTTAGAATAGGGCATAGTTTTTAATTAGGAGGTCACTAAGGTCCACTACATGAAGTTTAGGTTTAACTTCTAAATTGGTTTTCGAATTGCTCCTCTACCTTGGAACAGACTAATGAGGTACCTTATCCTTATCCATTGCAGGTTTATGTTGGTCCATAATAAGGTTAACACCTAAGGCAGGCATAGTAATTCAAACTCGGTAGGCTTTTTTCTAGCCTAGTCAGAGGCTAAAACCTTAGAAAGCAGAGTTATTTTGCCTTTTCCTAAAATATTAGCTACCTAGTCTCCTTTTAGAGATCCAAAAGAAAAACTACTACATTCGTGCTGAATGAGTGCAAAGGGATAAACAAACCTTTCTTGTTAAATGTCATTAAAATAAAACCCTTATCCCTAAAAGAACAAAAGAAACACAAAAATAGATTAAAGGGAAAATAAAATATTTTTTTTGAAATATCGAGAATTATAATTAAATATTTATTGAAACCAAATTAACCAAAATTTATTTAATGCTTAGTTAATTTTAGGTATAACTCTCTAAACTGTCCTTAGCAGACTCACCAAGTTATCGCAACATGGCCCAAATACGAATCCTGACTAGCCCGACTTAAAAATGGCAAATGTACCTCTTGGTTATATATATATATATATATCTATATATATTATTGTTTTCTTTTATTTTTGGGGCCATATCATTATTATTTTATTATTTTTTATTTTTTATGTCTGGGGACTAAGTTGTCAAGGTGAATCACTCACTCAACTTAACTCTAAATAGTTGTTACAAAATGACAATTTAGTTTGGAGTTGCCACCAATCTATTTAATAGGTGAAATTGATTACTATCAGAGCTTTTGTTTTAAGGGTTACGAAATCCCTGAAACAAAACCTGAGGTTCACGCTGATATTAGAGAACACATAGAAGGGTTCGAAAGTTGAATAGAATCACTAGTAAGGATCAACCCTCTCGTAATGCTCAAGAATCGACATCTTATTAATCATACGTTAATTTAAATTTAAATTTTTATTTGGTTTCAATATTTAAAATTTAATATTTAATTACAATTCTCATAATATTTTATTAAACAAATTCATTATTTTGAGAAAAGTTAGGTATTATTATTTTTGGGAATCACAATATCATTTATACTATCTCGAAGAACCAAGAGGACATGAATTTTCTGTTGTACCCCACTGGAGAACCTATGAAATATGAATGGTTTTTATTTTTTACAAAAATTGAAAAATCTCGAGTTTCATTTTGAAAAGGTTATCTCGTTATTAAAGTAATACATAGAACTTGTTTTATATTCTGGTAGAAATTCCATGTATTAATTTAATTAGGAGACATTGCTTTAATTTTGAAAAAAAAACCCAGTTTTATTAAAAGTATTGGCCCTAAGACCTAAAATGGTCCAATATGACGAACCTATTCCTAATGTGTACTTTCGATATGAAAGTATTCTAGCATCGACAGACTTGGTTCTAATACAAAATTATGAAAATGCCCTGGGTATACCTTTGACATAAAAGTACCCCGATTATCCTAAGGACTCAAAAATGTTAATAAAAGTGTGAACCTATCCTAAGTATACACCTTTGGCCTAAAAGCATGATGGTGCTTATCTAAGACCCAACTTAAAAAATTATTAAAATGCCCTTAGGGTTTACCTTTAACATGAAAGTATCTTGACACCCTAATCGACCTAATACAATGATGAAATGACAAACCTATCCTAAATATGCACTTTTGGCTTTAAAGCATCCCGGTTACTCTCTAGGACTAAGTTTTAGCAAAATGCCCTTAAGGTATACCTTCGACGTGAAAATATCTTGGTACCCTAATACAATGATGAAATAACGAGCCTATCCTAAATATGCACCTTTGGCTACATCTCGATTACCATCTAGGATTTGGTTTCATGTAAAATTACCAAAATGCCCTTAAGGTATACTATCAATATGAAAGTATCCTAGAACCCTAATGGACACTAAAATAATCATGAAATGATGAATTTACCCCATCTAGGAAATTAAGTTCTAAAATAGGCTTAAATTGCAAAAATTACAATTAAGCCCTTAAACTTTTAAAAATTTCATTTTGTACCCTATGAAAAACCAAGAGAATATGAAAAATGTTGAAAATTTCTATACCTCTATGGAAGGCCACAGGAATAATAGAAATATTTAAAAGTGATAAAAATGATAATTTTATCCCTAAATACTAAAATTTGCTATTTAATCCTTAAAATTTTCTAAAATTATATTTAAGTCCCTACATGGAAAAAAAAATCACAAACATATGAAAATGCATATGAAAAACACAACAAACATATCCACAAAGATTCGACCAAACACTTTGGCCTCGAATAAAAAATTTTCAACTTTTTGCAAACTAATCCCTAGACTTTTTTAAATTTACATTTTGATCCCTATATGGAAAAATATCACAGGATATCACAACAAATCATCAAACCAGGTAAGAATCAACACAAAAATATTGACAAAATGTGTATGAAGATTCGACCAAGCACTTTTAGCCATAAAAGCATAATTTTTTGTTGCAATTTAGACCCTAAACTTTTTAAAATGCAAAATGACCCCTAAAGCATTAATATCACTTAAAGCATGTTTGCAAACACACAAATCATACTTCGCATGGCTCATGAAGCTCTCGACCAAACCAAGAAATGGCCTAAAAAGACTTTTACATATTTTTCAATTAAGTCCCCATATTACTAACATCATAAAATAATCTAAAAATCGTGAAATTAGGACAAAATAAGCATGAAATCATCATCATCAACTCCAATCAGATTCGGTGGAAGTGGAAAACAAGATATATAAGCATGCTTTGATGAAGAAAGTCATGAAAATAAGCATGAATAATTATTATTAAATAAAAGTAAAATCATAGAATAAATATACTAATACACTAATCAACATATTAACATATAAACAACATGAAAGATATAATTTCAACATCAATATAAATACAACAAAATCATAATCATAACAACAAAAATAATATTCCATAAAAAAATAAGATTTAACTAAAAAAAACTTAAACAACAAAAAATACAAAAAAATTTCGAAGTCATCATGTTTAGCCTTTCAATGTGGATGAAAATCCATGAGCCTTAACATTATTTTGACTTATGAATGAGAATTAGATCAAAATGAAGAAAACTAAAGAAATATAAGACAACAAGTGTTTATTCTTTGAAAGAAAAGCTTGAAAACTAAGTAAAGTATATGTTTTCTAGTGTTTTTTTTTCTTGTTCCTTTTCAAAAGCTCCTAAATGGATGAAAATATCAATATTTATGGGGATTAAGGTCAGCCAAGGCATGAAAGAAATGCCTTGGCCAAATTATTTCTACACCATTCCATTTCCTTTTTTTAAAAAATTTTTTTGGCGTAATGACTATTTGTAATTTTGATTTGATTTAAATACAACTTGATTTGATTTAAATTTATTTTTTTGTCTTCTTATGGATGATGTTATGCATAACATCATTGATTTCTAGAGCTTTTTGTGTGATATTTGTATTGGTATGTAAAATTATGCCATAAAAATTAATTACAAGGATTAAATTGTAAAAATTTTGTATTTGAAATAAAATTACATATGATCAAATTAATTTCTTTTAATAATAAACACAATTTTTTTACACATGAAAAAAATTAAAAATAGCAAATTTATAAAATTTTACGAGAAAAACTTTTATTGAGAAAAATTGTTATTGGTGAGAAAAGTGCAAAACTCAAAAAATAAATTGAATTTTTCAAAAAGATTCAATATAATTAAAAAAATAATATTTTAAAAATTTTGAAAATTATAAACTTAGAAAAATCTTCACAAAAAATTTATGAAGTTGAAAACTCCATGTTTTGGAAACGAAAAAATTTTTAAAAAAATATAAAACACATAAAATAAAATGAATTTCTCAAAATTAATTTAATATGAATTAAATAACAATATTCAAAGAATTTTAAAAATCATAAACTTAAAAAATTATTCAAAAAACTTTACGAAGTAGAAAACTTCGTGTTTTAGAAAAGAGAAAAATCCTAAAATTTTTAACAAATAAATGAATTTTGAAAAGGTGATTTAAAGATGGTCAAATGTGAATATTTAAAAAAAAATTAAATTTAAAACTTGAAAAAATTCTAGCAAAAATTTTACGAATAAAGAAAAGTTCGTATTAAAAAATCAAGAAAATTTCAAAGAATTCCTTGAAACTTATATAAAATGAATTAAATAAAACATATTATCCAAAATATTAATTTACAAAATGGTAAAGATGAAAATAAAAAATTGGAAATAATTTTACTAGAAAAAATTCCATAAGTATGATACTCGCAGTATTGTGAGAAATTCAAAATTAATTAACGAAAATGAACAGCTTGACACCTTATGGTTTAAAATGCCAATATGAATTTTCCTTGAATACTTCTGATTTTTTTAGAGTGAGTATCAACATAAATACCACATATGTATCGGTAAAAATGTATGATAGTCAATTTCCTTAATTTTACGAAAATTCTTAAAAAAATTATTAAAAATGAAAATTTTAACTGTGATATCACCTGCAGAAATGGATTTCCAAAATTTGACAAAAATATTGAAAAAATAATTTTCCTATCATGTGAACTTACGAACATTTAAATATGACTAAAAGGTCCTGAAAATGTCTGGTTTATCTGAAAAAAGATCGTTCCCAATGAGGGTGGCAGTTAAATTCTTAATCTTGGATATTCAGGATTATTAGAAAAAGGACCTAGGTGAAATTAAGTATCTATAAGCTTGCTTTTGAATCATCCCTCGATCAAGATTTGAATTAGGCATCATAGAGTGAAAGTTGAAGAGAGGACTATTGGACGAATCACTCATCCAATTGGTCTTGGATGGCCATTATGAAATGGCCATGACTTGGAATTACCACCGACCATTTTAGGCTAGGTATTTTTGGATACCTTTTAAAATTAATGATTTCAAGTTACAAAACTCGCAACCTTGATTTTACAAATTATGTATACTAGAGTTTGATTTTGAAGGTCTAAGAATCGGTCATGCATGGGGAAGGATTAGCACTTCCACAATGCCAAAACTTGATACCTTTTAGCCATAAATTATCGAAGTCTTAGTCTTCTTTAGTTTTTCGTGTGATCATTATGTATGTGTAATCTCTTTCTTATGAATGCAAATTTTTTAATATTTAATTTGAGTTTTTTTATAAAAGTTCATTTAATATCTCTCTAAACAACCCAAGAAAGAGGAGAGACATAAAGAATTTGGTAAAATAAGATCTGAATTGATTTAGAAAAAGATATTCTATGTTAAGCACTAAAGGGATATTGATGTAGAACATTGCCTCGGGTTTAATGAAATTTGAAATTTTGAAAACATGAATTCAAATTACCAATAAAAAGAGAAATGGATTAGTATGAGATAAAGGAATATAATAAAAATTGAACTCAAGATAAACACATGGAAACAGAAAGGAGGGATGGTCAAAGTGTATCTCATAACTAACTTTAGTTGTTGAGGAAACATCGAATTGGTAATTTTAAGATTTGTTTGGATTTGAAAGTCATCTTAGGCAAAAAAAGGTTGATAAAAGGTCCGAGAATGCTCGAAGAAGAGAAATCTTAGATTTTTTATGTATTTTGAAAAACAAGGTTGGTATATCCCCTTAGAAAAAATGAGGTTGAAAAATCCCCTCAAAAAGTAGGTTTAGAGTATCACCTCGAAAAGAAAGAATTTGAGTAATTTTAGAAAATTAAAGTTTTAGGATTTTTGAAGAAAATAAATTTTAAATTGGAAGACATTTTAAATAGGAAATGAAAATTAAGTATGAAACAATTTTGAGTTTTGATTCGAGCCTAAAGGGACCTATGTCATGAGTCATGACTCCATAGGGGAAATCACTAAATAAATTTCAAGTAATTCGAATGACTACCAATGCTGGTTTAAGAAAATCTGAGTAATTTCCCAAGTTCAACAAAAATAAGGGTAGCATGTGCTACCCACCTTTCCAAATTTATTTTGATTTGGTCTGATAGTTTCTAGTGGTAAATGAAGCACCATTGGAAAGGTAGCTCGATAAGGATTAATGCAAGACTTTTCCTTAAATCCTAGAAAATTGTTTTCTAGGCAGAATTAATTTTTGAAACTGAGTCTAAGTCAACGCTGATAGCAAATGCAAGAAAAAAAAGGCAATAAACTTTAAAAAAATCATCCTAGACTTGTTTAGAATTGTTAAATCACGAGCGATGCCTTTTTAAAAAGGGAATTGTTAAATTTTTTTGAAAAAATATTTAAAAGTTTCCAAAAAATCATTTGATGGATCAAAATCACCTAAATAGATGTGAATCATTGATTCCAGGGGTTTCATACAGTTAAGATTTAGAAAATCATATCTCTTGTATCCAAAATGATCAAGGGGCAGATGAGGTATCCTTGTAAAGGTAATTCGAAGACCTTTCCAGGAAAAATGGTAGAAAATTCTAGAAAAATTGTTTGGAGTCCCAAAGTAATTTTTTTATTATGGCCACTGTGCTGCTAATATCAAAAGAAAGGTTTTTTGGGTTAACGCTTTTATGCTCACATACTAAAGCTTTAAGAAATGTCCATGACCCATCTAAAGAAAAATGTAATTTTTAATCACCCAAGCAATATTAAAGCATTATCAAAGCAACATGAAATCAAATCCAACAGGAAAAATGTATGATTTCCTTAGATGGGTCATGGTATATGTATATTGCTTAGTAAAAAAAGGCATGAGATATATTTGCAATGCAAGAAAATAAAGAGAAAGAGGTTGAAATATACTAATAAAAGCTTGAAAATGCTAATTATACCTCTCAACAAAAACTTTTTACCCAAGTATTTTTCTTTTTTTAATTCTTTTCCCTTTCATGAACCTTGGCTCATGTAAATGGAATGAAAATGACAATTGAAATCATGTGGCATGGGGTTATCCTTCATTAAGAAAAAGTATTTTCCTTTTTTTTCTTTTTTTGTCTTAGGCAGATGTGTATGGGTAATAACAATGGCAGATGTAAACGTGAAAGAATTTAGGGTGGTTTGGGTAACGAGAATGAAAATGAATTTTTGGGTGGTTATCATGAATACCCTAATGCAAAGCAACAAATGTTGCTTATAGAGGGTGGTAGGCTAAAGCTAAAAAACCTAGGGTAATAGATTAATTTTGTATATTGTCTCATAAAAATAATGAGTCATGGTGTACTAGACTGTGCTTTCAATTTTTAATTGGTCAAAATACTAATACTTGAGTACCCAAAGTTTCAAAATATCCCTTGAATATTAATTTTTGCCATGAAATACTCCACCATCAAGCCAATTGGGTCCCTAAAAAATCATTAACCGAACCTAATAAGCCCAAATTTAATTCAAATAATGGACATATTCGATCAATATAATTTTAATGAAGCCAACAAAAAATTAAAATATTTGAAAAGATGACAAATACAATTAAATAAAATAACCCAAATAAAGTAATTAAATGTGCAATTAAGCTCTATTTTATCTAATATATAATTTTTATAAGGTTTGGTCTTAAATTAAATAATTTAGGAGCCAATATAATTAATAATATGCCTAAATAAACTATTTAAATATGCACATAGCTCTATTTCATCTAATATACATATTTTTTTATAATGTTTGGTCTTAAATTAAATAATTTTCAACTTTACCTTAGCTAGGAATGATGGGAATTTGACAAGAGCTTCTATGAATGACCTCAATGCTACCTCAAACGATGATTTTTAATGCTTTGAATGCTAGCCTGGACAAAATACGTTGTCTATAGGTCACACACAATAAATGATCTATTGGATTAAAACCATGATTTAATTAAGAATGACTTAATTAAATAAAAGGTATAATGAGGAGGACTTAATTAAATTAATTCAGTTAAGTATTATTAAAGACATAAATTATATTTATGAAATTTAATTACAGATGTCTTAACGTAGCAATAAAAATAAGAATGTCTTATCAAGATGATGTTAATTTGTAAACGTGGTTTTAGGGAGATTATTAAACAAAGCCAAATAATTATATTTGAAAACTTAAATAATTATATGATAATTATTTAATTAATTGTTTAATATTATTTTCATGAAGTAAAAATTATTTTACTTGGGTTAGAGATTTAAATATAAATTAAATTATCTAACATGTAAATTTAGGGATTACACCAAAAGCCCTAATGATCAAGTCAAGAGCTTTTAGTTGTGAACTGCTCCAAGTTGGGCATGCTAAAGGGCTTGGTGCATAAAATAGCTATCGTTAGTTTGCTATTGGGCTAACATATTAATAAGTTAATATTGAGGCCCAATCTTGGACAAGCTGATTAAAATAGTTTTAATTGGGCTTCAATAAACACACTGAAGTAGGTCCATCTTCTGGGTATGTTAGTAATGGGCTCAGTTGACCCATTAGTCAAGCTTAACCTAGCTTAAGGTATTTTTAAATACATTATTAAAGGCTTTTTTGGCTTATAAGAAGCATCAAGAAAACCCTAGGTGTAGACCTTAAACTTCCTTAAAGGGTTTGGCTTAATAACCATGCTTCTCTAAGCTCTCTTTGTGTTTTCATGGTTTTTTTAGATGTTCTCTAATTATTCTTGAAATAATGAAAATAGAAAACTAGTTTTTTAGTATCAAGATATTAGTTTTTCACAAAAGTTAAGAAACTAACGAAATTCTAAAATCTTTGCTTCTCTAACCTTTTTATGTTTATTAGTATTCTAGGATGATCTCAAAGTGTTTTTTATCGCAATGATAGGTAGAAAATTGATTCTTTATCTTGAAAGAATCAAGAGAATGAAAATTATGATTTTTGGGTCCGTTTATTAGCATCTATAAAAAATAACTACTTTCCTATAGGGTTGTTGCTTTTTCTCTTTGGCATAATAGGTAAGGGAATCATTATTGGATCACATCAAATTTAAACCAATTAGCAAGATACCTTTTGGTTCAGGCTTGAAAAGCTTTCTTGCTAGTACCAAAAAACCACTAGACCTCATGAAGACTCAATAGGCATTTATGTGGATCAACATTATAGGTAGGACACTCAAGCTACTTGTGGCCTTAAAAAAAGATCATAGTAATCAACCAATGCTACATATGTGCAGGGATCAATATTCCCAAAGTTATGAGACCCTGGGAAGGTATATTTTTAGCAGATCTATGTTTTAAAATTGCTATCCAATCACATGTAAATCTTTTCTTAAGATCATGAAGAAATTTGTTTAATTTCACTATATAGTTTAATTCTGATGAAAATTTATGCTTATATCGATATGCATGATTTTTTTCACTTTTTTCTTGAAAAAAATAGAAATGCCTTTGACCTCTTTTGTAGCTTCCTTGTATGTATTCCTAAATTTGCTTATCTCTTTCACCAGCTCAACTAATCCATCAATGCTTTGAGATCTTTTCCTACTTGCCATTGCTCTTTTTGTTGGGCCAACAGCTGTATGATAGGTTGAACCATCTATTTCATCCATGATTCATTTTCCTTTACCTCTTTAGCATTAATATTAGATGCATCTACAAAATGTTATTCTTTAGCTTTGATTTTCTTCACTACATCAGCTTGGGTCTCTGCTCATATGCCTGTTGCTTTACCTTTTCCAAAGATTATGACAAAGTGATTAAAAAGTTGACAAGGTTTGTTTCTCAATCTAGGGGCTGTGGATAACTCTAAATAAATGTCAAACACAAAATATAATGTGATTAATATTTAAGCAGTGGTAGTCTAAAAAAAGTAAGTTAATTAAATTTCATGTTAGCTATTTACCTTAACCTAATCATCAAATACATTCTTTGGTGCAGTCAAACATTTTTCCTCTACCTTTTATCCAAATCCACTTTTATTCTTAATCATTTTAGAAATCTCATTGTATTGCTTCTTTAATAACTACACCCTTGGATCATTATGTGGGTTATCTTTGAGGTTTACTGTAAGAAGTTTAGTCTCTAATAGATTTTCAAAATAGGATAAATAACCTATCTTGAAAGTCCTCTTGTCATCTTTCCACTGTGGGTTTTTGGCTAAGACACGTAAGCATTCCACTAGCATTGCATCTTCTTCTGCTCTCCATTGCATTTTAGTAGCCATGATTTTAAGCTTTCTTTTAGTTAGTTTTTTCTTATGCTTACTTTGATTTTTTACCTCTAAATTAGATGATGACATTTCCAATTCTTGTTTTAGATCTGTCGTAATTTTTCTTGTGATTTCCTTATACTTTATTTGTTTACCCAAGGAAAGTTATAAAAAAAAAAAGAAATAAATTATTTTTTAATCAATCATGCTTTTATAAAAGAACCTAAAAAAAATTAACAAGAGAATTTAAGAAATACTAAGATGGGGGCAAAGATTTAGACTTTAGGTATGTAATTGATGAATATTTTTGATTGATTGTATGCATGTTTTTGAGGTTACTATATAATAATCCTAAAATTAACAAACAATTCAAATCAAATAATTTAAAATTTAATCTCCCAAAATATTAAAACAATTCAAAAATCAACTAAATTCTTAAAAACAAATAATTCACCAAAAACCCCAAAATCATTCACTCAATTATCATGCAACTATCCTAAAATCAAATAATCTTTAACCCTAAAAATAATTCACCAAATCCTTAAAGTAAAATACTGATAAACTTATTTTTGGCTTTGTAGGGAGAAGCAGTTAGCATCGACTATAGAGGGCTTAGTACTTAGAGTTTATTGACTAATTGAGGAGTTGTCAGGGCCGATCAATTGTCGAGATTAGATAATCGAAGTACCAAAATGACAATCTAAAAGTGAACGAAGAGCCCTAAACCAAATCACTATTTTTGTCTTGTAATGATGGTAGTCATTGTAAATATTAAGAAAAATAACCCCAAAATTAGGCACAAAATTTAAAATAGTAAGGGCATTTTAGAGACAAAAGTTACAATACTAAGGTAATGTAACAATACCTAAGGCTGAGAAAGGTGTGAGGATACCCTTAATATGATTAAATAGTGTCATTGTAAGTAACTTAAAATTATCAAATTTTAGTAATATTTTGAACTAAACAAAGTTATCTTATGATGTAATTTGAGATTAAGGCAACTAGTCTCATATTACTTGAAACAAATGGCCCCTTAATATCATATTTATAAGCCTTTTAGAGTTGGTTTAGATGTTTAATAAGTGAACCAAACCAATTTAACTAGCATATCTGAGATTGGGCCTTAGGAATAATATGCAGCTCAATAGCACACCCTAGATGGCTACATCATGTGCCAAGTCCATTCGCAAGTCTAAGTTAGAGTAATTCACAACTATACTCCCTTATCTTGCTAATTAGGGCTTTTAGCCTAAACCTTTAATTTACATGTTAGATAATTTAATCTACATTTAAATTTCTAATCCAATTAAAACAATTTTACCTCATGTGAATATTAAATAATTAATTAAATAATAATCAAATAATTTATTTAAGTTCCAAATACAAATATTTGGCTTATTTAATATTTTTTTTCTTAAACCCATGTCTACATTTAAACATTTTTTGGTAAGACTTTCTTCTTTTTTTTTGTCTTATTAAGACATCTATAATTAGATTTCACAAATTTAATTCATGTATTAAATTATATTTAATTGAATTTATTCAATTAAACATTTTTTTAACTTATCTTTTGTTCAACATTCTATCTCATTGTGTATGACCCTTTTAGTTCCCAACATGTTGGCAATGAACATAAAAATTTTATTAACTATATTCATAGATAAAGAGCAGGATCTAGCAATCCACCATGACCACTAAAATGTTGATAGAATAGTGTGTGTCTTCTTCAAAACCTTTAAGTAACCAATCTATAAGTGTGCTATAGTCCTTTCACCATATATTCCAAATTAAGGATGAGCATGGTGTAGTGTCCACCCAAACCTTTATCCATGCTAGCTTTCGCAACCCATGGTTAAGGATCATGGGTTTATGAATAACCATTCCTCATACTTCACTATGCTCTAGTTAGGGGCTTAATCTAATTAACCATAGTCAAGATGGTTTGAGATATGTCTCTACTATCACTCGAAATGATGAATCCTCTCTATATCACTAATTCATCTTCAATATGTTTTATATCATAACTAAAACCACCTTTATTTTAATCCATTGTGGATCCATTGATGATAATATCTAAGTATGATACCCCACATACAAGATTACCTAGTATCATAAGTCTAAGGATAAATATAAGCAATTAGCACATGAGAACATCTTCGATAGACACTTGAGTGACTTATACATAATAAAGCTCTTATTCGGCCATATTCAGTGAGCTTGTTTCAATAAAACAAGCACCCATATTCTATCCCCAAATATCTCATATACTTTAACTTCTATGAGATCAAAGATTTACATGCATCCAGTGCATGAAAGCTTAGCATATACTAGTTTTGTACATTGCCAATGCCCTATATTAACAATACAATGACTAGGAACCTTTTAGAAACACAGATTTAATGTATAAGGATCTCATCATCATAGCTCTTCGCTATCATTGCAAGGCTACTGTGTTTTAAGGGCTTCATCTAATTAGTGTTTGCATGAGTATTAATCAAGCGACTAAGATAAAGAAAAACCTTATGTTACTTTAACTTAGTAGCATGAATGTTGTTATTTAACCATGCATCCCATGTTCTAATCCGATTAATTCAGGGGCATACACCAATAGAGAGATAATGTGAAAGCTCTCTATATCACCATTGTCATCATGTACATTTTTATCTTTGATCAAGCCAAAAAGAGTATGCAACATAAAAAATATATGGTGGTGGTGCATTTGAGCCTTTGGGTTATCCCTTGATTGAGATTTGGAATAAGCATAGTAATATGAAAAGGAAAAAGATCATGGAGCAAATCACTCATCCAACTAGTCTCGGATGGCTATCGTAAAGTGGCTATAAATCTGGGGTCACCATCGATCATTTTGGGCTAGGCATGATCATGTGCCTATTGAAAACAATATTCCTAATTATGAAACTTAAAACATCGATTTCAAGGTCTACAAGGTCCAGAGATTCATCAGTTAGGTTCGAGAGTTGGTTATGCATGATGAAGGATTAGCACCCCCATAATGCCAGAAATCGATGTCTGGTAACTATATCTCACTTCAATTTTGACTAAATATGTTTCAATCATTATTTTGATATAATCTCCTTTAATGTATGAAAATTTTATAAGTTGTAGATCTAGGATTTTAAAGAAAATTCAAGTCACCTATATGCCCCAGAGAGGTGGGGAACATAAGGATTTTTTTATGAAAATAGTTTTTAGGTTAAGTTTTAAAATTTGGATATTTCATGTTAAGCACTGAAGAGATACCAATGCAAAACATTACCTTATAATTTTTTAAAACAATTTCAAAATATGAATACATAACGGTCACTACAAAAGGGAAACATATTAGTAATATGAAAAGAAAATAACCATATCATATAAGAATAATCACACAATGACGACAAAAAGAAAGAGGAATGATCAAGATGTATCTTGTAATTATCTTCGATTATTAATGAATAACCAAGATGATAAAGACATGTTTAGATTTGGCGGTAACTTGAGGGACAGACAAAGAGGTTTTGATTAAAATGATCCAAGATATTAGGGAGAAAAAATTCAAATTTTAGATGAAAAATAGGGTTAAAGTCTCTCATTAGAAGGTGAGGTTGGAGTATCCCAATTCGATGGTTTTGGACGTGTTCAAAAAAAGGTTTTAATCGAAAGCCTTTTGAAAAGTTCTGGGAAAGAGAGGGGTTGGAGTATCCCTTCAAAAATAGGGTTAAGGTATCCCTAAAGGTAAAAATTTTATACCTATTAAAAATAAGGTTTTGATTAGCAGTCCCAAAAATGTCTGAGAGAGAGAGAAAATTTAAGCTTTAAATGAAAACGAGTCGAGTATCCCCTCGAAAAGTGGGGCTAAAGTATCCCCAAAAAATGAAAAATTTAATATTTATAGAAAAAAGAATATTTTGGATAAAAAGTATTTTACAAATAGAACCCAAAAGTTTGAATGCAATTTTTTTTGTTTTAGCTTGATCTGAGTCTAGATGACTTGTGTTATATTACGTGACTTCATAAGGAGTCAATCTGGTACACCTCGAGAAGTTTGAAGTCTTGATATAAGTGGTTTTGGAAGTAAGGCTGATTTAAATTATAAAAATAGGGGATAGCATTGCACCATCTCTTTTCTCGAATTTGTTTCAAATAAATTCAAAGATATTAGGAATCAAGCAAGGTAAGGTTTAGTATAAAAATATTCCAAAAGTCTTAAAAAATTGTTTTCTAGGTGGAGCTAACTTTTGAAATTGGGTTTGTCTTGATGCTAACGGCCTGTGAAGGGGAAAAGGCATAGTAGACTTTGGAAAATTATTTTAGACTCATTCAGTATTGTTAAATTGCAAATGATACCTTTCTGAAGATGGAATTTTATTGCCTTTCTAGAAAAAATATTTTAAAAATTTAGAAAAAAATCATTTGATGAGTCAAAATGGCCCAAGTAGAATGCAGTTTGGTGGTTTTAGGGGTCTTAGACAACGGGGTTTAAAAAATGGCAACTCTCTATTCTAGTATGATTTAGTCATAAATAAGGCATTGTTAGAAAGATAATTTGATCCTTTTTCATGGAAAAATATTAGAAAATTCTAGAAAAATATGTTTGGTCTTGAAAATAATTTTTATGGGCATGTGTAGTCAGAAAAAAAAAAAAGAGGAGTATTTCAGTATTTTTGGGTTCCTCATGACTAGACTCGAGCCAAGGACGTCCAAACATTTGTGACAAAAAGGAATAGGTAAAATAGGCATAACAAATTCATTTCATAATCCCAGAGTAGTTTGGGATAATGAAACAACCTATTGACCATGCCATAAATTAAGGTTTTAGATTTAAGATCAAGGCTTAATGTTTTATTAAATAAAATGATCACTTTCTATGAAGACAACATTAGGAGTTTATTCAACCATGAGTCCAGTCCTGGAAAGTTTGATTTGTTTCCAAGATTGGAAGATTAATTTAATGAAAATATTAAATCCATGCTAATCTCCATCTATTAGAGGTAGCATAGATTTAATTTGGGGCTTTTGAAAATCATATATTTTGGCAACAAACAAGCATGCATTTTGACACAAAAGTTATAAATGAAATGATACATACAAAATAGTGAACTTAAACAACACATTTAAACAAACAAAAGTGATAAAGGTGGCAAAATATAGGATAATCACAAGCAAAATGCATAAGAATTTAGACTTGTAAATGACATCTAGTATCAAGCTATGTGTGATGATATGAACATTTTTAACCAGAAAAAAGTATGCTAGAATTTCCAAGAGGATATTTTTGTTTCATTGAAACAACCAAGATGTAAGAAAATGCATGAATATGTTTAAAACATGCTAGGGTGAAGATTCAAATGTTAGATGAATATATGAAGTTGGATAAAACATGGCAAGAAATGCATGAACAAGGGCTGTTGGGATGGTAAAAATAAAGCATGGCATATCCAAGCAATATTAAGGCATTAAAAAGATCATCAAGCCTAATACTACCATAATCAAGACCATAATAATGCATGAGAATCTTAGAAGGGTCATGGTAACATAAAAGGCTACTAGAATAATGACAATGCTTAAAAATCAGAAAATAAGTAGAGCAAAAAGGGAAAAATATACCAAAAGTTTTAATTTTCAGCCTTTCTCTCTAAGCAACAACTTTGAACTCAATTTTTTTCTTTTTTTTAATGTTGAACAGCAAGAAAGTGATGGAAAGAAAAAGCTTTTTAGTTAGGGCATTGATAAAGGAGGTTTTAAGAGGAAATATGAGTGGAATAGAGGGTTTTGGAAGGGCTTTTAATGGTGGTTTTAACAAGCTACAGGAATAGAGGAGGGTTTTTTATTTTTTTTAGTGACTGAAAGATATTGAGGGTATGCATGAAAGTGAGTGATCTCTGCTAAGAATATATGAATGTAGTAGGGTTTTGTCCTCTTTATGCCTGTGCATGTGTCTTTGTATATCCTTCTAAGCTATGCCAAAGTTGGCATATATAGCCATGTGATGATGAAGACAAAAAATACAAAAAGCAAGGGCATTATGGGGTTTTGATGCATGTCCCTCATGTAAAGACAAGGTACCATGCTCAATTGCCATGAAAACTCATTGGTTTGCTTAATAAAAAATAGTGGATCAAAGCCACTTTATGTAGTTGAGCATTGAGAAAAATTGGCCTTACCCTTTGGCAATTTGCATAATATCATAAAATTTCCCTTATCATTGGCTATTTGGGTTTAAAAATTTGTCTAAATCTAATCACAAGCCCAAAGCTGAAGCTTGGTATGAATTTTAATGGTTTTTGGTGCAAGAAATATGTTTGAATCAGATTTGGAAATCAATGGTTCAACGATTAAAAAATGGCTTGAACTGGGCAAAAATTCATTGGTGTATCAATACAAAACATCTTGTATCAATAATAAGGTAATTCTTGCCCTTGAGTATCGATACAATAAAGCATGTATTGATATCAAGAGCCAAAAAGGTTTGCAATCTCGAGATTTAGAGGTATGTGTCGATACTTTATGGGATTCTATCTATATTCTTGCTTGACTATTGATACATTTGTTCAAAAATTATAATTTTAGCTACTGTCAAGGTTTGTATCAATGCAAACATGCTAAGTATTGATACCACTCATTAGATCTCTATACTAAACCCTATTGTATTGACACTACACATTAACATTTAAACTTTTAGCAATGTAAGAGCTTAGTATCAATACCTATGCACTAATATTACCTGCATGTACCTGTAACTCTCTAAATTATCTCTTTTTAGTTGAAAATGATGAGAAATTGACCTGCACTTCCAAGGATGCTAAAAATAATTACTTTCAATGCCCTAAATAATGGCCCAGACAAAATAAGGTGTCCTCAGCTACTTCTCTTTTACCATTACTGAGAATTAAAAACTAGGCAAAGATAAATAGACATCATTTTGTTGAAGATAAGATGATGTTCCTTGAATGCAAGTTTTTATTCTTTCCTAAGGTTTGACTTCCCTGCAGAAGCGCTAGCTAATTTGGACTTTAGCTCGATAGGTGCCTAACTATTTAAGGACAGATTCAGTTAGTAACCTATTCTTTGAGGATAGACTCGGTTGTGCCTTACTCTTTGATGATAAACTCGGTTGTGCCCTGCTCTTTGGATAGACTCAATTTTGCCCTACTCTTTAAGGACAGGCCTAGTTGGTGCCCTATTCTTTGAAAAAAGACTCAGTTGGTGCTTGCTCTTTGAGGATAGACTCGATTGGTGCCCTGTTCTTTTAAGATAAACTTAGTTGATGCCCTGCTCTTTGAAGATAGACTCGGTTGGTGCCTTATTTTTTAAGGATAGACTTAATTCATGCCCTGCTCTTTGAGGACACTTAATTTGCATCTTGATCTTTGCAAATAGACTCGGTTAGTGCCCTACTTCTTGAGGATAAACTTAATTAGTGCCCTACTCTTTGAAGACTAACTCAACTAGTGTCTAACTTTTTATGGACTAAATACAAAAAGGGCGTCTAGCTTTTTATAAACTGTAAAGGAAAAAATGGTTTTTAGCTCTTTATATACTTAAAAAAAGGCATCAAGTTTCTTATAGACTAAAAAGGAGAAGAAAACCTCTAGATCTTTATAGACTAAAAAGAAGAAAGGTGTCTAACTTTTTATGGACTCAACAACATGAATTTTAAAACTTTTCCTAGGTAACTTTTCAATTTGTGAGCTTGTAAGGTCAAGAATTCTTACTTTAAACCTTTTAGGTTTCTTCAAAAATAGAAAATTGTTCCTGAAGTTCTATGCTGGCATAACTTCTATGCACGAGAGGTTGTACATGTTATATGAATGATGCATAAAGATGCAAATGCATGATGCAAAGGTGAGGGTTTTAAAATCCTAATGTAGCAATCAATTTTGGCTATTTCAGTTATTTGTTCTACATTAAGATTGATACTGTGATCTCTTTCTCGAGATTCACCAAGCTCATTCTAGATTTTTAAAGGCTTGGGTGTGAAGGTTTGTTTTAAAAGATACAAATGGCCTTTGATTATGAAGAGATAGTCTTAAACTGGAATGGCCAAAGTCTAGGGATTTTTTGTTGAGTTAAGTTTGCTAGCAAGTATAGGGGATTTCTCTTGTCAATTCTAATTTGAGGATTTTTTTGTGACTCAGGTGGACTGATATGAATTTTAGTTGCTTTGATGATGGTTGGAAAAAGATTTTCTTTTCATTTACCTTTAGGCTATGGTTTTCTAGGGAGAAGGTTTCGAACATGGTTTTAGGATATAAAGGTCTAAGGGTAAGACCAGTTGTGGTTCCAAGGTTCATTCTTAATCTTTGGATGTGAAGCAAATTTCTTGTGAAGTTTCATCTTTCAAAGTAATGTTAGAAACTCTTGTTATTAATTCTATTCATTTATCAAGCGTTATCAAGTAAATGATAAACATGATGCAAGATGGGATACAAAAGTTACAAAAGAAATTTTGAAAAAAATCAAGTTCTTGTATTCAAAAGAAAGAGGGTATAATTTCTGACAAATTCTAAGATCATAAAAGACTTAAAAGTTGCAAAAGAGTTAAGAGTGGTCTTTTTGGCTTCTTAGCTGTTGATGCTGATGAATGAATCTTCCACCAAGTGCTTTTGGAGATCTTTCTCCAGCAGTTAATCCTTTCAATATTGGTTGACTCACAAGAAAATTCTTTAAATTGCCCTATGGCAGGATAGTTACCCTAAGATTGGGTAGACATCATTTTTTGAGCATAGGTAAGAATAAGATTCGGTAGAGTTGGTCAGTAGAGAATAGGTGGGTCAGGTTATGATTTGGTGTTTTAGTCTAGGAAGAGTGATTCTGGATTAAGTTAAATCTTAGGGAGATTTTGATTATTTACGCCTATTTTTTGGGTTTTCAGCTTAAGTGTGTTCATTTTCTTAAATGCTCTCTCCCTTTTTTTTGAAGAAGAAGGATATGATGCCCTTTTGAATCTTTATCCTAGAATATTTTTAGCATAATATTTCTTGATGGAATCAAAATTAACAGGATTAGGCAAATCTTTATAGTCCATCTCAGTTAAAATCAAGGTTCCTTTGCAAAAAATAAGCTTAACTAAATATGGCCCTTCCTAATTGGGAGTCTATTTTCCGTAAGCATCTTTATGAATCAAGAGGATTTGTTTGAGCACTAGCCTTCTCAAAACTGACAAGGATAGACTTTTTTATTATGGGCTTTCAACATGCATTTTTGATACATTTGCCTATGACAGATGGCTTTTCATTCTTTTTTCCTCAATAAGATTGATTTGTTCATACTGGTTCTTAACCTATTCAGCTTTTTCAACTTATGATTTCATCAGGATTCTAAGTAAGGGGATTTCTATCTCGATAATATAGTTAAGATTAGTCTTTTTGGCTTCTTAGCTGTTGATGCCGATGAATGAATCTTCCATCGAGTGTTTTTAAAGATCTTTCTCAAGCAGTTAATCCTTTCAATATTGGTCGACTCACAAGAAAATTCTATAAATTACCTTATGGTAGGATGGTTACTCTAAGGCTGGGTAGACATCAGTTTTTTAGCACAGCTAAGAATAAAAGTAGGTCAGCATAAAATAGGTGGGTCAGGTTGTGATTTGGTGTTTTAGTCAAGGAATGGTGATTTTGGATTAGGTCAAATCTGAGGAAGATTTTGATTGTTTATGCCTACTTTTTAGGTTTTCAGCTTAAGCGGGTTCACTTTCTTGGGTGCTCTCTCCCTTTTTTGAAAAAAGAAGAAGGATATGACGCCTTTTTGAATCTTTATCCTAGAATCTTTTTAGGCATAATATTTTTTGATGGAATCAAAATTAACAGGATTAGGCAAATCGTTATCGTCCATCTCAGTTAAAATCAAGGCTCCTCCAGAGAAAATGAGCTTAACCATATACGGCCTTTCCCAATCAGGAGTCCCTTTTCCCCAAGCATCTTTATGAATCGAGAGGATTTGTTTGAGCACTAGCCTTCTCAAAACTAACAAGGATAGACTTTTTTATTATGGGCTTTCAACATGCATTTTTGATACATTTACCTATGACAGATGGCTTTTCATTCCTTTTTCCTCGATAAAATTGGGTTTTTCATTCTGGTTCTTGACTTATTCAGCTTTTCAAGTTATGATTTCATCAGGATTCTGAGCAAAGGGATTTCTATCTCGATAATTGAACAGCCTTTATGCTGTAAACTAGGGAAAATGGGGTGGCACCATTAAAAGTTTAAACTGTTGTGCGATAAGCATGTAATGCAAAAGGTAACTTTTTGTGTCAATCTTTAAATGTTTCAACCATCTTTTTAAAAATTCTCTTAATATTCTTATTGGATGCTTCAACTAATCTGTTCATTTTCAGACAATATGGCACAAGATATGATGTTAAATTTTAAATTGGGAACAGATCATTTAAATCATCTTATTTTTCTAATTGTGTGCATTATCTGTGATAATTTGTTCGGGAAGCCCATATTTCATAAATTTGCACACAACAGTTTTGGTGACATTAGAATAAAAAGTTGTCTCTGCCCATTTGGTGAAATAATCAATAGCAACCCAAATGAAACAGTGTCTGTTAGAATCCTTAGGGTGATCGGTCTTATTATATCCATACCCCACATAGAAAAATGCCACAAAGCTATCATAACATTCAAAAGTAATGGCGGGACATCGATTTTTTCTACATAGATTTGGCATTTATGGCACTTTCAAGTGTGGTCAATGCAATCTTTTCTCAGAGTCAACCAATAATAGCCTGATCGCATGACTTGTTTCACCATTCAGTGTCTATAGGTTTGTTTACTGCAAATTCCTTCATGGATTTCTTCAAGAATTCTTTAGCTTCAGAGGCATCCGTGCATAGAGGTAGCACTAATCCCATTCTTGTATAAAATTCCATCATCTAAAATGAAGCTCGCATGGCATATTTGGGTGTTGTTGATCTCTAATGTACTAGAGGATGTCATAATACCATGGCAGGCCATTTTCTTTTCTTTGACATTCTGACAATGTGTAAGAGTTATATAAATGCTCATCGAAATAGGAGCAATATCTGATTCTCGATTCACTTTGAAAATGGACGATAAGATGGCTAATGCATTGGCTATTTGGTTTTTTACCCAAGGTAAATGCTAAAAGGTGATATCATTAAATTTTTTTAGTTTTAAAACCAGCTTCCCATAGTGAATCAATTTAGTATCACGCATTTGTCATTTCCTTTCAGTTAGTAGATAACCAAGGTCGAATCTCGAAGTACTTATAAAGTTTTAATTCCCCTTTCAATGGCAGCTTGTAGTCCCATGATGGTGGTTTCGTATTTAGCTATATTATTAGTATAGTCGAAGTTTAATCTTGCAGTGAAAAGGTAGTAGTTTACATTTAGTGAGATAAAAATTACCCCGATTCCATACCCTAATGCATTTGAAGCTCCATCAAAGTACATTTTCCAAGATAAACCGCAATCAATAGTTTCTTCTACCTCGAATATGCACATCAGATCTTTATTAGAAAATTCAAAGTCCAAAGATTAATAGTTATCCATTGCTCAGCTTGCCAAGAAGTCCGCTATTATGCTACCTTTAATGCCCTTATGGTTCACGTACATGATATTGTATTCGAAGAATAAGGCTTGCCTCCTAGCTAATATTTTTAACAATATAGGGGTGTCACATAAATACTTGATGGATCAAGTCTAGCAATCAGCCATACAGTATGGTATAACATGTATTGCCTTAACCTTTGAATGGCCCAAGCCAAAGCATAACATAATTTCTCTATTGTTGAATAGTTACTTTCACACTTTGTGAACTTGTTACTCAAGTAATAGATAGCTTGTTCCTTTTTGCCGACATGTCATGTTGACCCAATACAAAGCCCATTGACCTATCAAAAACTAATAGATATAGGATTAAAGGTCGAATGGGCACTGCTAGCATAAGTATTGGCGAGTTTAAAAAGTAGTGTTTGACTTTATCAAAGGCTTTTTGGCATTTTTCATTCCATTCTCTAAGATTTTGTTTTCAAAATACCTGAAATATTAAGTCACATTTGTTGGTGTACTGAGATATAAATTGGGTTATGTAATTCAACCATCCCAAAAACCTTTCACTTCTTTTTGGGTTCAAGGTGGTAGTAGGCTCTACATGACCTTGACTTTGTTAGGATCAACCTCTATTCCTTTTCCACTCATAATGAAGCCTAATAGTTTATCGAATATGACACTGAAGGTGCATTTGGCAAGATTTAACTTGAGTTGGTTTTTGTGAAGCCATTTAAAGAGTTTTCATATGCTGGCAACATGCTCACCCTCCTTTGGTGATTTGGTGATCATATCATCTGCATAGACCTCTATTGCTTTGTACATGAGATCATGGAACAAGGTTATCATTGTTTTTTGATAAGATGCCTCGATGTTTTTGAGCCCGAAGGGCATTATTTTGTATCAAAAAATGCCCTACATGATCAGAGAGTGGTTTTCTCCATGTCTTCAGCTATTATTTTACTTTGGTTGTACCCTAAAAATCTATCCATGAAGGAAAACAGTGCATTTTGGGCAGTATTGTCTATTAGAGTGTTGATGTAAGGTAAAGAAAAATTATCCTTTAGGCTAGCTCGGCTCAGGTCCTCATAATCTGCACATATTCGTACCTTGGCATCTTTTTTAGGTCCCCAAATTGCTATAAAATGCATAACACATGTTAGAATATGCAATAAAACACTCATCACATTCCTCGCATGATACTAGAGACTCTCAGCCAAGCAAGATTGTCTTAAAAAATATTTTCAATATTTTATAATTTAATCCTTAAATTTTTAAATATTACAAAATAACCTAAAAGCATAAAATCATTACAAAATTAAGCATAAAATATTATCAAAAAAACCAATCAGATTCAGCCAACGTAATAATTTCACGAAAATATTAAGAAAATAAGCATAAATGTTAACATACATGCATATTATAGTTTTTACAGAGCATAAATAAGCATAAAAATACAAAAAAATGAAAAAATTAATACAAAACAACATGAAAATATTAAGAAAAATTATATAAACATGTATTCATGAAAATAACAATATACATATCAACAAACACAAATAATCTCAAAGAAAATCAAACTATTTCTAATAAAAATTAACTAAAACAACTAAAATAAAAAAAAAATCTTTAATCATAGCCATCATATTTGGCCTTTCAATATGAATCAAAATTCATGAGCACGTGTATTCATTTAGCAAATTAAAAAGAGGAATCAAATAAGAAATGAACAAAAATTAAGAAATTTACAAGAATTTTGCCTTAGAAAAGCTTAAAAATCTAAGCATTTCATTGTTTTTTTTTCTTTATATTTTCCTCCTAAAGCCTAAAGGTTTTTAATGCAAATTTTCTTCCCTATTTATAGAAGGGAATAGTCGGCCAAGTCAATAAGAATTGCCTTCACCAATGGGTTCTACATGCTTCTAAAGTTTTCTCCTTTTTATCTTATTCATTTATTTATTATTCATTTATTTTTATTTTATTTTGATTTTGATTTTATTTATATTAATTAAGTTTATCTTTTAGTGGATTATATCATCCACAACATCATCAAGGTCTAAAGAATTTTAGATGATATTTATATTTATTATGTAAAATTATACAATAAAAATTAATTAAAGGATTAAATTGTTAAAATTAAAATTATGTATTTCAAATAAAATTTCATATGATCAATTTAATTTATTCTAATTATAAAAAAAATTTTAATGTTCAAGGAATAAGCCATTAAATTACAAACTTGTAAAATTTTATGAGAAAAACTCTTACCAGAAAAAATTATTATATATAAAAAAAATGCAAAACTCATAAGGTAATCTAAATTTTCAAAAAATGATTTAATGATAAGTTAAAAATAATATTTGAAGAATTTTAAAAATTATAAACATAGAAAAATCCTACTAAAATATTTACGGAGTAGAAAACTCTATATCTTGGTAAGAGAAAAAATTTTAAAATTCATAAAATAAATTAAATTTTAAAAAACTAATTTAATATGAATTAAATAATATGATTTGAAGAATTTTAAAAATAATAAATTGAGAATTATCCTTCCAAAAAAATTTACAAATTAGAAATCTCTATATCTTGAAAATGAGAAAATTTCAAACATATGTTCAGACTTCACAAAAATAGATTTTATCCAACACATTAATTATAATATTAATTTATAAAAATAATAAAGGTGAAAACTGAAAATCCAGAAGAATTTTTATTAAAAAATTTCACGAGTATCATACTCGCAATATAATGAAAAATTAAAATTTGAATCCTAAAATTGATAACTTGATACCTCATGGTGAAAATGCCAATTTTTTCTTTGAATATTTAAGATTTTTCAGAGTGCATATTGGCATAAATGCCACTATTATCTATACCACTAGTATCAGTAAAATATACAACAGTCAACATTTTAAATTTAATTAAAAATTCTTAAAAATCAAAATTTTGACCCTAATAACATTAGCAAAATTAAATTTCAAAATTTCACCAGTATAGAGTTAAAAACTAATTTTTTACCTTGATGTTTATCTTTTTTATTTGAGATTTGTAATGTACAACAATGGTGCTAATTTTGTCATGTGCACCTATAGTCATTTAAGCACAACTAAATAGGTCTTGAAAATGTTCATTTCACATGAAAAAAGCCTACCTTAATTGGGTAGCCACTTAATTGTAGGTCTTGAATATTTTTGGATTAACAAGAAAGGGGATTGGACAAAATTAGGGTTCTACATTAGGGAAACAATCAACCTTTTATTTTACACTTATATTACCATACTTATTCAAATCGATATGTTATCGAGAATAGAGTAGTCCTTGATAATCATTGGACAAAAACCATTAAAAATAAAATGTTAAAAGATAAAACTAAAAGGGGATTATATCTAAATAATATTGAAAGCCAAAAAACCAAGAATCGAGTGAGACATATTAAGTCATAGGCCTAACTCTTTAGTCGACTATCCAGTAGAGTCGCTGCTATCACCATAAACCCCTTTTTATCTTTGGTTGAACTGAAGCGAGCGCGTGACTTAAAAGAGATATATGGCGGTGTTGTGGTTGAGCCTTTGGATTATCCCTTGATCGAGATTTGGAGTAGGCATAGTAATATGAATACTATGAATAGGGAAATAGACCGTTAGGTGAAGCACTCATCCAACTAGTCTTGGGAGGCTACCGTAAAGTGGCAATAAATTTGGAGTCACACTAATCATTTTGGGCAAGGCATGAGCAAGTGCCTATTGAAAATGATATTACGAGTTATGAAACTCGAAACATCAATTTTGAAATCTACGAGGTCTAAAGATTTGTCATTTTCGAGTTTGGTTATGCATGGGAAAAGATTAGCATTATTTTGATATATCTTACTTCGCTACCTACTAACTATATCTCACTTTGATTTTGACTTTATCGATTTCACTTTATCATTATTTTGATATAATCTCCTTTAATGAATAAAATTTTGTAAATTGTAGATATAGTTTTAAAAAAAAAATTCATGTCTCCTATATGCCCGTGAAATATGGAAACATAGGGATTTTTTTGATGAAAATAGTTTTTGGATTAAATTTTGAAAATTCAGATATTCCATGTTAGGCACTAGAGAGATACTGATGTGGAACATTACCTTGTAATTTTTTAAAACAATTTTAAAATATAAATGCATAGTTGTCACTATAAAAGGGAAATGTGTGAGTAATACAAAAATAATATAATCATATCATATAAGAACAATCACATAATAATACTAAAGAGACTGAAGGATGATTAGGATGTATTTCATAATTGTCTTTAATTATTGATGAATAACTGGGATGACAACTTTGAGACATGTTTAGATTCAGCAATAACTTGAGGGACAAAAAAAGAGGTTTTGATTAAAATGATCAAGATATTCAGGAGAGAGAATTTAGATTTTTGGTAAAAAGTGAGATTGGAGTCTCAACTCAGAAGGTGGGGTTAGAGTATTCCTAATGGTGATGGTTTTAGATGTGTTCAAAAGAAGGTTTTGATCAAAAGCCCTTTTAGGAAGTTCTAGGAAAAAGAAAATTCAGACTTTAGGTAGAGAGTAGGGTTGGAGTATTCTCTCAAAAAGTGGGGTTAAAGTATCCTCAAAGGTGAAAATTTTAAATCTATTTAAAAAAGGTTTTGATTAGTAATCCTACAAATGTTTGATAATAGAAAATTTAAGTTTTGAATGAAAAACAAGTTTAAAGTATCCCCTCAAAAAGTAGGGCTGGACTATCCCCCCAAAAAATGAAAATTTTAATATTTATGGAGAAGAAGAATATTTTGGATAAAAGGTATTTTGATTTTTTTTTCTTTTAGCCTTGATCTGATTCTAGACAACTTACATTATATTAAGTGACTTCACAAGGAGTCAATGGGGTACACTTTAAGAAGTTCAAACATCTTGATAAGAATGGTTCGGAAAGTTAGGTTGATCTTAATTGCAAAAACAAGGGACAACATTGCATTATCTCCCTTCTTAAATTTGTTTTGGGTAAATTTGGAGGTATTAGGAACCTAAAAAGGTACCAATGGAAAGTTGGCTCAATAAGGCTTAATATAAAAATATTCCAAAACCCTAGAAGATTGCTTTCTAGGTGTAATTAATTTTTGAAATTGGGTTTGTTTTAACATTGGTAGGCTGTGTTGGGGAAAAGGCATAGTAAAATTTGGAAAATCATTTTGAACTTATTCGATATCATTAAATTGCAATAATACCTTTCTAGAAAGGGAGTTTCATGACTTTTCTAGGAAAAATATTTTAAAAAAATAAAAAATATTTTATGGGTCAAAATGGCTCAAACAGAATGCAATTTGCTAGTTCTAGAGGTCTTGGACAATAAAGGTTCGAAGAATCATAGCTCACTCATCCAAAATGATATGAATGCAAACAAGACATTGTTAGAAAGCTAATTCGATGCTCTTTCATGGAAAAATATTAGAATAGTCCAAAAAATATGTTTGGTCTCAAAAATAACTTTTAACGATGGGCACAATGCTGCTAGAACAAAAATAAAGGAGTTTTTTTAGTATTTTCGAGTTTTTCAAGACTAGACTTAAGCCAAGGACGTTTGAACATCTATGACAGAAAGGAAAGGGTGACATAGGCATCACAAATTCATTTTGTAATCTTGAAATAGTTTAGGACGATGAAATAACCCATGGACCATGACATAAATAAAGGCATTAGATTCAAGATCAAGGCTTAATGTTTTATTAAATAAAATGATCATTTTCTGAGAAGATAGCATTTGGGAGCTTATTCAACCATGAATCCAGACTTGGAAAGTATAATTTGCCCACAAGATTGGAAAATCAATTTAATGAAAACATAAAATCCATGCTAGTCTCCATCTATTAAAGGCAGCATAGATTTAACTTAGGGCTTTTAAAAATTATATTTTTGGCAACAAATAAGCATGCATTTTGGCACAAAAGTTATGAATGAAATGCAACATACATAATAGTAAGCCTAGACAACACATTCAAACAAAAAAAAAGTGATATTTTAATAATGGAAGAGGTGGCAAAATGTAGGATGATGACAATAAGATGTATTAGAATGTTTGACTCATAAATGGCATTTAGAATTAAGCTATGTATGATGGTATGAACATTTTAACCAAGAGAAATTATACTGAAATTTTCAAGATGACATTTTTATTTCATTAAACCTATAGAGATGCAAAAAATACTATGTTCAAAGCATGTTAGGGTAAAGATTCAAATGTGAGACGAATATATGAAGGTGGATAAAACATGGCAAGAAATGAATGAATAGGGGCTATTGCAATGGTAAAAATAAAAGCATGGCATATTTGACCATCCAAGCAATATCAAGGCATCAAAAGGATCATCAAGCCTAAAACTATGACAACCAAGGCACAATAATGCATAAGAATCTTGAAAGGGTCATGGTAACATAAAGAGGCCACTAAGATAATGGAAATGTTGAAAAATAAGAAAATAAGCAAAGCAAAAGGGAAAAAATATACCAAAAGTTTTAGGTTTTGGCCTTTTTCTTTAACCAGTAACTTTAAACTCACTTTTTTCCTTCTTTATGATGTTGAAAAGCAAGTAAGTAATAGAAAGAAAAAGCTTTTTAGTTAATGTGTTGATAGAAGGGGTTTTGAAAGGAAATATAAATTCAACTGAGGGTTTTGCAAGGGCTTTTAATGGTGGTTTTAAGGAGCAGCAAGAATGGAAGATAGTTTTTGGTTTTTTTTTATGGCTAAGGAATATTGAGGGAATGTATTAAAGTGGGTGATTTCTACTAAGAATATATGAATGTAGTAGGGTGCTCTCTATATTTGTGTATATGTCTCTATATATCTTTCTCAACTAAGCCAAAATTGGCATATATAGCCATGTGACGATGAAGACAAAAAATGCAAAAAGCAAGGGCATTATGAGGTTTTGATACATGTACATCATGCAAAGACAAGGTCCAATGCTTAGTTAGGATGCAAACTCATTGGTTTGCTTAGCAAAAACAGAAGATCAAAGCCACATTATGTAGCTAAGCATTGAGAAAAATCAGCCTTACCCTTCGGCATTTTGCATAATGTCATAAAATTTCCTTATCATTGGTTATTTGGGCCTAAAAATTTTTTCTAAATCCAATCACAAGCTTAAAGCTGAAGCCCGATATGGATTTTGATCATTTTTTGTGCAAGAGACATGTTTGAATCAGATTTTTAAATCAATGGCACAAAGGTCGAAAAATGGCTCAAACTGGGCAAAAATGCCTTGGTGCATCAATACAAAACATCTTGTATCAATACATAAGGTAAATTTTTCCCATGACTATCGACACAACGAAACATGTATCTATGCCAAAAGCTAAAAATGGTTTCTAGTCTCGAGACTTAGAGGTATGTATTGATACTTTATGGGCTTGTAACAGTTGGCTAAAAATCATAATTTCAGCTACTGCCAACATCTTTATCGATACAAACATGCTAAGTATTGATACCAATTGTTAGTCTTGATACCAAACCCTTTTCTATCGATACTACATGTGAAAATTTAAATGTTTAGATATGTAAGAGCTTGGTATCAATACCTATGCACCAATATGACTCTCACGTATCTATGGCTCTTTGAATTACCTCTTTTTAGTTAAAAATAATGAGAAATTGACCCGTGTTTCTAGAGATGCTTAAAATAATTACCTTTGATGCCCTACATGATAAACCGGACAAAATGGGGTGTCTATAACTGTCAATTGTAAGGGGCATAATTTAACAAGGGTCTTGATCTATAGTGGTTCAGAACTAAATGCTTTACCCTTGATTACTTTGGAAAGGATGGTAATTGATGCCTCATATATTAAAAATAGACATATTATAGTTCATGCTTTCAATGGAACTAAACAAGAGCTGGTAGGCATGATTATGGTTCCTCTAAGGATTAGTTCATGTACTTATGAAGTGGAGTTTCAGGTGATGGACATTACTTTTTTATATAACGATTTGTTGGGAGACCTTGGATTCATTTTGCAGGGGTAGTTCCCTTATCTTTGTAACAAAAGTTGAAATTCATTTTGGATGATAAGGTGGTCATCATAGGTAGTGAGAAACATAATGGTTGTTACAATTACCTATGCATCTTACAAAGATCATGATGAAATGATTCCTGATCCTTCTTTTTAGTCTTTTGAGTTTGTGAATGCCATATCTATAAAAGAAACATTGTTGATTATTAAGCCATGTTTATCCTAGAGTACCATGCTGGATTTAAAGATTATGATTGAGAAAGCATGTTGAGTTGGCAAAGAATTAGGAAAGCATCTATAGAGAATGACTAAAGCCTTAAAACTTGTCAATCAGACTAGGAAGAATGGTTTAAGATTTAAACCAAATGCTATACAGAAGAGAAAAGTAGCTGAGAGAGCAAATGATAGGAGGATGGTTAGAATAATAGGCCATGAGTTGGGAATTGGCGAAAGGGGCTTCTTTTTTTTTCTGGGATGTTTGCTGTTTTGGGGCTTATTTTGACTTAGGTAAGGGAGAATACATGAAGAGGTATTGATGATATTGAATAAGGATTTTAAAAGCCTTAATGTTTCCTTTAATGGTGGAATGGATAATATCAGACTTAAATATTCTCTTTGCCTATGATTATCAGATTTGGAATGATACTAGGATCTCAATTATTCATAGGCCTTCTCTTTGAGAGATATTAAGAACTTCGCCCTAAGTGTTAATGCCTAACAACATTTATGGGTTTTCTATTTTGGGTTTATAAGTCATTATTGAATAAATAACATGCATGATGCATTTTCATATCCTTGTTTTGTTTTTATTTGTTTTAGAATAATTTATTTCTTGTTATCTTGATTGCCTTAGATTTTTGAATAAACTAATATCTTGATATTTTGCCCCCATATAGCTTCAATGCCAAAACCTTATCAAGTAAATTGACATAAGAGATACAAAAAGATAGGTTGACTCTTTATGGGTTGATTTTGATAAGTTATTTTATGAAGGTGAAATAGATTCTAATGAAAACTCTAGGGACTGTCTTGCCCTTAGATTAGTTAAGACTGATTGAGTAAGAAGAGAGACAAATCATGCCTCATATGGAATCTATAGAGATATTAAATTTACAAACACAACAATGTAAAGAAAGGTTAAGATAGAAACTATGATATCCCATCCACAAGATAAGAATTGTTCACCCTCCTAAAGGAGTTTAAGGATGTATTTGCTCGGTTATATCAAGATATGTCAGGATCAGACACAAACATGGTATTTCATAAGCTTTCATTAAAATCTGAGTATAAGTTGGTGCAATGAAAATTGAGGAGGATAAAGCTTAGGATGCTTTTAAATTAGTTTTTAAAATCAGCATAGGCACATATCAAGTAAACATTTCAACAAACGCATTATGAACTATATATATATAAATATGACATCATGCAAACAAGACATGATCAGGCATTATCAAGTGGCATTTTAAAAAACATGTCATCATCAAAGTGCAAACAGAGACATAATTAACGTCAAAATATGCTAGGTAAACATGTAATAATATGAATAATGACACTGACATGGTGTTAAACAAATCAAAGAATGGTAGTAGGCAAATGAGGCATTTAATCAAATATCTCATGAACTAAGATATACTAGACATATATCTGAAGCAAACATGTTAATGAGGATGTTAATGGGTTTAAAATATAATAATCACAATTATGGATGAAGGTATTAAAGTAAAAAAGATTAGATTCTTTGATAAAAGCTTGATTCTTACACTCCAAGTAATAGGTAGATACTTGCTTAATATGTATCAGAATTGGTCAAAAAATCAACTTTCAATAAGATTCTCTAGGGTTCTTTTTCAACCACTATAAATAGAGACTTAACCTTAGCATTGAAAAAAAGAAAAATTAGAATTAAAAAGAGGCTGAGAGTATAATAAAAAGATCCAAAATTGGAGAACAAGGAAAAAACTAAGAGGAAAAGAAAAAGATTACAACTACCCACTATACTTGACTTTTTTCTTACTCTATTTTTGTTTTTTCTTTCATTCTTGGTATAATATGAATCCATTCTTGAACATATCAAACATGTGTAACTAAATTCTTTTATGGTTAAGAGTGATTTCAAAGCCCTATATATGACTTTGTAATTGTTTTTCAGAATTATTCAATAATTATCTATTGAAATTATTTATGTTTTTCCACGAAAATTATTTATGAGTCTTATCTTGACTTGTTTAGATGTACAACTAAATAGATTTTGATAATTATCTATCATAAAATTAGGAAAGTTGATCGGTAATTATCTTATTTTCTTATTTGCTATAGCAATTTGTGATCAATAATTATGGAAAAGTTTTTATTGATTACCCTATGGAACATAACCTAAGTTGAAAATTTGAGCTTTTGTGTTTATTGCTTAGATCAACATATTCTTCTTAAAGCTTCTATTGAATTAAATCAGAGAGCTTACTTTAGGTTATTTAATAGTTAGGAATTAAATAGAGAGCTTGCTCTATTTAATGACAAACTAATGAAAGATTGTGGTAGCAAGGCTTGTTGCTATCTATAATTGGTGGTTTCAAGAGATAATTAAAGATAATTCTAATATCGATTTACAGTTCATGTTTAAAGATGGTGAATGATTCCTTAACCGTACTTTTTATCATTATTTTCACTTTTTATTTTGTTCTCGTAAACCTTAGTTTCACTTTTACTTTATGTTTCTTTGGTTTTTTTTTTTGGGTGCATCTCAAAACATTAAACCCCTTATCATAGTTATAGTTTATGCCTTTTGTGAAGATTCTTTTTAATTTGTTTGGTGATTAGAGTTTTGTATCAATAACTTGTAAATTGAAAATAACTTATGTGGATATGACCGTTGCTTACTACTATAAGCAATAACAACCATAATTTACTGAAAGAATGTAAGAGATACAATATATTGCGTATAAAATTTTTCCAAGCTTTTAACCCCTAGGAGTCCTTAATGGATGAGTTTGATCTTGTGAGGGTTTATGAGATGGTACCTATAAACATTGAAGCATATTGTAAAATATATATATATATACATATATATACACATATATGAACAGGCATTCACTCACATTAATGTAAAACTAAATTATTTTTACATACTTTTATAAGTTTTTATACGATTTATATTTATTTAATCCCACTGTCGTATTTCATATTTTATTCATATAAATCATGCATGTTGTATTTTGATCGAATTAAAAATGTTTAACTATTTATTCCATGCAAAAATATTTTAACCGTTAAATATATATTTAAAAAATATAGTATTCTTGATGGATATGATAAAGCTATTGGATCGATTCAAAACTTTACATGCATGATTAGTACAATTATATTGCTAAATCTAGTGATCGGTTTGTCAAAATATTAACTGTAGAGAAAGTTAGGAAAGTGTATAAAACTAATTTAGTTTTCAATAGTGTAAGTGGATTCTTTCTCTATATAAATATCATAAATATATTCACTAGTTTCATGTGTGTGCAAAAGGCTTGAAAGAATTGGAATTTTTAAGTTATTGGAAGGGTTATAGACATATAAATTAAGAGCTACTAAAAACATAAAACACTTAGCTGCTAGATTTCATTTTAGTAGTGACTATTTGCTAACTTTGTGGACAACACTACTTTGATATATGTGTAGGCATTAGAAATTTACCAAAAACACTTGCAAAAGTCGTAGGCACTATGGTAACGAGAACTTTTTTTCTCAGCCTTCAAAAATTAAAGACAATATTAGAAAAGTCGAATCCTCAAAAAATAAAAGCACAATGAGAAGCAATGTGACATGGTTAAGAGTTTGTCAATGGAATCTCTCCAATGCAACTTCAAGTTCCAGCACTCTTTTTTTAGTTTCATGTTATAGCTAAATTTATTGCTACAACCTTTTATTTGAATTTTTAATTAAATATTCTTAACTTAGCGATGAACAAATCATATTATTATACTTTAGAAATAATAAATGTTTTTATGAATCAGCTTTATCATTTGTCATAATTTGTTTATTATAGCTTTGAGTGGCACCATAACCTTACTATCAATACAAGTACCATCGACACAAAAATGACACAACATTTGGATTGAGAGCTTCATGCAAACTTGTACTTGCTATTTCCTAGTTATAGTGCTGTTTGTTTAAAAATCTAAGTTTATTATGCTATGGAGATATATGTTGTATCTAAGTTCTTAAGTTGATAATTTAGATTGTTTTTTAATTTACTACTTTGTAAACATATTATTTATATACAATTTTCAATAGACTTTAAAGAAGTATTATACATTTGATAATCAATGCAAATGTTTATTAATTATTTATGTTTAATATATTATTTAAATATTATTTTTCGTTTACTACATTATCCATGACAATTATATGTACGTCATCTACAATCAAGTGTTTGGTGACACAAAAAGAATCCCTTTAGTGCTAATTCCAAATTGACATAATATTAACATTTCATGATGTTATTTTATCTTACTAGGTGACGATAATTTTATTATTAATAATGTGACAAATTTCACTTTTATAACTAATATATTGAACTTTGTTTCATTATTGGCGAAGATACAAATAATCAATGATACATTTATATATAATTGGGTGATAGAACTATCTGTCATAAATTGTCATCTTATTTTTAGTAACCTAGGCCACATTTTATCAATGCATTAATGTGACAAATGTCACGACAATGAACTTTTATTATCATAATATATCAAGATATGAATCTCATTATATCAGAGCAGGCAACACTTTTGATTATCATAGGGCCCTAGTCATCAGAATGATCGCTTGTTCGAACTTTCCATGTCTAAATACAAGATGGCTAGGTTAAGGAATCGTTATTGATCCTTTTAGGCTAGGTGTGATCAAGCACCTATTAAAACCATTCATTAAGAATTATGAAACTCTAAAAGAGCAATTTTATAATTTATGTATACCAAAGATCTATAAAGTTGGGCTTGGGAGTCAGTTACACCATAAGTAAGGGCTCAATCCCTTTTGTGATGCCTAAAACTTGGTACTAACTAATCACACATATCCGAATTTGTTTTTCTTGGTTCAATTTATTCAAATAATCAATCATAATCCTAGTTTTATTTACAAAACACAATCATATGTCGATGAAAAATGAAAACATATATCTCGAGACTCATATAGAGTACCCATGAGAGCAATCGATTACTTATCTAGGACCAACCTAATTTATAACTTGACTAGGAGCAAAAGGTTTTCTTAAAAGAAAAATTTCACAAAAGTGTATGACTCCACAAATAGTTATAAATCTAATATCAAACCAAATTATTTACAATACTTGACTCCATTTGAAAGAAATTATAAAAAGGGAAATAAAAATTAAATTTAAGAAAATTCAACTTTAGAAACTAAGCCTAAAGAATTCAATTTTTAGTTTAATTTTTATCAACTTAGGAGTTTTATGTGAGCCATTAGGAGCCTATTATGGGACATCCCTTGACCTATCAACCCAACTCTGAGGCATCCAAATGCCTCAGAATAGTGGATAAATAAATTTGGAGAAACCAAAAATGCTTGGCAGTTTTGACTTTTCAAGCTCTCTAAACTTATTCAGGATTATTCTAATCACATAAACTCACAAACTATAAATTACTATGAATTCTAACTCAATATACTTCAACTTGAAAATACTCAAAATTCCAAAAAATCATTTTGGATATCAAATGACTTTTTATTAGATGTTTTGCATTACACAGCCTGTCCGAACAACTTACATTGCATTTTTTCTTTCTGATCCATTTAGAATAGCCATTAGATGACCCATACATAGTTGGAAAGACTATTACTCTATTTTAATCTAAAAATGTGATAAAAATCTAAAAAAAATTATTATTCCCATTAAAAATGGTTCATATTACAGTTCAGATGCTAAAACAAAGCCATCCAAGGAGCTTAAGTTGCATAATTTCTCTCAGGCACATCTGATTACAAAATCAAACATTTCAAAAGCTTATTATGCTACCCATTCAATGAGGTTTATAGGAAAATACAAACAAAAATTAATACTATAAACACCACACGTTGTCTAGCCCATCATCCAAGGCATTAAAGGTTATTATTTTGGGCATCCTTGGAGATATTCGGATAAGCATGGATCAGTTTCCCATTATTTTTTATGAAGGTGAGGTATTCAAAGAGCCTAAGGTACGTGCGAGTTACATTGCTATGTAAGTTTTGATACAAAGCTTTCATATCACTAAAAATTTAAATTTTCACATGTAGTACCGACATAAGAGGGTACCTAAGATATGGTGTTAATACTTGGAATGTTTGTATCGATACAAGCCTTGGTAGTAGCTCAAATCATGATTTTTGGCCAAATGTGTTGGTATATAAGCAAAAGTATCGATTAGGCCATTGTAGTATCAATACAAGTCTCCAAGTCTTGAGACTGGGAACATTTTTTATTCTTGGCATCAATACAAACTTCATTGTATCGATACTAGTGGGCAAAATTCACCTTGCGTATTAATACAAAATACTTTATATCGATACACCAAGGCATTTTTACTTAATTCAAACCATTTTTTAGCCTTTGCACCTTTGATCAGAAAATTCAAATTGAACATGCTTTTTACACCAAAAATCATCAAAATTCATATAAGGCCTTAGCTTTGGACTTGTAATTTGATTTGAACAAATTTATAAGGCCCAAAAAACCATGAAAAAGGACACTTTATGGCATTATGCAAGTTGCTAAAGGGTAAGACTGATTTTTCTTAATGCTCAGCTACATAAAGTGGCCTTGATCCTCTATTTTTGCTAAGCAAACCAATGAGTTTGTATAACAGTTGAGAATAGTATTTTGTCCTTGCATGAGGTATGTGCACCAGAACCCCATAATACCCTTGGTTTTTGCATTTTTTTGTCTTCATAATCATATGGCTATATATACCAAATTTGGCTCAACTGAAAGAAGGATACAAATCTATAATAGAGAACTCTACAACATACAAAGACCCTACAAACAACACACAGAGACACATTCTCAGTAGAAAACACTCACTTTCATATATTTCTTAATATTTCTCAGCCACCAAAAACCTAAACTACTTTAGGATTGTGTAAGTTAGTGTTTGACATCCATGTCACCTATTCCTTCCTGCTATGGATGTTTGAACATTCTTGCCTCGAGTTTAGTCCTAAGAAATTCGAAAATACCAAGAAACTCCTCTGTTTTTACTCTGCCAACACTGTTCTTATCATTTAATTTGTTTTTTAGCCCAATCACATTTTTTTGGAATTTTATGATATTTTTTCCTAAAAAAGCATCGAATTAACTTTCTAATGATGTCTAGTTTGCACCTAAACCATTCTGATTGAAGGAGTTACAATTTTTTGAACATTTATTGTTTGGAACCCTCAGAATCAATGATTTGCATTGCATTCTATTTGGATCGTATCAACCCATCACATTATTTTTATAAATTTTTAAAATATTTTTCCTAAAACTTTTGTGAAATTCCCTTTCTAAAGGTATCATTCATGATTTAATGATCCCTAATAAATCTGGTGTGATTTTTCAAGGTTTGCTACACCTTTTCCCCTACACGTGTTGTTTGTGCTAAAGCTAACCCAAATTCAAAAATTAATTTCACCTAGGAAGTGATTTTCTATGATTTTTGGAATATTTTTATACTAATCTTCAACAGGTCACCTTTCCAACGATATCATTTATCCCTAGAAGTCTTTGGATGGACCCAAAATAAGTTTGGATAAGAGATAACGTGATGCTGACCCTTGTTTTTAGAATTAAAATTAACCTAAATTCCTGAACCACCTTTATCAAGATGTTCATATGTCTCAAAGTGCATCCAATTGTCTCTTTATGTGGTCACGTACCATAACACAAGCCCTCTAGGCTCGAATCAAGGCTGAAACAAAAAAGATAATTTTATTGAAATTCTTGATTTTTATTTTTAAAATAATTTTTTCAGCCAAAATATTCTTTTTCTTTATAAATATCAAAATTTTCATCAATGGAGTTACTCCAACACCACTCTTCAAAAGGATAATCTAACCCTTTTTTCACTCAAAACTTTAATTTTCTATCTCCCAGACCCTTTTATGACTTCTGACCAAAACCTTCCAAAAAAAAAAACATATCAAAATTTCACCTTTGGGGATACTCCAACCCACTTTCTGAAAGGGTATTTCAACTCACTTTTCATTTAAAATCTAAATTTTCTCTCTCTCGAAACTTCCCAAAAGGTCTTTCAATCAAAACCTTCTTTTAAACATATCTAAAATCATCACTATTGGGGATACTTTAACCTCACCTTTTGAAGGGATACTGTAACCTTATTTTTTTAATTTCATTTTAAATTCAAATTCTTTCTCCTGGGTATCTCGAGTTTACTAATCAAAACCTCTTTTTTCTATTTCTCAAGTTACCATCGAATCCAAACATGTTTCAAAATTGTCATTCTGGTTATTTTCAATAATCGAAGACTATTATGTGATACATTATAATTGTCCCTCCTTTTTTATTTTTATTTTTTGTGTTTATTCTTATGCAACATGATTATGTTTTTTTTTTTTTTCATTTTACTAACACGTTTTCCTTTGTAATGACTATTGTGCGTTCACATTTAAAAATTGTTTTAAAAAATTAGAAGGCAATATTTTGCATTGGTATTTCTCATGCCTTTACGAAAAATATTTGAATTTTCAAAATTTATTTTCGAAAATTATTTTCATCAAAATCCCTATTCTCCCCACACCTCCGGGGTGCATAGGTGATCTAAATTTTCTTTCAAAACTTGAATCTACAATTTTAAAAAAATCATACATTAAAGGGCATTATATTAGAATAATAACAAAGTAGAACCAATTGAACTGAGATCGAAGTGAGACACAGTTAGTGGATACCGATTTAGGTGTTGTGGGGGTGCTAATCCTTCCCTATGTATAACCAACTTTCAAACCTAATCAAAAAAATCTCTGGACCTTATAGACTTTGATATCGATGTTTCAAGTTTTGTGTCTCAAAATATTGTTTTCAATAGGCATCTGGTCATACCTAGCCCAAACTTATCAGTGGTGACTCTAAATTTATGGCCTTCCAAGACTAGTTAATGAACAATTTGCCTAACGATCTTTCTTCTCATCTTATTACTATGCCTAATTCAGATTTCGTTCAAGAAATAACCCAAAGGCTCTAACAAACATAACCACCCATTTTTTTCAAGTCATGCTTGCTCCCTTTGGATTGTGAAAAAGGGTACATAGCAAAAAATGCCACCAACTAGATGGACAAAAATATTTTATTTTTCCAAACCACTGTGCTTGAAAATTGTAGTAACTCTATAACAATATGTGATCATGAACACTTCTTTCTAACTTTTATAACCAACTTTCATACATTTGAACATCTAGCAATGATGCTAAATAAATTCTTTGTTAAAGATAGAAAACAATGAAAACCTCTAAGTGACTCGACCAATAACATTAAATGCCAAACATTGGCAATACGTTTTAGAGTCACAAAAATGACTTGCTTTGGTTACATTTATTTATATTCATTTATTTGCCATAAGTAGAGGCACATCAATGCCACTCACTTGAGTGTTATAGCTAACAACCAACTCTAAACACTCAAACCAGACACACCTAAACTATCTCTAGTGGCTCCCATTAAAACTCTACAGGTCTAGTTCATAAAATCTAATTAAAATACGTAGAAAATTTTGTTTTAGCTCTAAATCAGCTCTAAATTCAAGCATTAATTTAAATTTCCCCAAATCGTACTTGAAAGAACTTATTTAATGAGACTAAACCTCCACTTACTCTTGGAATGAATGAACCAAGGCTTGTTTTTTGGGGTTTTTTATGAAAACTCACCTAAAACAATCCAAACAAACATTTCAACAAACATGTAGAATGCTACGTATTTTGTTCTACCAACTAATCATCCATAAACCTTTTAGAAACAAAATATAGCTTAACCAAATCCACCTAAGCTAAACATTATCATTTAATCATTTACTCTCATCAAATTTTCATCATTTAACAATCAGTCACATGGAAAAAAAGCTTGATTTCAATTCAATCAACATGATTATTATTCAAAACATGCTCTCAACTATTTAGCTCAAATTCAAAGATGTAGAATCAAGATTTCATCAAAATAGGTTCAAATTTCAACTTACCAAAACTTAACCTAACATGATTTATAAAATTTTCACTAAGGCATGTAAGATTTAATCCAAATCCTAAAGGGCGAAGCATAGTCGAAGCTAGCTCTAGTTTTTTTCTCATATTCAAACCTTCTACCAAGTTCAAAGACTAAGAATTTCAGCATTGTTCCTCATGATTTCAACTTTAATCTTCCTAAATTCAGCTCATACTACTTAATTTTTACATCAAAATCTCATGAAATCAAGTTGGCCAAACCTAGACATAAATATTTCCTCTTGTTCGAATGCTCAATCATACTAGGTTAAGTTCACTGAATGTGATTTTAAGCCCATTTCTTTAACTAGTCCTTAAATCATGTTCCTACATCACTAAATCTAACTTAAACCTAGCTTAAATAAGATTAAATCATTAATGCATCATATATCAAAGTAACCGAATCAAACGAAACAAGAAATAGGTCTAATCAAACCTTATATAAGCAAATATGGGCATTAATCAAGCATCAATCATGCTAATTAAACTAAAATTAAAGAGATAAGAAAGAAATGACATCTATTCTAAGCTTTTCGCCTCTAGGAAAATGATGGAAAGTGAGAGAAAATAAATATCCTAAAATATCTAAAAATTTTATAAGTATTTAAAATTGTTGAAAATACAGATGTCCACCTCTATTGATAGGCCTAAAGTTAGTGCTTTTAGGTCTAAAGCACCCTAAGATAAAATTAATTTAATCACTAACTATCTAACAATATTGGAGTTAAATGGCACTTATGCCTTTAATGAATGGATAAGCACATTTTACACAATATGCATATGTTGAATTCGGCTAAGCCTTATTTCTACACTAGTTTTGTACAAGTTTTTGTGACATCGAAGATATGTCTATGTAATAAAAATGAAATTAAATGTTCCATCTTGTAGTAAAAATGCCCCCTAACAATTTTCCCCTGAAAAATTTGAAATTTCATATCTTGAACCTCTTAGGCTAAGCCTTTAGGAATTTTTGACACCTTAATTCCTATAACCTTTACATGACCTAGTCTTAAGTACACTTTCTTAACCTAAAGTCCATATTCAATTTTATTTTGTTGTAATCAATTTTGAAAACCAAGCTCTAAAAATCATATAATTTAAAAATTAACTATAAAAAAGTTTAACTTCTTACAATTAACTTTATTTGTACTGGATTTTTCACTTACTATTGACTATTGATTTTGACTTTTAAAAAAGTCTTTTTTTCATCCAAATGACCTTATTAATCACTCTAATCACTTAAGACATATACCAATCAACTTTTGCCATGCTTGTACTTTTGGGACGAGGGTTTTAATTTTCCAAATCCGATACTTACCCCTCAATCAAACAATTCAGCTTAAAATGACTTATTTTGTTAAACTAAGTCCATGGAAACATCTTTAAATCTCAATTAGAACTTTCTATCTTTACTAACTTATCCGAGAAGACCTAACTAAGAAAACTCAATCAGTCTTTAAAATCGAGAAAAAGTAAATAAAGGGTGCAAACAAAATATGGTGTCTACATTTATCACCATATACATAACATAAATGAAATAGAAGCACCATTAATTATTAAGTTTATTATAGTTCAAATTTAGAAATCAGTATCTCGATTTTCATGTAAAGTTTAGGTATTACGCTTTAACCAAGTTTAATAAAATTTTTTGCAGTTTGTCTTTAGGAGTCGAATTTTGGTTTTGTAGAATTGTTTTAGGTCTAAGATTCAAGTTTTAGGGTTCGAATCATGCCTTTATGGAGATTTCATCAAAGTTAATTCGAGTCTAACTAATTTGACTTTTGAAGTTTGACCTTGTTTCACCAAGGTTTGACAACTCGGATTTGGCCAAGGTTAGACTGATATTTAAAAATTCAAGAATTTGGGTTTTTGTCAATAGCCAACCAAAGATTCAGACTTTTAACAAAAGAAAATTATAGTCTAACTAAGCATGACATAGATTTGACCATGCTTAATCAAAGTTAGATTAACATTTGACCTACCTTTAAACAAAAATTAAGGTTTTGACCAATAAATGACTGAAGGTTAAGATTTTGCCAAAAAATTATGGTTATACTAGGTTGGATCTTACTTTGACTAAGTTTTGATTTCTTGACTAAGATTGATTTTTTGAGAATTAGGGTATAAATTTTCATGTCTAATATGGGACTAATTTGAAAAGCCATTATGTGCAAGAACAAAACCCCTTTACTCAAACCAAGCTTGATTTGACTAAAACTAACAAGCTTAAAATTGGGTGTCCGCAATCAAAATCTTAGGTAGGATAGCAATAGAGCAAGGTGGCGTATATTACAAAATCTATCTTTACCCTATCATGGGAATAATCAACCCCCTTTCCCCCTTTCTTTCATTATGAATGTTGAAATTTTAATATAACAATCACCTCCATGGATTAAGGCTATGCATAAGTTGGTTCAAACCTACTTAACCAACTCATCTAAAGGAATTTACTTAGATCAATTAAGTTAGGTCAATTTAATGGTTATCTTGGTTTTAGCAATCGGTTAAGTAGGTTAATTCAATTAATTATCAGTTGGTGACTTCATTAATCGAACCAACTGAATTAACCAAACTTATCATATTTAATATATTTATATATTTTTCTTCAAGCTTTTTCTTCTTTAACTGAATAGTATTAGTATGTATAGATTTTAGTATATATATCTAATAACTTTTTTTACATTTTTTATTTTATTTTTACAAAATTATTATAAATTGAAATTCAATATCATTACATCATATGGTCTTAAATTTAGTTTATTCATATTTCAAATTTAAATAAATATCAAATGTTATTAAAATTCAAATTTAATTTAAAATTTATTTCAAAATAAAAAATAGAAGATTGTACGCTAGTTTGGACTATATTCTATCTTAAACCGATTTTTAAGCGAACTAACTGATCGAACCAATTGAAATTTGGTTGGTTTGATTGCTTTGATTATCACCATAAAAGTCGATCAATTCAGTTGGATCTTTTCTCAAAGTCGATTAATTTGATTTTTGGCTTTTTCTAACTAGACCAACTGATTGCGTAGTCCTACCATAAATGTCAATTATATCCATAATTGTCATGTCCATTATATCCTTGTTAGGGATGATGTGAGATTCACTTGGTGCCTAAATCTCTTTGATTATTAAATATGCATGACTCATGAAATGTGTGCTTCATCAATCAAAATTACTTTTTAAATTGATTTGAAAAAAGATTTTTGAAAAAAAAATCTTAACAGCTGAGTGAAAGTATTATTAATTTTTATCACAAGGAAAAAAATGCTCAAGATCCTAGCAATAGCATTTCATATCAGAAAAAGAAATGAGAAAAAATCAGCCTATTCCAAACAACCAAAACCAGCAAGCTAATAGAGCATACAATAAACATAAATCCATAATTCACAAATATATTAATATTAAGCATAACATTTATTAGTTGAATAGCTGTATCTTATAATGGGATAAAAATATTTAATCATAAAATATCTTCCTTACATGTCTGAAGTATAAAACATAAAACATTTCCAAATATCTAGAAAACATATCATAGGAAATATCTCTAAAGCTTAACTCCTAAGAAAAATCCTCCAAACCTTTTTTCAAGTATCATGAAAATTCATCTTCCTGTATTATCATATATTAGAAACAAAGTTAATAATAATTGTAACTTAGCAAGTAAAGAACATTATCATATTTATCCTCATAAGAAGATATTAAATTTCTTTTTTCATATTTTAATTAGATGAAAAAATAAATAAAAATTAGATTGAATTGTGAAATAAAATTATAACAAAATTTGAGATAATTATAAAATATTATCTTCTAATTAAGTTAATAACTAATTCTAAGAATATGTCAAAACATCCACAACTATAAGATAAAGTCTAGCACGATGTGGAATATGCTAATTTTTTTATGGCTGTTTTATTGAAGTAATATTAATTTTTTTTATTTATGATTTTAGATTGTTTTAAGATTATTTATCGAAATAGGCTAATATCTCTGAAACTGATGAGAAATCAGCATTTGATTGAATGAATTCTAAATAACAAAAGTAAAATCGATTAATGAAATACCAATTTCTCAAAGCAATTCTAAGAAATCAATGAGTGAAGTGTCAATTTCTTAAAAAATTGGAAAATTAGGGTCTGTTAGTTGGGAAATCGACCAATCAATGGTTAGTTTCCTAATTGTAGCTAGGGAATCGACATTTAATTGGTCGATTCCCTGGTACAGTTAGGAAATTAATGACTGATTGGCTGATTTTCGAACATTATTATTAATTTTTTCAATTAAAAGGGTCACATGCCCGTGACCTTTGCAAAGGGGCATGACCCTCTATCAAAGGGTCATGCCTCTTTATTATTAAAGGTCACAAGTATTCTTACCCATGACCTTATGATAGAAGGAGCTTTCTATACAATGAGCTTTCTCAATTATATTTTCTTCATAAGAGAATAGTTTTAAGAAGAGAATAAGATTAAGTTAAAATATTATTTGAAGGTTAAGTGATCGAGTTAAACAGCTTTTTGAAATTTGTGATTTAATTTTATTCATAAAAATAATTTTTGATACGATTATATAAATTTTTATTTTTGAAAGTATGCTTTATTTTTATTTGTAAAAGTTAATTCATCTTGACAATAATTAATTATACATAATATTTATTTTGATTATTATCTTTAATTTTTGAGATAATTTATCTAAAAATGATACAATTTAGCTTGATTGTATTAGTATTTTTTGTTGAAATATTAGGTTGTTGTCAATTTTTATTATTAAATATAAATTATTTAGTAATGGTTGAAGTGATTTTTGTTGTAATTAAGTTAATTTTTTGTTCAATTGATGAATGCAAGGAAAGAAGTTGGTAATCTTGTTTGAAGGGATTACATCATTTGAATATTTCAAAGGTATGACAATTTTTGTAGAAATTTAGTTTAATTTTTGTTGTAAGGTTAGGTAATGATTAATCTAAATGAAAATTTTTGTTCTACAAAAATTTTGATCAATTCAATGGCGTCATCATCATCATTATCATCATCATTATTGAGATTACAAGAGTATCATATATCATCAAAGGTATTATCTAAGGTACAAAAATTTTGTTAATGATATATTTAAAACAATATGAATTATAAATTTTACAAGTAATTTTTAAAATGACTTTTTGAATAGGATACTCGGTTGGAAAAATGATGCGAAAAGTGTATTTTGAACCATCGAATCCATTAATTGAAGACTCTTTAAGAAAAACCAGATTATACCATGCAGTCTTAGTAAATCGATGTTAATATGAGGTAGACTAATACGTGCGTTGGTTGAACGATGGAGGCCTGACATGCATATATGTCATTTTTTATGCAGTCAATGCACAACACCCTAGAGGATGTTGCAGTTCAACTGGGTCTACCAATTGATGGAAAGAAAGTAACAGGGGGAACCTGTTACACCAGGAAGCTTTGTTTGAAGAATTATTAGGTGTGATCCCTTCAGAGAACTTTATTTAGGGCTTAATTGTCAAAATGACTTGGTTGAAATGTTCCATAATATCCCTAAACATGCAACTGAATAGCAACTAGAATGTGCTACTTGAGCATACATTTTACTCATCATTGGTAGAATGTTAATGCTCGATAGACCTGAAAATCGAGTACATCAAATGTACCTTTTACTTTTGGAAAATTTGAATAAGGTAGGAAAGTATAGTTAGGGTTTTGCATGTTTAGGGTTCTTGTATAGGGAACTCTACTATGCAACAATTAGGGTGACACATGATATAGGTGGTTGTTCAATGCTACTGCAATCATGGGTATCATATCGGCTTCCATTTTTTGCATCGATGGTTAGAGAAAATCATGGATATCCCTTTATGTTAAGGTAATAAATTTAAGCATTTAATTTATACTTAGATAACATATAATTGCATAGGAGTAATACATATATCATATGTATTTGAACAAATAGTGTGATCTAAAGCATTATAGTCATACAATTATAGATGTAGAAAGTATTAGAGCATGACTGCATCACATAGGACATGATAGGGTAAATTTTTTAATAGTTAACTTTAAGTACGTGCATTTTTAAGCTAACGTACTACAAACTAATCGGTAATAATTTTTGTCTATTTTTTCACAGTTTCCATGGAAGCCATATATTGCAAATGAAATTGGAATGCCTCACATCAGAAGCCTTTAAATAGCCACATCTGAAGAGAAAACACAGCATTAATATGCTTTCAAGTTATGGAGTGGCACAAGATGGATAGGGTCCTACCCCAGTTTAGAATGCAACAACCAATCCCTCAACCTCCTGTGAACCTTGACAAAGTTCATATAATTAACATACAAGGTAATCATGCAAAAAATTAGGCTAAAAGGTATTCAAATTGGATCTAGTTTTAAGGAAAACATTCTAGACAAATTGTGAAGGTCTTGAAATTTTAAACAATAATTTTACACCATCAAATGAATACATCAAATGGTTTTATGCTCAAGACTAGCTATTTATTTTCCCATCATCGGGACTTCAAGATATGAGAAATAGGTTACATGATCAATAAACTTCAAATCCAAACCCTTCTGTGGAGCTTTACAAACGTAGTCGATGGCATGGAATTAGTCAAAGGATAAATCAACCTACTTTAGCACATTTGATGATGCCAATACACCTAGGATATCATTCAGTCATCCTGAACCAAAGCATGATCTTGGACTAGCATCCAGTCGCAGATATTCATTCAGTCATGCTAGGGATGATGATAGGTGCCACTGCCTAGAGCCACCCACCAATAGATTAGATGCTAACATTTTGACCAACATGTCAACTTCAATTTACATGCCTCATCTATATCAGTTTGGAACCCCTTTGGTAGCAGTACCCTCCTATTTTTTATACATTAGGTGCTACTTCTTGTAATAATGGTTACAATTTTTTGATGTGGCCAACATTAATGTGGCTATAAGCAAACTTAGGGATTATATGCTGAGCCAGAATGAAGCCACTAAAAAAGAAACATCAATGGTGGAAATAAGAGCCTAAAGACATCAAACCCAGGGTATATGTGGTAATGAAATTGAGAATGTTGAATAAAGAGTATTTTCACCACATAATAGGAGAGCTCCGCATTGTTGTTCAACATCGCGTGTAAGGCCCCCCGTCAGTAGATATAAACTTTTATAAGCCATTTATGTTATACAGTTATACAATGTTATACAGTGTTTTTCAATTATTTTATACAGTTATACAATGTTATACAATGCTATAAATGTTATACATTTGTATTATAAAATTTTGTTTACGTTTCTTATGTTGGAAGATAATTAATAACAAGTATTTTATTGATATTATTATATTATAATAATTGTAGAGATTACATGTTCAAGGTATAGGATAATTATATTGTTATTATTATATTACAATAATTAATATCATATGTTAAAGGTATATTATGATAATATTTATATTATAATATATACTAATTATATATGGTTATATTATCGTTACATTATAAATAATAATTTTCTATAGTAATTATATTATTTTCTATAATATGTGTTTCTATTATTTATATTGCCAGATATATAAAATACAAATTTAATTGCATTTCATTAGAAATATAACATTTGCATCATCAAAATGAAAGTGATAAATTTTACAGATGTAAACATCATTTATAACATAACCAGAAACAAAAATAGATAATCAATGATGTGAAATTTCCCCTAATATGCTGGCTTGATAAGGATATTTTTTTATGGCTATAGCCTTCATTCCTATATAGTCCACAATGCTTTGGTTGACTTCTTTCCCTAAGGTCCATTTCATTGTGAATTTAACTTGATTTTAGTCGACCTTTGGGATCTCTCCATATTTCTGGATTAGGGCACAGTTGTGGACCATTATATTCCAGCCAATAAGCTTCATTCCTGATGGTTTAGAACTCATGTCTATAAACATTATTTATAGTTTCTAGTTTATAACTATTGTCCACATATAGCATGCAATCTATATAGACATGAGCATAAGTGGCAATATGTAAACATGGGTACCTATGTGCTTGAAACTTTCCATAGTCACACTACCTCTTATTAAGATTTACTTTATATGTCAAAGCCACAACTCCCTTCAGGGGCTTTCTAACTCTTCAACCAAGAAAGATTGATTTGTTTGCTTAAACCCATGAACAAGGTGGGAGTTAGCTTTTTTTGAATTTTTTGCATGGCATTTACGATTGTTTCATAATAACTATGCTCGATAGCCATCATTGCTATTTGCTTGCTTCTTATCACCCTAAATAGTACTTCCAATCTAAAATACATGGCTTTCACCAAAGTAGTTATGGGAAGATGACGAGTCCCCTTTAACACTAAATTTATACATTAAGCCAAGTTTTTCATCACATGTCCATAGCGTCTTCCCTCATCATATGATTGTGCCCATTTTTCCCTTGAGATCATATTGATCCAATCGGTCGCTTTTGAATTCTTCGCATGAAGATTTTCATACTGCCACTGTAAATAGGGTCATCAAAACTCGTATGCTGGAAAAATAAGATGTTCATTTTTGGACTTGTTAACAGCTTATAGATAAACATGAAAATCTATAAGATTATAAAAAATAAATAACCATAAATGCAATTACATACCCATATTAACAATTTGTCGATGCAACTCCTTGTTGTTAAACCTCATCATGAAGTTAGCTATAATATGTCAAATACAGTACATAGAATAAGCACGTGGAGGTTTCCATGCACTACCTAAGTCTCTGATCACCGACTTGATAGATTCATGTCAATCAGAAATCAATCATATCCCAGGTTATGTAACAACATATCTACATAAGTTGTCAAGAAAAATGACCTTGCCTCTTTTGTCTCATTATTTACAATGGCAAAGGCAATTGGTACTATATTCTGATTGTCGTCTTGTGCAATAACTAACAATAATGCTCCTTGATATTTTCTATATAAAAATGTCTCGTCTACTTAGACAACAGGTTTACAGAAAGGAAAGCCTTCAATGCAAAACTTAAATATAAAAAAAGTCAGTGAAAAATACTCATACCTTACACCATTCGATGATTGTGGTATGCAGGTACAGTTCCTAATTCCATTATTGTGCTAGGAACAAAATGTTGCATTACACCTAACCACTTTGGTAAATCATTATATGATTTATCCCAATGTCCAAAGAGTCAAGCAATTGTCTTCTACTTTACTATCCATTCTTTTCTATAAGAGGTCATGTATCCATACCTATTCTGTGTCTTGGTAACCATAAGTAAAATGAAAATGGCCGGATTTGCATGTACCAATGACAAAATGCATGAACATATCATGCTAGAATCCAATTTCATGTGATCCTGTGAAATATGCCAAGACGTACAAGTATGAGGCCCATTATACTCTCATATCTCTCATAATTATTTTTTTTTCAATAATGTTGCCCTTATACTTTAATTGCAACCTACGCCATACATTGTACACTAGCTGTGATATTTGTTCTGTGAGTGTTCTACTACTTTATAATCTAAAGAGTTCTTGATATTGTAATACTTTATAGTAAAAATCGCGGCCTCTTTTGTTGTAAATTGCATTCCAACGTAGAGCGCAGCACTAGATGGATTCCAGCTTATTGGAAACCCTAATGTATGAACATATTTTGAAAATTCTGCTATGTGCATTGCATCCAGATCAAGGGTGCGCATATGCAGAGGTGGTTCATATTGATGAAAAAGATCGCTAGCTTCACAAGTAGATGACAAATGAGAAGTGTTGATATCACCACTGATATCTAGGTTAGGATCAATGTGTAGACACGTAATTTTGTCCGGACCCTTTTCCATGTCAGTCCAAAAATATCCAAGACATAAATTTAGACACTTATCCTAGTGGAAGTAAATTTTTCGTAGGGGAATGTACATTTTCAAGACCTATTTAAATGTGGTTAAATGACTACAAGTGCACGTGATAAAATTATTGTCATTTCAAAATTCATAAAGAGCAAATCTAAGATAAAAAATATGAATGTCAAGGTAAAATAATGAACTTTTAATTTTATACTTATCAAATTTTGAAATGTGTTTCTGTAGATTTTACTACGGTCAAACTTCCCATCTTTAGGAATTTTTTATAAACTTTTTGTTAAAATTGTGAAGTTGACCGTCATATACTTTTTAATGATACCTATGTGGTATTCATGTCAATATGCACTCCAAAAAATCAAAAATAATCAAGGAAAATTTGTATTGACATTTTATACCACAAGGTGTTAAATTGATCATTTTAGTAATTTTTTTTCAATTTCTCATAGTATCGTGAGTATCATGCTCTTGAAATTATTCTTGATGAAATTATTTTGGATTTTTGATTCCATCTTTGCCACTTTGTAAACTAATATTTTGAGTAATATGTTTCCTTTATTCATTTTATATAAGTTGCAATATATTTTCTAAAAAAATTTTTCAGTTTTAGAATACGAGTTTTCCTTTATTTGTAAAGATTTTTGGTGGATATTTCTCGAGTTTGAATTTCAAACTTCTTTAAATATTCACATTTAATCACCATTAAATTGGTTTTTCAAATTTCATTTATTTGTTATAAGTTTTAGAATTTTTTCTGTTTCCAAAACACAGAATTTCTACTCCTTAAATTTATTCGATAAGATTTTTCAAGTTTATAATTTTTAAAATTCTTCAACTATTTTTTTTAAATCATATTAAATCAGAGTTGAAAAATTCTTTTTATTTTATGACTTTTGCACTTTCTTTCAAAATTTTTTCATTTCCAAAATACAGAGTTTTTCACTCCATAAATTTTTTTTAGAAAGATTTTTCTCAGTTTATAATCTTTAAAATTCTTTAAATAGTACCATTTAATTCCTACTAATTCAGTTTCTCAAAATTTAATTTATTTTATGACTTTTAGAATTTTTCTTGTTTTCAAAATGAGGAGTTTTCCATTCTGTAAATTTTTTCAGAAAGATTTTTATGATTTTATAATTTTTAAAATTTATCAAATATTATTATTTACCTCCTATTAAATTAATTTTGAAAATTTTAATTTATTTTATGAGTTTTAGAATTTCTCTTATTACTGAGATATGGAGTTTTCTACTCATAAATTTTTTTAAGAAGATTTTTCTTAGTTTATAGTTTTTTAAAATTCTTCAAATATTTTTATTTAATTTATATTAAATTAGTTTAGGAAAATTCTGTTTATTTTATTAGTTTTGTATCTTTCTTTTGAAATTCTCCTGTTTCTGAAATACAAAGTTTTTTTTACTCTGTAATTTTTGGGAGGATTTTTCTGAATTTATAATTTTTAAATTTCTTTAAATATTATTATTTAATTTATATTAAATTAGTTTTGAAAAATTCAATATATCTTATGAGTTTTAGAGTTTTTCTGTTACCAAGACATGCTGTTTTCCACTAGTGAATTTTTTTGGTAAGATTTTTCTGAGTTTATAATTTTTAAAATTCTTTAAATATTATTTTTTAAATTATATTAAATCGGTTTTGAAAAATACAATTTATTTTATGAGTTTTGCATGCTTTCTTATATGACAATTTTTCCTGGTAAGGTTATTTTCTCGTATAATTTTATGAGTTTTGGAGATTCAATCAGTTTTTTCACATTTTAAAACTTTATTTATAATTATCAATTGTTAATTTTCTATTTTATTATTATTATTTTAATTTTATTTTAGTTATTAGTTATTTCCTACTAGTTTCATGGAAACTAGTCTTGTTAATCTTCAACTTTTCCCCTAACTAATTTGGTTGGTTTCTAATTACCAATTACATGATATTTTCTAGGCAATCATGAAAATATTTTTTGAATGACCCTTGATTATTTGTCAAATTAATGCAAATCTCACATTTTTATGCTAATTATGACAAAAATATAATAAAAATAAATTAAATTTTTTTCTTTTCTTCTCTTAGAGTTTCGGCCAAGAGGATTTAGGGATCCTCTTGGCTGAACCTCCCCCTTTTATAAAGGGGGAGGATAATTTTTCATGGGGTTTTGGGGGGGCTAAAAAAAAAGAAGAAAGTTTGGAAGAAAAAACACTAATAATATAATTTTTAGTTAGTTTTTCAAGTCTTTTCTTAAGGTATCACACTTGTTTTCTTTTCTTTTCTTCATTTTGATTCATTTTCATCCTTATTCATAAGCCAAAATCATGTTAAGGCTCATGGATTCTCATCTATGTTGAAAGGCTAAACATGGTGGCTTTAAATTTTTTTTTGTATTTTTTATTACTTTTTTTTAGCTAAATATTGTTCTTATATATATAACACTATTCTTGTTATTATGATTTTGATTGTGTTGTATTTATGTTAATGTTGGTTTCATGTTATTGTGATGTTGATATGTTAAGTAGAATAATATTATCTGTACTTTATCATTTTACTTTGATTTAAGTTTGATAATAATTATTTAGGCTTATTGCCATGATTTTTTATGTCAAAGCATGTATGTATTTCATGTTTTTCACCTTGGCCAAATTTGATTGGAATTGTTCATGATCATTTTGTGCTTATTTTTATTTTGTTTTCAAGATTTTTAGATTATTGTGTAATATTAGTAAACATAAGGACCAAATTACAAAATTTGTAAAAGTTTTTTGGACATTTTGGCTAGTTGAGAGCTTTGAAAGCCATAAGATTTCTTATTTGTGTATTTGTAAACATGTTTTAGGTATTTTAATACTTTAAAGTTATTTTGTAAATATTAAAAAGTTTGGGGACTAAATTACAAAATATAGAATTATGTTTTGTGGTTTAAAATGCTTGGCCGAACCTTTTCACATATTGTTGCCATGATTTTTGTATTAATTCTTTGCTGTTTGATGATTTTTAATGATTTTTTTGTGTTATTTTATCATATAGGGATCAAAATATAATTTTACAAAGTTTAAGGGTTTTTATGAATTATAAAAAAAATTTTAGGGTAAGGTATTTGGGTAAATCTTTGTTGATATATTGGCTGTATTTCATGCATAATTTCATATGATTCTTATAATTTTTAGATTATTTAATTATGTAAGGACTAAAATGAAAATTTAAAAAAGTGTAGGGATTAACTAAAAAATTTTCATATTTAGGGGGCAAAATTCACATTTTACTAGTTTTAAAGATTTTTATTATTTCTATGGCCTTCTGTAGGCATTGAGAAATTTTCAATACATCTCATATTTGTTCGGTCTTCCAAAGGAACAAAATATAATTTTCAAAAATTTAAGGCATTTTGGTAATTTTCCTCACCGAGATGCTTTTACGCTAAAAGTGAGTATTTTAGGTTTGTTTTAGCCTTCCAAGGTCATTTTGAGTCCATTAAGGTTACTTTCACATCAAAGGTATACCCTAGGGGCATTTTGGTAATTTTGCTCTCTAAGATGCTTTTACGCCAAAGGTGAATATTTGGGATTGGTTTAGCCTTCCAAGATTATTTTAAGGTCCATTCGGGTTACCGAGGTACTTTTACGTCAAAGGTATGCCCTAGAGGCATTTCGATAATTTTTTTCACTAGGATGCTTTTATGCCGAAGGTGAATTTTTAGGATTAGTATAGCCTTCCTAAATCATTTTATGGTCCATTAGGGTTACCGAGATACTTTCATGTTGAAGGTAGACACTAAGGGCATTTTGGTAATTTTTTGTTAGGATACTTTTAGGTCGAAAGTACATATTTAGGATAGGTTCACCTTTTTTAATCATATTTGAGTCTTTTAAAGGTTACTAGGATACTTTCATGTATAAGGTACACCTTAGGGGTATTTTCATAATTTTGCATTAGAACCAAATCCTATATGAGTATTAGGATACTTTCACGTCGAAAGTACATATTAAGAATAGGTCCATAATATTGGGTTATTTTTAGGTCATAGAGTCTGTATTTTTAATAATAAAATTATTTTTATAAATAAGGCAATGTCTTCTAATTAAATTAGTATGTAAGATTTCTACCAGAATATGTGAGAAATTTTACGGATTATTTTAGTAGCAAGATATCCTTTTCAAATAGGAAGTTAGGATTTTTTTATTTAAAAAAATAAAACCTTTCATATTTAGCATGGTTCTCCAGTGGGATACGATAGAAAATTCATGTCCACTTGGCTCCTCGGGAGGGTATGAATAATTTTGTGATTTCTATATGTAATAAAATCTGACTTGCCTCAAAATAATAAATTTGTTTAATATAATTTATGGTGATTATAATTAACTATCAAATGTTGAAACTAAATAAAAATCAAATTTATTTTAATACATGATTAATAAGGTACCGATTGCTAGGCATCATGACAAGGTCGATCTTTACTTGTGACTGTAATCGACTCTCAAACCCTTTCAAGCGATCTTTGGTATAAGCGCGAACCTCAGGGTTTGCTTTTATGGGTTTCGTAATCCTTAAAAAATAAACTCTAACAAGTGTCCAGTCTCACCTGGCTAAAATAGATTGGTGGTGACTCCAAAAAAATGGTCATTTCGTAACAACTATTCAGAGAAGTCAAGTGAGCGATTCATCTCGACAACTCAGCCCCTAGGTACAAAAAATAAAGAATAATAATCATGATATTGGCCCTTAGAAATAAAATGAAATAAATATATATAGATACTTATATAGAAACAATGGATACATTCACCATTTTAAGTCGGGCTGGTCAGGATTCATATCCGGGCTATGTTGCGATAGCTTGATAACTCTACTGGGGATAGGTTAGAGAGTCAAGCCTAAAATTAATTATATGTTAACAAAATTTTGATTAATTTGGTTTCAATCGGTATTTAACCATAATTTTTGATATTTTAAAAAAAATTGATTTATATGGAAATTTTGGTATATATTGTTCATATTTTTCACCAACACTCTTGTTCCCTTCGCAGCATTGTTTCTGAAGGAATTTAGGATATGGTTTTTATTATTTTTTAAATTTGTTAAGTCATAAAAGGTAAGCTGTTCCCCTACACACACTATGCACATGGATATATATTAGATTCTCTTCCACGGATATGGAGGGGGCAAACATACCTAATATTTTAGAAAAAAAGGCAAAGTAGCTCTGCCTTATAAGGTGTTAGCCTCTATTTGGGCCAGTGAAAAGCCTACCAAATGTAAATTCCTACACCTGCCTGAGGTGTTAGCCTCGTTATAGGCATGAAAAATACTCCCATTTGAATTGAACCTTTTTCGGCAGAAACCCGCGATAGGCAAGGATTATGGTACCTCGTCAGTTCTTTCCAAACTCGAGGAACAATTCAAGAACATTTTAGATGTATAACCCAAACCTCATGTAATGAGCTATAAGAGACTCACCTCATTAGAGCCATACCCGATTCTAGTAATTAACAAAGTAGGTACACATAGGGGAACACTTTTAACCCTTTACCCTTATTATTTGATTTTTTTATAAGTGTTGTTGTGTTGCTATGATACATTGTATTTACTTTTCACATTCGTTTACTGCATTGTGAAGGATTTTCTTACTTTTTTGGCTCGACATTCATATCACATGGAAACTTGTAAATTTATTTTTGCGTCTCTTTTTTACATCTGCAAAGTTCATACCTTTATATGCTCATGCATTCATAATTTTTATAATATACTAAAACAATTCCATTTATTGTATTTCTAAGCAGCATGACATGGATGGTAATATTGGGGCAAGAATTAGCATGTTAAAGTCCATTCAAGAGGGATTTGGTCATAAAGTCCGAGGAATAGAAAAACAGATCAAAAAATTGATAAAATGATCGAGGGTCTAAAAAATAAGCACTGCCTAGGAACACCTCATCCTCGATGAATTCATAAGGTTAGAATTTAGGAGATCAATTGGAAGCCCAAGTAAGTGCTCTAGAAGGGGTAGTCAAAAGAATGGGATAAGAGATTCAAGAGATAAAAGAGCAATTATTTTGATTGACAAAAATTGTCAAAGATCTTTTGAGTGATCCTTAAGGATTACCATTGCCTTTAACCCAACCTTTGGCACTCAAAAACTCAAAGATTGGACCTAGTGAACCATCAAATCAAAATCCCAATCTTTGGTCCATGCAAATGATCGAAATAAATCCATTTAATTCTACACCTATAAGGATTAGTCTGCCTTTTAACCTTGCAAGTCTCCGTAGTTGTAGGCAGCCACCTTATGATGACCATCCTAAGAAAAGATCACAAAAAATTTGCAAATTTGATTCAATCCCACTAACTTATAAGAAACTATACTCTATATTGCTTCAACATCAACTTGTTGTTCCTAAATACATTCTTCCACATCAACCTCTTTATCCTAAATGGTATACCATTAATGAACATTGCAAATACCACGCAGGAATATGAGGACATTCAATAGAAGCGTGCTTTACCTTTAAAAAAAAGTTCAAAAGCTACTTAATGCCAGCATAATTTGGTTTGAACCAAGGACGAATGTTGCTACTAAACTCCCGCCTCGTTATTAGAGGCATTAGAACTTTTAGGGCAATAAAATGATTATGGAGACAACCTTTAGGCTGCTAGGACTTGTAAATATGGGCTTTATAAATACAGGGTTTGGTAAGTATAAGGCATGCAAATGAAGTGATCATGAAGCATTTTGTAAATATAAGGTTTAAAAAGAATGACTAATGCTTGCAAAAACTTCCTTAAAGCACCAACATAGTTAGAAAAATGAAGTGTTTACATGAGTAGTCATTTTGTTTCTTGTTTTTTTGAATCTTGTAAATGTACACCAACTATGAACAAATAAATCCGTGGTTTTGGTTGATGAAATGACAGTGTAGAATCATGACTCAAATCTTGCAGATTTTTGGCTCTGCAATAATCTCCATAACTGATATTTAGATCATTGCTTGACATTCAATTTGTTTCGTCATATACTATTTTATTCATTCATTCATTTATTCATTTGTTCATTAACTCATACATTAATTTATATACATACATAGATAAAATAAAGACAAATGGTTACAAGATATATGTATTAGCACATACTGATTTAAGTTCATTTTTTTAGGATGAAGTATTGCAAGTTTGATGAATTTACTTGAAACAAACAAGTCTGTTTACACCTAGTAATTATAATTTATACTTCTGATAGGATTTAGGGAGTACAAGTTGAAATGCAATTATTGCAAAATACTCAATCTTCATCATACCAACACTTTTGTCGAGGATCCAAGGAGTACAAGTTGAAATGCAATTATCTCCAAATACTCAATCTTTATCATACCAACACTTTTGCCGAGGATCTAGGGGGTACAAGTTGAAATGCAATTATTTCAAAATACTTAATCTTTATTAGACCAACATTTCTGTCGAGGATCCGGGGAAGTGCAAGTTAAAATGCAATTATCTTGAAATACTCAATCTTTATTAGACCAATACTTCTACCGAAGATCCAGGGAAATACAAACTGAAAGGCAATTAATTCATAGTACTCAATCTTTGGGAAGCCAGTCCTATAATATGTATTCATGCCAACCAAGAGGGGAATAGGTAGCATATATGAGATAAGAGAGTCATCCTATTATTAAACACCAATAAGTCACAGCCAATTGAAACCAAGACCATACAAATCCAAGAAAGTAAGGAAATCCATTTGGACATTGTGCTCGAATTCAGCCTTTTATTGTTCAGTGACCTTAACATAATCACACAATCTCTACCATTCTAATAAAGCCTGAAAAACTCCCTACCCAGGGTGGTATAATTTGAGGGTTTGTGTGCAACACATTTTGTTTAAATGTTTCATCAATCAATGCATGCTATTCAATGTAAAGATAATCGGGAATATCAGCATGATCAGTAAGAGATCATAAGCTGCTAAAAATTCCAACTTGAATTACTTGGATGATTATTTTCCATGTAATGAGCTTTCAAATTTATCTTCTCTGCTAAAGAATTTACTAAAGAGTCATATCGGGGGCTGTCCTTATTGCATGATTGAAATGATAGGAAATAACCATGCATCTTGAAAATTTAGAGTTTGATATACCTCTTAATGTTGTACTAGCTGATATACAGTTTAGGCCAGGAGGATACCAATTCAGTAAAGTTCTAAAAGCTGATGGATGTCTACCAAGAACGAATGGTCTAAGGGTCTAGCCTTTAAGGTAGTATCCCAATTAGGGGCATCTTCTATCTTGACTTTAGAACTTTGTCCTTTTTTTTCTTTCAAAAATTGTAAATTATGAAATGAATTTTGGTTTGAAAATAGTGTGCATTTTGTAATGGATCATGAATTTTGTTGATTTCCAATATCTAGGATAATGAGAACATTTTGGAAAAATTTTTCTTTGGTAGGTGATCACTATTAGTTTGAACTTTCTCAGAAAGGTCTTTTACCTCTAAATCTATGATTGTCCTAAGCATCAACTATAAACCTTTCACAACTAAAGACTTTCCACATTTAAATATTCTTTTCTATGGATTCCTTAAAGGCTTTAAAAATGGGTTATACTTTTAAAAGATTTAGATAATGATAGATTGACATAAGTTAAAATAATGAGAGTAATTTTGAGATCTCCCTCATTTGGATAATATCTTGGCATGACTTCCTTGACACTATTCTAAATCCTTGATTCAGGGAAAATGAGAGTAAAAATAAGGCAAAAACACTTTTACTTTTTGAACAAAACCTTTTCAAACCAATTTTTGGTACATAAGATATGAGATCCAAGAGCTTTTCCATGCAAATCCAACTTTTTTCTTGTTTTTAAAGGCTCAACTAGCCGTTGGTGGCCATGAAGCCAATAGTATTGAAGGGCATACTTGAAGCCTTTATTAAGTGCAACATCATGTTATTGAAGTATTCAAAATGATTTTACAAAAAAATTATCCTTTTTCCTAGCTATGTTTGAAATGAAAAATGGCCTTCTTTCTCTATCCCTTCTCAAATATATAAAATTATTCCTTTTACAGTTCCCTTTAAGTTTGATAATGTATTTTCTTTCTTTGAATCCTAATCAAGGATCACCCTCCACACTGGGGGGCAAATGGAGCAAAGCTTCAAAATCAAAAGAAGCAAATTTTGCTTAAAGTTACAAAAAGAAATAGTTTGTACATGACAAAGTGAGAAATATGAGCAAATTTTGGCTTAAAGCTACAAGAAGAAAAAGTTTGTTGTACATGACAAAGTCAGAAATCAAGCAAAGTTCAAGAAAGTTTAAATTTCTAGATTGAATATTCAAAGTGAAAAATAAAAAAAAAAAAGTTTAAGTTTCAAGTCCAACTATTCAAAGTGGGAAATGAAAAAAGTTCAAAGTTCAATTTCCAATTTTAACTATTCAACATGAAAAATTAAGAAAGTTTAAATTTCAAATTTTCAAATTATAAAAAGAAAATTTAGTAAGTTCATACTTCAAGTCCCTTCAAATAAAAAATGAAGCGAGCGAAAGTCAATGAAGAAATGTCGATGTGTTTCACCTTGGAAGACATGTTGAGTTGAGTTTTGCTAAAGAAAAGTGATCTTTGATTCAGTTACCTTTAAACACTCGATTTGGGCCTATTTATCATTTTTATCTAAACCTTGAACTATGGCCTACATTATGCACCTAACAAAGTCTATTTTGATCAAACAGAGCTATCTGAGCTATCAAACTATTCCTAGGAAGCTCTTTAAAATTTCATCTTTTTGAATGATTTTTTAGTCTTTAAAAATATGATGGGGCAAGCTTAAAAGCCTAGGAATTGCTCCTAAATCAACAAATATAACCACCAATGGCAAAAAATCTTTCATGCTAATTCAGAAATGATCTTAAACCCATAAAAATTTCTTGACATCAATAACAGTTTGAGTCAAATACCCAAACACTTGTACTTTTCAAAATAAACTTTCAAAACTTTTATACCCAAACTAGGAAATTGATGCTTACGAAAAGCTTTTCAGATCAATCACTTGAAACTTAGTATTTACAAGCATTAGTTTAACACATATCGGGCTATTGTATTTGAAAATTAAAAGACTGTTATAACTTATTTGTTTGTTTTTCAAGGAACTCTTACGAAAAAAACTTCCATCTAAATTTGATCTTGATAAACCTCGACTTTGTCACATCAATTTCTTGAAGAAATATTTTAGCAGTCGTAGCCCATTTGTCCCTTTAAATTTATTTCATCATCTCATTCAAAGAAATCCTAAATGGTGATTATTGATCACAAGAAAGTTTTAACATCATGATGAATATAGCACATCCATTACCCTTGACATTGGAAAATCCATGGTTAAAATTGTTTTTGAATTTTCATAAATTTTGATTGATAAAATTTTTCCCCAAGTTAGAATAAGAAGGTGATCTCATTCCATAAATCCTAGCATTTTAATGAAATATGATACTTTTCATTATTTCAATAGAAGTTTGTGAATATGCCTTAAACATGATATTTATCCAATTGCATAAATTATATATTTGAATTGATGAACACTAATTTCATATTTAATGACCTTTTAGGAAAGGTTAAATGATGCTCTGAAGAAATCTATCACCTTCGCATGGGATCCTATGGTAAAGTGTGTGAAGAAGGCTAAAAAAAACTTCGATAGTGATATTCAAAGCACTCAAAAGTTTTCATTCTTAACGAAACCTCCAAAAATCTATGCCCTATTTCATTCTTAATGAAACCTCCAAAAATCTATGCCCGACATAGCTAGTCAAAATGGTAGTCAATCAATAGTGGCATCCTTTCAAAGTCTTTGATAACGATATTTGAAGTACTCAAAAGTTTTCGTTCTTAATGAAACTTCCTAAAATCTATGTCTGATGTAGCTAGCTGGAATGGTAGTTAGTCGATAGTGGCATCCTTTCAAAGTCTTCAGTGGTGATATTCAAAGTACTCAGAAGTTTTCATTTTTAATGAAACCTCCCAAAATCTATTCCCAACGTAGCTAGCTGAAATGGTAGCCAGTCGACAGTGACATCTTTTTCTGATAGTGATATTCAAAGCATTCAAAAGTTTTCGTTCTTAATGAAGCCTTCTAAAATCTATGCTCAATGTAGCTGGCCAGAATAATAGTCAGTCTACAGTGGCATCCTTTCAAAGTCTTCGACAGTGATATTCAAAGCACTCAGAAGTTTTCATTTTTAATGAAACCCCCAAAATCTATGCCTGACGTAGCTGGCCGAAATAGTAGTCAATCAATAATGGCATCCTTTCAAAGTCTTCGATAGTGATATTCGAAGTACTCAAAAGTTTTCATTCTTAATTAAACCTTTCAAAATCTATGCCCAACATAGCTAGCCGAAATGGTAGTCAATCGACAGTGGCGTCCTTTCAAAGTCTTCGATGGTGATATTTGAAGCATCCATAGAAATTAGAACCAAATCCTTTGTGATCACCGACAGGTTTCTATGCCAAACGTGTATAGGAGGAAAGGTTTATTTGTCATTAGTCAACTTTAGTTGATTAGAAGCCAATGAAGCATGATGTCCAACTTCATCTGGTTAAGCAAAATAATTGATTTTTTAGTTGATATATATGTGTGCGTGTGTGTAAGAAAACAAAAAAATAAAAAACAAAACTTTTAGAAAAATTTTATAACGCCCAAACAAAATTGTGTCTATTTGGTCTTTGCCCTATTGCTGATTCTTAGTAATAGTCAAAGAAGGGCAATTGTAACACCTAATTTTGTCCGGGCCCTTTTCCTTATCAGTCCAAAAATATTCGAGATACAAAATTAGGCACTTGTCCCAGTTGAGGTAAATTTTCCTTAGGGAAATATACATTTTCAAGACATTTAAATGCGCTTAAATGACCGCAGGTGCACGTGATAGAATTAGCTCCATTTCAAAGGTCATGAAGAGTGAATCTCGGATAAAAAATACGAATGTCAAGGTAAAATAATGAACTTCTAATTTTATACTTGTGAAATTTTGAAATGTGTTTCTGCAGATGTTACTACGATCAAACTTCCCATTTTTAGAAAATTTTTGAGAACTTTTTATAAAAATTGGGAAGTTGATCATCATATACTTTTAATGATACCTATGTGGTATTTATGTCAATATACACTCCAAAAAATCAAAAATAATGAAGAAAAAATTCGTATTGACATTTTATACTACAAGGTATCAAGTTGATCATTTTAGTAATTTATTTTGAATTTCTCATTGTACTGTGAGTATCATGCTTGTGAAATTATTCCCAGTGAAATTATTTTGGATTTCGCATTCCACCTTTACCACTTTGTAGACTAATATTTTGATTAATATGTTTCATTTAATTCATTTTATATAAGTTTCAATATATTTTTTGAAAAATTTTCTTAGTTTTAGAGTACGAGTTTTCCTTTATTTGTAAATTTTTTTCTGAAAATTTCTCAAGTTTGAATTTTAAAATTCTTTAAATATTCACATTTAACCACCATTAAATCAGTTTTTCAAATTTTATTTATTTGTTATAAGTTTTAAGATTTTTTTCTATTTCTAAAACACAAAATTTTCTACTTCGTACATTTTTCTGATAAGATTTTTTGACTTTATAATTTTTAAAATTCTTCAACTATTATTGTTTAAATCATATTAAATCAGTTTTAAAAATTCATCTTATTTTATGTGTTTTGCATTTTCTTTCAAATTTTTTTCGTTTCTAAAATACGAAGTTTTTCACTCTGTAAATTTTTTTAGAAAGCTTTTTCTCCATTTATAATTTTTAAAATTCTTCAAATAGTATCATTCAATTCCTATTAATTCTGTTTTTCAAAATTCAATTTAATTTTCCTGCTACCGAAATATAAAGTTTTTCACTCCGTAAATTTTTTGAGAAGATTTTTATGATTTTTTAATATTTAAAATTCTTCAAAAATTATTGTTTAATTCCTATTAAATTAGTTTTGAAATTTTAATTTATTTTATGAGTTTTAGAATTTTTCTTATTATTGAGATACGAAATTTTCTACTCCATAAATTTTTTTCAAGAAGATTTTTCTTAGTTCATAATTTTTAAAAATTCTTCAAATATTATTATTTAATTCATATTAAATCAATTTAGGAAAATTTCTTTTATTTTATCAGTTTTGTATCTTTCTTTTGAAATCTCTTGTTTCTGATATATGAAGTTTTTTTTACTCCGTAATTTTTTGGGAGGATTTTTCTAAGATTATAATTTTTAAAATTCTTTAAATATTATTATTTAATACATATTAAATCAGTTTTGAAAATTTTAATTTATTTTATAAGTTTTAGAATTTTTTCCTGTTACTAAGATATGGTTTTATACTTCTTAAATTTTTTTGGTGAGATTTTTTTGAGTTTCTAATTTTTAAATTTCTTTAAATATTATTATTTAATTTATATAAAATTAGTTTTGAAATTTTCAATTTATTTTATGAGTTTCAGAATTTTTTCTATTACCGAGATACGATATTTTCCACTCATGAATTTTTTTGGTAGAATTTTTTTGAGTTTATAATTTTCAAAATTCTTCAAATTTTGTTGTTTAAATTTAAATTAGTTTTGAAAATTTTTGATTTATTTTATGAGATTTGCATGTTTTCTTATATGATAATGTTTCCCAGTAAGATTATTTTCTTGTATCATTTTATGAGTTTGGAGTTCCAATCAGTTTTTTCACATTTTAAAACTTTATTTATAATTATCAACTATTAATTTTCTGTTTTATTATTATTTTAATTTTATTTTAGTTATTAGTTATTTCCTACTAGTTTCATGGAAACTAGTATAGTTAATCTTCAACTTTTCCTATAACTAATTTGGTTGGTTTCTAATTACTAATTACATGATATTTTCTAGGCAATCATAACAATATTTTTTTGAATGACCCTTGATTGTTTGTCAAATTAATGCAAATCTCACCTTTTTATGCTAATTATGACAAAAATATAATAAAAAAATGAATTAATTTTCTTTTCTTTTCTTCTTTTAGAGTTTCGGCGAAGAGGATTTGGGGATCCTCTTGGTTGAACCTCCCCCTTTATAAAAGGGGGAGGATGAGTTTTCATGGGGTTTTTGGGGGCTTAAGAAAAAAGAAAGTTTGGAAGAAAAAACACTAAAAATATACATTTTTTATTTTTCTCAGTTTTTCAAGTTTTTTCTTAAGGTATCACACCTGTTTTCTTTTCTTTTCTTCATTTTGATTCATTTTATCCTTATTCATAAGCCAAAATCATGTTAAGGCTCATGGATTCTCATTCATGTTGAAAGGCTAAACATGTGGCTTTAAAAAATTTTTGTATTGTTTGTTACTTTTTTTAGCTAAATCTAGTTCTCATATATATGATATGATTCTTGTTATTATGATTTTGATTTGTTGTATTTATGAAGTTTCTTTCATGTTATTGTGATGTTGATATGTTGACTAGAATAATATTATATTTAGTTTATGATATTCCTTTGATTTAAGTTTGATAATAGTTATTTATGTTCATTTTCATGATTTTTTTATGTCAAAGCATGTATGTATTTCATGTTTTTCACCTTGGTCGAATCTGATTGGAATTGTTCATGATAATTTTGTGCTTATTTTTATTTTTTTTCATGATTTTTAGATTATTGTGTAATATTAGCAACCATAGGGACTGAATTGTAAAAATTGTAAAAGTTTTTTTTGACATTTTTGGCCTGGTTGAGAGCTTTGTAAGCCATGAGATTTCTAATTTGTGTATTTGTAAACATGTTTCAAGTATTTGTAATACTTTAAGGGTCATTTTTATAAATATTAAAAAGTTTAAGGATTAAATTGTAAAATATGAAAATTATGTTTTGTGGCTAAAAATGTTTGGCCGAACCTTCTTGCATAGTGTTGCCATGATTTTCGTGTTGATTCTTTGCTGGTTTTATGATTTTTATTGATTTTTTGTGGTATTTTATCATATAGGGTTAAAAATGTAATTTTATAAAGTTTAGGGGTTACTTTGTAAATTGTAGAAATATTTTTTAGGGCAAGGTATTTGGCCAAATCTTTGTTGATATATTGGTTGTATTTTCATGCATAATTTCATATGATTCTTATAATTTTTAGATTATTTTATTATGTAGGGACTAAAATGAAAATTTAAAAAAGTGTAGGGATATTTAAGGGGCAAAATTGATATTTTACCAGTTTTAAAGATTTGTATTATTTCTATGGCCTTCTGTAGGGATGTAGAAATTTTTAAAATATTTCATTTTTGTTCGGTCTTTCGAAAGATACGAAATGTAATTTTTAAAAATTTAAGGGCATTTTGGTCTTATCGAGATGCTTTTATGCTAAAGGTGAGTATTTTAGGTTTGGTTTAGCCTTCCAAGGTTACTTTAAGGTCCATTAAGGTTACCAAGATACTTTCATGTCGAAGGTATACCTTAAAAGGCATTTTGGTAATTTTGCTCACCGAGATGCTTTTACATTAAAGATGAATATTTAGGATTGGTTTAGCCTTCCAAGATCATTTTAAGGTCTATTAGGGTTACCAATGTCAAAAGTATACCATAGGGGCATTTTGGTAATTTTATTCACTGGGATGCTATTATGCCGAAGATGAATTTTTAGGAGTAATATAGCCTTCCTAGATCATCTTAAGGTCTATTAAGGTTACTGAGATACTTTCACATCGAAGGTATACCCTAATGGTATTTTGATAATTTTTTTTGCCTTGATGATTTTAGGTCGAAAATTCATATTTAAGATAGGTTCACCCTTTTTTCAAACATTTTGAGTCATTTAAGGGTTACTGGGATACTTTCATGTAGAAAGTATATCTTAGAAGTATTTTTCGTATTTTTGCAGTAGAACCAAATCCTATATGAGTATGAGGATACTTTCACATCGAAAGTACATATTAAGAATAAGTCCATCATATTAGGTCATTTTCTAGGCCATAAACTCCGTATTTTTAATAATAAAATTATTTTTGTAAATAATATTAAAATTATTTTTATAAATAAGGCAATGTCTTCTAATTAAATTAATACGTAAGATTCCTACCAGAATATGTGAGGAATTTTATGAATTATTTTAATAGCGAGATACCCTTTTCAAATTAGAAGTCGAGATTTTTTTATTTAAAAAATAAAACCTTTCATATTTCGCATGGTTCTCCAACGGAATACGATAGAGAATTCGTGTCCACTTGGTTCCTCAAGAGGATACAAATAATTTTGTGATTTTTAAATGTAATAAAATTTGACTTTCCTTGGAAAAAAATTTTTTTAATAAAATATTATGGGAATTATAATTAAATTATAATTATAATAAAATATTATGGGAATATTAAATATTGAAATCGAATAAAAATCAAATTTATTTTAACACATGATTAATAAGGTATCGATTGTCGAGCATCATGAGAAGGTTTATCCTTACTTGTGATTGTAACCGACTCCTAGATCCTTTCAAGCGATCTCTAGCATGAGCGTAGACCTTGGAGTTTGCTTTTACGGGTTTCCTAATCCTTAAAATATAAACTCTGACAGGTGTCCAGTCTCACCCGACCAAAACAGCTTGGTGGCGACTCCAAAAAAATGGTTGTTTCGTAATGATTATTCGGAGAAGTCGGGTGAGTGATTCATCTAGACAACTCAGCCCTAAAAATAAAAGGAAATAATTATATATAGATATTTATAAAGAAACAATGGATACATTTTCCATTTTAAGTCGGGCTGGTTAGGATTCCTATTCTGTCCATGTTGCGACACATTGTTGTCATCACTATCATCAGCTTCAACATATTTTTTGGGCTCATTAAAGTTACCAACATAATCATTATGAGCTCCATATGACACTTCAGGATTAACAACAAATGAACTTGGCCCATCACGTTCCATTTCAGCACCTCTAATTGGAAAGTCTATCATCAAGAATTTTTTTGGCTTATCATCTTCAATGCTAGGTGTCGGCACCGTGCCTCTCATGAAGGAATCGCGCGTGACTTAAGAATATTTCTTGACGAGGAAAAGTCCTCTCAGCTCGGACTCCTCTCTTTTTTTGATGTGATGGTAGTGAGAAAGTATGGATTCTCTGCTCTTGACCCTGAAAGGAGACCATCAAACAAATCGCTCACCTAACTAGCCCTAGGTGGCCACTGTAAAGTGACCAACAATTGGAGTCGCCATCGATCATTTGGGCTGGCATGATCGGATGCCTATCAAATATAATATTCAAGTTACGAAATTTGAGACATTGGTTTCATAGTCTACATGGTCCAAAGTTTCGATGGTTGGGTTTGGGAGTTGTATATGCACAATGAGGTACGAACCTCCTTGCGACGCCCAAAATCGATACCTTTCTAGCCATGATCCAACTTGCTTTTGGTTTCATCAATTTTGACTTGTCCTTATTTAATATAATCCCCTTTTTAATGCATGAATTTTGTATAAAAAAAGTAAACTTAGGTTTTAAAAAAAATTTGAATCTCATGTGTGCCTTGGAGCAGTAAAGAACATAGAGATTGTGATTAAAAATGGGTTTCGAGTTTATTTTTTTTAAAAAAATATTAGATATTTTGGGTCAAGCACTAGAGAGATACCGACAAAAAACATTGCCCATTGTGATTTTTTTTGAAAACAGTTTTGAAAATATGAATGCAAGTGAATAACAAAAGGGAAACATGTTAGTAAGATAAAAAAAATAATATCGCATAAAAATAAATCACACAAAAGAAGGGAAAAAGGAAGGGATGATAAAAATGTATCTTGTTATTATCATTGATTATCTTAAAATAACCGAGTTGACAATTTTAGAGATGCATTGAGATCCATAAACTAATCAAAGCATAAAAACCAGGTTTGAACATTGAAAAATTTGAAGAAAATCTAAGGAGAGAAAATTTGATTTTTTTAAGATTTTAAGAAAAATGAGATTGACAAATTTAAATTGATGAATTTTGACTATTTTTTGACAATTTTTGTAAAAGAGTGGGGTTGGAGTATCCTTTCGGAAGATGGGGTAGGAGTATCCCCATAAATGACTTTTTGGTAAGTTTTGAAATTTTAATGAGGTTTACAAAAGCAGGGTTGGAGTATCCCCTTAGAGGATGAGGTTGGAGCATTCCCAATGGAAACTTCAATGATTTTAGAGAAACGAGCTAAAAGGATTTATCTTGATAAAGGTTCGGTGATTTCTTGACACAATGACAATTTTTTTTTACAAACTCTTGACGAAATAGGTGATTTTTAATTAAAAAGAATTGATAAAAATAACGATGATAAAGCTTAAAAAATGTTCATGCCTTGATCTAAGTTGCGGGAGTCAATGCATGTTCTTTTCGACTAGATGGATCGATCGGGATCACATGGAGGCATTTGAATGCCTCGGAGTGGGAGTTCGGAGGAATCAACTAATCTTTAACAACGCTAAAACAGGGGACAACATCACGCTATTACCATTTCCAATTTTATTCTAGACAAATCTAAAGGTTTCAGGGGTCACGTAAGGTACCATTGGAAAGTCAACTTGATAAGAATCAATATAAAATTATTCCAAAAATCCTAGAAAATTGCCTCCTAAGTGGAAATATTTTTCATATTAGGGACTGGTTTGACACTGGCAGCATATGCAGCGGAACAAGGGTAGTTGATTTTGAAAAATCATTCCAAACTCATACAAAATTGTTAAATCACAAAAGATACCTTTACGAAAAGGGAATTTCATGAACTTTTTGTGAAAAATATTTGAAAAATAAAAAAATCATCTGCTAGGCCAAATCGGCCCAAACAGAATGTGAATCGCTGATTCCAGGGGTTTCAGATGCAAAATTTCAAAAAATCGTAACTCTTTCATCCAGAATGGTTTGAGGGCAAACAAGACACCATTGGAAAGGTGATTCAATGCCCTTATAGGAAAAAAAGTCAAAAAAATCGTGAAAAAATTTTTTATGGTTCAAAAATAATTTCTCAAGTCATGAATACAGTGCTGCTAGCATAAAACAATAGGAATTTTTGGTTTTCTCGGACTTATTCAGACTAAATTCAAGCCATGGACATCCGAATATCCATGGCAAAAAATAATGAGTGACATGGGCTTCATGAGCTCATCTACATAATCTCGGAGTAGTTTGGGACAATGAAACAGCCTGTTGACCATGCAACAAACACAACGATTCTAAGCAAAGATCAAGGCATGAATAAATTTTGACACTAAAAAGGACATTATATTAAAAAAAAAAGAATATTTTGCTTCCTTTAACCTTGAATCCCAACATAAATAGCTTAATATTACCCCAAGATTACAGTGTCAATTTGTGAAAAATAATAGACCAAGATTAATCATATTATTTGGGTTAATCTTAATTTAACTTGGGGTGTTTTTCTTGACAAATATATAAATATATATATATACACACATTATCAAAACAAAGAAGTGTGATAAAAACAAAATAAATAAATAAACAAATAATATAAAAAATCAAAGGCATGGAACAAAATCATTAAAAAATATTTAAACAAGCATTTCATAATGATAAAAATGCAACCTCAAACATAAAATGGCACCACACATCCCAATACTAGTTTTAAAATTTTTTTGATATTTTATGTCTTAAGATTAGTGAAGCTTGGTGGTTGGTTGTCTTTTCTTTTATACAGGCAGAACATAGGCCACTCAATTTGTTTCTTTTTCCTTTTTTCCTTCCTTTTTCTTCTTCCTTCCTTTTTTCCTCCTCACCCGAAAACCAGACCACAGCAGGAAAAAAAATCCAAAAACCGATGACCGGCCACTATGATGGTTGGTTCTCAAACTTCGCCTCTAAACTCTTTTCAACCTCTTTTTTTTAAATATGGAGTCGGATTTTTCTAAATCTATAAGAGAAGTTTGAACCTTTTACCTCAAATCCAACCGCCGTCCACTATTGGATCGTTCCCAAACTCCACTATGTTCTTCCCCTCTTTCTTTTCACCATTCGGATTCTCAAAATAAGCACCAAAACCTTTTTAAACAAAACCCCACACTTTGAGTTTTTGATTTTCTTATGTGTTTTTTTAAAGCTTGTATTTTTTTAATTCTTGAAAATTTTTTTCCGAGCTCTCTTTTTTTTTTCCTTTCTGGTGGTTTTATGTACTAAGAAAAAGCTAAAACGGTTGGTAGTTTAGGAACCAGATCCATGGAAGAAGCTGCCATGGTTGGTTTTGCAAATGAACAGAGCTGCCTCTTTTTTTTGTGTTTTTTTGTTGTTTTTTTTCATTTGTTTTTGTCATTTTATGACAAAAACTTAACTTTGGCATGTGGTCATAGGTGACCCATTTTGCAAAGGTGGTTTGGGCTTGAAACCTAGGCTATTCATTCTTTTTTTTTGTCTTTTTATTTGTTTTTGTCATTTTATGACACAAATTATGCTTGGCGTGTGGGTCACAAATGACCCACTTTATAAGGTGGCCTGGGTTTCAAACCCAGGTCACTTCCCTTTTTTTTTGTTTTTTTTTTCTTTTTGATATGTTTTTTGTTATTTTATGACTAAAGTATATGCTTGATGTGTTGGTCATGGGCTATATATTCCACAAGGGTGCCCTGGGTTCAAACCTAAGTCACTCTTTTTTATTTTTTTATTTTTTGTATTTTTCCACATAAGCCTAAATTGAAATGAATTAAGCCTAATTAATCCGGATCAAACCTAAATTAAAAATGTCCTGATTAATTAAATTATTTCAAATAACAAGTGCCCTAAAAATTACCCAAACAAAATTTGGTGTATACACTAGAAATGTTGGTGAAACAAATGAATAATGAAAAGATTCATACAAATTATTCATCACCACTGGTGCATTGTAAGGAGGTTGACATTCAGGATTCTCAAACGGCCGTGACATTTGTGTATCTACAGTAGGGATATATGAAGCTTCACCATCATCATGTATATCCTCAAGGTCAACATATAACTCAATTACATCGACATTAGGAAATTGCTGATAAGCATCAACATGCATCTTACATCATCATCTCTTCAGGTGGGAATGTCCTATATTAGACACATCCTTCTTCCTGGTCTGATTTTTGTACCAATTTTTACCTTTAATTCCGCTATTGTAATGTTTTCATCAATACTAATGGTTTTAGGATGGTCACTTTGAAAGGTAATACCTTCACAGTTGACAATTTCTCCATTAAAATAGATAAGTGCAACAAATATATTACTCCTGTTGGTAAGATGGAAATAACTCTAAACAAAATACTAATAATTGAACTAATAGCAGAGAATCAAAAAGAGAAGAATGAAGAAGCACTATCACTAAACTCAAAAAAACAACAATAGCAACTGAGAACGAAAATGACAATAACAATAACAATGATGAACTCATATTTATAATGCAACATAGTCAACAAGATTTTATTCCCATTCAAAATGTCTGAATTTGTCCACACATTAGTCTAATCTTTGCAATCAAACATTTACAATCCATGCATTAGTCTCATCAACTTACTTCATATTAGGAAAAATTAGATCCTTATGCATTAGTTTCATCAATTAAAGATGATATCAGAAGGAATCTGATTTCTATGCATTAGTCTTTATCAACTTATTTCATATCATAAAGAATCTGATTCTTATGTATTAGTCTTATTAACTTATTTCATATCAGAAGAAATCCGATTAATGCGTTAGTCTCATCAATTTATTTCATATCAAAAAAATTTTTATTTTAATGCATTAGTCTTATCAACTTATTTTATATCACAAAATCTAATTTTCATACATTAGTCACATCCTTCAGACGTAAATAAAGCCTAAACCCTAAAATCTTAACTTTCTATGTCATGAAATATGAATCATCAAATGATTTGATGATTTCTCAATGCCATATAAAAAAATTCAAATAAAAAAAAAGAAAAAAATTATATAGCCTTGGGAAATTGGCCATTAATTGGCTGATTTCCCAACTTAGCTTGGAACTCGGTTAATCAAATACCGATTTTCTAGCTACAATTGTGAAATTAGCATTTGATTGGCTGATTTTCCAACTACCAGGCCCTAATTTTACAATTTCTCCTGAGAAATCAGCATTTCACTCGTCGATTTCTTAGAATTCCCTTGAGAAATTAGCATTTCATTGATCAATTTTGCTTATGTTTTTTAGAATTCGTTCAATCAAATGCCAATTTCTCATCAGTTTTAAAAAATTAGCTTATTTCAGTAAATAATCTGAAAACGATTTAAAATTGTAAATGAAAATTTTAATATTATTTTAATAAAAAAGCCAACAAAATAAATCTCTTAGGGAGGTTAAGACAATTGAAAATTATTTTTCCTTTTGCTTTTCTGGAGAGCAATGAATAATGGTGACTGACGATGGGCGGCTGCTACAACAAGAAATCATCCGTAATTTGGGTTTTGGCCGTTGGATTATGAATTCATGAGAATTAGAATGAGAAAGAGAAATTGAGAGAGAATAAGAAAGTGGAAGAAGAGAAAAAATGTTATCATTTTTAGCCCATTTATTTTCATTTTTGCTATTTTAGTTTTAGTTATTTGCATTTTTATTTTGTAAAATTATTGAAAATATATAAAGATAAAAAATAATAATACAAAAGGTGTTGATTGAATTCAAATAATTAATAAATTAATATTTAGGAAATTTTCCTAAGAATGGAATATTTTAGAAAATTTTTAAGTGGCATTATTTCTAAATGATTTCAAGTAAAAAATAATTATGGGACTTAAACAAAAGTCTTGGGAGAGTTCGCAAGAGAGTTATTTTTTAAGTAATAATAATAATAACCATTGGCACTATTTTAGTCTGTTGGCATCATTAAAATTCCACTTACTATATGAAAATTCACTCGATGATAAAATTGAAAAAAAAAATCGCAAGTGGTTTTTTTTAAATTGTCAGGTGAGAAAATAGTTTTATATTTTCCCATAAGTATTAAGAGGATTTTGGTTATCTTTCATTAAAGAATATTTGCGTTTACTTTTCAACAAACCAATAGATATTAACTTGAGGTATAAAAATTTAGCATAAAAAATAAATAAAGATAGTAAAAATGAAATAAAATATTACATGAAAAATAAATATAAATAAAAGGTTGAAAGTATAGCCTTTCGTAAAATATCAAATTAATCCGACGATTGAGTTTGTTCAAAAGAGTAAGTGATTTTCTTGAATACTCCTCAAATGAAAAAAAATTCTCTAGTTTTTTCACTAAGTTAAACTAAAATTGTTGAAAATATTTTTTTTAAAAAAAAATTCAATATTTGAACAATATAAATTAAAAAAAACAAAATAATAAAACAATAAATAAAAGAAACTAACTAAATAAAAATAACCATTTATCTAAGTTAACTCGGAAGACATAATTAATAAATGCTGGGTTCTTGCTTTAAAAAATTTCAATCCTTTAGATCTCATTTTTAGAGTATACTAATATTTGTTATCACAAATGCTAATATTTGTTATCATGTGAATACTTGTACTTTTATTTATTTTAAAAATAATTATAAATAATTAAAGTTAACAAATGCCTTAATAGGAAAAGTTTGGTCAATGTTCAAATATATAAATATACTATTTTTAATTTTAATATAAAATTAAAATTTATAAAAATAAAAGTTAAATTTTAACTTTTTTATTCTTTTTCAAATAAATCCATTTGTATTTTAAGGTTATAAAAATTAAAACTCTTTAATATAAAATTTAACCTTTTTTAATTTATCATTAAATAAATATATTTAATGAAAAACTTTCAATGAAATTAAAATTTTTTCTTATAAATCGGATAAATATTATTAATAATAAAAGGTATTTACAATGGCAATTTAGAAATATAATTAATACCTACTATTTTGGTCAATTCAAAGAATTCTCCATATTTGTACTTTTATATATACTAATTTTTACTGTCACGTGCATTGCATATGATTTTATGTGTTTAGTTTTTAATTTATTAAACAATCTATTAAATAATAACCTTAATAGATAACATGTAATTAATGTATAGTAAATATTATCAAAATTGTTAAAATAATTTAAATATATATAATATTTTGTAATTCAAATGCTATAATAACGAAAGAAGTTTAAATCAAAATTAAAATACTTGTATAATCTTCAAAATATAGATTTGTTATAGATCAATGCTTTCCGCTCTTTAATCTCGATTGCTTGGATCTTTGCAAATTGTTATAATTTAATTAGTTATATTATTAAAGCATTAAATAATAATGTCATTTTAAAAATTTGCAATAAATGTTTTGCAAGTTTTCTAAATACTTTTCTTGCAATAGGACTTCTTTGTATACCACCTTTTTTTGGCATGCTTCTTTTTCTTTTTATCCATCCTACTTTCATTTCCTTCCTTTTTAACTGACAATGGTGGTTTTACATTGACAACATCACCAATAATATCTAGCAAAAGAATAACAATCAATAAAATCGATGCCACTACTATCTTGGATGCTAATGTATCTATTTTATAATAAAAATTCTTAGTTTAATTAATATATAACTCTAATATTAATTAAGTGAGGATCAATATAAATTATAACTCTAGTTTAATTGGTATATATACTAATTAAATAAGAATTAATCTAAAGTTATAAGAATTAAAATACGATTTTTGAATTTAAGTCATTTACAATATATATATATATAATATCATTAATTTTCTCATATATAATATCAACAAGTGATAATTTCAATGAAATACATATTAATTTTACAATATCTTATATTAACAAAATATAATTTTTTATATTTATACTTTTATATATATTAATTTTTTTACACGTACATTTGCCCACGTAAGTGATTTAACGCATAAAGTATGCTTTGTGTAAACAATTTTTACATGAATTAAAACAGAATTTAGTTTCATTATTTCCATATTACACTATGTGTTTCAGTAAGAGGATTACTTCAGGTGTGTTTGATTTAGTTTTCAATGATTTATATTTGTCAATATGTTTAATAATTCAATTTCAGAAATCAATCAATTGAGTATTTTCTATGAAAACATAGTTGAAAAACTTAAGTAGTTACAATCTACTCAATAAAAAGGTTCTTATTTAATTACATTAATATTATATTCTTTTTTAAGTCAATTTTTAATATTTTACTTTAATATTGATTTGATGTGGATAGGAAAATGGATGAACAGTGAATCAATTTTTTAAATTCAATTTTAAGAAAAAAATTGATTAGGGTAGAATAATTGAGATCTCAAACTGTCAACTCTCAAGGTTAATAAAATGATTTACCATAATAAGTAAATTTAAAACACATTAATTACAATAAATAAAAATTAGTCAATGTTTAGGCTAATAAAAACTACCAATATATAATTTAAAATAAAATCATCTATTTTTTATGTTTAGTTTAAACTTTATTATATAATTAATAATTAAATATTATTCTAATATCATTTTAGTAAAATAATAAACAATAAAGGGTAACTTCATCAGTTCAAAAGATTTTTCACATTTATGCTTATATATATATATATATATATATATATATATATATTATGGACTAGTATTTGTTGTCACTTATTTCATGTAGTTGTTATTTTATTTATTTTAAAATATGTAGTTATATATTTTAATGATTAAAATTAATAAATGCATTAACACGTCTAATTTGTTCAATGTTCAAGTTTATAAATTTATTGTTTTTAATTTTAATGTAAAATTAAAATTATAAAAATAAAGAAGTTAGTATAAATTTTAACTTTTTTATTTTTTTATCAAATAGATTATTTACATTTTAAGGTTAACAAAATATTAAAACTCTAAAAATAAATAAATTAATGTAAAATTTAATTATTTTTTTATTTTTCATAAATTAAATATATTTAATAAAATTAAAATTTTTACTTATAAATTGAATAAATCTTATTAATATAACTATAATTATTTTTGTTAATTTAAAAGATTTTTTACATTCATGCTTTTATATATAATTATAGATATATATTACAAATTATAGACATTTATACAAAAATTCAATTATTAGTGTTATCTATACTATTATCTATATTTATTACAGAAGGAATGATGGATTTGGTGTCACGAGTGAGTGACACCAACTCCGTTGTTGAATTTATATAAAGATCAATTAAATTCATGATACCGAATAATAAAATAAAATATATGAATGTAATTTAATTTTTTTATTATATTTTTTAAAAAAATTAATAACTTTTTGAAAAAACTATTCAATTTTTCTTAAAAAATTGCTTATATAAAAAAATTACTTTTATTATTTCTTAAAAAATACTCACATTTTATGAAAATTATCTATTAATCACCCACTTTACTAGTCTTTCAAATTCTAATTATCTTAATTGAAAATATTCGCCGACTTTATTAGGATGGTACGATTAAGGTGGTAAGTGTTCATGCAATCTGCCAACCATATTCAAAAGTAAGCATTATTAACGTTACTTAATTAACCTTAGAATCTTTTCATTTCATCCATATCAAATATAAATTCTTCATTTTCAAGCAAAGGCCAATAAGGGAAGAAAAAATACGTTAGAGATTCTTTGTCCAAGCTAGAAACAGATCAGAAATTCGTATTTCTTTCCTTTTCCAAGCTCCTTTCCCTTCCAACCACGTTCCTCAGGGTCATGGATATTAAACTAATGAAAGAAACGTAAATGACATCTAAACTGATAATTTTTGGCGATCATTATGAAAAGTATAATTAAAGTATCATCTGACATAAAAAATTTAATACGAATGTGATATAAATATATTAAAATTTATGTTACACGAGTTATTAATATATTAAAATTATATAAATAAAATTATAAATTTAAAATTATATAAATATAAATATAAGGATCATCAAGTAACGCCTACTTAAAAATGATACACGGCTCCTTTTCTTCTTTTTTTTTTCTTTTTCTTTTAAGAAAAACGTTGTTATACTTCATATATACAAGTTGGAAAAAAAAAAAAAAAAAAACTATTCATCTCTTCATTTTCATCTCAAATTTTTTTTTATTTCTTTCCGGCATGAATATAATTTTTGAATTGATTACAGTATCTTATTTATGAATTAATTGATTTAGTCTCCTACCATTTATCTCACAATTATAATCATAATTAAACTGCCTTATTTTCTCAATTTAATTACTCCTGTAATTATGTAAAATAAAAAAGAATCTTCTTTCTGACCTGTAATCATGAATTTTATATGAAAATCACCAAAATATAGCCTTAAAGTTAGGCATTATATTTACAACACAAGGGCATCAGTCAACAACGAATATGAACAGGTGTGAACGGAAATCCAATAGGGCCCCAGCTTCTATTTCCAAACCTGACAACTAATTTGTCACAAATGAATGTAAAACACAAACATAACTGTCTTCATAAATAGCACCAGAAAAAAAGTTGTTTTTTGTCATACGTTTCATACCAATCCCCTTATTGTTTTATTTCCATGTTTAGGCCATCTATTGGTAGTTATAAATGCATCAAATCAAACTATCAACACAATGTTGAGTGTTGAGTAAGAGACTGAAAATTGAGTGCTGTAGAATGCAGATGATATTAGCTCTGTTCTCATTTATGCTAGTTACCCTTTCACCAATACATGGCTGGGGAACTGATGGCCATTCCATAATTTGTAGAATTGCTCAGGTTTTGATGTCGTGTATACTGTTATATCTCTTCTTTTTTGTTTCTGGTTGCTGCTGATGACTAAAATCATTTGTTTCTCTGACAGTCTCGCTTGAGTGAAGCAGCAGCAGATGCCGTGAAGGAACTGTTGCCGAAATGGGCGGAAGATGATCTTGGGAGTGTGTGTTCATGGGCGGATCAAGTTAAGTTCCGTTATCGATGGTCATCTGCTCTTCATTTCCTTAATACCCCTGATACTTGCTCTTACCAGTACAAAAGTAATTTTCTACTTCGTCTTCTCTCTTCTGCTTTTTCCTCGCTTTGGTGAAAATAGTTATCTTCCACAGACTTTTAGCCAAAAAGCTGGATTAGGAAATACCAGTAAAGCTAGCTAGAAAGCTACCACAACGTGCCAGTTCCTATATATAACAGAATCTCTGATTTGTAGAAAGTTAGAAATGACGGTTACATATATGAATTCTGGAAATGAGCCGATAACTTTCAGCCAAGTTGGAGGGTAAGATAATAATAGTATAGTTGCTAAAAAGTTTAAGACATGATTGAGATTCTTTTTTTTTTTTTTAATTTTTGTAATCAGAACGTAAATCCCTCAAAAATTGATTTTTATTTTGGCCAACTTGGCTGATATGATGACTGGTCCAGTTCCAATACTACAGCTACTTTTATCTTTCAGGGGACTGCAAAGATGAAGATGGAGAACCTGGGAGGTGTGTTGCTGGGGCAATTAACAATTACACGTCCCAGCTTCTTAGCTACAACTCTGCCGCAAATCAAGCTGAATGTATATTTTCTATCATTTCTCTTGCTTGTTTTCGTTTATTTCTACCTTTTTTGTCTTCGGTAACGTGCCGGTTTCGATGACCAAATTCTGCCTTTGTGTATCAATAACTATCAGATAACCTTACGGAATCACTTCTTTTCCTTTCTCATTTTCTGGGAGACATCCATCAGGTATGGTCCGAAATTCCAGTCCAGAAAAAAGTCCAATCATATTTACACAATGTTTTATTGTAAACAAGTTGTTAATACCAATTTGAGAATTTTAACTTTGACTTTCATAAATAATACTGATGTCTATTGCAGCCTTTACATGTGGGCTTTGCATCTGACAAGGGAGGCAACACAATCGATGTCCACTGGTATAAAAGAAAGGAAGTTCTTCACCATGTAAGCCTAACTTTAACACGTTCATTGGCCTTTTGGAAGTGATATGTGTTATTCATTGATGTCAAAGAATACAGGTTTGGGATACCAATATTATTGAGACAGCAGAAGAGAGGTTCTACGATTCAAATGTAGATGCCTTGGTTGATGCAATTCAACAGAATATTACGGTATCTTTTCGAACCCAGTTTTTCACAAACTGATATGGAGTTGATCTATAGCATTATATTCTATTATAAATTCATCAATTTTAATTTATGCTGGATACATTTTTTTTTCATTGATGATTGTGAAACAGAATGAATGGGCAGATCAAGTCAAAAAATGGGAGACTTGCAGTTTAAATAAGACAGCATGCCCAGACATGTATGTTTTTTATAACAATGATTTGGTACTTCGGTAGGATATATGAATAATGAACAGTTGTAGCTCATAAATTTTCTTTCCACTTTTGAAGATTTATTTGATTTGTCTTTCGAATCTAATGCTGCATTGCCCCTTTAGAGTTAAGACACATACAAGTTATTGACAAAAAAAAAAAGGTTATTGATAGCTGAAAACTGAAAGGAACCTCAACATCATTAAAATTTACTACTTACAATTATAAGTTATTGGCAGCTATGCTTCTGAAGGTATCAAAGCGGCCTGTGATTGGGCATATAAAGGTGTCACAGAAGAATCAGTACTTGAAGGTAAACTGAAAAAATTTCAGGGATCAGACATGTCTATTTATTTTCTGTGAAAGGAGAAATATATTAATATATAAGTTACTTTTGCAGATGATTATTTTCTCTCCCGATTACCCGTTGTTAACTGGAGGTTAGCTCAGGGAGGAGTCCGATTGGCAGCCACTCTCAACCTTATTTTTGGGTGAAATAGTAGCCGATCCTATTTTCATGTAGTGATTTCACCATAGCCTGCTTGAAACTTTATAAACATACTATGATGGAATATTACAAATATGATTTATTCTATGCATTTCTTTTCTTTTCTTTTTTTTCATTTTCCCCTAGGCCAACAAAATTTTATTAGAAATCAAAGAGGTTACAGAGATAACAGCCTAGCAACAATCACTAGCACTGACAAGATGACAAATATCTGTAAAATACCCACAAACTACCAAACAGAAAAAACACCATATTTCAAAATTACAACACCAAATTATGATGAAACAGAAAAAATGTAGAAACTTAGGTCCAATTTCTTTCAAAGGCCCAAAGAAAGAAGACTTGGGTTCAATACTTAAAAGCCCGAGTGTAAGAATGAAATCCAATACTCAATTCATGGTTAAGATTTCGAATTTAAAATTTACTTTAACAAACTTCAAAAATTGAGTAGTCTTGAAATTGAATCAAATTGCATTCGAATTAAATTATCTTGAGTGAACATAATTGATACAATTAAATTCAAATGGCATGTTAGAGATTTCAAACAAAAGCAGGTGTATATAAGAATTATAATGACTATATGCCATTTAGGAGACCATGATACAATGTTAGATGTTGCTTATAGTTTATGAATTTCAATTGGTTAATATTTGTTATCTTAAAAATGATCTATGTTCATCATCAATATTAAAAAAGTCTAATGGGTCATAGATACTAAATTTGTTGAGTGTATTGACATTTTTTATCAACACATTGACCAGATTTATTATTGAATTGTCTTTTGACTTAAAATATTTTTGTAATCTTTATGATTTGATTAGATTTAATTTTCATGAAGTAACGAGTTATAAGCCATATCTTTATAGGTTATATCTTTAAGATTTAACATTTAGCCTTTATATTTATGATTTATTTGTCACGGCTTTATTATTTTTAACTAGTCATACGTTATATATTTGAAATATGATTAGTCATAGGCTTTAATATATTTTTTGTTTTTTTTGTTTTTTTTTTTTTTTTTTTTTTGATGTACAAGCACTATAAATAGGAGTGAAACCTTAAGCTCACAACATGAGCTAATTCCATGCACGATTGAATTCTCATATTCTCTTTTTAGTTTTTTCCTCTCCATTTTCATCTTTAGTTTTTCTCTACAAATCCATGAATTGGTACCAAAAGCTTTTATATGGTCTTGAGGGCTTAAATTATTGAGAGTTAAGTGAAAAAAAAATAGTCAACACTTGTCAACCAAAAATGGCTTCAAGTAGTAGTTTTTTGTCTCCACTACCTATTTTCTTTAGTGAAAATTATCAGATATGGCCTATTAAAATGAAGACATATTTAAGTGTTTTTGATCTTTGGGAAGTGGCTGAAAACAAGAAGGAACTACCCAACAAAGCCAAAATTTGCCTTAAGTTATCGGTTTCTAATGAAATTTTCATTAAAATCATGGCATGTGAGACTATAAAACATGATCAAAGAGGAGTTCAAAGGTAGTTACAAAACCAAACAAATGCAAATGCTCAATGTCAAGAGAGAATATGAAGTCTTGAAGATGAAAGAGTCTGAAACTCTAAAAGAGTGCAAAGACAGACTCATGAAGATAGTGAACAAGCTTAGATTACTTAGAGAGGATATATCAAAAATAGAATTGTAGAGAAAGTTCTTTTCAGTTTACCTAAGATGTTTGAGTCCAAAATTTCTTCACTTGAAGACTCCAAAGACTTGACTAAGATTTCTTTGGCAGAATTGATGAATGCTTTCAAGAAATAAGAGCAAAGGAGAGCAATTAGATAAGACGATTAAACAAAAAAATGCATTTGTAGTTAAGAAGAAAGGAAAACCACAAAAAGAAGGCAAAAACAAAAAAAAAAGGGACAGAAGAAAACAAGAATTCTGGAATTTATGGAAAAAAGGCAAATTTCCACCATACTCGCACAATAAGAAAACTGCACATCTGGAAAAATATTGTTGGTATAAACCTGATATACAATGCAGATCCTGCAAGCAACTTGGCCACATGGAAAAGTTTACAAAACAAAAACTAGCAACAATAAGATCAACAAGTTGAAGTTGCAGATATCCTAAAGCAATAAGATAAGCTTGTGTTTTAATGCTTCTTGCTATGCTATTAAAACTTCTTCAAGTGCATGGCTCATTGACAGTGGATGCACTCATCATATGGCGTCTAACATCAACCTATTTAAGGAGCTTGATGGCATAATTAGTTCCAAAGTCAGAATCGAAAATGGTAAGTGCACAGCAATCAAACGAAGATGACTTATGACTACTCAAACTCCTGCAAGCATAACACTCATTTAGGATGTTTTACTTGTACCATAAGTAGATCAAACTCTGTTAAGTGTAGGATAGTTTCTAAAAAAGAATTATTCATTGGTGTTCAAGGATAGAACATGCATCATTCATGATCCTATAGGCCATGAACTATTCACCGTTAGCATGAAAGGAAAATATTTCTCTTTAGATTGGTAGCAAGCAAATTTATCTACATAAACTAGTCAGTAGATGAATTTGAATTATGGCATAAAAGGATGAGACATTTCAATTACAAGACACTGAACTATATGTTTAAAAATAATCTTGTGTTACACATGCCTACTATTGATTATTATGCTGGTATATGTGAAATTTGTCAATTAAGAAAACAAAGTAAGTTGTCATTCCCAATCAATAAAGCTCAGAAAGCTTTTAAGAAGTTGTAGTTAATTCACACTGATGTTTACGGGCTTATGACAGCCTTATCCTTGAATGGAAACAGATACTTCATTCTTTTTATAGATGATTTTACTAGGATGTGTTAGATATATTTCACAAAACAAAAGTCTAAGGTAATAACAATGTTTTGGGTTTCAAAGCATAGATTGAGAATCAAAGTGGTTGCAAAATCAAAATATAAGGTCAGATAATCGCACTGAGTACACATATGACAGATTTAATAAGTTTTATTGAGTTGCAAGTATTAAGCACCAGTTGACAGCAATTTACACACCATAGCATAATGTTGTTAGTGCAAGGAAAAACAAAACTATCATAGAAATGGCCAGATGCATGCTGTTTGAATAGAAGCTTCCTAAGAAATTCTAAGCAAAAGTAGAAACACTTCTATTCGTCTTATTAATAGGTTGCCTACAAAAGCCTTAAAAGGAGTAACTCCATACAAGGCTGATATGGTAACAAACCATCAGTTCAACATGTTAAAGTCTTTGGAAGCATTTGTTTATGTGTACGTTTTTTAGATTAAAAGGGACAAATTTGATCGTGAGGCAAAAATCTACATTTTCATAGGCAATAGTAGCATCACTAAAGGATATAGAACTTACAATCCACTTATAGGCAAGGTAATTGTAAGTAGAAATGTGAAGTCAATGAACATGCAACATGGAATTAGGAAAAATCTGAAAAAGAATCTGTCGAGCAAATTGCAGTAGATTTGAACTTATTAATAGCAAGAAGAGTTCATGTTTGATGATAAAACCATCGAACATAATCCAATAAGAGAAACTAGAGCACTTACTGACATTTACAAAAGGTCAAATTTTGCTATTCTTGAACTTGCAAACTTTAAAGAAGCCTTCAAATTTTCAAAATGGAGGAATGCCATGAAAGAAGAGATTTAGATAATTAAAAAATATAGACTTGGATGCTAGTAAACAAACCTAGCAACAAGAACATTGTTGGAGTTAATTGAACTTCCAAAACCAAGTTTAATGTAAATGGTTCTATAAACAAGCTCAAATCCTAACTAGTTGCAAAAGGTTACACTCAATAGTATGGTATTGATTAATCATAAACTTTTGCTTTAGTTGAAAGGCTAGACACCATAAGATTGTTATTAGCTTTAGCAATGTAGAAAAGTTGAAAATATTCCAACTTGATGTCAAATCTGCATTTTTGAATGGTTATCTTTAGAAGGAGATCTACATTGAGTAACTTGAAGTTTTATTGCTAAAGAAAATGAAGACAAGGTTAATTTACCAAAAAAAAGACTTGTATGGATTAAAACAAGCTTCGAAAGCTTGGTATTCTAGAATTGATTGTCATTTACTGAGTTTGGGATTTAATAAAAGTCTTATGAGGCTATATTGTATGCCAAGGCTACTAATAACAATGACTTGTTGGTTGTCTTTATGTATGTTGATGACCTTTTTGTAACAAGGAACGAATTTGAATTTGTGCAACAATTTAAAGATCAAATGGTGATGGTCCTTGAAATGACAATCCTGAGTGAGATGTCCTATTTCCTTGGAATAGATATTTCACAATTTCAACAAGGAATTTTCATTTATCAGCAAAATTATGCTAAACAGGGGTTGAAAAAATTCAACGTGGAAAATTGTAAATCTATTTGCACTCCATTGGCTTAAAATGAGAAGCCCAGCTAAGATGACAACTCTACCAAGGTTGATGAGACAAATTATAGGAGGTTAACTGGGTGCATGTTGTATTTGATAGCAACTAGACTGAATATAATATTTGTAGTTCGCCTGCTTTCTTGATTTATGCATTGTCCAAGTGAAACCTGTTTTAAAATAGTAAAGAGAGTGTTGAAATATATTAAGCAGACAATTGATTTTTGGTATTTTATTTGAAAAGTCAACTGAAGCGAAATTGTTAAGATCTACAGATAGTGATCAGGCAGGATCTTGAGATGATATGAAAAGCACTTCAGGTTATTCATTTACACTTGGTTCAAGTATATTTGCTTGAAACTTAAAGAAGCAAGATACAATGGCTTAGTCAACTGCAAAAGCTGAATATATTGCAACAGTAACAACCATTGTGAATCAAGCAATTTGGCTCAAGAAATTGTTGAAAGATTTAGGCTTGACTAAGAATGAAGCAACTGAGAATAGTTATGACAAGCTAAAAACCCAATGTTCCATGGAAGAACTAAACACATAAAAATTAAGCACCATTTTGTTCGAGAAACTGAAAAAAAGAAGTGAAGTGAAGTTGGTCTATTGCAACTCAAAAAATCAACTTGTAGATATTCTAACCAAAGCCTTATCCAAGGCAAGGTTTGAATTATTAAGAAAAAGTCTGTGTGTTTCCAACAAAAATACGAAGAAAGAGTGTTGAGTGTAGTGGCATTTTTCCATCAACACATTGATTAGATTTGTGATTGACTTGTCTTTTCACTTGGAATAATTTTGTAACCTTCATGATTTAATTAGATTTAATCTTTATGAAATAACAAGTCATAAATCATATCTTTATAGGTCATATTTTTAATATTTAACATATCTTAAGCCTTATTTTTATGATTTGATTTGTCTTAGGCCATATCCTTATGGTTTAAACTAGCTATGTATATTTCCTTTGTGATATGACTAATCATAGGTTTTAATAAGTTTTTTGTTTGTTTATGATATATAAGCACTATAAATAGGAATGAAACCTTAAACTCACGACAGCATGAGCTAATTCCATACAAACTTGTTTTCTCCTATTCTCTCTTTAGTTTTTTTCCTCTCCGTTTTTTATCTTTAGTTTTTTCTGTACAAAATCCATCAAAATTACATTGTTCGATAAAAAATGGCATAGAAAGAAAAATCATTTTTTTAATTTTTCTTTGACCATGCTGCATATCCTAAGAAGACAAGGAGAATTTTTCTCGTAACCATTCAGCCAAGGGAGAAGACTACAATCATTGTCCTCCAACCCTAAGCCGCACATTAAAATCTAAGAAAGGAGTTCCCTCCCAGGAGGTTCGGCCAAAAGGGAAAGAGAGGAAGAACAAACGTTTTTGTTTGGATTTTCAGTCGTCTTGTTAGCATAGGAGTGTCTTTTACCTAAATGAATAAAAGATGTTGTGTGGAAATCGTTAAAGATGGAACACTTGGGCAGTTTTGTTAATTTTGACATTCTCTTTTGGCAATCAAACAATTCTGCACTCTCAATGGATTAAATTGAAATTACGCTATTTCAACTTAGTATGATTTCTATCATATGGTTTGTGTATAAACTATTTTGTAGCCCACCAAATTGTTGCCTATTGATCCTAGAGGCTTCGGACTCTTCGATTGTTTTCATTTTATTTTATTTTTTTATTATCTGGTCTCTTCGATTGTTTGTGGATCATGTTTCCACTGCATTTTATTTTATTCTTTTGTTCGCTTAATGTTTTGATTGAGCGTGACTGCGTGGGCCTGAACAAACCCTCATGTCATGGGTTTTATTTGTCACATGACACTTTTGTTTGGCTTAGTTACACGTCAACAATTTCTTTTAGCAAACTTAGAAGCTGAGCACATTGAGGAACAGAATGAAAGTCTAAACATTATACTTAGTATTTTTCCTATTACAGATACCATACTATAAATTTACTCAAACACATGGCCAAATGAGACGTTACCTCTAAAGATTATTTAAGGAAAAGAACCAAAATATGAAAAATATCTTGCGGCTGCTTTTTGATGTAATTAATTAGGCACAGACCAGATCAAACTTTGGAGTCACTGGTGCAAATTGGACTTTAACATGACGTTTCACTTAAAAGACATGGCATGTCCCTTTCAGAGGAAAAAAATGGCGCGCTTACTTTCCTAAAACTTAGCAACGATTTTTCACAAACATTTCTATATGCATAATTTAGTAGCATTTACACACCAAATGTCACTTAATGCATTATTTTGTGAGTTTTCTCTAATTCAAATGCTGCTAAACAGATGAAATTCTAATTGGGGTAAAACAAATGAAAACACATTATATTAGGAAAATTTTATTTCTAAAACTTACTTCTTCTTTTTTTTTTTTTTTTGCAATAATTGGTGACATTTTTGGTTTTAAACATAATTAAACTTTATAAGTTACGGTTTTTTATCTGAAACGATTTTAAATTAAACTTGATAATATTTGATATGATTACATAAATATAATACATATAAAATAAAAAAATACGATACTATTATATTATCAAAATAGGTATAATACGAATTATAAACGCATCAAAATTGATAAAAATATAAAAATACTTTAAATACGATTATAACATAATAAAATATATAAATATGACTTAAATAGATAAATTATTAAATTTATTTTAAATTTAATATCTAAATTTCACTGTTCTTTCCCAATATCTTAAATCCTAAATTCTTCAATTTCCGTCTCTCGATGGGCGATTGAAAATCCCTCCCAATTTTAAGTGTCCTAAAAAAAAAAAAAGGGAAAAAGAATTTCCCTCTCTCAATTTCTTCAGCCGCTCAATGTTGCTGCCGTCTCTCCTTTTCTGTCTCGATGTTCAATCAACTCTTGATCGTTCGATTGCCATCAAGTTTCGTACATAAATGGTGATATGCGGTTAGTATCAAATAAAGAACTGACAAGCGCAGAATATCAACTGTTAAATCATGATTCGAGTTCTATAAAAGTCAAAGATCAAGTAACCAAGTTGCTCAGTGCTTCACAGCTTTAATGAATTTCTGCTCTTAAGAGTTTTCGTATCAATCGTGTCATCAGTACCAGGCTATTGTACACTCACAATGTTGAAACTTAAAATTTACCCATGTGCAAAACATTAGGTTAATGGTGGCTCATCAAAAGTTATAATCCCTAAATAATGTAGTTTAGCTAAAATCGTAAACTATCCTCCTAGTCCTGGAATCAACATATGTATGGGGATCATCCTTATCACTTCCTATCTGTTCTTCGATCATATTAATCAGCTAAGTCATGGCTTGTCTCCCCACCGCCTTAATAATATAACAAGCGTGCGCCCGCAGATAAGATCACATTTTTATCATTGTTCATGTTCATGTCATCCAGGTCAGGCCCGGCCACTATTATTGTACGAATGGCAAGGAGAATTAATAAATCCAATATCAATTCGTGCCGAATCCCATGAGTTTTTGGGTATTTGTTTTTATGTGAAAAATTATATTTTATTGTAGATGTAATGTTTTTTTATTTTTACAAATAAAAATATATAAGTTAAAAGTGAAAAAATAAAATAAAATTTTTATAATTTACAACCTAAATTTTTTAAATTTTTATTATTTTAAATATATTTTTTATATTTTAATTTTCATATTCGAACATATTCTTAAACCATTTTTATTATTTTTTTTAAACTAACTTCTTTTTTAACTTAAATCTTTTCAGACGTAAACTTTTTTTCTAGCCTAATATAACTATCATAGGCATCTGTGCCACTAACAGAGATCAATCAATTCGAACTCTATCTCTTCTCTATTTAAAGTAAAAAAGTTCTCTCCATCAATTATTGATTCTCATACTCTCTTCTTTTAGATCTATCCCTTTCTCAACTTCTTTTCAATCTATTCATAGCCTTAATCCCCTCAGCCCAACTACCATGGCGAAATTTGAGGTATGATGATCATGATTCATGAACCCCCTTGTAAAATGATAAAATAATTGCACCAACAGTGATAATATGTTGAAAGGGGGAGGGAAAAAATGGGGAAATGCAAAACACTTGGACTAACACAGTCCAAAATCTTTGCCTTTACGTCTAGAGTCTGAGGAACCTAGTGAAGCAATGTTCAATATGGTCAAATTTAGCGGCACTGACTTATTTAATTACTTAGTGATCTAATATTTTATTGAGTTAGCGGGCTGCGGAGAAACAAGAATTGAATTGAAAAGAACATTGTTTTTGCTTGGATAATGCACCAATCGTTCTCTTCCAATCACTCTGTCATTGTGTTCTAACATGCTTCAATATGCCGCCCTACTCCTAATGAGAGAAAACTCCATAATTCCACGTTTAGTTGTATAGTTTTCTCATATAATATATTTTGTTCAGTCAAGCACGCTTCTTTTAAAGTGAATCTAGCAACACAGGAACGTGGAAAGAATAAATTGTTTAGATTAATTGGATACTCATTCATGTTTTGAGAAACATTAGATTTGAATCTCACTAACGATTTATTTGACAAATAATTTATACGCACCATTATTAATTTTTTATAAATTTTGTAACATTTTTATCTCAAATTAGAGTAACATTTTCTTCATTAAATTTTTATATATCAAAATAAAAAATAAAAAAAAATCATTCTGGATAAGAAACTCGTTTGACTTCAATTTCAAGCATCTTTTTATATCCTCTTTTTTAGGCTTTTCAGCGGTTCCTGTAGATTATCCAACTTAACTTTTTGAGTTCTGACAAAGTGATGTTTGCACTGTTGAACAGGGAACTTGACTGCCCTTCGAGGCTCAAAGACGAGGGTATACAGTTGGAGGGATGTCAAGGAGCAGGGACCCACTTTGTACTTATTTAAATGATCATTAATCCTCTGATTTGGTTCCTCTCTCGATTGATTGATGATTAAAGAAATACTTTGAATGTTCCAATTTCAAGTCATTTCACTGTTGGTCTTTTGTATGAACAGTGAGAAGGGCCATTTGGGTGACTACTCTGGCGCTGCCACCTCTGCAGCCTACAATTCATAGGCTACTGTACAATTGATACCAACCCCCTCCGAAAGAATTCTCCTGCTTTGTATAGAAAGGCTGATGGGAGCATGTGCAGAACCATAAACTCAAATTACGCTGTCTGCTTTTCTAGTTTTCTACGTTCTAGGGGTAGTTCGAGCGTTTTAGACCCTTGAAGCCTATAAATTCAATTTGCCAATTACTTTAGCTTGCTAAAATAATAGCTTTGCGCCTTTTACCACCCCCAAGAATCAAAAACCTTGACCGAAAGGCCAGAGCCTTTGCCGGTCACAAGCACACCCACAGAAAAAAAAAAAAAAAAAAAAAAAAGAAGAGCAGCCATGCCTCCTGTTACAAAGACTGAAGAGGACAGTGAGCTGAGAAGAGGGCCATGGACCCTTGAAGAGGATACTCTCCTAACCCATTACATTGCTCGTCATGGTGAAGGTCGTTGGAACTTGTTGGCAAAATGTGCAGGTACCAATTTAATTATTAATCAACTTGAATAAATTGGTGTAAACCAACCTTCACTCTTTTCTTCAGTTGTACCCTGTGTTAATTCTCGTTGATCCACCTTTAACTTCCCCAGGTCTCAAGAGAACTGGTAAAAGTTGCAGGTTAAGGTGGCTGAATTATTTAAAACCTGACATTAAGCGTGGAAACCTGACTCCTCAAGAGCAGCTTTTGATTCTTGAACTTCATTCCAAGTGGGGAAACAGGTAATTATTCTGTTAATTTAATGTATTTGTATTTGTAGAGGTGCGTGATTTTTGTGATTTTCATTGTTTACTAATGACCTGATATTTCGCCGAAATTTTTTGTAACTTCAGGTGGTCGAAAATTGCACAACATCTTCCGGGTCGAACGGACAATGAGATCAAGAACTACTGGAGAACAAGGGTGCAAAAACAGGCACGCCAACTTAATATTGAGTCCAATAGCAAGAGATTCCTTGAGGCGGTTCGATGTTTTTGGATGCCAAGATTGCTTCAAAAAGTAAAGCAGACATCCTCTTCTCCTGTGAAAGAAATGAGCTCCCAAAGCTTAGTTCCTTCTCAATTACCAGACTGCACACCCCCTTCATTGTCAACATTTTCCCCACTTGCAAACAAAACCACGGACAATTCAAATCATTTCTTTGAAAATTCAAGTTCAATCACCACCCAAAATATTTATCCCACTCATTTCATGAACATTTCTGCGCAAACTGAAATTCTCGAACACCTGACAAGTCCAAATGTATATGGCCACACTTGTGTCTACAACAATAACCAAACTCTTAATGAAAGTTACAATATTGACAGCATTCGTTATGACATAGAGGGTTCCAACCTGCCATCCGTGTCAGCCGTGGGCTCTTATGAACGATCACCATCCGAATGCCAGATGGGCCCAGGCAATTGGATAACTAATGAGATGACAGATAATTTATGGAACATGGATGACATATGGCTGCTTAGGGACTCGGCAGAAATGGGCTACTAGATCTACAGCCAGTGCCACGAGGATCGAGTACTTAAAATGTCTACTTACCCTGGAGCTTGAAGGCTCCGGTCCAGCCTCCACCTTACGTATCATCTTGACTCAGAAGTCATACTGATGAGGATCCCAATTGGAATGAATAATCGTCTGACAGTTCAAGCATTATAGTTTATTACTGTGTTGTAGGACCCATCATTTAAGGTAATAAAAGTGATTTTCTGTATGTGCTACTGCTAATATTCTAAGAGTTGGAAAACTGTATATCGATTAAGATCACTATCTTTTCTTATTTGGTTCTTATCATTTGTATAATATCTATATATGTCAATTTCTACTAGGAAATCAAATCGATTGCTTCTTGACCCCTTCAAGGGTAACTAAAAGATGGAAGGAGAAAAATTTTCAATGGTGTGTAGTCAATTCAAAGAAACTACGGAGAGAGATGACAACTTTTACAACATGAAAGTGCAGTCACATCTATTTTTGGAACAATTATATGCTAGTTAGGACTAGGGAAAGCTACAACCATAGAGGTCTACAGTGTCAGTACGTTATTTTCCTGCTTTTTTAGGTAAAGGAGAGGGAATAGTTAAATTCGGTTCTTTGACGAATATAAAGTCCCAACTATTCTCATAGCCTTCAATATTATTTCCTGTAACTAAAATGGAAAAGAGGAAAAGTAATACTATTTCCCAATAACTGTGGAGAAATTAGAGATTCATTCAAGTAAACAGATGACTGGCTTCAATCAAAAATAGAGGGGATGATTGAAATTTTCTTGGAAAAGGAAAAATGAAGGGGGCAAAAAAAAGAAAATGAGGAAAAAATTTCCCACATCCGCCCCCTCACATGCTCCCATTTAAATGAAACTATACAAAATAATTTTAGATTGGCTTTTAACAGCACGACAACTGATTATCCGACCCTGAATTTGGTATCGACGTAAATTACAGGCAAAAGTTAGAAGAGAGAGTAATAATTTATATTATTATCATAAAACTTCTTATTGATTTTTATGTTTCAACTGACAATAATAATAATGCAGATAGAAAATTAATCAAAAAATGAAACTAAAAATATATGTATTTTTTCGCTTAAAAAAGTAATTAATTAATTTTAAAAAATAATTCACTTTTCTAATTGAAAAAAATACTCATTTTTAATACTAGATTTAACGTACTCACAAAAATAAATAAATTTTTTAATTTATTTTTTTAAAAATAATATATTTAAATTTAAAAAGACTAGTAATTTTTCAAATGAAAAAGTGAAAAGTTAAAAAAAAAAAACAAAAAGATGGGTAGTTTTAATAAATAAAATTAGTTTTTATTAGATATAGATAGTTTTTTTAGTAGTGGGTAGTTTTAAGCAAACATGTATAATGTAAAAATAAATTAAAAAACCAAAATATTCTTATTTTTAATTTGTTATTTTAATTTATTTTGGTTTTATAGTAAAATAAGTGACCGAGTCATGTTACTTGACTCATGATACTAAACTTAGTTACGTATTTTATAATAGTATAGATACTTGAATATACCTCTCACTATGCTTCGAGAAATTAGATTAAAGTTTGAAACATGATAATCAATTAATTATATTAATATATTGTATATATAATAATCTAGTACTTAAGTACATGAATTTCGAGTTGAAATTGAATCACTATAATAAACTATGCAAAATATGAGATGAAATGACAAAGCACAAACACAACATGATAAAATAGTTATAACACAACAAAATAAGAATATACAAACGTATTAAAATTTATATAAAATTAATTATTAGTATATAAAATTTTATATAAATTTATAATGCTTCGAATATAAAAATAACACAAACACGTTAGAACAAAATTTTTTTTTCTAAATTAAAACACTATGCCAATTATGCAAAATATACCATAAATTGATATATGATACAAAATTAACACGAAAATAAAATTTTCTTTAAATTGAATAAAAATGATAAAATTATGCAAAATATGAGATGAAATGATACATGATACAAACAAATCATGAGAAAAATAATTAAAACATAACATAAAAAATAACAATAATGCAACATGAATACACATGATATTGTCAAAATATACATAAAACAAATTATTAACGTTTAAAATTTATATAAATTTATAATGTTTTAAACGCATGAAAAAATAATACATAGGAAAATGATTACAACACTGCATGAAAAATAATATGAATACACGAACGTATTAAAATATACATAAAACGTATAATTAACATAAAACTTATATAAATTATATTTTTTAAACATATGAAAAATATAAATGAATACAAATTGAACAATGATGAAAAATATAAGATGAATTAAAACATAACACGAGCACAACATAAGAAAATAATCAAAACACAACATGAAAAATACATTAACCCAACACGAATATATATAATGTATCAAACTATACATTAAATGAATTATTTATATGTAAAAATTTACACAAATTTCTAATACTTTAAAGACATGAAAAAATAATACAATATAGGAAAAACAATTAAATACAATAAAAAATAACATAAATATGATACAAATACATAAAATATACGTAAAACAGAGTACTAACATGTAAAATTTATATAAATTTATAATTTTTAAACATAAAAAAAATAAAAAATAAACATGCCAATTTTTCTTTTTTTTTCTGGTTTCCTTTTCTTTTTTATTCTTTCCTTCTTAAAAAAAAAAACCATGAAAATACCTAAACTAACCCCATAAATACTATTATTACCTTTGCTTAATTGTCCCAAGGTAAGAGAGATCAAAATTGTAATTGAGCTCTCTCATGCTTTGGGACAAATCAAGGTAGTCAATATCGTACCGGTGGGCGTGCTATTTTTGTTCTGGTATAGGTATATACTGGTATCAGTATATTTCGATATACCGTTTTGGGTTTATCGGAGTTTAAATATTTTTAACTTATATATATGAAAAATATTTTCAAATATGAAATAAATGAGATTAAATAAATTTTATATATTAAATATTCATTAATTATATATAATGTTCTAAAAAATTTTTATCAAATATAAGAAAATTAATATCAAATAAGTAGTAAAGTTGAAATTTTTTAATGATAATTAAATTTATGATTAATTATGTCTAATATTCATCAAATTTATGAGTAATTATGTATAATATTCATGAGATTTAAGATCAATGTTGGTTTAACTTTTTTTACAAGCTTATATTATGTATCGGCCGATACAGCTATTTTTGGCCCGTACCTACCGGTATGGCTGGGACAGACCAAAACCAAGATCGAAACAAGACCAACTATCGCCGGTATCATTATATGTTGAAACCGATGCGTATTGGCTGGTATAAGTAAGGTACCAATAACACTGAGACAAATTTTATATATATGTGTGTATATATATATTTTTTTTTTTTCTTCAAAAAATCTAAAAGAAAACTTTTTTCACTCACATAATAAATGTGTCAAATTTTAGTATGTCAAATTTTTTAGACTCATTTTGAGTTATTGTTGATATGAAAAACTGTCAAACTCTTTCAAGAAAACACAATTAATGAGACAGAGAAAATTTTGGAATAATAGGTTTTTTTGGATCAAGATTTGTTTATCCTTAAATGATTGAATATTATAAGGATAAATAATTTATAAAACAAAATGAAGAATTAACTAACAAAATTATAGGATCGTTTAGTGCGGAACTAGTCTTGATTAACTAGTCAGAGACAAAATCACATAATTAAACATTATCTATTCATTACAGCATTAAATTGTTAAAAAATTCCAAAACTTTGAGTATTGCTTTGAGAAAACTTGTTTTCTATTTTTTTTGCATTCTTGGTTTCAATTGAATAATCAATCATCACATAAAGAAGTTTTTATTTTCCTTTTTATGTTTTTCTGTTAACTCCCCATGGTAGTTTTTATATGTTTTTAAACACTTGATAACTTCTTTTGGGAAGTTAAGTTGCCCATTATCATGTCACTTCCAACATCTCTCACTTGCATATAATGGACACAATATTCTCATAAACAATTTCAAGAGATATTACCTCTTTTCTTTACAAAGTTCATGCAAGAAAATAAGCCATGCAACCAACACACTTCATAATCTTGAGAGTTTGCTACTATACAACTATTAGGAATATATGGTAGCTCAAATGTTTAAGTAAAGTAATTATATAGTACCTTAGATTCATTTAGTCACATTTTAAGTTTCTTATAATCTCTTTTATATCAATAATATAATAACTTTTTGTCTTTATAATTATGTTTACGATGTTGGAACAATTTTCAAAATAAGTAAAAAGGAATAAAGAATTAATTGATTGAATACTCAATTAAAGAGAAACTAACACATAAAAATCTATATGATAACTTCGTTAATTTCAAAAACAAGTAAAAACGAATAAAGAATTAATTGATTGAATAATCAATTAAAGAGAAACTAGTACATAAAAAGTTATATAATAGCTTTGGTTAAGCTCTAAACTAAGGAAATTAATTTAAAGATCAGCTGAAGAAGCTTTGCATAGATCTTATTCGAATATCATTTATAGGATTCACATCTCATAAGATTTTAAAATGAAAATAAGCTTATTTTATAAGTTGAATAAAAGAGTTTGTATCCTAGTATAAAGGGATTCGAATATTAGGCTTTGGAATGTGTTCTATTAGAGTTCATAATGAGGGATTTGAATCCATTGTTTCAAGGATTCGAGTCTTTTGGTCCAAATTTTGACATGTTTATCTACAATAGCTATTTTCGTTTCATTTCACTAATGCAAAGTAATTTCAAATATTGCTTCATTATATCGTAGGGCTATTTGACAACTCCTACTGCATACCATTATTGGTAGAGGTGAAATCAGGCTAAAAGAAAGTGGCATTTTGCTACACACCTTAAAGTCATTTCCTCTAAGATTTGTTTTTCTTTTTTTTTTAACTCATCATTTTTAGATTCATCAAAAACTTTTGAAAACTAAAATCTTTAGGCTTATTTATTTTCTTGAGTATGGAGAGTTTCAATTCCTTAAAGGAAATGGCTACTAATTTCCAAAAGCATTTTGATAGAGGGAACTATCTTCGATGACAATAAAAGATTCAGATTCTTTTCAACACATTAAACACTACATATGTTTTCACCACTCTTAAACTAGAAGAAAAGAAGAATGAAACAAACTATCACATTCGTGAAAGATAAAATGGTGATTATACTTGTAAAAGATACATCTTAAACATTATATGTTTATCACCTCTACAAAGGAGTTATGGGAAAAATTAGATGCATAATACATGAAAAACGATGCAAGTAGCATAAAGTTCTTGGTGACAAAGTGGAATTCATATAAAATGAATAAAACTAAACCCATCATAGGACAATTTGCCAAAATTAAAATTATCCTTTATAAATTTAATCAACACGAGGTGGAAATGCATGAGGTAATCATTATTTTATCTATTATCGATAAACTCCCATATAGATGGAAAGATTTCAAGAAAACCTTGAAACATAAAAAGAATGATTTTTTCCTTGAAAAGTTTGCTATAGATCTTCAAATTTAAGATTAATATCACAAGGAAAATGAGAAAGAGAAAAATGTCCCTAAAGTTCATGTAGTGGTGGAAGTAAAGGCAAACAAATCCATAAAGAGAAAGGTAATTTCCTCTAATGGTTAGAAATTTAGAAAGATAAAAAATGCATGCTTCCATTATGGAAAATAAGCCACTTTAAGAAAGATAACTATCCCTTTCAAAAGATGAAAATAGTATCTCAAGCAAATGAAAATAATTTTAATATGGTAATTTATAAAATCAATGTCTTGTAAGATAATCAAGCATGGTGGATTTATTTCGATGCTAGAATATATATGTGCACAAATAAGGCTTTATTCAAGTTTTTCCATTTGAAAGATGAAGGCAACGTGCCTACATGGGAAATTTATCTATAACTAAAATCAAAGGCAAAGGGACTATAGATTTGGAATCCACTTCTAGAAAAGTTTTTACTTTAACAAATGTTTATTACACTCCAGAAGTGAGACAAAATGTTGGTTTTGCTAGTGTGCTTGATAAGTTTGGTTTCAAGTTAGTATTTCAAAGGAATAAATTTATGTTATCCAATGTGAAATTTTTTTGGCCAAAGGTTGTGCCTATGAATGCATGTTTAAGTGTAATGTAACTCCTATTACTATTAATAATAAGATAAATGATTCTATTTACCTGGTTGACTTATTTAATTTTTGGCATAGTTGGTGCATTATAATGTCTTAGTCTAACTTAATTTCTTTGATTAAGAAAAATGATGAGAGTTTTAAGACTTGCAAGCTTGCTAAGATAACTAGAAAACCATTTTCAAAAGTTGAAAAATGTTCTAAGTTGCTTGAATTGATACATAGTGATATAGATGACTTGCATGGAACTATTTCATTAGGTTGAAAGAGATATTATATTACTTTTGTCGATGATTTCTTAAGATTTTGTTATATTATTTAATGCATTAAAAAGATGAAGCATTACATAACTTTTATGTTTAAAGAACAAAAACTGGTAGCAAGAACCAATAAAAGAGCTAGGAACGTTAAAGCCTTTGCCTCAGAGGTTTATATATTTCTAGTTGAAAGAATGAGAGAAAACATAAATAATCATATTGAATATTGGTTTAATGTAGAATCGAGTCTTAGAACATTTGATGAGGTAGTGAAGTATTAAGGTGTAGCTTTTTGGAAAAGGCTATAAATGATGAAACTGACTCAATTATAGGAAAACAACAATTAGATTTTATTGGATTTAGCTTCGAGTTGCAAACCAATTGATTGCAAATTGATGTTCAAAAAGAAAATGAAATCATAGAATTATAAACAAGTTTAAGGCTAGACTTGTTAGCAAGGGATTTGCAGAAGACATGGAATTGATTACTTTGATACAGATCAACTGATAGCAAGTATTGATACAACAAGAATGCTTGAAGCATTAGCCTTAATTTATAAATTGAAAATTCACTAATGGCTGTGAAAACCATATTCTTAAGTGGTAAATTGGATGAGAGGTGTATATGAAACAACCCAAAAGGCTTTTAAATCCATTTTGAAAGAAGAAAGTGTGTAAGTTAATCAAGTCATTATATAGACTTAAAAAGCTCCTAAGAAATGGCATCAAAAGTTTGATGAATTAGTTCTAGCTAAAAAATATATTATTAATGAATTTGACAAATGTGTCTACAGTAAACTTACTAGTGGTGACAGTGTCATCATTCATTTATATGTGATGATATGTTAATTTTTAGTATAAGCTTAGAACAAGTTAAAAGCATCAAAAGGTTCTTGTCTTTGCTGTAGAAGATATGGGTGTTGCAAATGTGATTTTGGGAATAAGGATACATAGGCAAAATGATAAATTGATTTTATCCCAATCTCACTACATTAGGAAATTCTTAAAAGGTTCAATCACATGATTATGCAATGGTTACAATACCATATGATTCAAATATAAAATTAGAATCTAACAAAAGAATGTCAGTTACACAATTGGAATATTTAAAAGTGATTGGTAGTTTAATGTATGCTATGACTTGCACAAAATCAAATATAGCTTTTCAGCTGGCAAGCATAGTAAAAGTACAAGCAACCCAAGTAACTTGAATTGGAAGACCATTTTAATAGTACTAAAGTATTTAAAGAAGATAATTGATTATTGATTATGGCATTTCAATAGTATTAAAGTACTTCAAGAAGACAATTGATTATGGCATTACATATTGTGCTAAACCTTTCATTTTGGAAGGATAAACCCATAACATGTAAATTAAAGTATTGAAATGCTTTATCTAGTAGCATTTTTGATCGAGTTCACCTATATTAGTGGAAGTGGTGACACATTTAGGATCAAAAGGCTTATCTCTTAAATACTTATGAAAGGCTACAAACATATATGGCCAGTTATAGTGTTGACCACTACTAAAAGACTTTTTATGAATATTAAAATTCTATATGTAGATTAGTGCATGACTAATTATATAGAATCATTGGTTCAAAGATCTAAGATCTACCATACAATTTTAATTAGATCAACAAAACTATTTCATTAAGGTGAAGGTTTTATATAAGAAGATACCTTTACATATGTATAAGGTTTATGAAAGTATTAGATTTACTTTATTTAGAAAATAGTGGGGGATGGTTTGAATAATTTTTAAAATAAGTGAAAGGAATAAAATTACTTGATTGAATATTCAACTAGTGAGAAACTATTACATAAGAAGTTATATGATAGCTTTGGTTAAGCTTCAAACCAAAGAAATTGATTTAAAAATCAATTAGAAAAGCTTTACATATGATGAGGTTTGAATACCATTTATGAGATTCACATCTCATAGGTTTTGGAATGGAAAATAAGCTTCTGTTATAAATTACGCATAAGGATTCATATACCTATTCGAATACCAAATTTTTGAATGCGTTCAATTAAAATTTAAAAAGAAAGATTTAAATCTCCTAATTTAAGGATATAAATCCTCTAGTTCAAATTTTGATCGATTCATTTATAACGAATGGTTTTGTTTTAACTTCATTAATATCTTTTTAAATGAAGCATTTTTTGTTGGTGAAAGGTTGTTAATGGCACCTATTAAGTACCAAAAGCTGAAAACTTAATGAAAAGATAAACTAGTTAGATCAAGCAACACAACTTTTGCTTAAATCTTTATAAATAGGGATCAAAATTTTCCTATAATGATTATAATACAGATGATGACGATATAAATTGTTTATTTTTTCTTTCTTATCATTTTCAATTAAATTAAATTTCTTATTACTTTGTTTGCTGCAGAAAACTAAATACAAGAAAGATACTTTTGTCCCTAATAAAAGGCATTTAGTAGTTTGATTTCACTGGCGTAAAATGATTTCGACATAGGCTTCATTGTACCTTAGTGCCATTTGAAAATCCCCATTGTATATTGATATTGATAGGGGCAAAATAAACCTAAAGGAAAATGGCATTTGCTTTTTAGCACAACTTAAAGCTATATACTTTAACATTTGTTTCTCTTTGTTAAACTCATCATTTTCAAAATCACCCACATAAACTTTTCAAAACAGCATAGCATGTAAAACACAATTGGTTAGTCAATGAATATAATTGAATGATACACTATAATAATTTTCTCTTTTTCTCTAATCTCTTCATTTTAATTCAAGTACTCTCTAGTTATATTCCATTAGATTAAATCATTCATGACCATTAAAAATAGTTTAAGATAGCCAACATTAAAATGAAACTTTAGGAAATTGTCAAATGTAATAAGCACTAAAAAAAGATCTTTTGTTGATTTCTTGGGTTTACACAACTCAGAAGCAAAGACTAATTCTTCTTTTAACCATATTTGGTTAAACAATGCATATGCGATAGGAAACTCATGCTAGTTGTCTTTATCACAATATGAATTTCAAATATACTCTACTTTTGATCATAAATTCATCACTGTATGACCTTATCTTGATTTGTTATCAAGGCAATTTCATTTTAAGCTCAAGCTTTCATAAAACTTTTTGTTTTAAAGCTTAACTAATCTCATCTTTACTTGACACTAAGCCTTAAAGGTGATTGCCTATGTGAAAAAACTAATCATTTGTCCAACATACCTTTAATCTCATATGCACACTTTAACATATGTGTAGTTATCATTGATATACCTTCGTATAGAGTAGCACGTTTGAATTCAAGTACTCTAATCTCTTCATTTTAATTCAAGTACTCTCTAGATATGTTCCATTAGATTAAATCATTCATGACCATTAAAAATAGTTTAAGATAGCTAACATTAAAATGAAACTTTAGGAAATTGTTAAATGTAATAAGCACTAAATAAAGATTTTTTTGTTAATTTCTTGGGTTTGAACAACTCAGAAGCAAATACTAATTCTTTTTTTAACCATATTTGGTTAAACAATGCATTTGCGATAGGAAACTCATGCTAGTTGTCTTTATTACAATATGAATAATGTATAGGTTATAGTTCAAATATACTCTACTTTTAATCATAACTTCATCACTGTATGACCTTATCTTGATTTGTTATCAAGGCAATTTCATTTTAAGCTCAAGTTTTCATAAAACGTTTTGTTTTAAAGCTTAACTAATCTCATCTTTACTTGGCACTAAGCCTTAAAGGTGATTGCCTATGTGAAAAAACTAATCATTTGTCCAACATACCTTTAATCTTATATGCATACTTAACATATGTGTAGTTATCATTGATATACCTTTATATAGAGTAGCACGTTTTCTGGCAAGTTTATTGACAATATAACTAGCATAGCTTCTTTGTAGTAATGTGTCCAAGAGTAGTGAACCCTGAAGCAATCAATTAGCACCAATGTGTCTTAGAGTGATGTGCCTAGCACTAATATGTCTTGAAACAATGTGCCTAGCAGTAGTACATCTTGGACAATGCATTTAGCAATATTGTTTCTTGGAACAATGCACCTTGGATCAATAGGCCTAGAGAAATGTGTAGGTAACAATAGACCTATGATTCTGCGTGCTTTAGAGCAATGCTTTTTAGTAGCATAAGTCATAGATAGTGTAACTTACAGATAGAGGTTATAAATTTTTGCAATGAAAGCAATCCTAAATAGCTAACAAGGTATGCCATTGAATAAAGAGCAGCGAAGTTAACATCAAATGGATGACAAATTCTAGGAATTACTCCACTCTTATGATTTTGAGGAAAGCATGATTTAAGAGCTTAGATATGGAGATTAGTTAAGAGTTCTCTTTTTTAACGTTTTCCTGGAATATAAATGTTCTCATTTTCCTTTGAACATGAGGCATATTTCTAAGTATGCTATCATGTATCCATTTATCACTGCTTATGTTGTAATAAAAATTATTTTCCAGGTGTAACTTATACATAACTTCTAATTCACCCACTGCCATTAATAACTTTTCTTCCATGATTGATTCCGTTATCATGCATGACATTTTGATAACTCCATATTCACTCATTATTATAACATTCCATGGTGAGACTAGAAATATTAGTCTAAAAGCTTTATTCTAGATATTTTAAGCAATATGGTAGATAAACTTTAAGTCTCAAGAATTTCTATACAACTTTTTTTTTTTGCTGAATTATTTCAGCAATTGCACTTTCACCATCCTTAGCCATCTTTTGGCTCTATCACTACCACTTGTCATCACACTTATTCTTCAAAGTTGACTATAATCTTTCTCTTTACAATCTCATATGATCTTTTATTTTACCTATTTGTGAAATTTTCCTCCATCTACCTAACACTCTACACCATACAAAATAGAGATTTTCATTGTTTATACAATTTGAATCATAATGTCATTATCTAATACAAAAATATCATTTTCACAGATTAGTTTGGAAAGGTTTTACAATCAAGAAATTAGGAAAGAAAAATCTATTTTTTTTGTATTTTGGTAGGTAGAGAGGAATATGGTGAATCTTGGAATTCTACTATGAAATTATCCTATTCTACTATTGTTAGTAAAATTCTTGAACTTCGATAATGGGTTTATAAGATCATTACGTGTCTATTTAACTAGAATCTACTAAAAATTAATAAAATAACATAATTATTAAATGAGATATATGTTAACTGTTAAACATTTTCAAAATAATAAGTGGGATGGAATCCCACATTGGAAAAGAACCAAAGCAATTAAGTTGTTTAAATATAAGAAAGTGTACGCCCATAGTAAATTGGGCACATATGGGTTTGGTGCAAATTAGTCCATGGGTGTGCTATTTGTGCATTATTGTAATAAATATTATTATATTATATGGCACTTGACATTTGGACATGTGGCATATGCAGGTGCGAAATTAATTAATATTTTTATTTCTATTTAATTTAGATAGATTTTTTCTAAACATGTTTGAACAAAAAGAATCTTGCTTGTTCCAAAGAATAAATCTGTTTAGACAAAGATGTATTTGAACAAAAAGTTGTGTCTTAAGGAATTAAGCTGTCTATTTGATATAAACATATTATTTCAATTAAGTTATGTTTGTACAGGCATACTTTTGGGCAAGACATGTTTGTTTTAACATATATGAATATTTCCTATATATAGGCTTCTTTGGTTCAGCAGAAAGGCATTGAAAAATCTTTATAATTCTTAGTTTCCCTTATCTTTAAACTTTTCAAAATTACTTCTTCAAAGGCTTGCTATAAAAAATCTTTATCGAAGATTGATAATTTGTAGTACATTGTTCAATGCTCAATAGACTACTTTCGTTAATGCAATATGTAATCAACCATTAGGCTTCATTGTGTCCTCGAGGTTTATCCATCAAAAACTCCTTTACACACCAGTAGTGAGGGTAGTAAAACCTTAAAGATAATGGCACTGATACATGCCTTGAAGCCAGTCCGTGTGTGTTTGTGATTTGTAAGTTCATCTGTGTTTGCGAGTTCCTATAGTTCATGTGTTCGTGATTTCCTATATTTTGTTCCAACAACTTTAAGGTTTTATTTTAATTTATTCATAGCTGCTTTTGAAAGCAGAACACTTGGAAGTTGGCTTCAAACTTTTTCAAACTTGACCAATTTGGTGGAGGCAACTTTCGAAGGTGGCTAAAGAAAATGCATTTCTTACCATCCATATTGAAGATTGCTTATGTTCTAAACACTCTGAGGCCAAAAAAATGAAATAGAATTTGTTGTTTTAACCTGAGAAAGGTAGAAATAAGACAATACCAAATATATATGCATAAGTTGCATATTGAATGGCTTATCAGATAGCCTGTTTAATGCATATCAAAATGAGACTACTACCAAGGAGTTATGGGATAAACTGGAGGCAAGGTACATGACTGAAGATGTAACAAGTAAGAAATTTCTTGTTAGTCGTTTTAATAATTATCAAATGATTGATGGTCGGTCTATCAAAGAACAATTGCATGACATTGAAAAAAATGCTTAATCAATTTAAGTGATATGACATGAAAATGGCTGAAACAAAAGTTGCATCATCCATTATAGGCGAACTTCCTCCATCCTAGAAAGACTAGTCTAAAACACAAGAAAAAGAATATATCTCTTGAAGCTATAGCAAATCATTTTCGTATAAAAGAGGAATATAGAAAGTAAGATCAAAATTATGATTCTGGAACTATTGAAGTTCATTTTGTGGAGGAAGGGCAGACCATTAAAATTCCTAAACCTGCCAAAAGAAAGTTCAAACAGAATGCTAATACTTCTAAATTCAAGAAGAAAAAGGTTTATGTCACCACTGTGGTAAATTGTGACATTACAAGAATGAATGTTGGTTGCTAAAGAAGAAAACATAATTTTTCTAATGATAGTGCTATTGAAAAATTTGTGGCCATGATCTCTGAAGTTAATATGGTTGGAGACAATGATGTATGGTGGATTGATTTAAGAGCAACTAAACAAGTATGCAAGGATAAAGGCATGTTCACAAAGTTTACCCCAAGTGAATATCGTAGTGTTTTATACAGGGAATTATTCTACAATAACCATTAACGGTAAGGGGTTTGTTGAACTTCATTTTATTTTCAAAAATGTTTTAACTTTAAATAATGTATACGTTGTACTGTAAGTTAGAAAGAATTTAGTGTCTGATAGTATTTTGAATAAGTTTAGGTTTAAACTTGTATTTAAGGTAGATAAGTTTATTCTGTCCAAGTTGGCACTTTTATTGGAAAAGGTTACTTGTATGATGGCATGTTCAACCTCAATAATAATAATAATAATTAATTTTATATTATTATTATTATTATTATTATTATTATTATTATTATTATTATTATTTCTACCAACATGGTTGAATCTTATTCTTTATGGCATTGTAGATTAGGCCATTTGAATTATAGAAGATTGAATAACATGCATAAGTTAGATTTGATTCTTGTTTTTAATTCAACATTGATAAATGCAACACATGCATGTTGACTAAAATAACAAAAAACCTTTTTCTTAAAGTAAAAAAAAGTATAAGAATGCTTGCATTAATGCATAGCTATGTATGTAATTTTCATAGTACTCCTTCATTAGTTGAAAAGAAATATTTTGTTACATTTATTGAAGATAGTACTAGATATTGCTATGTATATTTATTGCATTCAAAGGTGATGTACTTGATAAATCTAAAGTTTATAAATTTGAGGTTGAGATTCATTATGAATCATTTATCAAGTGCTTGGGATAGATAAAGCTGGAAGTCTAAGTTACTTTGAATTCACCAAAATACTCCATCAAGTTTCAACACTTTACACATCACAACAAAATGGTGTAGCTGAAAGGAAAAATAAGGTCTCAACTGAAATGGTAAATTCTATGTTATTATATTCAAGCCTTGACAAGGTTTTTTTTTGGAAAAAGCTATTTTAATAGCTTATCATATATTAAAAAAGGTTTCTACCAAGAAATCCAAGTTATCTCCATATGAACAATGGAAAAAAAGAAACCAAACCTTGATTATTTGAAGGTTTAGGTTGTAAAGTTGTAGTTAAATTTTCTGAATCTGAAACAAAAAAGTTATTGAAAGAGGAATTGAATGCATATTTTTAGGATTTGCATACAACAATAAAGAATATAGATGCATGGTAATTAATTTAAATGATTTAATTTTGGTTAACACTATTATTGAATCAAGAATGGTAAATTTGTTTTAAAACAACCATAATCACAACAATTAACTTAAGGGAAACAATCAAAATAAATTGAAAATAATGATAAATCTTTTCAAGAATTAAGGAGAAACAAAAGGATTAAAAGGATAAGAGATTTTCGTCTAGATTTATTTATATTCCTTGTAGAAAGAAAAAGGTGAAAGCATAGACAATAAAATTCCCTATTATTTTAATGTAGGATCAGACTCTGTTATGTATGATGAGTCTATAAAGTTTTAGGATTTTATTCTTTGGAAGAAAGCAATAAATGATGAGATGGATTTGATCATAGAAAATAAAACTTGGATTTTAGTTGATCTTCTACTGGGTTCTAAACTAATAGGATGTAAATGGATTTTCAAAAGAAAATGAACATGGATGGAACTGTAGATAAATTTAAGGCAAGGTTGGTAGCCAAAGGCTATACGAAAAAGCAAGGAATTGACTACTTTGATATCTATGCTCCGGTGGGAAGAATTACTACAATTAAACTCTTAATTTCACTTACCTCTTTTTAGAATTCGATCATTCACCAAATAAATATTAAGACAACATTCTTAAATGTTGAATTAGAGGAAGAAGTTTACATAGAACAACCAGAAAGGTTTGTTATGAAAAGACAAGAGCATACGGTCTATAAGCTTTTTAAATCATTGTATGAGCTTAAACAAGCACTAAAATAATGGCATCAAAAGTTTGATAAAGTTGTGTTAGCTAATGGCTATAAGATAAATGAATCCAATAAATGCATATATAGCAAATTTGAAAATGATAAAAAAGTCATAGTCTACTTATATGTAGATGACATGTTTATATTTAGCACATATTTAGAGCAAGTTGAGAAAAGAAAGAAATTTTTGTCAAACAAGTTTGCAATGAAAGAAATATATGTAGCAGATGTTATCCTTATAATTAAAGTAACATGAGAAAAAAGAAATTTTTGTCAAACAAGTTTGCAATGAAAGAAATATATGTAGCAGATGTTATCCTTATAATTAAAGTAACATGAGAATTACCATAGCATTGTCACAATCACATTATATTGAAAAGGTTTTGAGAAGTTTGATCATTTTGATTATACACCGACATCTACACCCATGGATGTTGGTAGAAAAATTGACCAATTGCAATACGCAAGGTAATTGGTTGTCCCCTGCATTTAATGACTTGTACAAGGTTGGATATTGCATTTGCCATTAGAAAATTAAATAGGTACATAACTAATCTAAATGATCTACATTGGCAAGCAGTTAATAAAGTACTTAGGTATTTGAAGAAAACTATTAACTATGGACTCTGCAATAGTGGATATCTTTTAGTTTTCAAAGGGTATTCAGATGCTAGTTGGATTATAAGTTTGGAAGATCATACTTTTACAAGTGGATGGATCTTTAGTTACTATTTCTTGGGGTTCCAAGAAATAAACTTGTATAACAAATTCCACCATGGCAGCCAAATTTATTGCATTGGCCACTGTAGCTAAACTGAATGGTTAAGAAAATTGCTATATAATGTACATATATGGCCTAAACCAATTTCACGAATTTCTATTCATTGCAATAGTGAAGCAACTCTAGCAAGGGCTTATAGCCAAGTATATAATGGAAAGTCTAGACATATTGGGTTAATCGACAATTAATAACTGATAGTGATCACTGTAACCTTTGTAAGGTTAAGAAAAACTTGGAAAATCCTTTGACCAAAGTCTTGCTAGAGATATAGTAAATAAGACCTTAAGAGGGATGGGGCTCAAGCTTATAAACTAAAGTCACCTATAGTGGAAACTTGACTTAACCTTTGATATAATGTCAAGTCTTGAGTTCAATGAGACAAAGTCCATAATCCATGTGTGGCTAGTAGTACTATAATAAAGTAATATTCTATCCCAAGTAAAAGTGTTAGGTACCAGTAATGGTAAAGGTAGGATACTATTCTTAATGGACCCATAACATAATTATGTTAGAGTGTTATAGTTATGGGAACACTATTGATTAGATTTCTCTATGTGAGTAAGAAGTATGGCCACTTTTAGGAGTTCAAGGGCTTAGTTTTAACAGCGCTCATAAAAAGAGATCATAGACACATGGCCATAAAAGCCTCCCTGAATAGTGGTGCATTGATTGGTCTTGAAATAATTGTGTGAGATGTGTTTGGTTAACTAAATGGAATAACTAGTTTAAAACATATTCTACCATGCGTTTTTGGTTAACTTTATCATGTTTTCACTAAGTAAAGATTTAATCTAAGACATCTTCATTTATGCATTTGATTTTCAAAATTATCAAAATTTGAATTATTTTGAAAATTAGGGGAAATTTTTATACATTTTTAAAATAATAAGTGGGATGGAATCCCACATTGAAAAAGAACCAAAGTAGTTAAGTTGTTTAAATATAAAGAAGTGTATGCCAAAGTAAATTCGGCACATGTGGGTTTAGTGCAAATTAGTCCTTAGGTAAGCTATTTCTGCATTAATATAATAATAACTATTATATATTATATGACACTTGGCACTTGGACACATGGCACATGCAGGTGAAAAGTTAATTAATTTTTTAATTAATTAATATTTTTATATTTGTGTAATTTAGATAGATAATTTTTTAAACAAGTCAGAATGCCTTACTTGTTCTAAAGAGTAAGTCCGTTCAAACAAAGATGCATCTGAACAAAATGTTATGGCCTAAGAAATTGAACTGTTTGTTTACAAACAAACTATTTCAATTAATATATGTTTGTACAAACATACTTTTAGGCAAGACATTTCTTTTCCAATAGACATGAATATTCCCTATATATAAATTTCTTTAATTTAGCAGAAGGTACTAAAAAATCTTTCCAACTCTTATTTTCTCTTATCTCCAAACTTTTTCGGATTACTCTCATAAAAGTTTGTTGTAGAAAGTAGTTATCAAACATTGATAATTTTGTAGTACACTGCTTAATGCTCAGTGGACTGATTTCGTCAGTGCAATATGTAATCAGTCGCTGGATTTCATTATTATCTCAATGTTCATCTACCAGAAATTCTTTTGCACATCAGTGGTTAGGGCGAATAAAACCTTAAAGATAGCGGCACTAGTACACATATTGAAAATAGCCCATGTGTGTTTGTGATTTCCTGTAATTCTTGCATTCGTGATTTCCTATATTTTGTTCCAACATTAATTAGGTGAAAAATTTCACCATTGATACATTTATTTTATTCCTATTACAATTTTATAAATTTCCACTCCAAAGAAGGAGATCCAAATTTCTTTCTTATTTTCTTGGATGATACCAAATAAGTATTCAAACACTTTACTAATGAATGGTTTAATTGTATAAAATTAAGACTATAAACTTTTATTTTGTTATAATTAGAACCTTCATGATATAAAATATTCAATTTTTTTTTTAAAAAAAACTTTTTAATTAGATGACATAGTTTATGAAAATGCTTACTTAGATTTATCATGATGAGGTAAATACAAATATTCGATAGAATGGTATTTTGAAAATTCTAACAATTAGACTTATTAATCAACTTTCAAAAATTAACAGATATAATTAAAATAAAAACAAAAAAAATTCATGGACTTAATTTTAGAAGAGTTATTTCCATCTTTAAATAAAAGAATAACGACTTTTTTACTTATTACAAATATAGCAACATATGAAAGATAAAGTTCTTGCCCTCTCGATCAGTCATCGATTAAGGATACATTGGGAAGTATTTGTACCACATGTAGGTGACGAAATTTACCTAGTGATTACTAAAGGAATTTTCAAATATCAACATTAATTTGTTAGTAGAGAATACCGTTCAATATAGAAGATGCTGCATACAGCGTTGAAGTGAAAAAGGGAAAACATAGTGAGGTATAAGGATTGTTGTAAGAGAAACAAAAATTAGAATAAAAAATATGGATTGTGGAGTTTTTATTTTTTCTATCATCCAAATGTGGAAATGTTTCAAATTATAAGTGCCATTTATTTTTAATTATTGTAAACATCATCTCTCTATATATTTTGTTTGTAGATTGGGTTGAGTCAAATCATGTTTGACTAGTAAAAAATTTATATATCTAAGATCTGAAAAGTTTAAAAACTTATCTTACTATTTAAAAATTTTTTAAAAATTGTTTTTATAGTAATATTTATATTTTTATAATTAAATTTAAATAAAAATATATTGTATTGATTGAATAGTAATCCAAATAGGGTTGATTTGGATTAAAAAAATCTATCTCTAATCCAACTAGAGGAGTATATTTCTCAAATATTATGTTAGTATTAATTTGGTAAAATACAATTTTAGGACAATGATTGATTCTATTTTAAATCTATAATGTATAACATATATATATATATATATAAAGAGTACATTGACACTATAGATTTTTTCTTTCTAGTGCCTGACATATGTTTTTTTGCTTTTTCTTTTCTTTTTTTTTTTTTTGATTTGGGTGGGGAAAGAAAGGGAAGAAAGAAAAGAGAAAAAAGAGAAAAAAATCAAAGAAAGGAGAAAAAAAAGGAAGGGAAAGAGCGAGGAAGGGAAACACATCCTCAAGCTTGAGTAGCATGAAAAGAAATGAAATAACAAAAATAAATGAAGATAGAGATAGAAAAGAACAAGGGAAAAAAAAAAAGAAGGAAAAAGAAAGAAGAAAAGATAAGAGAAAAAAAGAGGGAAAAAAGGACAAGGAAAAAGATAAGAAAAATTTGTATTTTCATATTCTTGTTAATTTTTTGTATATTTGAAGTGCTTTTAATTTATTATTTTTATGAAAATTTACACATTAATAATTCATTTTATTTCTATTTTGATATGTTCGTATATTTATATCATATTCATATTATTTTTTTTATTTTTAATAATTTTCCTACTTTGCATTCATATCATGTATCAAATCATTTCATATTTTGTATAGTTTATTATTGTGATTCAATTTAAAGAAAAAAATTATAATTTTATGTCATATTTTAATTCATCCTATATTATGCATAGTTTGTTGTAATAATTTGATTTATCATTGTGATTCACTTACATAAGATATCATAAGTGATAAATTTATAGAAAACATTATTTTATTAATTATTTTATTTTATTTTATTTTATTTATAAATAACATATTTAAAGTGATTGGTTTATACAATACCTCATGGGTCGATTTAATTTGTATCTGACCAACTGAGAAAAAGTTAAACAAATTTCTTTTATTAATTATTTTAATTATATATATATTTTTAAAGAGATTAATCCACATGTTCACTAGTATGCCTATTTAAGATTTGTACTTGATTCATTGGGAAAAAGTTTGTTTAGTTTTTGTCTTAATTTTAAATATTATATCTAAAGGAGTTAGTTTGTACGTTTATTCGCAGGTTGATTTAATATATTTACTTGACTCACTTATGGTGAAAATAAGTTTTTTTTTTTTTTTGCTTATTTTTATTTTACTTTTAAATAATATTTTTAAAGTGATTGATTTATAAGTTAACTCGTAGGTTGATTTAGTATCGTTATTTGACTTGTTAAAGGAAAAAATAAGCTTTTTTTTTTTCTTATTTTTGTTTTATTTTTAGATAATATATGTAAAATGATTGATTCATATATGGTTGATTTAGGATTTATGCCTTATTAGTTGACAAAAAAGTTAAAAATATTATTTAAAATGTTAATTTAAATGGATCTTTCGCATCTTTACTCACAGATCAATTTAAAATTTTACTCAATTCGTGAATTTTTTAAAATTTTTTTTTATTTTTAAAAAACACATTTAAAGAAGTAGATCTGTATGTTCGATTGTGGGTAGCTTTAGTATTTGTATCTTATCCACTTGGGGGAAAATAAAATTTTTCTTATTTTTGTTTTGTTTTATTTTTAAAAGATATATTTAAAGCAATTGGTTTATACATTAACTTGTAAATAAATTTAAAATTTGTATCTGACCATAATAATTATTATAAATCTAGTTTTCATAAAATCACTTAATTAAAAAAATTTTAAAAATTAGCGGGAGCAGGGGGGGTTAAATCTAGTTTTAAATAATAGACAATTATATTTATCGTCAAATCAATTGTTTAATTGTTTCAAGATACTGTACTAGGAAAAACTCAGCTGGGAAAAACTTTGTAATGGTCGACACATGAGACTTTTCTGCATTTAAGAATTTAAATTCAACGAAGGTTATTTCTAATGCATCTAGCCTCCAAGTCCGCAAATATTCATGTTTCAGAAGTTACAAATATTTTTTCCTTTTAAGTTGATTTCAAATTGAACTTGAATGGGCTAACGTTTAGGTTAATTAAGAAGCTGAAAGCATGATTTAAAATCTTTGATGGTATAAATGAAAAAGAAGAAAGAGCAGTGTTATCAGTACCGTATTATTATCGGCTGAATCGGTCAGTATATATTGATTTCAACATATAATGTTACCAGTGATAATTAATTTTATTTTGATCTGTACCAGCTGTATCGATAAGTACTAGCATATTTCGGTGATACTGACCAAAAATAGCTGTATCGGTCGGTACATAATATAAACTTGTAAAAAAAGTTAAACCAACATTGATCTTAAATCTGATGAATATTATACATAATTACTTATAAATTTGATGAACATTAGACATAATTATGAATATTATACATAATTATTCATAAATTTAATTATCATTAAAAATTTTTAACTTTACTATTTAACTGATATTATTTTTTTATATTTGATAAAGAATTTTTTAGAACATTATATATAATTGATAAATATTTAATATAAAAAATTCATTTAATCTCATTTATTTTACATTTAAAAATATTATATATATAAATTAAAAATATCTAAACTTTAATAAATCTAAAATAATATACTAAAATATATTAATATCAATATATATCTAAATAAAAATAAAAATAACACACAATCAATCCGATTGGTTTGAGAAAGAGGGCCATTTTGGTACGACTCAACTGAGAGGCTGAGTGGTTAGGAGTCAAAGGAAGAAAAGAGAGCATAGGGAAGGATCTAGTCTAGCGTAGGACGGACGAAAAAAGAGTTGCCATCAAATCCAATCTCTTGATACTGCAGATGCTGATACCGAAGCAAAAGCTAACATGATATGATGAAGTGTGGTGCTCACCGCACCATTGATTCACTCTGTCAGTATCTTATTCTGACTAAATTCTATGTGAGTAATTTTTTTTTTTTTTGAAAGAAAGTGGTAGATGAGGAATAATAAAAGGGTTTCGAATGTTTAAGATTTAAATTGTATTATTATTATTATTATTATTATTATTATTATTATTATTAATTTTTTATTTGTTATCAATATCTATAATTAATATTTATCATAATTAATCTCATATTCATTAAGTTTATAATTGCTATAAATATAACATAAATAAAAAAAATTATAAATGTAATTTAAAATTTTAATTATAAATGTTGAGATTAAATTTTATATCTATTAAATATAATATTTTTAAAATAATTATATAAATTAATTAAATTAACTTTCAAATTCATGCTAGCTTTGACAGCAGCAGCTACGGTGTAATTGCAAACTTACGCGTAGCGAACCTAAGACTAGGCATGTGAATATTGGGGACTTCTATGGAGCACTTCCCGTAAGGTACTTAAAGGCAACCGGCAATGCCGGTTGCTTCCTTTTTTTTTTTTGGTTTACATATATTATTATATAATAATACATAAAATTA